>JAUCMT010000026.1:16860755-16886587 GCA_032357475.1 Enteromius thamalakanensis
CATTCTCCTCTGACCTCTAGCATCAACAAGGCATTTTCGCCCACAGGACTGCCGCATACTGGATGTTTTTCCCTTTTCCCATTCTTTGTAAACCCTAGAAATGGTTGTGCGTGAAAATCCCAGTAACCGAGCAGATTGTGAAATACTCAGACTGGCCCGTCTGGCACCAAACAAAGGTGCTTAAATCACCGTTCTTTCCCATTCTGACATTCAGTTTGGAGATCAGGAGATTGTCTTGACCAGGACCACACCCCTGAATGCATTGAAGCAACTGCCATGTGATTGGCTGGTTAGATAATTGCATTAATGAGAAATTGAACAGGTGTTCCTAATAATTCTTTAGTGTATATGTAATAATGATGCTGAAAATGTAGCATTGCCATCACAAGAAGAAATCATACATACATAAAATATATTCAAATACAAAGTTATTTAAAATTCTAATATGTCACAGTATTACCGTTTTAAAAATAATATAATTGCAAAAAAATAAAAAATAAATCACAACAGTAAAGAAATTGACAGTATTAGCCCACCTCTTCGAGCCGGCGCAGCAGGGTCTGTGCTTGTGTCAGGGAGCTGCGTTTGGTACTGAGGGCAGAGGTCAGGGTGTCACACTGATGTCTGAGCTCATTACAGCGCTGGATAATTAGAGCCATGGCATAATGGTGTCCAGCAGCCAGCTGATGTCCATGCAGGATAAGAACCTGAGCCCGACTCATCTCCTCCTGAAACACACATAAATCTTTCAGAAATATCAGCATATTTTGACTGACTGTATAGCATGAACAAGGAGGCATAATGCAGCTACCTGAGCACGTTTTTCTAAACTGTCCAGATCTCTGATGCTCTGCTCTGTTTGGGACAGGGATTCTCCTGTGACGCTTATCTTCCTTTCCTGTGCTCTTAATTTCTCTAAAGAGCACTCCATCTGACAGAAAGAGAATGTTAGATTAACTAGATAAAATACTAGATCAATCCTATTACAGCAAGGAAAATATTTGCCTCTCTTTTCTTTATTTTTACTCTTAAAAAAAACAAACAAAAGTTGCCTGTGATTTGCAGTGTAGATACGAACTGAAAAGCTAAAGATAAATCTAAAGATTTATTATAAAATCAGCATTCAAAACAGGATCCACTGTACTCTAGTGATGTAATATTTACAATACACACAGTGAGTTGCATGTGATGTTAGGGACAGAAAAGCAGTTCACCTCTTGAAAACTGTGCTCGTATCTCAGCAGTTGTAAATATTGCTGCAGTTTGAGGTGGTGCTTATCAAAGAAGCCATCAAACGCCATCTCCATATCTGTGAGCTGAGCCAGCAGCCTGCAGTTAGGACATGTCAGAAAGCATTGTTTAAGAAATAAATAAAAAAAAATGTGTATGTGATGCAGACAATAGCTTTTCAAATAAACAGTATCACTACACCTCTGCATGGTATCCCAGTCCTGTGTCATGTCCCAACGAGTGTCGGTGTCCCCTTCCTTTCTTGAAGTCTCCAAGTTAGAGAGCAGCTGCCGCCCCTCTCTCATCACAGATCTGATGGCATCCTTCACCCATGAACAACAACAAAACTCTTCACACTGTGTTCTGCTGTCATTGACATCACAGAATCATGGAACAAAACAACAGCCCAGAGGGGCCGCAATAATACAAGAAAAGACAAGACGGGAGCTAAAAGTGACTACAGACAGGAGTGAAATACAGCTTTTGTACTCCCATGCTCTGCGTCCCCTAATTATAGTTTATTCCCCTAGGGTTGGTACTTGTTTTCCTTGGCAAAATAAGTCATAGCAGAAACAAGCATTGATGCCATCTTAATGTGATAAAAAGGCACTCTGTTTAATAGACTGTCCTTTTCTGAGATGCTAACCTTTTATTAATTATTTTAAGTATTTTATAATCATTATTCATGTAGCTCTTCTGTCCTCAACAGAGAGAAAATTCAAAATATGGGTATATTTATAATGTTTCTTTCAATACAAAACCATCTAAATTAATTATTATAAAATGGTAAAAAAAAAAAATTAAATAATCGGCTACAGAACATAAAACTTATATTTATATTACTTATATTTTATATAAACAACCATGGGGGGGTCAGTAATATTAAAAAATATATACAAGTAGTTATAGAAAATATTTGTATATTCATATTTATTTAGCAAGGATGCATTAAAATTATCAGTAAATATATTTATGATGCTACAAAAGATTTCTATTTTAAATAAATGCTGTTCTTTTGCACTTTGTCAACTCTGATAATAATAATAATAATAATATAATAATAATAAAGGTTAATATTAAATTAATAATAAATGTTTCTTGAGCAGCAAATGAGCACATTAGAATGATTTCTGAAGGATCATGTGACACTGAAGCTGCTGTAAATTCAGCTTTGCATTACAGGAATAAATTAACATTTTAAATATAACAGTAACTTTAAATTGTATTATTTTACAATATTACTTTATTTACTGTATTCAAACAGCCTTGATGAAACATTAAAAAAAACAAAAAAAAACATATGGACTCCAAAAGTTTTTTTTTCTGCTCATATACACATTAAGCTGAAATTTTGATGTTCCTAAAACAGTTATTAAAGTCCAGCAACAATAAATGAGGGAAAAGTGCGAGGACTTTCTACCCATAAGGGGTTCACTGCACTGTACCTTAAGTCTCCTGTATTTCTCGGTGTGGGACAGCAGGAGAAACTCAACAGCACTGCACTCCTCTGATAACTGTGTCTCAGCCAGTTCTGTTCCAAATGACTGCAGCATCTGAGCAATGTCCTTAACCATAACCGCAAAACTCTCAATGGCCTGTTAAAAAAAAATAAAAAAGCAAAGAGACTACCTTGTTAATGTGATATTTCTGTCTATGTCATTAATGCATCTATACCATAATTTTTTTACTGTTCTTAAGACGATCCAGTCGCTGTGGCAGTAGTCAAGAGTTCCCCCAAACTCTGAGGTCAGCTGATTCTCATCAATGTAACGCAGCAGATCTGTGACAGAGCTGAGCATCACCACCTTAATAACAGACACACATGTAGATCAGGGTGGGACTGACCTTATTAAGATACAATTACAAAAGAGTGTAATGAGTCATACAGGCATTTTAAGCATGAAGTCCTCTTGACTAAAGCGGAAGCCGAGATCTGTAACGGTGCGCTGGAAGAAACTGGTCGGTCTCAGCACCAACACAAGGTGCAGGTTTCCAGGGAATGAGGCCTAAGACAGAGAGAGAGGTTATCAGCCTGTCAGACACACAAGGATAGACCACCTTAAACAGGCAGATAAATTCATGAACAATCCTTAACCTAATATAAGGATATAAGGAAAAACTGAAAAAGAGTTCAACCTATTTAATGAATATTCTGGGTTTAATATGATGCTGCTTTGCATAGAAATATGTAGGTAATATGAAATAAATACAAAATAAAAATACATAATTAAACCGTTCAATTGTAATTTCCATAATTTAAAGTTGAAGTAAAGCCAGAAAACCAGTTATAAGTAGCATGGTATAGCAATAGCCAAAATGTTTTTGTTTTTTCTTTAATGCCAAATATCATTAGGGTATGATTAAGATTAAGATCATGTTCCATTAAATATTTACTAAATTCCCTATCATAAATATATCAAAACTTTTTATTAGTAATATGCACTGCAACTTTATTTTGTTTTGCACCCATAAATTCAAATAGTTTCATCTTGGCCAAATATTGTCTTATCCTACATCAATGAAAAGCTTATTTAGCTTTCAGATGACATATAAAAGACACTTCAATTAAACCAGGGTGACATATATGAATCTTTTTTTAAAACATGTATATAATTATTATTATTATCTTTCTTTATTTAAAATGTGCTATTTGGCCTGCAAATTTGCTTCTATTATACTTTTAACAGATATATTTCAAGAACACCTGGCCATCTGTACAAAGTTTACATAACCAGTGTTTTTTTTATGTTTTTAATGTGGTTTTAGACTTTTGGATTCAAAAATTCTTTTTGGAGCAATAAACGCCTCATGAAATTTAAATATTATTCATGTAGGCAAATTGCATCGAGTGTTACTGTACCTCCTGTACTATCACACATTACACACATCACATCAATCACACAGACAACTGACAATGAGTCTGCAGAGACAACAACAAGCTGTCAATTGACATAAGACCAGGCTTAAACTAGTCAACACTCAACTACATACTGAGATAACCAGCTACTTATAAGACCAGTTACTGTTAATTTATAATTTATTCATCACAGGAGCTGATTCACATTTAGATACATAAGTATTTGAAACAAATCCCTATGACTAATCTCTTTGACATACAGAAACAGGACATCAACATTAGTTTATCCTAGCACACAGTTCACAGTAAGGACACACCATGCTTGACATTGACTCGTCCTTACATATTTGTAAACAATAGAATCACCTGCGAACATATTCACTCGGACATCGCTCATATGCATGATAATATCTGTTTATAGGTTACATTATTAAACACCCCCTTCGCTAGCATTTATCCAGGTCGGATGACTAAGCTAAAGCCGTCCGTCGCGCCGCAGTGTACCGCATTGTGCTCATCTAAACTTCAGTCCAACTCTTCAACCGAACTACTCCAGACGCATTACCGTAGAGCGGCGGATGCGCGGAAGTCCTCTCCTGTGGTCTCGCTCGCTCATAGCGATCGATGTATTACGAGGACGTTTTAGGACCTCGCCCATCCTGCTGTAGCAGACCGGTGCCCGGTGCAGTGGACAGTCTGCGGGATTCATCGCCGCAGCGTCGTGAGGGTGGCAGCACAGCACCGTCTCTCTTGCGCTCTCCTCTCCTCACCTCTCCCTCGCCCAAAGAGCGTCATCATGTACAAACCTGCGCATGCTTTGTGCTAACTCATGCATTCCCATTGCCTCGCAGAGAGCTCGGGTTTCACACAAGCGGTTTTAAAACTCAAACTTCAGTTAGAAGTGGCGCATTTAGTTATTTATTCAGACTGGAGCTCAGAGAACTGGGCTGTGAGCACATGCTGTACTGCTGCACACTTCAGCACCGCGGACAGCGACCAGACACAGTAAATACAGGCGCCTAATGCGTTCAATGCCCAGAGGACATATAAGGGTCAGCGATGTTCCCCCGGGATTTATTAAGCTATTCAATAATTCATAAAATTCACTAATTAATAAATATACCTCTTTTAAGTTGCAATTGTTGCCACTTTTTAAATTAGTAAATTAAAATTAAAATAGTAATTATTTGTTATTATATAGCCATGTGTGTGGCTTACATTACTCAAAATCATTCAATAGTTGAGATTCAGACTCTTATGATCGTGTGTCAAAATCAACGTACATATACATATACACACACACACACGTAGTTGACTTATCAATGTGTCCCATGGTGTGACAGAAAAATTTTAAATAAATTAACACTGAAGATAAACCTCTCTACAGCTATTTGTAATTTTGGAACTCAAAGTCCAAGTTATTTATTTTTTTACATTTTTGCTGTCACACAGTCCAATTTTAATTGGTCAACGACAAATATACATATAAAACACACACGCTGCATCCAAGATTTGCAAAAAAAAAAGTAAAAACTAATTATGCATTATGCAAGATTACAAGATCAAAATAATACTAATAAATTACTTAAACACCCTTCTGCATTAATTATTTAAAAATGATTACAAATAAAATATTGTAATCTTACCGCAATCCGTGCCAATGCGGTTTTGATCGAGGCCCAAGTATCCAATCTTCGGTCTAAAACGATGATAAATTTTACACCAGGTTGCCGTGTTCTGGAAACATGTGAAGGGTGTCGTGTATCACACTAACTGCATTTGATCTTAGTTACATTATAAACAACCAGAATATCTGAACACATACATGTAAATGTACATCTGCATTTGCTTGCATTGTATAGAGATATACATGTTCTTTCATACTAAAATATCCTGACTGTATTGTGTCTACAATGTCACCACAAAGATCTTTGCAAATTCAGCACACTAACAAATTCATTTGAATAGCTCAATTTGTGTAAGAGCTGTTGCAAGGCTTTATGTGAAGAGAATACATAAGGAACTGTTGCTGTACTGCAATGCAGTGAAATGGAGAAGTGTATATATTAGACACGGACCTCGGGATCAGTGTGAGGTATGAAAGAACTTTGGCCAGAGCTTCTTCAGGAATATCACTGAAAGCAGAGCATTCTGGGAGAGTGATGATGACACTGGAGTCCTCACCTCGTCCCCCTGGAAATTAATTCACATCACATTCACGGCTTCTCAGTTAAGGATGAATTCTGTGGAACTGCTCCAAATTTATCTGACATTTTTAGACAAGCCATTAATCCACATGTACTTTACATCTCCAAAAACGATTCAACAGAAACTGAAAACCCCACCTGATAAATAGGCCACTTGTTTCTCAATGTAGCCAGCCACTTCCTGCATACTCACAGGAACCGTAACCTCTGAGGAGGCAATGAAGATGAGCCACATATAAATAACAAAGCAGCAAGCTTTAGGTCATGTTTCTGTAAGTTTATGTGGCTTGGTCACAGTTTTGTGAAATTTCAGGAACAGCACCACCCAGTGTTCAATGTACAAACTACAGAAGCTGTAAATCATAGTGCTACATAAAACGATTTATAGTCTGTTAATGGACTCCTCAGTAAAACTGACAACATTAGTAGTTGGTAGCAATGAGTCTAATGCATTCATGTCTGCAGAACCATCAAGATGGACTGAAGCCAGAGGCTGAAAACAAGAAGGGACGCTGGTTCAGTTTCCTTTGAGCCTCGTCTCGTACTACAATGCACTGCAAGTGGAGGTTGACAAAAGAGGATGTGTTCAAATTACATATGGACCAACACTGGTCTCCAGTGACTTCACCATGAACTAACTTCCTGTGTCAGCAGCAAACAAAAACAAATTAATTCCACAAAGAGAAATGCATTACGCTGTAAAAGAAATTGATTATTTTAGGTTAAGTTACAGTTCAGCTTCTTTTTCCTAGTATACAGTATGTCTCCTTACATGCTTACTATATCCAATGTCAATAAAAAAACTTATATTACTTACTAACTAAAAGGCAAGAATGTCCTGAAGAATGCAAACAAAGAGGTTGTAATATGTAAAAAAAACCCAAAAGGTTCCATTAAAACGTAATGACTTTTCAACAGGTGTAATGGTGCTGGGGCAGAGATGAATGTGAATGAAGACAACTAAATATTTAATAACACTCAAGACAAAAGGGTTTAAAATGTTAAATACCCTATATACACCTAGTGTGTGTTAAATACTTAATATACACCAAAGCAAAATTAGTGAGGTGTACACTATGATGAGATATGGACACATACATTGTAAATTTGTTTGTTGAAATCTGAAATTGTTTCAGTCTTCACCTAGTTTGCACCTAGTTTGCAAATTAATTTAATTACTGTAAAACAATGCAAATGTGAAGTGCCATGAATAATAGAGGGGATTAAATAATGAGAGGACTTTTATTGGGTGAACTATTCCTTTAGGGTCTGTGCAAATATTTTAACAATTAAAGAAATAGTTCCAATCAAAATTAAGAATTTACTCTCTCTCGGGCCATACAGGATGTAGACGTGTTACCAACGGATCCTCTGCAGTGAATGGATGCCGGCAGAATAAGAGTCAAAACAGCTGGTAAATACAACAAACAACCAGAATAATAACCAGTAAGAAAGACACAAATAAGGAACCCATAAACTGAACATTTGTAGTTTAATTTCAAACAATTGCATCTATTAAAGACATTGCTTCGTTCAGTGAAAAAGTTGTCTCGTCTGAATTAGGAGAGAAATATTAATAGATCAAGCTACTTTTACTAGTTTATGAACTTGTACTTCAGTTAGAAGCTACCTTGAAGATGGATTTGTTTTTGACTGTCTTGTGTTTTTGATTATTGTGCTGTTTTTATCAGCTATCTGGACTCGCATTCTGACCCAAATGATGGCCTGAGGGTGAGTTCATTTCCATCAGATATTTTGCAGTTAATGTTTGATTGAGTCCTCTAGATCACTGAATGCTGGAGTATATTTGCTCTGCCATTTGTTCAGGCTTTATAAGAAAGCCTAGCACTGCCTTGACAATGTTAGGTTTAGGCAGCATCGCCCTTCTAAACCAACACAGATGGAAAACCACATATACTCCTGAGAGTATGATCAGAGATATGGGTGTGTAAAATAAACACACTCAGTCACACGCGAACACATCTGTACTGCACCTTAGCAAAAGTGGGACCATGATCGGCCTTTATGAGATGAAGAAAACACAGATTTTGAAAAAGTCCTGTTCCAAAACAACAACAAAAATAACCTTTAAACAATTTCTGAATGTATTCATAAATGCAGTTCTTTCTGAGGACAATGACGGTTACCAAATAGGCTTGAATATTAAGAGGATTAGTCGCCTGAACGTTTATACTTACAGACAGACAGTACAGACAGTGACTAGCTTAGATAAACACGCTTTAGATACATCAAGCCCAAAAGTATTTGGACACATTTAGTTACACTTACACTTGTGTGATTGTTAATGCATTACATATAAACCCAAGTGGAATTGTTTTCAAGCAAAACATTTTAAAATGCTCCTACGACAAATGCATTGATGTTCAGATGTTAGTGGTTTATGTGATAAACTACACCTGACTGAAAATCTGTACTGTTGATTAAAATCACACTGAAACAGTTCATTTATTGGCCTTGTTTGGTGTAAGTGTGATAGCATTGCGTTAACTTTCATTTCCATTAATAAGACAGTCTTGATAATAAATGTTAAATTTAAAAATATTGTTTTTATATATTTTGACGTTTAAAGACAGATTTCAGTAGGACTCCAGACCAACCAAACCCAAACGCGTTTATGCACATACTCTATGCATAAATATGCACATATTGTTATGCAATGTGGTTAGAAGAATGAAAGAATCAAAGTCCATATCTACAGAGCATTCAAAACTCAGTTTAGCTTTAAAACAGCACCTCAGAAAACGAGATCATCTTAAATGTACAATTCATCGCAATTGTGAACCAACATAAAAATACATGACATATACATGAATAACATTCATTCTTTGAGCAGATTCTGGCGTGCTGTAGCATGGATGCTATCTAAGCCCAGACAGGTGTTCACAATGGCCCTGTGTCAGAATGTTGTTGTGAACCTGGCTCGGCCTGAGAGGAACTGCTGTCTCGAATTACAATGCATCATTACAACGAAACAAACAAACACCTTTCCAAAGAATTACTTTAACACAGACGCCACTCTCGCTCTCACATAAAAAACAACCCCAACACCGAGACAGATGCCAACAACCCAAGCCATACTGCCAAAGCTAATCTCCTGCAATCACTTTGAGTAAACCCAAGCATCACAAAGCAAATATTACATAACACACAGCAGAGTGGAGTGATTCAGACATGTAAAGCTTTAACTGCTTTAAAGTGCCCGCGGAAAGACATGGTGGCTAAAATGAAGATGCTGAGTCATGGTCTAAAGAGCGTTCTCTGCTTTTAAAGCCAAACTGAGAGCACAGCAGGGGGTTAATATCAGTGCTCTACTTCCTGTGTCTTGGCGCCCATTTGTAATACAGACAGTTCAACTTCTATTTTGATCCTTCAATCTCGCTGCTGGCCCGAATTCACTTTGCATGATTAGAAACAGCCAGCCATCATAATGCTCTTAATATTAAAGGTTACCATTGAAAAACACAAGGTTCTGGAATTCCTTTGCATTTCAATTACAAAAAGACTGGGTCCAGCCCATTCAAGCAGATTATCAATCATTCAATCAAGGTTATGGATAAAACTATTATAAAGTTATAAATAGCAAACATAATCCGTGCCATACTACATAAATCACCAGTGAACATCCTGAGAAACTGATGTCCCGTGAACAAAAAAAAAGGCAATTTTATGAGCATATACTCACGTTGCAGTGTGTTCTCCAGCTCCGAGCCTGCCTGCAAAAGGTTGTAGTAGCCCTCCATGTCTTTCTGGAGCTCCTGAGGAGAGGCCGAGCCCATTGCCTGGCTGTTCCCGGAAAGGAGTGACTTGACTCTGGGCCCGTCAGGCCCTCACATCCCACTCCACCCTGGATTCATCTCACTACCTCTTCTGAACAAGTCCAGACTTCAGCTCCGTGCTGCCTCTCACGCCTCTGGACTCCCCAAGTCACCTTGAGCAGGAGCGAGTGCATCCAGAGAGACCCCCTGCTGGAGGTAACGGGATCCGGAAATATCTATGGCAAACAGTCTGCTGCAGCCGATAGTGGCACTGCAATATCACATCTCAGCTTACAAAAACCACATACACACACACACATCTGGGAGGGGCAGAGAGGATCAAGTCCTGTCCCAAAAATTAATCGGATTAAAAAGGTTTCCGGTCCACAGCACTGATGGTCTGCCCTCTTTAAAAACGCCCCACACACACACTCCCTCCGGCTGTAAACTCCCGTGAGTCGGAGTGCGTCAGATCTGCATCGCTCTTAGACTCACACTATTGACACTATGCCAACTCCCTCCCCATTGACTTTCTCTGCTATGGAGTTAAGACTCCGCCCCCTGCTGATCTCCACCCTCCTCATTGGTCAATTTTCCCTCACAGGCAGTGACTTCAATTTTGTTTCTCCTCTCACTGCTGGATTCTGTATTACACATATTCCCACCCTTACAAACACACACACACACACACACACACAGTGGCAGACTTTTCTGAATATCACTATTGACAGCAAAACTATTTTTTCTTCCTAAACTAAGGAGCTTCATTGTTCACGATACAGAAAAGTATGACGCGTGGGAAAATTGCACAAAGACAAACAGCTACATGAATAAGAGGCACTGTTGTGAAAGAACACATTATTTATGCATCTACAACCGCATCTTATGGCCCTGAGACAATGCTGGTTTGAGATAACATACGGGACTGCAGTCTTTATTCATCATACCCCCAGTTTAAGCTAGTCCCAGTCTAAATTGCATGTTTGAGCGGACTCAGATAAAAATATCTTGCTCTGACATATCTTAACACATGTCAGTGTCATTGTTCTGTGTTAAGATGCTCACCTGTAATATTTTCTTGTATTGCATTTTTTGAAAAAGTTGCTTAAATATCTTAATTTAACTAATGCCTAGTCCTGGCTTAAGCTAAGCTCTGTTTGTGAAACCGGGCCATAGAAACTAACTTTAACATCAGTAGATATAAAGAACAATACCAGTAAAATAAAATGGACAAGACTGTCATCAGAAATGAGCTTAAGTGTTATTTTAAAGGCTGGGGGGTAAAATGTTTGGAATAATTAAGAAAAGTCTACAGTGTCACATCCTTTAGAAATTACTCTTATATACAGATCTTACTATTTCCAATGTTTTTTATCAGGTCTGTCCTGGAGGGCCAGTGTTCTGCAGAGTTTAGCTCCAACTTGCCTCAAAAAAACACTTGCTTGTTTCTAACATGCTTAGTAAGCGCTTGATTAGCTGCTTCAGGTGCGTTTGATTAAGGTTAGAACTAAACTCTGCAGAACGTAGGCCCTCTAGGAATGGGTTTGGACATTAAAAATGTTATTACAATCAATTTTGACCAATTTAATGATAACTTATTAATGGTAGAGCATCCCCAGAAGTTTCTCCTCATTGAAAATATCACAATATACTAGAATGATTTCAGATTGATCATGTGACACTGAATACTGTAATGGCTGCTGAAAACGCATCACAATATTATGCTTGTTACTGCATTTTTCATCAAATAAATACAGCTTTGGTGAGCGCTTGATTTCCAGTATAAGTATTGATTTTTCTTGTTACTATTATTATTCTTCTTCTTCTTATTATTATTAATTAAAATTTTACTCATGAACATTAAGATTTTATTTTCATACATTTGACACATATATATATATATGCACATTTAAGGCACAAAATAATAAACAACAACCGAACAAAGATAAAAAGATTGACTTTTTTTTTTTATGAATAATTTTTTTAAAACTCAAGTGCATGTATAACATTATAACAAAAAAAATATAACTTGACACAAATGCCTTCTTTTAAAACAGCTTTTATTAAAGAAAAAGATTGAAACAGACTGGTCTTGAGAGGTACATTCAGATCAGCTGGAGCCTGAGGGACAGGATGGAGGAAGCAGGGCTGACCGTGCTAGTGCCTGATTCATTCTCAGCAACGCACCTGAGCCCTGCAACACGCTCCACAATCAGGCCGCCTTTCTTAGCATTATTTTTGTCTTTTTTTGTTGTTTTTTTTTGGACGTTTTCTTTTTCTTACAAAAAGTGGCTCAAAAAGTTTCATTAAAAATACAATCAAATATTTATATTTCAGGCAACATGAGAATCCAAGAATTATTATAAGCTTTGAAAATAGCATCTCTGAAGTAATTTTAAGGTCTGTTTGGAAATTTCAAACATTGCAGGCAAGTACTGTTTTTTCCCTCCCAAACTGAGTTGAGCAAACACATGGATGTGTCTTTATCTTGGTTTGTGTGTATGTGCTCACCAGGGTTCAGTCCAGTGGTGGCATTAGTATTCACACATGCACGGAGAAAACACAAAAATGGGCTCATTGGACTAATGTTCACAATGAAACATCACACCAACCGGCCTCCCGTCTAGCTGAAAGCAAATGTAAATAGAGCTCTGATATATCTTTCTCTGGAAAGCTAATTCATGATGTAATCAGAAATGAAACAAGGCCTGGCGGTTATGCGGGGCTGTGATACAGCTGGATTAAGCCCGGCCCAAGATTGAGAGCTGAGCTTAAGATGCTTAGCATCATGACACAGTCAGAGGTCTAACACACACCACTTTCCCTTAAATAATGCACATACTCGCTTGAAGATGGCTCAAGCATGAATGGGGAATTTTTCACATGGCATCGTTCTAGGAGAAACATAACAAAAATGTGCCCGATTACAGAACATGCCAGGCAGTGGCTCTTTTAACACCCATTTTGGACTACAAGCAGAAATAAGAATGGAATAGATCATTCATATTAAAGGGACACAGAGATTTCAGATGCATTCACACCATATTTTAAGAGAGGGTCTATAGAACTGATCTCTGATCAGAGAAAGAGCCCAGAGCTGCTGGTCTACAGGGTCTAGATATAGAAACCCAATCTGTTCAACAGCGGATTGCACAGGCTTAAAAAATAAAAATATATATATTTTTAAAAATCAGTTGGCACAAGCTGATGATGATTAATTTAAGAAGAGAAAGAAACACCTTTGACAAAAATACAACCTTTGTGAGAATAATTACAATGTACAATAAATATGGCAAATAGAAATCACAAGTAATTCAATTATAATCTAAAAAGTGACTGAAATGATGGCACATAGAAATGGAATGTGTTCAGAAGCAAAGAAAGTAGAATGAAGATTACAAGCTCTCCAAACCACTAGAGGGCAGACATTTCAATATGCATTGGTTCCAAAGCTACTATTTCCCCAATCTAAGCTCCACTGCTCATAAACCATTCATGCAATCTCAAAAGTGAAATGTGTGCGTGTGGATATTAAAGTGTGTTTTGGAGCACTGGCCTGGTGTATACCGCTGACACAATATACGTGTCATTAACGGCTCAACAGTTAATGAATGGATGGAACTCACTCGGATATATGCTATTGACCTTGCATCGAGAACCAATCCTTGCATATGCCGTAACAATGGAAAAATCATCCTCAAGGAAAAACTGAAGAGAGCCAGTCGCCCGTTTTAATAGATTCTCTCTCTCTTTTTTTTTTTTTGGCATCAAGCAACATCTTTCACACTTTTTTTCACCAGTACAATTTATAACCCAACTGTAAACTGATTCCCGTTTCAACAAAGAGTAACATCGAAAGACTGTGACAACACATTATAAGAAGAAAATCTGAAACTGATTTTCGATTTCTCACACACACACGTACACATACAGAGTTGTCAGGATATCCCAGAACTCCATGTGGTCGAACAAACAGCAAGTTGTTGAAAGGCAGCTTTTATACCCATAGGGTCAGGGCCCGCAGTGCAGCATCTTAGAGAGAGCTCACATTTAGGGATCTCGAACAGCTACATATCACAAAACGCTAAACTACGATTTGGGATTGTGATCCCACCTGGTAACCCATCACAAAAGGGGCCGACTGTCTGCCTACAAAGTATGGAAAGTGGCATTTTTGAGACTTTTTTTGGGGGAGGTCATGCAAGAGAACCAATAAGGATGTTGGTACATTCTGTAGCAGTCGAGCGCTACTGACGACAGCCAGCGACACATTCATCCCCGTAGGGTTGAACATGAGAGCTCGTCAGGGCAGAAAACAGTGTCAAAACAGTTCTTGAGGAATCGTGCTGGAATGGAAGGCTTTATGATAAGATGTAACAAAAAAGCAGTTTAAGTTGATTCCATTGTCATGTTTCATTTAAACAGGCAGGAAGAAGGGCAACGACCCCGGCAGATGTGAGGGTCCGGTCAGTAGTCTTAACCCAAGGCTGTCCCTGTCCATCAGTAGCGCTCCATCAGATGCTTGTAGGAGAGAGGTGTGACAGCAGCCATCTGCGGTGTACAAAAACATCACCACACAACACTCTTTAGCACACGTGTAGAAATGTATTTAACAGTGGAATAGGAAAATTATGATTAGCAACCGTGCATCTCTTTCTTGATTGATTCATCAAGAATAACCACATATACCAACAACACCAAATCAAACTCATGCGCCAAAGAACCATCCTAATCAGAGGAGGCTCTGGCGGCCAGGAATGATTCACTCATATTATCAGACCTGATGTGAATCCTGGTTTAAGGAATGTTCTGGATTTCAAACAAGTACTCAGTTGACAATTGATAGCTGGAGATATATGGGCTTCTAATTAAACTGGGTTGTATGTGAAGTAGAAAGGAGCAACATTTTCTGAAATAGGAGCTATATGACAAGACAAAAAGGGCTGTGGTTGCCCTTTTGACAAAAGAAACTGCAGGTGAATAGGGTAATGCAAATTTAAGTAAATTGTATATTGTATATTATATATATATATATAAACACTAGATAATTCATTCATAATAATAATTTATTCAAAAGCTTTTACAGAGAGAATTTTTGTCACTCCATAATCCAAAAATTTTATGGATAGAAAACACTATTTTTTCACAATTTTGGGGGGATTCAAATATTGTATACAATCAAGCAATTTATATATATGAACAAATCCGTCTGTAAAAACCTTTAGGATATAGACAGGAATAAAAATTAAAAATGTTGTAAGTACTAGCCGTTTGAAGTGGAAATTTGTAGTTCACTGTTCGAGGAAAAAACTCATTTTAAAGAAAATAGCCTTTATTGTAATTGAAATTTATTAACACAAGTAGATAAAGTGCTATAAAAGAAACACATAACAGTGTCTTTCGGATGGTTTCTGTCCACTACTATTTTTTCCACAATACAAAGCCTGCTAAAAATCTGAAATTTTATTCTTTAATAGGGACTGTCTGATGTAACTAACATTAATTAAAAACAAAACTATATATATACATATTTTATTTTTTTCTCCCCTTACTAGGAATAGATTTATATTTTCCATACGAAATGTCTTCTCTCTGGCATTATGACGCCAAAATTGTCTAATGAACTGTTGGATGTGCTTTTGGTTATTTATTACCCATGTAATTTCTTTGGGTGAATTTGTCAGTAAAAGTAGATGTTCAAGAATTAACTTGTTTTGAACCCAGAACCTTCCTTTTGATCATATTGAGCACTTTACCTGTATGTGTCAGTCGAGGAATCCTCTGACAGCTGAGAAGAACAGAAAGCAAGTTTAATGCTGGTGAGTACCTCCTATCTACAGCCTCACCAAATATTTATTACAACCATCACAAATTGACCCCAAAAGCTTTTGGCACAGGTAAACATGCAACACTAGCACAGCAGCATGCAGAATGCAAAGCATTAATGCAGGGGAACAATCACTGAAACCAAAATAACGTCATTCGAAGGTTAGGCAGCCATTAGGCGTGTTAAACGACTTCCATTGTCACAAAAGAAAATTTTTAAAAAAGCCAAAAGATTACAAATTACAAACACAACAACTAGCAGACCACACAAAATTCCCAGTACAGCAATAAGACCAACATGACGCTGTTTTAAAACAACCACACACTCATGTTGTCATTCACACACAAACAAACCCAGATGAGATTAACCAGAACAACATGGCAGAAGACAAGTTTAGTCAGTTAATAAGGACCCAATAACAGGTTACTTGAGGAGCACATGCATGATATAATGAGGGGGCGGAGCTTCCCCTGGCAGGCTGAATAGATCATTTAATATTCACAAATTTATTATTTTACTTCAATTTTTTCTTACTGTCAGCGGTACAGCATTGTGGGTATTTTTTCAACAAAATAAATAAACACTTTTTTGTATATATGTCCAACAGCAGGATTACAAAAGAAAAATACCATAAAAAATATCTAAAGTGAAAATCACAAAGATTATGTAGAATCACAGAATTTGAACTCTTTATGTAGAAAATGAATGGGAAAATATTTATGCAATACCACCCACTGGAAAAAAGTGAGCTGCACTGTCTGTTTCCTAAGTACATCAAAGACTAAATGTCTTTTCAGCCGACCAATGTGAGTTCATCCTGAGGTAGGGAGAATTTCCGCAGCAGGATTCAGAGGAAATTAAAATCATCCCTCAGAGGGGGCCGACTGAACCCAAGGCGGGGAACTGCACCGACTATAGGAGGCAAATCCCTTGTGGATGACTAGGGTAAGGGACTCAACTGGGGCTCAGATTGGAAAGTCTGGTGTCTTGTACCTGTTTATATGACAGAATTGGACTCGTCTGAAAAGGTTCTCATGAGCAGGGGTCTGGCTGAAGACTGAGAGGACTGGTTGCCCCCCACATTCGACTGACTTGGCTTTTTCTGAAAGGGTGGGAGGGGGGGTGAAAAACACTTAGGACAGGATGGATCATACACACACACACACACACCCAAACACAAAACCGCTATAGAGTACATCCTTCTTCAAAAAGAAGACAAAACACTGTGAAGGACATTTAAAATGATGAGATTTCATATTTGAGGCCACATGTTTTTAATTTCCATATAGATTATCCTTCATGGCAGAAATGATAACGGCCATTTTTTTCAAACATAATCCTACTCAGTTGTCCTAGATTATGAATATGACCACACAAAAAAGCCAGCCAACAATAAAACAATAGAAACCCAAGACGACCAACAACTTTACATTAGCAATCCAGTTTCATAATAATGATTGAAAATTTTACCAATCTAAAAGTTTTTGAATGATATTGTATATCACATATATTTAATGCAATATTTCGGAATAATTGTAATTATAACCCAGAAAGACAAGTGTAGACTAATGAGTTTGATGCTCAAAGCCATTCTGTAGTACCCTATTTGGAGCCTAATTTCAAATGATAAAGAAAGAAATAATAATAAATAATGATTAATCTCATTACAATGTATTGTATTGTAATGTGCCAAGTACTATAGTATCTTTTAAATTCCATATTAAATTGTTCATCCTAAAAATGTCCCTTTCTTTGTTTTTTTACAATCCCCAACAGACACTTTCTCTCACATTCACACAAAAACTCCTTCTGAATCAATCAGAACTGATGCATCCAGAAAGTCGGTGCTTTGGGTGAGGAGCAGTGCAGGCTGGGCCGAGCACGCATGCAGGAAACCCTGTGTGTTTGTGTGCCGCATTCTCTTGGCTGGGCATGCAGAGACAGCCGGCACCGGGAACAGGCAGCTGAAGGATTCCCCATCATAACCTGCAGCCATTACAAACGCACACAGAAGACCACCCACCACCACGGCTCAACTCCAGGGGACAATTCTTGCACAACGCCTCAAGACAGACACCCGCTCAAAAAAAACAAAAAAAAAAGCTACTGTGGTACATATTTTGACTGACAATCCAAACCCAGCACCCATGACAAGCGCAAGTGTACCAGAATAGAGCAACCAAGCTAGTGAACACCACCTCACAGAGAGGGAGCAGAGACAAACGGGTGAAGAGACAGCAGGCAGGACACCAAGATACAGACAGGCAACCCAAAGGAGGAAGGACAGTGAGATAAAAGCAGAAAAGGAGCAGGCAGAGAGACCTCAGTCGCTCCAGGAAAAGCTGTGAGAGCTAGCAGTCTGCGACAGCATGAAGATAGTGGATGTTCCAGAGGAAGGAAGCCGTCGCTTCATCTACAGCACAGCACACAGGTGAGCGAGAGACCAAAGAGGACAGGAAAATTAAAGGTCATGGGTAAGAATAAGGGGGAAAAAAGTTAAGGGAGAAGAGATAGAGAAACAAGAGTAAATCTTATAAAGCTCCAGTAACTAGAACCTGTGCTGTTTGATTCAGCGGAATGGTCACAAGCTCTCTAGACATTATAATCAAAGCGGAAATGCATTTATTATTAAGGTTTATTATAATTAATGGCATAATTATTAGATCAAGACACGACCATACAATCTATTGGTGGTTTTTAATTGACATGTGGCATACTTGGAAAGGCCACAGCACCTACCTGTGAGGAGGCAGGGGGTAGATTGGCACCGTATGCTCATCTCTGGCCTGAAAGGCTGCTTAACTAGTGTCACTAACAACAGAGAGTGCCTACAGTGTGTGCTCATGTCCTCTGAATAATTCAAATGATTGGAGGGGTCTAATTATTGTTTATTGATTCTAACTGTGTTACATGTTAACTGGTTGGGTAGCCGCTCACAGCAGCGCACGGTGATGGACGAATTTGTGCTTGACTAATGAAATAAAAGGTATTTCAATCAGAGTGATACATGGGATGAAAAGCTACAGGAGTCAAGGGGAGGACATCGAAGAAGAGCGATAGTAACAATTAGACTGAATGACTTCCTGTCTGTTTGACCAATCACAACAATCCAAACCATTCAGTCTTAAAACAGGGTAAGATTTCTGTTAGGAAAAAAGTCAATGGTGTAATTCATGAGAGTGAGGGGAAAGTAAAGAAAACCGATGCTAGAGAAGTGACAGAGTATAAGGGAAAAAAAGTTTAAGGTAGTTTTTTTGGGGGGGGGAAGGTAATAATGGGTTCAAAGAAAAATGTAACTCTGTGTCCCAACCAGCCTATCGCTTTTTCATGTAAATCAGTTTTTGTGCAAACCAGCCACTCAGAGACATTTTTTTCTGCCCACATTGATCCCAAAATATAAACCTACAACATCAAATATCTTCTTATTGGCTGTGACTGAGTCACTTCACACCTGGTTAGGACACGGTGTAAGATGAAAGAAGAACAGAAGAGTGGGTAAATCAGGGGAAATAACAGAGAATCGGAACGGATATGGTAGAAAGGAAGAGGAATGGGGAGGGAAAGGTATACCTGTCGTGAATGAGGGCCTCTGGGCTTGCGGAGGACCACCAAAAGGATCTCTGGCAGCAGACTGATGAGGATGAGGATGATGATAACCAGCCAGGCAGACACCGAACTCAGCATGTTGGCAAACACAAAGTACAAACGCTGCTGCTTCAAAAACGGCCTAGAAAATAAGACAGAGAAGAGATATATGGACTATATGACTTCTTTACAAAAGCTCAATGGAAATGATCAACAGTGGAGCTGCTGAACAAAAAATCCCTGCCGGACGATTACTGTTTTAACATTTGCTCACCATATGATGCCTCCCCAGAAGAAACTGAAGAAAACATAGAAAGCCAAAGACCCCCATATCACAAAATGATTGATCCACGTCCAGTGTCGTGTGTCCAGAGCCAGCTGAGAGAGGGAAAATATTCAGTCTCTGACAAATGAAGATCTGAGATACTTTTTATAGCTTAGCCACCAACCTTCAATGTAACAGTAAAAACAAGGACGGTGAAGACAATTGTTCCATAAGACCAGTTTCCAAAGACCTGAAAAAAAGGAAGCAGTAAATCAAATGCAATACCCAATTTTTTTATATTAAAAACATATTAAAAAGCACAATCATATCTAACCTGCCCATTATCCTGTAAGGCTGGATTGCTGAACAGGAAACGGACACCAAAGAAGAACAGGAGACCCTGAAAAATTCCTAATACTGTCCAGTAGAGGAAGGGGCGCCAGCGTAACATGGCATTATTGGCTATTTCTCTGTAAGAACACACAGTTTCAGCAACAGCACGGTACAGATAATCAGAAGAGCTGCAGAGCAAGATCTTACCTGTAGAGGGCGGCATTGTCCAGCAGAATCTCCATGGATATGTGCTGTTCCAGCAGGCTGTAGGCCAGAATGGGCATGGAGGTGAAGCAGATGTTGTACATCGTCAGATAGGCTGCGTCGTACAGGGGCTGGGAAGGGGAACGAGGGGAAGGACGGGGACCGGGGAGGTTAATACCACGTTAAGGAGATCACACATATGCACACAACAAAGAGAGGGAAACTGTGTGGCCACATGCAATGGTCACTTGAGAGATATATACATATATATATATATATACACAAAACACAGGCTGGAAAATGTTGAGGTCGAGACCCAATTATAGAGAACCACAGAGACTTTTTTAGCAGCTGTATTTTACAGGTTTTTTTTATAAATGACAAAAGAAGAAGTGAAAGGGCTCAACAAGAGCAGAACAAAAAAAAGACCGGACACAAATCAGGCCATTTTGTTGTGTGCCAAGACAAAATTTGCACAAGCACCAACCACTACACCAGAGTTAACTGAATTTTTTATTAGTTTGTGCTTGTTATATATATATCAGAAGAAAGAAGGGCAGAGAGAGAAATTGAGAGGAAAGTTGCGAAGGAAAGAGCAGAGGAAAGGAACCTGCTGGGATGTAGTCTTCTGAAAAGCCTTTTATTTGTACATACTGTACCTGCTGAGAGTATCCACAGAAAAACTGGTACAGGAACTGAGGTAAGATGAAGCAGAGATTCTGCAGGAGAGAAGAGAAAAGGGGTTTAAAATGTCAGGATTCACTAAAACAACTACATTTATGTATTAGTACAGACTACAACACTGTTCACTGGATGCCAGACGTACCTTATAAAAGAAGTACTGGACGAGATGCGCAATGCGCACATAGTAGAGATGCCCATGAGCCAGCAACAGCTTCTTTAAGTGCTTGAGTTTAGGAATGGCGTAGTCACTGTTCCTCACAGCTTGACGGCCCTCCTTACCTTTAATACCTGAACACACAATTGCAACGTTACACACCATCTTCAAAAAATGATTAAGACATGTTCACATTAAAAAAAGAACAACATCATGAAAAATTTTAATTTAAAAAAATGTATTTTAACATGTCATACTTGTTACAACAAAGCAGAATTTCCATTATAACTCACCAATGCCCACGTGTGCCTCGAGGATCATGCTTACATCATTGGCCCCATCTCCAATGGAGAGAGTGATAGGGGAACCTTTGGAGTTCTTCACCATCTTCACTATCTAAATTGGATAAAATATAATTTTAACTAACTTATTCATGAAGTTAAAGTGCATGTTACTATAAGCACCATAAAGAGTTGCCAAAATGCCGGTCTGCAGGTGTGACCTGAGCTTTCTGCAGGGGGGCCATGCGGCAGCAGAGCACAGAAGTGCAGTTTTGGCAGATCTGCAGAAAGAGGCTCTTGAACTGACTGGCATCTGCCTCTCGCGATGGGTTCATCACTAACGACAACGTCGCTCCATCTATGATGAAGCCATAATCCTGATTTGCAGTAGACCAGCTCCTGTAAGACAAAAATGACTAATAAATGTACTGCATGATTGTAATAGAGAGATACCAACATTAAAATTCTGGCCAATATGATAAAACCGACAATTATGTTCATGTTATGACCGATAGCTGATAAATGATTGTTATTAAAAGTATACAGTTTTGTCTTCGTATAATTTAGAGTATAAAAACATTAATTAAATCTATTTTTTATTTATTTAAAATGGGGAAATAATAATTACAAACTAATTAAAATGAGTATCATTGAAATTAAATATGTATTAATATAAAAATTGTGAACTACTGAAATAGTGAATATTAAAAAAATGTTTTTTTAATGTTTAGAAGTTGTCGTCTAAGTAGTCTTTTGTTTCCAAACTGTACCAAACATTTATGACAAAGCCAGTAGGTCAAGGGTCTAACCTGGTGACCGCAGCTTTCACTGGTGGGGCATCCTGCACTGCTCTTCTATAGTAATCCCGTAATAACTCAAGAAGTTTCTCCTCGCGCTTTAACCTCCCATCTTCCAGTGTCCGCACAGTCAGTTCCAGAAGCTCGGTACCCCTTTGGAACAGACGACAGGCATAGCAGGTAGACTTTGCCGTCTCCATTTTGTCCCCTGTCAGCACCCAAACCTTCATCCCAGCACCCTGCAAGGCCTCCATGGTCTCTGCTGCCTCCTCCTGAAGTCTGGACACAAGATGTTAAGACGTTAGGCTATTCAGAGTATTCCTTTGAGAAAACAACTTGGCGTAAATACCAGTTTGGGTCACCAACCGGTCCTCCACAGCGGTGGCTCCAATCAGACTCATGCCCATCTCCACCTGGTTATACACGGCCATGAGTTTCTCCTCTCTGTCCTGGAGAGCCAGTCTAGCCTCAATCAGCCCGTTGTCTGCCACGGCATATTCTTCAGCACTCAGCTGCTTATAGGCCACACACAGTGTACGGTAACCCTCCTGGTGAGCATAACACGCCATTAGGCCAAAACTGACTGACCTTTTCAATATTTAATTTCTCAACAGGACGTCTCTTTCTCTTATGCTTTATTCTAGTATAAAAATTTAAATGGTCATCTCATCCATGGTAGTTAAAGACGCTGCAAGAGATTTTCAAGTTGATATCTACAGCAGTACCGTTGCATTTCGCTCAACATGCATGCGAATCCTGTCCACCTCCTCTGGTTTGACTCTTGGGAAGATTGAAGAATCGGCTCCCTTACAGAAAAGCAACGTCTCCCCTAAATAAACAGTAAAAGACAGAGACATTCAGAGTAGAGCCCTGCAGGGGCCTCAAATTTAGGCCCGAGCCCGACCCTGGCCCGAGACGCTCAGGCCCGAGCCCAGCACGTGTCCGACAGATTATCAGAATTACCAGCCCGAGCCCGACCCGAGCCCGTCTTATCCCCTTCTACCAAACCGTCTTATACTGCTGTTTCAGCTATTAAAACTGTTTAGTTTTGAGTGTAATGGCAGAATGATTATATATTGTTTTATTTTTTATTAAGCTATAATATTAGCTTTATTATTAGACATTTTTTGTTCGTTAAATATAAGTTTGTGTTTTTAAAGTATACCGAGCGGCAGACAGTGAGCTAATCATAAAGGATGACTGATCAATTTAGCCTTCTCAAATCATCTCGACTTGCAATAAAAAAAATCGATATGCATGCTAAAACAGTTCAAACATATAACAATGTTTAAATGTTAAACACTAAAAGAATAAATGTTCGTCATGATGGTGTGTGCAGAGAGTGACTATAAAGCACGTTCTGCAGGACATAGAGGCACGGGCCAGTCCTTGGATTTTATAGCCTTCGACTTAATTTTCTCTGATAAAGATAGGAGTAATACGTCATTCAGAACTGTAAAGGGTCTACTCTTATTTGTGTGCACTGACAGTAAACGTGATTTCATAAAACAAGCACGTTATGCCTTCTCGTCTTGAACAGGAGCGTTTCACAAAACAGAACCGAAACCGAGCGAAAAAGACATGATAAATGTATCTACAGAAAGCATTAAATTACCACTTAATGAAATAAATATAGAAAAAAATTGAAAACAAAAACTCGTTCATTAAATTACATAATTGGTAAAGATGACTTCTATGTCTATGCGGAGATTGAGGATCAGGATTGAGGAATTTATCTGTGCGACAAAGACTCAGAAAATACTTGTTCATGAGTAAATAATTCAAATGTCTTCCTATTGTTTTCCCTCGACATAATTACCTTTGCTGGGGCATTGCGGCAAGATTATTGTGTGCATCTGAACGCAGAACTATTCAGCTGCGCTGCGCTGACGGCTGTACTCTCCGGGGCGGGGCAATAATACTTTTAGCTGCGGAGCGCAGTCTCATGTTGTATTCACCAGTGCCGCATGACAATCTTTTAATCATTAATTGGCGGATGTTTAAAATATAAAAATAAGGAGAAGCTTAAAACCGCCCGAGGCCCAACCCGCATCTGAACTATGACATCAAAATTGGCCCAAAGCCCGGCCCGAGTTGCATAAAAAAGGGCCTAATTGCAGGTCTCTAGATAGTAGGGACCTTAGGGCTGTAACCCACTCGCGGGTATAAGAACACCTTAGCCATGCCAGGGGCAAACTCCAGGTTGGAAGGGGCCACAGAGAGGGCTTGAAGGTCACCTACTCTCCTCAGAGAACACAGTGCCAGCAGCAGTGTGGTCTTGATATTAAGTACGAGTTGGAGAATGGCGTGGAAGGAACCACTGAAATGCCGCCTTTTGCTTATGTGACTCTTGATGTCTGTCGACCACTGTATTTATAGCGTCGCCTAACAGACCATCAGACACGAGCGGGGCGTACATCCAACTCTTTAAGCAGGTCAGCCTGGTAAGCCTGTAACACAGACATTATGTGCAGGCATGCACCAGCCTGTCCTGCTGCCGAGTACCCCTTCCCAACTAGCGCTGAAGTTATTTGCAGCGGTCTGGAGGGAAGGGGCGCACATCGCGGGCTTCTTCAACCTCCTGAGCAGCGCCAGATCTAGGCGAAGAGGAGGAAAATAGGGACTCGCCCGTCTCCGACTCCTCTGTTTGCACTAAATCTCTTAGCGAGTGCTTTCTCTGCTCCGTCTCAGCGCGAACGGGTCCAGCACTGCGAGGAACGCTAGCGAAGGCTCCCTCCTCAAAGAGAGCCTTCCGAGATTGGAGCACATGCAGCGGCATGAGCTCGCGATGCGGGCAGTCAACTCTTGAAAGAGCTAATACAGCATGCTCCGATCCCAGGCAAGCCACACACACACAATGTGTGTCACCCGGCAAAATGCTCCTTTTACACAGGTAAGCACACAACTCACCCTTTGCCTCTTATAGACTTCTCTTGTGCTTTTGACATACTTTTTCAATCACACCTTTTAGCCAAAAACTGAGACACATGCACACACACAGAGCACTTTGCTGAATGACAGAAAGCTGAATGCCGGTCACATTTCATGTGCTCTTATACTTCCTGGCCGATGACATCACCCGCCTATGACCTCTCACCATTTCATTGGTCTGCTTACACGCACTAATTTTAACTCTTTCAGTAATTATTATCATAGTTTATAGCAAAAGTCACATTTAAATAACATTTCAAACCTAATGCCACAAGATTTCAACATTTGTTAATTTTGAAATAAATAAGATTATTTTACTAATCTTTCAATGTAAAGTCAGAAATTGCCATGAAAATAAAATGTAGAAAATTTGAAGAAAAACGTCTCAGGGTTATGCATATAACCCCTGTTCCTTGAAGGAACGAGACACTGCGTCAAAACGCTATGGGAACGCCTTCGGCGAGACCACGCTCTGAATCTGCTGTGAAATCCATCTAGATTAGAGTCAGGTGCGGCACCCTCGGGTGACGCCACTGACTAGGTGCTTAAGAACACCTGAGGTGAATCAGACTGCAGCCCCATGAATGAAGCAAGCGCAGGTAGGGATGCTGTGGGTGTGGCACGAGACGCAGTGTCTCGTTCCTTCAAGGAACAGGGGTTATATGCATAACCCTGAGACGTTCCTTTTCAGGAACTCAACA
>JAUCMT010000026.1:16886687-16907239 GCA_032357475.1 Enteromius thamalakanensis
TCAGCATAATCAAACTCGATGCATCACTGAACACTAACTTAATGCATTAACAAAACAACACTTGAAAGGACACAACAATATGCTCCAACTTGCTTTACTTGTTATGCAGGAATTCAACTCTGGAAAAGGAATCTTTATATCAGTCAATGGCTTAGACATGAATCTTGTGTTTACTTTACATGACATGTGTTAACTTGTAGACATATCACCAGAGCTGGGTAGAGTACCTAAAAACTGTACTCAAATAAAATGTAAAAGTACTTACAGAAATATTTACTCAAGTAAAAGTAAAAAAAAAAAACAGCTTATCAGAATTACCAGCCCAAGCCCGTCTTTTCCCCTTCTACCAAAACGTCTTATACTGCTGTTTCAGCTATTAAAATAGTTAAAATAGTTTTGAGTGTAATGGCAGAATGATTATATTTTGTTCCGTTTTTTTATTAAGCTAATTTAGACATTTTTTGTTCCTTAAATATAAGTTAAAAGTAAAAGTACCGAGCAGCAGAAAGTGAGCTGATCATAAAGGATGACTGATCAATTTAGCCTTCTCAAATCATCACGACTGCATTAAAAAAAAAAATCGATAGGCATGCTAAAAACAGTTCAAACATGTAACAATGTTAAAATTTTAAACACTAAAAAAATAAATGTTCGTCATGATGGTTTGTGCAGAGAGTGACGCTATGAAGCACATTCTGCAAGACATAGAGGCATAATTCGCCTTAATTTTCTCTGGTAAAGGTAGGAGTAATACGTCATTAAGAACTGTAAAGGGTCTACTATTATTTGTGTGCACTGACAGTATACGTGATTTCATAAAGCAAGCGCGTTATGCCTTCTTGTCTTGAACAGAGGAGCGTTTCACAAAACAGAACCGAAACCGAGAGAAAAAGACATGATAAATATATCTACAGAAAGCATTAAATTACCACTTAATAAAATAAATATCGAAAAAATCGAAAACAAGAACTCATTCATTAAATTAAATAATTGGTAAAGATGACTTCTCTTTAAAGGCGTGTCTATGCGGAGATGGAGGATCTGGAAATTCATCTGTGCGACACGGACTCAGAAAACTTGTTCATGAGTAAATAATTCAAATGTCTTCCTATTGTTTTCCCTCGACATGATAATTACCTTTGCTGGGGCATTGCAGCAAGATTATGCGTGCATCTATACGCATAACTCTTCAGCTGCGCTGCGTTGACGGCTGCTCTCTCTCTGCAGCGGGACAATAAACCTTTTAGCTGAGGAGCGCGGTCTCGTGTTGTATTCACCGGCGCCGCATGACAATCTTTTAATCATTAATTGTCGGATGTGTAAAATATAAAAATAAGGAGAAGCCAAAAACAGGCCCGAGGCCCGACCCGCGTCTGAACTATGACATCAAAATTGGCCCGAAGCCCAGCCCGAGGGACTTAAAAAAGTCGGGGCCCATCGGGCCCGGGCCTAAATGCAGGGCTCTAATTTAGAGTCATCATCTGCAAAAACCCACAAGCACAATGCTAAGATGTTCAGAGAAGGTTGCTAAGTGTTCTGAGTGGTTAGTGACTGTTCATATAAATTATTCAATTTTTTACTTAGCAGCTATTCATTCTAAAGTGAAATACAGAAAGCGTTTTAACCTTTACAGAGAGACATGACCTAAAAACAGAGATACAAAATAGTGTATCTAATCTGTACTTGGGTCCCTGCTTTAACGCAAACCTATGACATTTCCTCACTTTATCCACCAAGTCTAATAGCTAAAAAGGTCATCTCTCCTCACACGGTTCAAGTTATCATTCATGTCACCAGGAGGAGTGCTGTGGGATGTGTTATTTGTATATTCAAATCTTTAACCCTGATTATGAGCTCACCTGATTTGGTCTGCACGATGACGCTCATTCTCCGTCTAACTGGGTCGAAGTTAAGGACATGGAGCAACTTGTACCTAAAACATAAGATGAATATTATACAGACCCTTAACTGCCCTAAATCTTAAGGTTATACTTTATTATAATAGTCCACTTCCGACACTCTATTAACTAGAAGTAAATCTGTAAGTAGATGTGAACTGATTCTCATTAAATTGCAACCACTTGCGTACAAACTCTCAGAGTACACTGTTTAGGTAGGTTCAGGGTTAGCAGAATATCTAGTTGAAATGTAAGTTACTTACTGTTAGTAGAATGTCTAAAGTTGACCATCGATATGATGTGTTACTAAACTTCTTAATATAACAACATAAGTACGAATGCAGCATATTAGCAATAACATTGTCATAACTTACTCCTCTATATTATTTTCCCTGTTCTTTATCTTCATGCTCTTGCTCTCCAGACCAAGGAAGGTGAAGCCGTATCTAAACAGGAGAGAAGTTATGCCTGTTATTGCCAGTTTGAGTTTGTATTAGACCAAACACTAAAAATATCATTATCTTACTTCATGGCTCCTTTGACCAGTGCGATCTCATCAGGAGATGATGCGATGAATCCTCTTTCCTCCTCCGGCTGAGGCAGCATCCCGTCGATCCCATCAACTTGGTCCATAAGTACTTCTTGTGACCCAGCCTCCTTCACCTGCACCGTGTGACAGAGACACAAGGCCCGCAGGAACAACTCCTCTTTCTCCTGATCGATTGAAATAAAGAGGCATAGAAAATTATACTTCTTATAAACACATGCATATTTGTGACTGTGGTTAATCAAAAGAAAAACAATAACTAAAATCAAATTTAACCTAAATATTAGAAACACTGTTTGAAATGTTGCCTGTAATAACAAAAAAAAAAATTGGATAAAGTACTAAAATTTATTTTAATTTAATTTAATGAGTTTACAAATTAAAAATGACTTAATAGATATATATTTTTTTAAAGAATAAATTAGCATTAACTACTATATCTATATAATTCACACCAAGAACAATAGTTATAAAGAGAACTATATGTTCATTCACACCAGTGGATGATATCGTCTGTTTGTTCTAAGCGCATATGCTTCGGCCACTTTTAATTTATGAGCTTGTGACAGCAGGATTAATTCTGATTGGGTGTCAATATTTATATTGTTCCATCAGCTAGAAAAAAAAAATCTAATACATTTTCCAACGATTCCAACGATACATTTTTCTTTGCCTTTATTGTTATAACTGTGGTGTGGACTGTCCAATTCTTTAATATTGAGAACTATATCTTTATCATAATCTTTATAGATATTTTCTTTCAATTAAAAATAAAGTCCAACTTTAAAAGAAGCTCAATTAAGAAATATGTGAAGATTACACCATTATTTTAATTTGATTTGTTAATATTTATATACAAAGTAATAGCATTATATTATTTATTATAATATCATTGTTATATATAAATGCTAATATTTCTAATATAATATAACATTTTATTGTTACATAAAATTGTAAATGAATAAATTCTTTTATATAAAGGATGTTAGTACAATACCATATTTGTTTATCAAAGTGATCCCACATCCACTGGTACAGTATTTGTATTTTTTGTATTATGACAAGTCTCAGTATACAGATCGTGTGCACAAAGGCCCCACAAGAAAGGCTCTCAAAGGTCTGCTTATATCTGCAGTCAGTTTACTTTTTAGGTGTACACATGCAACAACACAATCCATAAATGTAAAAACCATCTCATCTGCCGTACTTTGGGTCTCCGAATGAGTGTAACTCACCTGTCCAGCTTTTACCTGCAGTTTATTCACAGGCCCGTCCGTCACAGTGAAGCCGTCTAGCTCGCTCAGGGTGTCTCTGTGTTTGTACTGGAAGCCGTCTATACAGCACTCGATGAACTCCATGTTGTTCTGTGTCAGCGTGCCGGTCTTGTCTGTAAATACATACTCCACCTGCAGGGCGCAGACAAATGTTGACCTTAACAACCATAAACCCGGGCAATAAAGAACATTCTCAAATGAACAGAGTTTGAAGATAAGGCCAAACAATTAAATTGTGACAAAACCAGTCTGGTTGCATTAATCAGTTTAACGAAGCATGGCCTGTAATTTAGAGTAATCATCTGCATAACCAGCCAAGGGTGATCTGTGACCTCACTACACATGGAAGAGCTAGGGACAGCTCAGATTATACTCATGTCTCGGTTGACTTCTGAAACACATTTTACTCTACATATGAAAATAAACCGCTCAAGAGTCAGATCTGAGCTCAGGTTTAAACAGAAGTGTCTAACCTGGCCAAGTTCCTCATTGAGGTCTGAAGTGTTGACAAGCGCGCCTTCTTGGATCTCCGGGTCAAAGAAGTCTTTATCCCAAGTGATAAAGAAAGAGCCCAGGAATTTCTGCATCTCCACGGTTACGTACATAGACACGGGGATGATAAAGTTGAAAAGGACCATGAAGGAGAGGAAGTCTGTAAACATCTTCAAATACTGAAACAAAGACAAAACAGCTGCGTTAAGTCTCCTCAAAGACATGATATCATCAAAGGTTAAACATAAAGCTACTATCTAATTATGATTTATCGAGTATGATCTGTGAAAGAGCTGACCACAGTTACCCGAGGCCAGATTAGCTCATAATTTATATTAATTGCATTAAGATTGACTGAAGACATAAAGGAACTTGCTTATTGATTCATATAATCATATTCAAATTGGTCAGATGTGAAACCCTCTGCTCACCATATTAGTGTCTTTCTCCTTCTGAGTTTTCTGGTTGTACCAAGGCTCATCCTGACCTTCTTTGCTTACATACTTTAGCGTAGTACACACAACAGCTTTACTGATGAGGATACAGAGATACACCAGCAGAAAGGCATTGATGGATCTGGAAAGAAGAGAAAACATGCACATGATAATATGTACTTAATTATGTTTCGTACATATAAATCCATATAAACATGCCAAAACAAGACGCTAAGAAATCTTTTAGTAACAACATTTATTTTGAACTCATTATTATATATTATTACTATTACTACTATTTTTTTTAATCGTCATCAAACTTTCTTTTATGTTAATAATTATTATTTTACTTTTACAATTTTCATTATGCATAGTTTGTCAATAATATTATATGTAATATATTTAAATAAATAGATAAATAAAAAAATTATATCATGATATTTAAAAAAAAAGATAAAGATGAAAACATATATAACTTTGGAGGAATTTAATTGAATTTCTGATTCGCAGTATATTGAGGAATATTAATGTGGGGAGACGATACTTTTACGTCCACCAAAAAAGAAAAAACACAGATCAATCTTGGGATTTGCAATCAATATCTAATCATTCAAATGAACATGGCTAATAATGCAAAAATCTGTATTTCAAGCACACTAGGGTATAACGCCGCTCTCGTCACTCTCTTACTTTTCAACAGCTGATCGTTTCTGAGATTTGCCCTGGTAGTTGAGCGCCATTTTCGTCTCCATGCCCGTGTATACTGCGACACCTTTAAAAGACATTGCAACAAAAAGTGATTCAGGTCAATCTAATTCCTCATCATCAAAAATTTGTCTAATTAAAAGGTGCCAGGGCCTACCATAAATCTTCTTGGTGTTTTTTAATGTAGCACCTTTTAGGAGAAGGTTCTCTGGGCCCAAAGATCTAAATTAAACCATAAAAAGCAAACAATTATGTCAACAATATAAACATGCTGGCATCCAAACCCACGTTAAAGTGGCTTATGATGAGCAGCATTTGCTGGAAATATGTAGGACGGTTTGGCCTGGCCCGCTCTCTTGAAGGACACAGCGTAGAGACTCATAAAAACATTTCAAACAGCCCAGTGACAAATGAAAGAGCGTGCAGGGCTTAAGAAGCTGCCAAGCTGGCTTTACTTTAATGCTGCTATGGCGTTACGGGTCGATGGAATAATGATCAGAGGCTAATGCAAAGGGAAAAGACAGAGCTGAAGTGACTAGGAGGTACTGTGGGATATAGTGGGCCCATGGGAATGGACCAAAGACAGTCTCACCTTACTGCTGGCTCCTGCTCCGGCTTGTAAATGTGCATTCGCCCGACAAACCTGCAATAGAGCAAACAAGCTCCAGTCAAGCACGTACATACATGTTCCCTCAACCACAAACACACGCAGAATGAATGCACAGATGTCCCAGGAATTTAATCTGAGTACTTGATGAGGTCAAGATGAAAACATTCAGTGGAAGGAAAGGGTTCACATGCTTAAGCGTTTGTTCGTATAGACTCCTTCCCCATTAAAGAGGCTTGTTGATAATATCTGTATTCTAGTACAGTCCACTATGCAAATGAGCCTTGTACGAAATGAACCAATTACAAGGAAGATGCTCATTGGTGATGACCTAACAGTCTGCCATATTGGCAACAGCCCTTTGAAGGTTTTTTTTTATTTTTTATATAGACTGAATTTTAGCAGGCGACATCTGGTGCTCTAGAAATCAGAAATGCAAATTTTCTCTCGCTTAAAGAGAATTTAACGAGATGTGCTTAGCAATAGGGGGCGATGCTGAGTTAAACTGCTATTACAGTTGGAGGACAAGGACCGCCTCTCTTAACTTTGTGTTTGTTTCAAGGTCTGTTTGTTCTTATAGTCAAACAGAAAGGCTAGATAGTGCCTGACTCTTCTGTGGAATCACACCATTAACTGTTGATCTGAAATCAAACAACCTACTGAGCTGAAACTGGACATATTCAAGAACTTCTGAGCAAAAGGGATTTCGGTTAAGTGAGTGTTTGTGCTAGATGAGTTCGCACTTGTAGAGGTCAGGCTGGGGTTGTTCACACTCGATGGTGGCAGTGAGAGCCTGCAGGTCCTTCTCTGTGTCTGGCACCGTGTAGTGTGTCTGAGGGAAAGACAGGCAAATTAGTATTCCAGGTCATGTTGTACACACAAATACAGAGGGATGGAAGCAGGAGAAAGACTAGGAGGAGTAGGATGATTATGACAAGATCTGGGCCACCTATTTAAAGACTTAAAGGCTAAAGGAGACTATGTTATGTGAATTCATATCTCATATTCTGTTCTGAAAAAAATATACAATTCAATTGGTGACTGCAAGAAGAAAAACAGCTGAAATAAATGAAGACGCTCACTTTGTGGTTGGATTCTCCATCCAAGCTGGCTGTGGTGACAAAACAAGTACCGTCTTCTCGAGTAGACTGCAACAGAATCAGGTCACAGGGAAAGGTCTCGTCCTCCACCACTTCAACCACATCACCCACCTGCCGGGACACAAGTCAGTCAAAAGTTCAGATTCAAAAAGATAAAAACTTGAGGTGAAATGAAGTTCCACGTGTGTCTTTTGATTCGAACAGCTTCTGCTGTTTTTATCAAATTTTAACTTCTTTAAAATGTCATATTAATATGTTTGCACAATCAAGAGCCTATGTATTTATTGGTAATATTCATTTAAATCAACGTACAAATAACAATTTTGGCCCATCTTTGTCTGAGTGCATTTGGGTTGGTCTGCGAGCTGTAACTTGTGGCTGTAACAAGTTTTGATGAATATTTCTATGCTTGATATGTAAAAGTACCTTAAGTGAGAGTGTTTGGATATGTGATTGTTATTTGTTTTTTACAATCTACTGTAAAATATAGGAATATACAGCGAGAATAGTCCCAGACTAAATTGCATGTTTGAGCTGTCTCAGATGAAAATATCTCGCTCTGACATATCTCAAAACATGTCAGTGTCATTGCGTTAAGATGCACACCTGTAATATTTTCTTATAAGGCATTTTTGTAAAAGTTGCTTAAATATCTGAATTAAACTAATGCCTAGTCCTGGCTTAAGCTAAGCCCCGTTTTTGAAACCGGGCCTATGAGTCTTAAGTCGCTGGGGTATATTTGGAGCAGTTAAAAATTATAGACTTTTCTTTTGTCAAACATCATTACCATAAGTAAAAATCATGTTCCATGAAGATATTTTGTAAATTTCCTACCGTAAATATATTAAAATGTAATTTTTGATGAACTTCATCTGGAGTATTTCGATTCCAGATTTTCAAATAGTTTACTTTAAAATATTGACATGAAATAGATTATACATTATACATGCCTGCACTGTCACGAGTTTAATGCACCTTGGTGAAAAACCTATTAAATAATTAAAAACAGTAGTGCAATGACAGAAGTGGTTGTCAGCTACAGCGCAAATGATCAGCTAGCTGTATTGGCAAACTGTTCCAAACATTCTGCCCCTAACTGTTTCACAGTGTACAACACGTTTGTTCCACTCCAAATACAGCAAGGAAACACTCCCAGCTCTGAACACCCCTAGTGGGCATATATTTTTTGTCCACACAAAGTACGGTGGTTTGCCACACCCGGATCCCACAGTGCCTGTTATATGAGAGACTTGGCGAGGGTGCAGCAACTAAAAGGTACCTTGATCTTCTCACTCTCCTTCTTCACCGACCGGCCGTCCTCTAACACCGTCACCGGGTACTTATTCACCTCGTAGTCTGCTTTATGCCGCAGCCAGTCCTCGTAACCCTGAGGAGAGACACAGAGAATGTGAGAAAAGCATGCTTTATGTGTCTGAAAGCTTCAGATGGATGAGGATCTCACTTGCAAAAATAAAACAGTTCCCTAAAAATGTCCATCACATACATTAATAATGGAAACTGTGCGAACGAGCTGAGGGAGTTGAGTCACTTGAAGTCAAAGTTGGCTGGGGTCACACTGTCCCCTGGGCTCTTATTTCAAAGCCCAAATAAGGCCTGAGCCCCTCTCAGTGTGAGGCCACAGATATCTGGAAGGAAGTCCACCTTCCATTGTGCTTTACAAAAAAGCTTGCAGCAGGCCGGAGGAATAAGTTGATCCTAAAACAATACATCTAAAGCTGCGAGAGGACCAGTGTGTTGTGACAAGCCCCCGGATCATTTGTTTTGTCTGTGAGAGATGGACTCCGGGGTCAGGCCAACTCTCAGAAGGGGCCGACATTATTTAAACAGCGTCACATGGCTGTAAAACATCAAGAGATCTAGCGATAGCTGAAGAGAAATACAGAAGAGTTAGCAGCATATTCAGAACATGACACAACCAACCTGTTTGATGGCCGTCACTGTGATGACAAAAAACAGAGGTAAACCACTGGTCACAGGGCTGGTCGGGGTATCAACAATCACCTATAAGAAGAAACGCATGCATGTATTATTAACAGAAAAATGGATTCATCCTGAAATTGATTGAAATCTATTCAAGATTTAAAGTGCACCCATCAGTGATGCAACCATTCATGGAGGATACAATTCCAGCTATCTCTTACCTGCTATCCCTTTGAGTGTACTCTGTATCAACAATATTTTGTGGATAGTTGCATCATGTCCCTTCCGGTTGAGTATCATTAAAAACATTTCTGGTTTTTTTGGTCATGACAGGAGTCGACCTTCAGTAATTTATGCAATTTAAGACAATTTACTGTTGTGTCACATTATAACATCACAACAAGTTCATCTTGAACACCGAAGAGAATTACTGAAAACACTTAACACCATTCTATCTTTAACTTTGAGAGGTTTTCACACAGGAGAGAGCACAAACCAAGCCACTCTTTCAGGAAATAACTTAACAGTCACAGCCACTTGGTGTTATTAATACTTGCTCTATGTATGTGTGTATGTCGAAGAGAAAAAATAGGGTAGGTTTATGAAGTCAAGACCACAGAGGCATGAACATTTTGTACGTAATATGAGCTACAATCACACTGCGTCTTCCTCTCACACCCTGCAGAGCCTGGCTGAAAGAGGGCCGGCGCAAAAACCACACACCACAGTGAGAAACGGCATCTTCACTGCAGAGAGGGCTCTAAAACAAAGATGCCGTGCGTGCCGTGTTGGTGCCAAAATTCCTGTAGGGACAGACTGTAAAGCCGGCAGGACTTCAGAAGGTGAAAGCCCATCTCAGACCAGCAGCACTCCAGCTCAGAGCTAATAATCCCCATCATCCCGATCACACACACACACTCAACACACAAACAACAAAACGTGCTTTCAGCCTTTGCTCAGTCTAAGATCAAATAATCCCAAACAGCCCATCTGAAATATCCATACACATACTCCACTTTTATACGTCATCTAAACCGCTTTTGTGATCCGGGCCAATCCCGCAGCCTCCCACTCCTCATGTCACATGCAAGCCTTAACAGCCACAAGTTACAGCTTGCAGACCAACCCAAATGCGCTCAGGCATCTTTAAATGCTGCCCAACGCCTTATGCTAAAACAACACGCAGCACCGTCAGAAGCAAGCGCTGTATGTGTGCATGTTCACAGATCTTTCAATAGTGGCTCATCATGCATTAAACATCTCTCAGCTGCCAGGTGTCTGCTGACAGCTGTGTAGTGGCACCGGCGTCAAGAAAAGAAAGAGGAAGAGCAGAAAGAGGGCTTTTCTAATTGTTCACTTGCTACACCTTCAGGAGAAAGCAATATTAAGGGGGCAGTTCAATCATAAATGAACACATTTTGTCATTTTATCACCTCTGTGACTTTCTTTACGCAGAAGTTAATGCCTCAGTGATTTTCTGTCTAATACAATGAACGTCAATGTTTTATAAGGGAAAAAAAAACAAAAAACAAAACAGAAATACTTTCTTTTTTCCCTAAAGTACCAAAAGATGTTCTCAGTAACTAGTTACTGATTGTAGGAAAAACAGCCTTGCCATAATCTTCTTTACAGCACAGACTGTCCTCTTTCTTGTCCTCTGTTTTTGATTTTCTTTTTCCTTTTGTTTGTGTATTTTGATGATCTGCGACTATAGTTATTTATAGCCATTTGCAGGGTTATTTTATGGCAGCAGCAGCAATATTTGAAGTTCTGTGGATTCAACTTAAATTTGCCGTTTAAAAACAAACAAACCAAAATAGAGGAACTGATATTATGTTAATATGTTTGGAAGAACAGGTGGAAGTAAACAGGGTGAGTAAATGACTGCGGAGTTGAACAAATTCAGCAGTTCAGCAAGTTACTTTTGCAACAAAAGCAAGGAAAGCACCTGACCCCTGTGAATACCACCCCTGGTTTCACCTACGGCAAGTGGGTTTCTCCTCTCTTTCTTTTTTCTCTCTGAGACTGACCCTTCTCCGCAGGAGCCATGGCTGAGTCTGGGATTCAGTCAGCAGAAAGCTTTAATGCGCTCATGGCTCCTGCAAGTGATGGATGTTGTGGGGGTCAGCAGCCCCGCACATCCTTTTTTATTTTATTTAATAAATTGATAAAGGCCCATCTGGATGGAGCCCACTGCGGCTTCTCACTCGATTAAAAATATTAAGAGAGATGTGGCAGAAAGTGCTGAGGACAGTCTGTCCTACAGAATGCTTTTCTTTGCTTTCTGTTTTTAACACACACACACACACACACACACACACATGTGCAATGGGAGTTTATTCCCCTGGATCGCTCAGTAACAGACAGCGCCACTGATACAGTTCATCAGCGACTGTAATGAAATACAGTCAGTACTCTGATGAAGTGCTGCCCTGACGTAGTTTTTACGCTCACACATAACACCCCCACCCATTACTGCCAGACCCACCCCGCTTGTTCCACCACACAGAAGCAAAACACCATCCATTTAACCGCCGCCTCAAGGGAGTCAATTCCCAAAGCCAAAGCAGAACACATCAGTTACCGCCGAAACACCTTACAGAGGCAGACACAAAACCAACATAGACATCTAGTGAGACTAGACACAGCATCTTAATTGGCCACATGTGAAAATGAGACTGCGAGGAACAACAATACAACCTATTAATATAAAATACTGTCTTCTCAGCCAGGGGTTGTGGCCCAGTGGGGATCCTCAGTAACCTTTAAGGGAACCTCAGAGAGGGGTATTACATCGAACATATCATACTGTATTGCGCCATCTTCAGTTTTTAGCAAAAGCATGGGAAAGATAGCTGACTGAAATTCAGCACATAAAAGCTTCACAAAAATGTGGCTGCTCTCATCTGCCAACCATTCTACATTAGTGCAACAGCAACATTTGACTCTGTTGTCAATTAGCATATATCTTGTTTACAAGGACACAAAACCGCATAGATATAAATTAATGCTTTCTGAGTCCCATGACTGTTAAATATATAGTTCATGGAATTCATAATGTCAGTAGCTAGCTTTGTTTAAGACATTGTAAAATAATTTGTATTTCTTTGTCATTGGCTGTAAAAAGTATCTGCACAGTGTGTTTTAATATTGTAAACCAATGTTTTCTCAACTGCTGGGTCACAGATCTGTTTTGTTGGTCTGTTCCGGTCTCAGATAGACAGCCTAAATGGAAATAATACAATGAAAGTAACTATATTGTTCAATAAAATAATTTTTTTTGAATGCTATTAATTACATTAAAAATCTATATTTTTTTACATAATAAATGTATGTGTACTATGTATATTAATTATGTATAAAAATACACACACATACACTATATATATATTTTTTAAATGTTCATATTAAAATTAATTACACTATATACATATAATATATATATATAATATATAATTAGTATATATATATCTCTGAAAAAAGATTTTATTCTTAAAACTGTTCCTTAAAATCTCACCAATACAAAACAATGCATGTTTGTTTCATTTTTTGTGAACTGCCATCTTTTAAATATTAAGGATAGAAGCAACTTGATGCTCACTGAATCCTTGTGCCAATAAAGCTAGGATTGAGGCCTTTTATCTTTATTCAAAACCTTTATTTTTACTGTTTTTGGCATGTTTAGTGTTTATTTTTAAATTTCTAATTAATTTTGAAAGACTTTGAGCATTTTTTTAGCATCCAACTGGTCACACTGCAAGAGGATAGTGTTGATTACAGCGGTGCTTTTTATACTTTTCCCATTAAATAGGATTGGATTTAGGTGTTCACCAAACAAGTATCTCAACAAACAGAATGAAGTAACAAAGACTGGCTTGAAATGCTTGTCATACTCGGAGAAATACTGATTTAGCAGTAAACTGCAGTGGTCTCTTATTTTTCCAGAGTTGTAGATATTATATATATATATATATATATATATATATACACACACATACACACACACACGTAGATATTTTAAAATGTACTGTATACGCATTTGTGTGTAGATATAATTACACATGTAAACAAAAACGTTTATTTTAGATCAAATGAATTGTGATTAATGTTGGCTCATTAATCCACTTAAGATCTATTGTAAAATAGTCCTGCAGTAAAAGTAGAGTTTTTTGGTACAGATGCCACTGCAGATGCACCTCTGTTCCGTTTTTGTAGCATTGCAGTGTTGCACAACATTTAGATGCATCATGTTTGACCCGGCACATGCTTTTAAATAACTAGAATTATTAGTAACTCATTTAAAATGAACAATTTAAATAGTTCAAAATAAAAATCTATTAATTACAATTAATCATACAGTACACGTTGCATGTACTTTCTTCCATCCCTCACATTCAACTAAAGATATATGCACCTAAAACATCCTCTTTTTTTCACAACATTATGCACTAATTTCCTCTTTATGGTTATGCACACTTCCACTTGGCTGAACACACTGACTGCTTGTTAACGCAATCCTTCTGTCTTCACACACACACACACACACACACACACACACACACACAGGTATTTAGAACATTCCAGCAGAATGTGTGTCAAAATGTGCGTGTGAGAGACAGAGATCCCCCTCGACTCCTCCCCTCCTTCTGTTCTCCTATCCTCCCTCCTCCCATCTCTCTTTTCCCATCAGGACCCCGGCGAAAGCACGCAGTGCTATTTTTAGCGTACTGGTGCTTTTTTATCAGTCAGTGTCTATTTGTGGCTCAAAAGAAGTACAGAGGGCTTCCTGGCTGCTGACGTCAGCAGTGCCGTGCTGCAGAGGCGTACAGGGAGAGGGAGAAAGAGAGAGAGAAGGGGGGGGGGAGAACAAAGAAATGAGGAATAGAGAGGGGGTGAGGAACAGAAAAATGGCATGGAGAGACAGAAATGGGCGTAAGACGATGGTGCGTTTGCAATGGGCCTCGGGAGAATCATGCGGATCTATTTGGGGGCTGGGGATTTAAGTGCAATTCTTGTGTGACAGGCATGCGTGTGTGTCTCCCTCGTGCCGTTATAATAGTGGGCTGCGTGGGGAGAGCTAGTCAGAGAGGATAAGGAGCCCCTCCAGAGAAAAGCAGGATTAGTAGAGGCACGCTAGACGCATGCCAGAACCAGGCAAACACCTGGGGATCTTTCTCACACACACACACACACACACGCATGCACAAATCACGCACAGATCATGTCACAACAAGGATGCACATCAGATGTACTGTGAGATGCACAGGTATGGGCTGAGGAAAAAATTGAATAAACATGTCTACATAGATTAGTTAGTCAATGACTAAGGCAGGTGGGTAGACAGTTTATGCCGGGGCGCCCCCCGCTGACCTAAATAGTAGACATATGTTTGCTAACTTTTGATTGGATCTTGTTGGACTAACATAAGAAATGTTGGACTGTCCAACACCGTCAGATAAAGATGCCATGACAATGGCCAGATAGAGGGCAAGAAGAAGACCTTTGGTGTAAAGCCCGGGAAGGACAGACCAACTCCTAAGGTTTTGGCCTTTGACAGCCATTTAAATTCCTTAGGACGTCTGGATGCAGCAGCAGTGGGTGAATCAAAGAGAGATCACAAATTTCCCTCCAAATCCATTCATAACCATGTTCTCAAATCTTAAACTGACGCAAACGACAACACACACATCTTATACTTATTCAGAGAAATAAGTATTGTCAGTGACGGCAACGTGTAGCGCAACATCTTACACAAACTTAGCTGTTAATAGACAAATTAATTAATGCATGACAGCTCAATCTTCTTCCATTATGTTTGGACTTAATGTGTACGTAACATTGCCAAAAGCATTCTGGTTATGGTTTGGTAAGTGAGAAATGCACAAACTTTAGGGACACTTTGTGTTTGCGTTTGGACCATGCGAATAAGTTCCACAGGAGGAAAGAAGGGTGGGTCAAATCGTGTCCCCCTGCTCTGATGGAATTAGCCAATCACAGCATGGAAATGGAGAGGTACCAGATTGCAATCTCCTCCTCATCGGAAAGACATTAACAGACATTAACAGAATGCCACTGTTCAGAAGCCCGTGAGGGAAGAGGCAACAACAGATACCAAGTCCTGAGTATCCAGTATTGAGGCAGCTACAGATGCCACCACGTTCTGAGCCTCCAGCCTGCGAGGAAAGGGCTAATCTACGTTCAGACTTCATTCACAGTCTTCGTCCTGCGAGAGAACAACAGATGCAGCACATCCTGAATCTCCATCCTAGAGAGACAAAGTGGATCAACCAAGTTCTGAGTCTCTAGCCCAGAGAGGCAGATGATGTATAGACCTTGGCAGTGTTGTGTATTATCAATATATGACTTTCTAATTGACATTAGATATTATATAGCTGATTGCAGTTGATAACAAATAATCTTGTTTGATGCATAATAAGGTTCTTTACCTTATTTCTTTCAACAGTAGTTTATCTTTCCAGATAACAGAGCACCATCCAACAGAATCACTCGCATCTTATGAACTTTATTCCTATTTCATTTAGTGTTCATTTAGTAGTTGTGATTACTCTTGTCTATCTTTTGATACATTTGTGTCATCCTTGTATTGATGATAGAGAAATGTTCTACAAGTTAGAGATCCCACCAATTTTTTTTTTTATGGGATGTACTCATAACCACACCCTAAGTGACACGTGATCCAAATATCACAAGGTCATTGGCGACGCGAGTAACCATCACTACACAATTTCACAACCAAGGTTGGCAAAAGTGTAATTCACAACAGCAGCATCTTTTTCGGGCAAATAATCTCAAATCTGTATGATCCATTACATTTATTTATATAATACACAATGCTTACTTTAGCGAGAATCTGGATCATTGATTAAATTTAAACACTGGTTATCTATTAATTTTAAAAGATTGTCCAGATGCTTTTTTTATATTTTCAGACAACCACAGATTCATATTTCAAACAGTAGTCTTTTTGATGATTCATTAAAAGAATAGGCTTATACGCATTCTAGAATAAGCCTATACTGTCTTTGTTTTTGCATAGGCAGCCAGCAAATATTTTTTAACAGGGTTTTTTTTTGCAGTGAATAGTCCTACGTTAAATTACATTCAATTTAAACTTTTATTTAGCAAACATTTATTAAATTGATCTAAAGTGACACTGAGCATTTACAGTGTTAGAAAAGATTTCTATTTTAAATAAATGCTGTTCTCTAGAGCCCTAAAAATTCAACCCTAAATGTAAAAGCAATAATGTTTTTGTAAAAACATTATCATGGTTTTTACAAAAAAAAAAAAAAAGCATTAAATTGTTTTCAGCTGCAAATCAGCATATTAAAATTATTTCTGAAGGACTGCGTGAAACTGAAGACTGGAGTACTGTGGAATATTCAGCTTTGCCATCAAAGGAAAAATATTTAAATATACAAATTATTTTCAATTGCAATAACTGATGTTTTTTAATTTTCCTGAATGTTAAATGAAATGGATATAACCTTAGTGAGCATAAGAGATTCTTTCAAAACCACTTAAATTCATACTCCTTTGAACAGTGTGGCCTTGATGCTGCCTTAACCCCATATACTATCAGAGATAGCAGCATTTTGGACACAATCATAACCACACATATCATTTGCCTCAATCTCATACATTAACAAACTATTGTCAGGTCAGGTGTCAAATTTAGCTTTTTATTTCTAACTCCTCATGAGCCTGACAACAAGACCATATGCTCTTCCGCTATCCGCCATTACCCTTTATTTAATACACACACACTTGTCTAAATCGCATCAGCCGCTTACATGGTTCCACACGCTAGTTTAACTAAGGTTTGATTCATGTGCTTTTATGGAGTGGAGCAGAGGCTTCCCCATCTCACTGTCTCTCTCTGCCATTATTACATGTCCAATGACATCAGATCAGCACGGGGCAGAACAAGCCATGCTATGAGTCACACATAAACACACTTGGATCCTCACACACACACACACACACACAAGGTTTGTCTCTCTGGGGACGGCAAATGTTTATGACTGATAAAAAGCACTCACTTACCTGTACCAAGAATATGATGAGGAAGTAAAAATTAGCAATTCTTCTGAACTGCTCGAATAGGTTCTTTGGCAGGAAGTTCCACACTGTGTACTGGGGAAGTGAGAAAACAAAACAAAACAACAATAAAAAGCGTTAAACAATAGCAAGATAAAAATCAACAAACGTTCAATTACTCTATTTAAAGATGTATGTAAAAAGGGTTTTAAAGATGGAAAGGAAACTTGACGTTGTTTATACTTGCTTCACAAAAAAAGCTATTTAATGGCTTCAGAAGACTTGTGATACAGTACACAAGTTAAGTCAACTAATTTTAAAGTGCTTTTTTGTCATCTTTTTTGTCAGCCTCAGTTCCAATTTATTTTCATTATATCCACTTTTGCCAAAATCATAAAAAAAAATGTTTGTGTTTTTTTCCAAAAAAATATTCATTTACAGCAATCTGTAACCCCCAAACCCACATCCTAAAAGAGCGAGAGGAAGGATTAAATGCATTTGAATATTCATCAGCTCCTGTGTTTGTGTTTTTCTGGGAGAGAAAGCTGAGACGACTTCAATAGCTCCAGGGCTCTCTGATGTGTGTGACCGGGCGGCAGCTCTCTGGGCCAGCAGGTATTACATTGATTTGGATTAGCGACTTATCGCCTTCGTTCGGCGAACCCCAGAAAAGGGAACCTGCTACACAATCCATTTGGCAGTGGCTCGCTATTTTTATTCAGCTCTCTTTTAGGAAATGGACACAACAGCAGAAGTGCACTAGCTCGCGGATAACAGTTAACATCAAATAAGGGAATCGAATACAAGCAGAAAAGTGTTTTCATTTTTTTAGTTTTCAAGTGTTTTAGCAAGAGGATAAGCGCAAGTTAGTAATTCACATGTATAACAGAGCAAAAACTGATTTTTTTAAAAAATGTACTAAACTGTATCATCTGTATTTGTTGGTCAAAATTATCAATTTTTCTTTTATGCAATAATTATTTGATTTACATTTAAGACTTAAGGCTTAAGCTTTGTGGTCCAGGGTAACATTTAATAAATTACAATACATTGGAAAAATTCACTTTTTTTGGCAAAAGTGTAATTTGCTTAAATTTTGAATACCCAATAAGCCAAAAACCCAGCAATACAACTGAAAATAAATGCAAATACTGACTGGATAATATAGGAGAGGAGATAGAGAAAGAAAAAGAGACTGGAAAATAACTGGAACGTGGACAGCTATTGCCACCTAATATAACCATCACTGCTAAATAATGGATCGTCAGGGGTGAGGAAAGTGAGAGGGCAGTTTGGGGCACATGCAATAAGATAAAAGGGAATACATCATCATTTCCAACAGAGCAGATGTTATACTGATGTGAACTCGAGAAGATATGGCAGGTCTGGACCTCTTTTAGAGGAAAAACGGGATCCAAGGGACACCATGGAGAAAAGGTTGTGCTGAGTTAGACTAGGGAAGATGCAAAGCAGATGCATAGAGAAGTGTAAACATCTCAGTGCAGGTAATTAAACTGTGTTTAGAGCCTCATGCCAGAAAGGAATTGATCATCGGATACCACAGCGCGGCCACAGGTCTGATAAATCTATTACTTCTTACTCCCTTGTTTCTTCCTTTCGTATCTTAAAACACTCCTCATCTATCGACTGAATGAGGAGATTCAGGAAGTCCCACAAGATTAAACGGGGCAGAGTCAACCACCCAGAACACTTGAGAATTAATTGCAACTATGTATTTATCAGCCGGATCTCAAGCACTGCTCTGACAGGCAAATTAGGGAGTTTCATGGGGTGGTAAGATTTACTGCAGTTTGCAAAGAGCGAATTATGAGGAAAAACAGAGGGAAAAAAAAAGATGGAAAGGAATTTCTAAGTTCAAACACAGTAGGAGGGTCCCAACAGTCTCTTCACACCTGGAGGAACAGGTGGCTGAACACCAGGGCTCGAGAGAAGCGTGTTGCAGCCGTACTCTCCACATGCTGCTGCTAACACACATCTCTAATGTATTAACGCTGTGGTGCAGTTGCCATGGCGTTAAACAACACTTGCTAATTACGAGCTAAAGAAAATTACAAACAGGCTCTTGAAGGGAGCTAGCAAACACCTAATGCTGTTATCCTCTAAAAATCTGATTACACTGCGGCGAGGTTAAGTGTCGGCCCAGCTCGTGCTTTCAGATTCGTGACGAGGTGAAGTATAACAAACACCACAAGTTACCTTGGAGGACACGATCCTGTTGTCACAGAATTTAGAGGGGATGAAGGCCTCGGTGTCCGGACATGCCCGATGTCCTACATAGATTGTCCTGCTGTCCACTCGCTTTTCATCACCTCCACACTACATAGAGAAACAGAAAAATAGAGAACAATTATTCACATAAACATTTAAAGCGACACAACAACACCAGCTGACCAACATCAAACAGGAAAACCAGTCTGGGTAAAACGTTTGGGGAAAAAAAATAAAAAATTCCTTTATACTACACTAGGTCATAGTACTATTATGAAATCTTTTGGTTTAAAATGTCAGGGGTAACATTACATAGCTCTTTGTACTACACTCTGTGGAAATGAGGTACAAAAACTGTCTCTGGGGTTGTACTCTTTCTAAAGGTTTTTGCTTTTGTTGTTATGAGCCATTGAGATGACAGGAAGTAAAGTGAGAGAGAGTGGCAGGAACAGTGGAGAGGTCCTTGAGTCGGGATTCATACTCGGGACACTCATTGTGCAACAGCACTACATGTTGGCACATTGCCCTACATACTTTTTAAAGGAGTGTACATATACTTGATTCAAGTCTTCCAAAAAATATTTTAATTACTATTTATGTCCTTGCACACAGACTCATTTTTTTCCGTATCCATCATTCTTTCCAAACAAAATACATGCTACGGATGTGAAAACGGAGAAACTCAAACATAATCATATATGTATATATATATATATATATATATATATGTGTGTATGTATATATGTATATGTATATGTAGGAACACAATATAACAATATTCACACAACCAGGTGAGAGAAGATCAAGCACAGGAATTATCGCGCGCGAGGGTTTGAAATGAGCTTGCGGGCCTTCGCATGTACATCTCTTTTCCTCTTGCGGAAATTATTTACCGCAATCTCCAGCATCAGTGTTGCGCTCGCATATTAATGGCATAGATTAAGTGTGTTTTTCGAGAGCTGGTTGCTGTAGCTGAAGCTGGGCGGAGGATCGCGATGCCAACTCAGCATCGTGATGTCTATCGGCCATCAGCGATGGACAATGGCATCCTCTACCCACCCAACCTTAATACATTATATATATATATACATATATATATATACATATATACAGTATATATACATATATATATATATACATATATACAGTATATATACATATATATATATACATATATACATATATACAAATATTTTATTATATCTTTTCAAGGGACAACGCTAAAGATATGAAACTCTGATAGAATGTAAAGTAATCAGTGTAC
>JAUCMT010000026.1:16914454-16938999 GCA_032357475.1 Enteromius thamalakanensis
AGAGAATGGGGAAAAAAACCTTGTGAGAACCAGGCTTAGTTGGGTCCAGTTCTCCTCTGGCCGGACGCCCAGCACCTGATTTCCAGTTCAATTTTAAACACGTTGGATTGTGTAAGAAGTTATAGTGTGTGTGTGCTTTAATGTGCTTTATTTATGTAATTTTATCAAGTGATTATACCATTTTAAAAGTCTTAACAGTTTATAATTAAATTTTTTTGGGTGAACTATTCCTTTAACTATTGCTTTTAAATGAAAATGTATATGGCTTATTTTGCGAAGCCTTAATTACCTTTTTGCATGTTTGGGAATTAGGTTTAATTACCTGGACGTTTAACGAAGAAACAAACTTCATTGAAAATGATGTTTCATTTGTCATTTGTATTTCAAAAATTATCCTAAGTACTATGTGTTTGAAACAATATGAGGGAGAGTAGATGACAACTTTTATTTTTATTTTAACTATGCTCTCAAATCAAAGCAGGCCTGATTATTCAGTAGATTAAACAATGATGTTTAAACAATCATTTACATTTAGCAAGTAACTTCAGAAAAGTTTAACATATGGGTACGTGTTAAAAGACTGACAAACAGTATTTGGTAAGACCACTTTACCACATTAAAATTGACAAGAACACCCTGTATCTGTGTGTGTTTTAAGAAGGCTGCATTTTCACACAAAGCTACCTCTGATAAATGGACGAACCACAGATTGCGCAGTCATGGCTCATGATTTCCATGCCAATTTTTGCTTTTAAGCCTTTATATTTTATTTTCAGGTAAAATAAATGAGGCTTCCTGACGAAATTGCCGAGCTGAGCTGCTCCTGTCGCCCAGGCACCTGGAACTGTAATGAATATTCTGATGAAACGTTTTAAAGTTGCAGAAAAACACAGAGTCAGCTTCTGATGGAGTAACTCTCTCCGCAAATGATTGATTGCATCGCTGTTGAGCAATGGGATGGGAAATGGTCTTTGATATATCACTTATAAATACACTTCCTGAACCCTAAGCTGTTGCGCCTCACGTTCAGTGTTTCTCAGCAGTAAATAAAGAGTGGATTGAAAGATGAAAGAGTGATAGAATGACCTCTATCCACCACACTGCTGTGCATGCAATAACAGTTGAAATAACAATTGATTGCTGTAAATCATATCATTTCTCTCTGTATTCGGCAGACAGGCCTGCTGCAGTTGTAATTAGCAGCACTAGCTAAGGCAAGCATCACTACTACGCCTCCTAATACTTAGGGATTTCAACTTTAAGTATTTAAGTCTGGCAAATTCTACAGACACGAATAACACCTTAAAATTGTACAGCTGTTCTATTACTTATCTAAGCCACTTAATTCATGTGTTTTTGCCAAGCAGATACTAAAACGATGAATGTGTCATATCTAGGCATCAGAATGAGGAACGGATTTGGAGGTGGACTCTGTTTGACGTGGACCAGCAAGCAACTACCTACCGACCATCCAGAACACCCTCAGAACTGCATAGCAACCTGCTAAAAACCACTATGAAGACCTTAACAAACACCCACAACACCACAGTATTATGGCAGAGACTTTTGCATAGGCAAGCAACACTTGAATTGTATCATTTTCAATAGACTGAGGAAGAAACACCTGAACTGTATCTTTCTAAAGTGAAAAAAAAAAGTTAATTAAATAAGCTTTAATTTCAGGAATAGTTTAAAACATTTATTCAGAAAGATTACAACTGAACTGTACGATTCTACTTTACAGGTGATATTGAATCAACATTTGTAATGTTATATTTATATTTATCTCTAGATTTATTAAATATTTATTAAAATCCTAACAAAAACTGCATCAAGGTTTTTACAAAAATCAAGCTTTTTTTACACTGATTATAAGAAGAAATGTTTGTTCAGCAAAAAAAACAGCATACTAGAATGATTTCTGAAGGATCATGTAACACTGCAGAAAAACAAAAAACACAATTTCATCACAGGAATAAATTATATTTAACAATTAATCAAAACAGAAAACATTGTTTAAATATTTCACTTTTTTATTAAATGCAGTCTGTGAGTATAAAGGCCTGTACACACTTGGATGAATATCGTTGGCATTTTAAGCGGCTCATACCCACATGATTTTCACTGACGATGAGCCGATGGCGCTTAATGAAAAACAGAAACACCCCGGTGTGAACAGGCCTTAAGACTTCTTTCAAAACTATTTTATATATACACACAACCCTAATCTTCTGAATACTAGCTCATATAAAACATTGTTTTATTGTAGTCTACATAAACTATTCAACACCTTTGACATGTTTGATGAACATCAGTGTAAAGAAGTGTCTCTCATCCCACTTTGTCTAAAACCAACAAACTCTCAAAGGATGCATAACTCATTTCCAACTTCAATTTTAGAATGCTTTAAAGTCGACCTGTATGCATAATACACAAAATCAAGTGTTTTACTACAGAACAGAATCAGTGTGGACTGAACATTCGAAAGGAAGGTGCTAGTGGAGGTGAACGGCTGAGATTTGGCGTTATGTGACAGATACACTCAGTGTTCAGAATTTCATATGATTTCACAATAGCGAGCCAAAATCGGTTCTATTTTTAAAACATCCTCCAGGCCGCATCGGAACAGGCAGCGAGCCGCAGTTTGGACACCCTCTGAGTTAAATTAATAATTAAGTAATGGAGAGCACAGCTGTAAATCTACCACGAGCCGACTGCCCTCGAAAAGGAATCGTGCAAGAGACCGACGGGTTTAAAAGCTACAGATTGAAGAGATAACTGCTGCGCTGATACATCAACAGTCCTGTCATGTGACTTCTCACCTACAGCCTGCTAGACAGGAGATGGGAAACTTGCTAAAAGAGGTGACCACAACTGAACTTTTTGGCTAAAAAAAAATTACTTTTTGGAAGAGTAAAATGCATTATTCTAAGAAGAATATTACTGGGAGGCTTATTTTGTAAGCATTGTAAAGGAGTTCCACAGAAAGTGACAAGGCAAGAATTTGGTTCACCTGAAAAAGGAATTTCCATACTTCCTCATCCCTGAGTGGATGCATGCTTTTGCATTCCAAATGACTATTCAGAAAGACAGAGCCCTCAGTCATCCATCAGTGCCCAGGTTCATCAACCTTTCTGAATACCTATACGAACCAGATTCCTCACATTACACAAACACAAGACAAGCCAGGCGATGAGACAAACAAAACGTTTTATTCAGTGTTATTGCACCACTGACATTCAGAGCAGCAGGCAATCTATACTAAGAAAACAGGGCAAGAAGGCAAGACATCAAAGTGACAGTGACAGCTTGAAAGCAGGAGAACAGGCTCAAGTCGAGTGTAAATGACTGAGTAAACAATGAGCTTCTTAATACTCCTGAAAGTGGATGTCAGCGGAGATCTTGTGAACCAGGGCTGATGAGACACTACACGTGACCGGCCCACTCCTGTAATAACAACCACAAACAAATGGCAAAACAAATGGTCCACTACAGAGTTTGCATATTAATTTAAATACTCGAAATGGCAAGGATGCGGCCGAACGCTGACAGAGGGAGACACTGGTTGCCAGAGGAACAAGACTGTTGCTACACTGAAAAAGGACCTAGTAATTAAGAGCACTGATGGGGAAAAAAGAAAAAGCACTGAACGCTTAAAATAACTGCTCGGATTTAGAGACTTGGAGTAAAGTGTAAGGGGCTTTTCGAAGGCTGTATTAAACCATACAACACCCACTCACTGCTCTCAGCTCATAACCCGATGCTAACAGCAGGGCGAAGTTGAGCGAGTCCAAAAGGGCATGTTTTTAAGAGATCCAAACCGCTCTCATCGGGCAAAACAGAGTTGGTTAACTCTTAAATCCAATCTAAATTTATTGTAACTATCAATAATGGCTACACAAATCCAATTTCAAACGTTCTTTATAATACATGGTTTCAAAACAACTATTAATTTTACATTTATATTAAATCTATAATTTTACATTTATCATTTAATATGCATTTAAAACCACTTAAAAAATGTGAGATTTCTTTAGAGACAATAGCTAGAAGATTAACAGTAATTGGAAGATATGCAGTTATAAAATATAATTTAATAATTACATAATACAATACAATATAATAATATAATTAGTGCTGTCAAACGCTTTTAAATCGAATTAAATCACATATTTATTTTCTTATATTTTATATTATACGTAAATATATTTATTATATAAACGTTTTTGTATTAATATATACATAATATACACGCATATTATGTAAACAAACTTGGATGTAATTAAATCACGAATAAATCGCTTGACAGCACTAAATATAATTTAATATAATACATTTTCTGATTTGTTTTACTGTGATTTGTTTTCTGAGTTACACAGCAATTTAATAATATAAAATAACACATTTAATATAACAGAAAATATAACAATATAATATAATTTCACACTAATAGTGTAAAATAAACGGCAAAAATGGTGGCACATTATTACAGATTTTTACAGACACTGTGTCACTGACAATTTTAATAAAGCTGATATATTGTTTTGACAGGAGCAGAATTCGCAAACAAAATTTTACCCTGCCCCACAAGAACGCCGCACACTTCATCTCACATACAGAAAATTGTGCATGTGTAGAAACGTGTCCAATAATGATTCCTGCGTCTCTGAACTGTAATAAATGGCGTGGGCAGCACTCGCTCTGCCGGTTCTGAGCTGTACAAAAGTGAAATGCTCAACAAGCTTAAAGCCAGATAAAACAAGCTATCTGGCTACAACTGCACTGTAGTTATGCAAGGCAGAGCAGAGTTCCCACAAATCAAAACATAACCCACATTATTTCGACATCGAGCCTACATTTACACAGCTAAATTTAATTAACAATATTGTCTGGCACAGAACATCATTTAGATCTGAGATTTAGATTGAGCTTCCATGGACAAAAAAAAAAAAAAAAAAAAGAAATACATCAAGTAATATCAACATCATCAGCCTTACATTAGGACTTCAGCTGCTGGTTCTGCACGTTCTGCGCATTACCAGATAATAAACCTGAATAAAAGGCTTAACCACCTTCATTCATCACATTTTATACTGGTAGTAGTCACTACGGAGTACAGCAGATCCCACAATGCCTTCAGTCTTTGTCTTTTATTCTCCATCATGCGCAGAACACAGGGTGGCACCAGGAGGATATTAATAGCACCACGACACGGTGAAGTGAAGACTGGTAGTGAGAGAAGTCTGAGCAGCGGTGCAGCAGTAGACACTCTGTACTGTGGCCTATATTAACATGGCCTCACTGACAGAGAGACGCGAAAAAAGGGCAGGCGCAGAAAAAAGAAAGTACCTAAACTATATCTAGGGATTCTGCGTGTCGCAAGCTCAAATGATGTGTGAGATGAGTTTTCACTGATGGCTTTCAGCAAGCTGATGGCTTTTTGTTTTTCCTTTTGATTTTTAGACCTAAATAATATAAAGATGTGTTCCCAAACGCTCGCTGAAGAAGACAAGCCTGTTCTTGTTCTGAACTGCAAGTGAAAATGCAAACTGGTCTGAGCTTGCTTGGCTCAAGCCCAGTTCTCAAATCCGAGTCTGCTGAGACATGCGAGATTACAAAAGGTGAAAGTTTAAGGAAAAGCTGAGGGACAGAAAACAACAGGAAACCACTAAGCTGTTGTCTGCAAAAACAGGAATGTGACTTATAAAGACAGTTTGCTGTCAGTTAGGCTGGGAACTTGTTTATGAGCATCACTTAGATAACAGTACATTCATTAAACTAATCTTATGACTATTTACGGTCTTAATGTACCTTGTTATACAAGATTAATCAGGTCCCGCAGGTGAGAAAAATGCCATTCACCTGAATCAAATGTTTGAATTTGAATCGTTTTGAATGTGTATAAATGATATTATGTCAATTCATCGTCCCATTGGTGATTGCATGTATATCTGTGTTCGTTTCATTCACTTCGCTACGCACATCCTTACCTCTCACATAAATCCCAAATTCAATTACTAATCTTTGCAGTCATACAATGAGCAGTAAAAATGTAGAGTCAGCCAATCATTAACACAAAATAAACCCTGACAGTGTGCATTATCCCATACATGTATCAGCATATCCATATTGATCCAATCAGAAGTCCTGTTCTATACACTACTTCCCTCTGAATATTCTCAAAAAGTAAAGGAGCTGTGAACGCAGCTGCATGTTGTCTTTTAAGAAACTTTATTTCTGCGAGATCAACCACGAACGCATGGACATCAAAGCTACTTTTAAAGGCATACTTCATTTAAAAATGTAAATTCTGTCAATTGTCATTCAACTAATTCTTTATGGTCATAACACAAATTAAGGTATTTTTATTAAATCTGAGAGCAGTTTTGACCATGCATAGACAGCTACGCATCTACCATGTTTAAGGTTTAAAAATAAGGACGCTGTTAAAAATAGTCCATGTGACAACAGTGGTTCTAACGTAAATATTTTAACGCAAATCTTTTAAAAATGTGTTTCATATTTTAGCTCTTACTCTGAAGTAGTTCCTAGAATTAAATAGGAACTATGAAAAGTTCGATAACCCCTATTAAAAACTATACCTTGGATCTTTTTAACAAAACTACAGGCAAATATTTCTTAATGAAGCATTTTATTACCGATTACATATTATTGAAACAATTATACTGACAAGACAAAATAATGATATCAATTAAACTACTTGCATCATAAAGTTAATGAAAATTTGATGAGGAAAAAAATATGCTGTATGCTATACAACGATAGCATAAATTTACAAATACTCTTTAATTTAACTAAACAGCTCTACCAGCAGGTTATTAATAAACAGACAATAAAACAAAAGCACAAGTTAATTCAAATAAAATAACGCGCCAACAAAAATAATCACTTTGTAACCGTGTAAGAATTATCATTGTTTAAAGCCACAGAAGGCTTTCAGAAAAGCCTTCTCAAATCCTTACATCTAAAACAAAATATATAAGCTCGCTACAAAATGACCACCTTGAATTCTACAGTGCAGAAGATTGCATGCAAGCAATAAAGAACTCTCTCCAGCTAACATGTCGGAGGGACAATAGCGCCATGGCTTTAATTTAGGTACTATCATGTCTCCTGCTTTGCACGGTGCGTCTTTGGATAAACTAATCAGTTTGACTGCACTGTGGCTTTCATCCCAGAGAGAGAAAAAGAGGAGGAGGGGCAGAGGAAGGAGTGATGGCAAAGAGGGAGTCGGTCTAGCTACCATTTAACATCGGATATTTGCATCTAAATGCTGACATGTGGAAAAAAATCTGCATCTCAGCTCTTGTGGCACTGATGCCATTATCTTTTACTATACATTTAGCATCACTGACTGTAATTACCATTCAATGAATTACAGCAAAGTGTGTTTGAAGGGACAGCGGAAAAGCTAGCTCTGTCGAAGAGCCTAACAGCAAAAGGAAACTAATGTGCGCTACGGTGCACCCAGGTTGCTGAGGCGGCAAGCGGTTTGAGCTGCAGGGCCACAGCTCCGCTCGCAGGCACCGGTGAGCTGAGTAAAGATTCATTTCTCTCCCTGCAGCGTACTGATGGGAAAGCTCCAGCGTGAGCTCATCTGGTTCTCATCGGAGTCCGCTATTTAACTGGGAACTCAGAGAGTGTGTGCGGGTGTGCATCAAGGACGGGTAATGGGTCCTTTTGCTTTTGCTGGTGTAAGTGGAAAGTGTCTTTTTTTTTGCTCGGAGAAGCAAAAGTACCAAGAAACACCAACTCATACTTTCTGTTTCCCTTTCACACACTTACACTTTTTTTATTATTCTCTTCACACTGCAGCGCGAGCACTCTTGGGGTATTGCCGCTAGCTAGGGCACAACACAGGGAATCTCAGGATGAGGCTTTATAAATATATGGATGACAGGAATGCATTTCAAGTCCACAAGCCCTGGTGACGATATACAGCTGGGAAGGGAGGAACGCTGTGAGGAGAATTTTAAAAACGAGCCACGTAAATTATTTAAAATGACAAACTGAGAATTCAGCCTTGCTTTTAGAGATAGAACCCGGACGCTTCTTGATCTCCAACGCCCTCGCTGTGGCAATCAGCCTCTGAAAGCCTGTCTATTATACATGGAAGGTAACAGAGGGATACAACAGGTAGATCTGCACATGGCCATGCCTGCTTTCTGCACAGTTTTCTCACCCATCCTGACTCTGATGGGATGTAAGGTTCAGCCTTGTGCGGCTGGCTGCGTTTTCATTATGGGGAGCCGAAATGCAATAAGAGAGAGAGAGAGCGCGAGAGGGAAAGAAGAAGTAGTCAGCATAAGCATTTCTGTCTGCCAGCCAGTTCGGGAGGGACAAGACAAATGGCAGCAAAACGGAGCAGGACTCTAATCAATATGTGGCTCTCCTGATGAAACAAGGCCAATAAATCATTGGCCCAGGCAGGCCAATGTGCGCCCCTCACCCTCCGCCACTTACCCTGAAAAGCCTGTCACACCATCAACTTGGTTATCATCAGTATAACTACCCCCACAACAGGTGGTCAGCGATGATTAGGGGCTATTTGTGATGGTCACGTGGTTGATCTGAGATGGAGCTTAAAATTCCAGCTGAGGAGCAATTCTGGGCAGTCAAAACAATTGAAGCCAGATCTCCTGTAATGCTGTAAGATGGTGAGGGTACACGGTCACTGGTCTAACACAAAGAGCAGCTTACACAAAATACCAGGGACAAGGCTAATCTGTTTTGGATAGACGATAAACGGCATTTTTAAAGCATGAGCTGTGCTGTAAAAGAATAAAAACCCAAATAATTGTTTGTAATGCTTAAGCACTTCCCATTATAATATATGAATGTACGGAGGCTTGATGCATTTGCTGGTTTCCAGTTATCGCTAACTTATTTTAGTAGTCTGTGTCAATTCCAGTTAAAAATTAGTTCTCAAAACCAACTGTTATTGTAAGTATAAAGTATTCCACACAATTGACATTCAGAATTTGGGGTGAAAAAGTGGTTCAATTAAACGCTTAAATAATTTGCACTTTTGCATGATTAATTTGCATGATTATTAAAATGTAATGATTGACATCTACAAATATCTATACTGGATATGGTTGGACTGAAAGGCAGACTTGTAATAAAAAGTTTTAGAGATGTATGGTGTAATGCTTTTTAAAGAAGTCACTTGGGCTTAATCTTTTTTCTTTACAGTGTAAACACTAGACAAAGATGTGCAAAACAAAACCTAAAGAGCTTGTTGAGTTATCTTGAAGAGCCTGATGATCTCACTTCCTAGCTAGCATGGTAAGCTATATTTAAAACCTTATGCACAACACAAGGGCAACACATATCCGATTTCCACCTGTTTACATTGACTTGAGACACAACCTACTAGGTTTACATTTACACCTCATAAAGATGAGTATTTGACAGATCACACGCACCCAGCTGCAGTGCCTGGGGAGTGAGTACTCCTTACAGAGCGCATACACACACACACACACTCATGAGTGTTGGGTGAGGTGTCTGACAGCGACTGCTTTCCGACAAACCTGCACACTGGGTTCCCTGAGGCCGGCGGCTTCTGTTTATGAAGCTCTCCTGCACCACCCGGACACCCAAAAACATCCTTTGTAGGAACAGTCAGATGGCCAACTGATTAGCAGCTAGGACACAACACAGAGGAGGCAGCGGAGTGGAGCAGGACGGAGCGGCCCTTGCGTGACAGTACGCCTGACTACTCAGAACAAAGCACGGACAAGCCAATCGGCTTGGGTTCGAATCTCAGCACTGTTCAAAACAATAGCACAGAAACGCATGCAAATTATCTCAAAATTTGCTTAGAGTGATGGGATGTGCTTAAAATTTGAGGTTCTCCAAACTACCACTGGTTACTTTTAAAGTCAGCACGAAATGAAAATTCCCTCTATTTTGTAAATGACTGCTATAGATTTTCAGTTATCCATGTATAGAAATGAAAAAAAATTCTTGGTGACGATGCATGCCAGTCTATATCTTTTTAGTCTGCTTTCTTACAAACTTTCATTCATTTGAGCGCAACATCCACATCTCAAAATCAAACGAATCAAAGGGATTTCCCAAACTTTTACTCAGATGTTCATCACAGTAGGTGAGAAAAATATCTGACACTACATCCACTGGAAAACAGCAGTACAATACAATTAGAAAAAAAAGATGGGAAGTGTGGCCTGATCCGGGTTCCAGTTATTTTCTAATTTCCCCGTAGCACATATTCTCCCACCCACCCTTTTCATGTCGCTTCCTGTTATTGCTGCAACAACAAAAAAATCCCAATAAAATCAAAAAGACAAACATCTCACGGATATTTCACAATATCGCAAAATGTATTAAAAAATGATTACAGATGGTGAGAAACTACAGAGAAGAGAGAAAAAGGACCCTCGCACATCAAACATTTGCAGTGTTCTTTGGGTAAGCCACGGTTAATAACATCTGCACAGCTCCATCTTCAGATCTCCTTAGGGGTTTGCTTCAAAGAGGCAAAGTCTTTCCTAAGAGAGCATCATACGCACCAAAGGAAGCTCTGACTTCACCTTTAACTGCTGAAGAGGAAGGACCTACAGAGAAGTGACAGAGCAACATAGAAGAATCCAGTCAGGCAGGGCCTGTTTACAGTAGATGCGTCGACAGCTACTCTGAAGTCTAACTAAAACAAATTAACTCAGACTGTTCAGAGAACGTCTGTAAATAATAGGGCTGCATGATTAATCTTACCTTATCCATGATCACAATTTCTGCTTCTTATGATTAGTCGATATTGAAAATATATAGGCTACTCTCAATAATTGGGATTATCAATTTAACCATAATTGTGCAGATCTTAAATACTCAATGCACTCAACACGTGAGAAAGGTAAACGTTTGACCTACTCTTGTATTTCCCTAAACTAACTCAGCACTCACCCGCAGAAACAAGCAGCAGGTGTTTCTGGAAAAGTAGGCCTTTCATATCTATTCTTATTGCTTTCCCATCTTCACGAAAGCGAATCAAACCTGAATCCTATCACATTTCCTCCAGACCAGCAGTCAAGACACAACAGGCCACTATCTTCAAAGACTAAGAAAACATTAAAAGCACCAAGAGTCAGCATTCCTGTAAGAAAACCACAATCAAAGGTGCATCGCTGTAGCAGCTAACACAAAAACTTTCCCACACAGATCTAGCAGCACATCAGAACAGAGGATTCACGCTCGCACAGTTTACACAGACCTTGACTTTCCAGTAAACCGTTGTCTAAATGTTATTTGAGAAGAATGGCTTATAATGAGATGCTGTAATAACAATACTGTCTGCATCAGTGACAACAGGTATGGCAGCCATTCAAACCTTATTTACCATTCATACAAAGAGATAGAAAAGCCCATAGCAGGGCAAGAGAATATCCTGACTTGAGTAACATTACAAGACCTGCGGGAATATCAGAGCATGGTATCATTATATTGGTCTATTACTGCTGGTATCTATAGCGCATACTATATTGGAGAGTTACACTATAAAAAGAGACAAGGCAGTAAAGCGGCTCAGCATAAAATAGGAACCTATGTGACCAACCAGAAGAGGCCACAAATAATTAGATATCAACGGATGAGGTTACAACAAAACACAATTACGTACATATGAGTGTAACAGAGTCTCAAAAAAAATCACTGTATAGGACAGAGACTCTATCCATCAGTTGTTGATGAGGGTGATGCAGTCAAGAATGAAGGCAGATGCATGTTAGATTGCGGTGACGGGTTTAAGCTCACTGAAAGGACTGGAGAGGTCTAGCTTACATCAGTTATTCAGTTCTGATATTTTTATTGAAACATTACCGCGTAAAAAAAAAAAAATAATTCACAATACGATACATAACATGCATTTGGAAAATAGAGTGAATTTTCATTTCATGCTAACTTTAAGTGGACATAAGGGGAACAAATCCACAAGATCCTTTTATTAATGCAGTTGTGCACCAATGCTCAACTGTGAGAATCTGCAAAAGATGAATGGATGCAAACACGATTACATAGAAAATGTGCTGCATGAACAGTGTCTACAATGGGGTGAATTTTAAAATATAGAGAGGGTTTACTGGATAAAGAGGTTGGTTGGTGTATAGCTACTCAATTAGTTGCAATCGTGATTTAGACTTATAATTTTAGGTCCATTAACCTTGTGAAGGGAATTAAAAGGTAAACCTAGAACAAGGTCTGGTTTGTGCAAACAAAGACCAATAACAAGCAAGTGTGGGTATTGTTGGCTCACATTAATAATCAAATGTTAAGCAGACTGAGGTGTTGCATTTCATACAATCAACACATTAAAGACAGTCTAATACAGCCATATTAAAGGGCACAGTGGTGGAATGATTTTATCTGCCTTATGTTGTTCTGAACGTGAATTGAATTTCTCTCTTCCGTGTAAACTTTCACTGCTCATTTTTTCTTCAAATAACGATAGAATCAGTAATCATGATTCTACCTCCTTATGTGCTCAATGCAGGTTCCAAATGACATGAGGGTTTATTTTGGGATGACCTATCCCTTTAAGGATATGGAGAGAATAGTGAATTCATTTGTAAGGGTGAATTACAACAACCACAACCTAAAACAGCTGAGACTAAAAACAGGCTGCATCTTAAACCCAACATTAGACCTCGAGAGCTTCCCCAGCACTGCCCTGATGCTCTACAATTATGTGGTAAGAGCAATTACTGCATCACGTGCCCAAATAAAGTTTGCATCTAAGAGGTTGCGACAGCAACGAAGGGCATTAGGAAATTAATTATTGGATTCAAGTACAACACTCAAAGGGCTTAGCTTGCAAGACTGAGCAGTATTATTTGATTAGCGCTATCAGGAATGCAGCTCAACTTAAAAAAAAAAAAATTGGCAGGACACATCTGAACGAGCTGCCTAAAACGATATCTTCACCACAACAGAGGCGTCGTCTGTGTCTCAAACCTACCCTGTCCACATAACCCTAGGTAGCCAGCTCAAAAGAAAACTTCACAAAACATTTTTCACGGCTGCTAAAGCCCATAAACTCATGTTTTGAATTGCTAATGTGCGTGGCACGACTCGCTTAGCAACAGCTGGCCAGTGTTAGCAGGAAGTTGACTGCATACCTCAACTAATTACAGCTTTGGTGGTGTTGAGAAACTCGGAGCTTTCTGCAGAGTGGCTCCCTAGTTTCTAAATAAACGCTCCACTCATGCAGCATTTGAGATGTTTCGTCGACAGGCGCCCTGTTGTCAGACTCGGGATGATCATTTATTACACACTCGATTACATCTTCTTTAAAGTAACACGTAGAGTGCCATACATACCAATCGGTTGAGCCTCCTCCGTAACATCTTTAATGTCTTCTGTCTTCTTTGGTATCTGAAGACACTGTCGAGCAGCTGTTCCTTTTGTTGCAGCCAACTACAGGCTAGTTGAGCTTGAAGATGAGTAAGTTTGCATGTATGACGGCAAAATGCGCCCTATTCAGCTATCTACTTTCTAACCTGTTTCCCCAAGCTATATGCAATGCGGCGGTGAAGCTACATCGTTTCCATATTAATTGAATCCTGTCCTCTCTAACCATTCGCATTCTCCTTTTTGAATACTTTGCGCGGCGCTAGTCGCGGGAGCTCCCCGCGCGCGGGGTTGACACGCTCAGCGGCATCCTGTACTCTGTGTGCCCTGTTGCTGAGCCTCCAAATAATTCACCGCATTCGCCTCCCCTCGGTTAACGGACTGCACGCGAGGGGGGAAAAGTGATGGAGATCTCTTGAAGGTGCGGATTTCCTCTCGTGTGCCGCCGCCCCCTCCTCTCGTTCAGATTCCTGTCAAACACATTTTACTCTCCTAACGCAAGAGCCGCTACGACAACAAGCCCCGCCCCCGGTGCCGTCATCACATCTCGCAGGATTCTGGGAAATGTATTTTTGGTTGGGTGCTATTCTTTTTCTTCTTTTTTTCTTCTTTTTTTAAAATGTCATTTCTCTAAACTTGATCAGTTTAAATTAACGTGGTGAGCAAATATTCAAGCAACATTTACAAAAATGCTATGTAAGAAAATATTACAGGTGTCCATCTTAACACAGAACAATGGCACTGACATTTTTTTAAGATATGTCAGAGCAAGATATTTTCATCTGAGACAGCTCAAACATGCAATTTAGTCTGGGAAAAGCTCAAGCCTTGAAACTGGGGGTACATGTAATAGAGTATCACATTATATTTCTAACATAGGCTATTTCAGGCTGACGATGTGAATCACTGTGCCTGTGCCCTAAATCATACTACGTGGTAAAAGATAAAGAGATAAAAGTGCGTTTTAAAAAAATAAATAAACAAAAAATACTGAATAATGGATATCTTCGTTCAACCCCTTTACACACGCTGTCAGCCTGTTGATAGATTTTGTTAAGCACCATCATGTGGTTCGTTTTTATATTGCAAGTATGTTAAATACAACATTTACCACATTTACCACAAAAGGCACATTTATTAGGAAACAGCAGCATATTTTTATTTTTCAGTTTTCAACAGTAATAATAATCAGAGATGTTTCATCTAATCAAATTCTGATGATTTCTAAAAGTCTCAAAGTGATACTGAAATCCGGGTAATGATGAGACAAGTCTGCTTTGAAACACTGGAATAACATTACATTTCATAATAAATTAAAATAGTTCACAATATTGCTGTTTTTATATTGCAAGGTGCTTTAATAATAAAAAATTGTAATAATAACAATTCAAAATGCATAGTAGAAGGAAGCGTGAAGTGCTCCAAAATTTCTTAGTAAACGGGTGCAGGGATGTTGGTTTTCAAAAAACACAGATGAGCAGATGTCAGCAGATGACATTGCACCCCAACCCATCACAGTGCAAACTTTACACTGGACTTCATGCATCTGGGCTATGAGCTTCTTCACCCTTCCTCCAGACTCTAGGACCTTGGTTTCCAAATGAATACAAAACTTGCTCTCATCTGAAAAGAGGACTTTGGGCAACAGTCCAGTTCTTCTTTTCCTTAGCCCAGGTAAGACGCCTCTGACATTGTCTGTGGTTCAGGAGTGGCTTAACAAGAGGAACTTGACAACTGTAGCCAAAGTCCTTGACTCGTCTGTGTGTGGTGGCTCTTGATGCCTTGACACCAGCCTCGGTCCATTCCTTGTGAAGTTCAACCAAATGCTTGAATGGATTCTGCTTGACGATCCTCACGGCTGGGCTTCTCTCTTCCACAATTTTTCCTTCAATTCAACTTTCTGTTAACATGCTTGAATTACTGTGAGCATGCAGTCAGCTTCTCTGGCAATGAATAGTGAACAAAACTGAGAGACCATTTTGTAGGCTCAGGAAACCTTTGTTTTGAGTAGATGTAGATGATTAGCATGTCACCATATTCTAATTTGTTGAGATTTTAAATTGAATTGGCGGGTTTTTGTTAAATGTGAGCATAAATCCTCATAATTAAACCAAACACACTTAAAATAATTCAGTCTGTGTGCATTAAATTTATTTAATATAGTTTCACAATCTGAGTTTAGGAAATTCTTCATACTTTTTTTTATTTAATACAGTGCATGCAACATATAATGCCATGGTTCTTAATAATCAATTTAAGCCTTCATTTGTGGAAGTTCAAAAGTTCTTTATTCAATTTTATTATATTATTTGTTTACTTAAATTGGCAGCGAACAGGAGCTTTAATTTCAGAAATAAAATATCTCAGAAGATTGTGTTGTTATGTGTAGCCTTACAGTACACCTACAGACATTATAGGCATACTGAAATGAACATAAAGGTTCTGCATATAGAGAAACAACTGTAAGGTAAGGTGTAATTACCTATATCATTTATTAGTGTCCTGCATTAGCCTAATGATAGTCTACCATAACTAAGTTAGCTATTGAAATTGCGTGTGACTAAATGTAAATATTCCCTAAAACACTGATGGTCTGAATCTGAGTGATGATCGCGCCTGCGCCCACCTCATCTTGACAAATCAGGTGCATGTGGAGTCGGTGTGTGGCATGAGTGCAGGACAGAGTGATACAATATTACTTAGGCTGATTTTTGATGACTAACTTGAATCAATATATTATAACGAAAACAATACCTTAAAAAGAAAATAATCATGTTTTTGCTATCAGATTTTTTAACCGGTGAATTCTTGTAAACAAATGCCTTAAAACAGTAGCCTAAAGGTTAAAACAGCTAGAGAGAAAACCCGACCAATTTCATCAGAGATTGCTTAAAGCAGTGGTCTCGAACTCTTGTAGGGCAACAGCTCTACATATTATAGCTCCAAATCCCACCAGCTTGGAAGTTTATAGTGATCCTGAAGACCTTGATCAGCTTGATTAGGGTTGGAGCTAAACTCTGCAGAGCTGTGGCCCTCCAGGATCTAAGACCAATGGCTTAGAGTCAAATCCAGAATTATTATTTTCAGTGTGCATTTGGCAGTGTTTTATAATGGATGGACGCTAAAGCCTGTAGGTGCTTTTAGATTCAGATCCGTATATGCCACAGTCTGTACAGCATCTGTATCTGTACAGTCAGGTCAAGGCAGTAGGTTTAGTGATCTTTTGGCGTCTTCTTGTGGTCCTGTTTGGTATTGCAGCTTGACTTGGGCTTAATTGTATTAAAATGCTCTTAACAATTTTAGGTATTTAATTTCACGTCTTGAGACCCTCAGGCACTTTTTTAAAAAACTATTTCTGAGTGCCGAGTCTCATTTTTAGATGCAAAGATGCATTCTGTGTGCATGCCCCCTGAGAGTTCTAAATTATTGTTTGGTTTATGCATGAACATGCTTATTCACTAACCAGCAGGAATGGCATTATAGGGGATTAAAAACAATATTAGTAAAAATTAATCAAGTAGGCTATTTAAAAAAAAATTCAATTTGTTTGAAAGTTATAAGATAAACTATTATTTAAAACAAATAATTTAATTTTATGTAAACCATACTAACCATTTTGAATGGTTTATATTCTTTAAATGTGTCATTACTCTTCAAATTCCGAAAATAGCAATTGCTAAAATAAAAAAAATACTCCTAATGGAAACAGGTTAATTCCGCCCAAAAATCTCATATAAGATGCAAGATGCGCATTAAGCACGGATTTTCACATTTACAGGTCACGTGGCATGTGTGGTTCCGGTGCGGTGCCAACACCTGTTCTGATACGGACAGCGAAGCTGATAGAGGTCACTCGCTTGATATTTGTGTTTAATCCAGCCTCGCCACACGCGTTTCTGAAGTATCTCTCCGTGCTGCTTCGGTAAAGATAGATGCATACGCCTCCTTTGTATAAGTATATCCAAAATCCGTGAAATCGCTCCAAAAAAATCATTGCTATGACTTCTCGCGAGAGGCAAAGGGTTACATTTTAGCTGCATAAAGTTGGTTAATGGAAACGTCGTCATTTCCCATTACTAAATGTCAAATCAAATATCGCCGAAGATTTGCGCAAATCTGTCATGGAACCATGGCTACTGCCAGTTACCAGCCACCACAATCACCTGAGTTTTGTTGACCTTCACCCGGGGGGCGTAGCACCAAATACTGGGCCCTATGCACAAGCAGTGGGCATGGGCCCCGTAAGCTCATAAACTACCTATGACACCATTTAATACATCAATCAACTGATGACTGAAAATTTCACTCCTCAGGGGCCCTCCCCCCATTTGGGGCCCTGGTAATTTAGTCCCACTTTTCACCCAACTACGACACCCCTGCCTTCACCCGTCATGATTAATGCCAGATAAGACCCAAGCAACCGATCAACTCACCTGCACTCGCCTGGACTCTCTGCTCCTTTGGTTTCTTCCCTTGCTTGTTTAATAAACTTGCTGTTGATATTGCACTCACCTCTAAGTCTATATATAATAATATACATTTAAATATAAATATATTGAAAAAAAAACCACTAGGCTATGTGAAGTAAAGAACCATCCTTTAAATGGTTTGTTATGGAATATTATTATTAATATTATATAAAAAAGATTATATTTAGCAACAAAAAGTGTTATTGTTACAATCTGAAGAACCCTTTTCTGGTACTATTTAGAACCATTTTACATAAGAGTAAAGCAACTGCCTGTTACACCTTAGAAACTGCCTAGCAATCACTCAGAACAACTATGTCACTGACTTTGGCTACTCCACAAACATGCAATTATTTATGCAGGCATTACATGCACCTCAATATCATATACTTTTTTAAAAAAGTTCTTATTGAGAATTTTATAGGCTGATTTTCCAAAAACATGTACACACATTCATCCGATGATGATGTATAATAAGTGACAAATTGAGCTTTTAATTGTTTTAAATTATTCTCATAATTTTTTTATTTAATTTCCATAATTTGCTACTTCATCATCAGTGGAAAATTATATTAAGGCATTGTGCAGCCTTTGTTACTTCTTCCATTATTACATTTATTATTTAAAGAGATTTTGATATTTTGTGATAAATGAAAAAATTATCAATGATAAAAGTTTTTTTTTTGTAAACCTTTCTAGTAGTTAATTCTTTTTGTATATGACAGTCATGTGAGGTAAAAAAAAAAAATACAATCAATTAAAAATACACACTGTAAAATGTATATTAATTTATTACTGTTATTTTAGTATCACTGAGATACTAGGGTATTAAAATTTATATTTAATATTTTGAGTCTTTTTTTAAATTTGTAGTTTTCACTTTAATTTTATTTAAATGTTTCGTAATTAGTTGGTTGTCATTTTATTTGTTTTTTAAAAAAAAATTGTCAATGTAGATGTATTTGTATTTGTAGTCATTTTAAGTTTAAGTGAATGAGAATCAAAAAATGTGGCAAAAAAATAATTTAAATTATCATTTCAGTTAACCTATATTTTTGGCATTGAAAATATTTTGTATTGGTTTTAGTTTTAGATAACCCTGGCATGAAAATATTTTAAGTTTCTCTTTTGAATAAAAAGCAGCTCGTGCTTAGTAAATAAATCTGCGATATGTAATAAACCCACACGATGTCGCCCTAATGCAGTAAGTGTTGGCTTAGTTGTTCATACACGTTCATTTGATTGTAAGTTCAAACCTCATACAGGCAACACTTTACGTCCTTAACGCTTTTAGTAGAAAGCATTAATATTCAGGGCTACAGAATAGTGTAGGAAATATGGTGTTTTGTATATGATGTGTAATTGAAGCAGGTTTGTACTTAAAAACCTGCTTGTATTGTGAAAGTAAATAGGCTAATTTTCTAAATACATGCACACTTTATTCATACCTTAATGACATATGAGAATAATTAATGTTAAGTTACAAATTCAGTTTAATTGTTTTTTAATTATTATTATTTTCACTTCATTACCACGATGGTCCACTTTACTGCTTTGTTTTATTTATAGTAGCATTTATTCATTTAACTATATATATAATGTATATTTTTAAAAAACATTGCTTGTTTAAAAAGTGTAAATGTATACAGTCTTTTGTGTGTTTATGAGAGTATGAGAGAGAGAGAGAAAAAAAAGAAGAGGCATTTGCATCTGGCATTCCATCACTATGTCTCCCCATAGTGACACTAAGCTCTTGTTGCTTTAACAAGTTGTTATTCTCCCTGGACAGGACTTCCTAAAAGTTGCACGACTTCCTCAGACATCAATTTTAGAGGAGCCCCCTCACTTTCGCTTCATGTACGCATCCCTCATTCCCACACTGGGTCTTTGTCAGCAGTTCCTGTTCCTGGGTGAGGCGTGGCGAGGCGTGGGTCTAGGGCGACCGTAGCTGCTTTCATAGACACCTGCAGATTGGACAAAGGGCCGAGGGTGCCAACACCGAAGACAGATTGATGCTTTGTGCGCAGCAGAAGCAAGCAAGGGAGAGAGAGAGCACAACTTGCTCGCACACGTGTGTGTGTGTGTGTGTGTGTGTGTGAGTGCGCGCTTGGGTGGAAGGGGTGGGATTAGGGGGTTTATTGGGAAGAGCGAGGGTGGGAAGGAGGCCGGGGGGAGTCGCAGAGGTTGTCACTCCAGTCTGTGTGAGTCCGGGCTTTAGAGGCCTCGGAGAGGCGGACAGCTTTTGTGGGTTGCGTCGGTGCACAATAGTGGCACTTTAATGGGCGGTGAAGCTGGAGCAGGCTTTGGCCCAGGATTGAGGGGAGCTCAGTGACTAGAGGGGGAGATCTAGGGCCGGGGGGGCAGGGGGGCTGTTTTACTGCTTCTCTTAGAAGGGACTAATTCATGGGCATTGAGTCCGTCACTCGTTATTCATTGAATGCGGCCAGTGCAGGAATGCAGCGGCATCAATTAGAATGTGTTAGCAGATAGCAAGGCGAAGAAGAAAAAGCCTGCTCTCCCTTTTGCTCGCGGGACAACACAGGCCCACTATAGAAGGTGTCAGAACCACAAAGCCTTTTTGTGATTCTCTCTCCATTACATTACCAGTGCAATATGTAAGGTGGGGATTCTTTTGATTCAAATTAAGTGGAAAAAACACTAAATCCTATTTTTATTCAGCAAGGATAATGGTGTTATACTCTATAAAGGTCTTTAACTACTTATCTGTGGCTTAAAATCTCCCTGGCTCCCTTTCTCTGGTTCGGTCTTTCGCTCTCCGCATTATATTTATTCAGTGGCAGTGGGTCAAAGACAGACTGTTAAACAGAGTTGCTTGTAGCATTAACTGCCGCATCACTCTTAATTGTATATCAGTGGGTCAACGGTTTGTTGTGCTGTCCCCCTTTTTTAAAAAGAGGGTATGAATTAAAACAGACTCTTGTAAGCCATTGTCGGTGGTGTGCTTGCACCGCCACTTCAGATACTTTGGGTCTTTTGAACGACGAGACCCTCTCTAACTTGCTGCATCCAAAACAAAAGAGCGGAAAGGCTAGAGTATACTTTGATGGTGGAATGTCTGGGTGATATAATTCCATTTCGTTTTACGGTCAAAGGGGAAACGTCTGGGCTTGAACTAATTGGGACTCCGCGTCATCCGTGATGGCAAAATACAATCGCTTTTGATTCGCGTTTTAAGCGAAATCTAAATGAAACCAACTCGATGGGTGGAAGCAGTTTTTACTTCTTTAATTGGCATTTAGGAACATACAGGGAAGTTTGGAGACGGCAGTTGCTGAATTAAAAGTGCTAGCAGGATGTTTAATGTTCAATGTGCTCAATTGCATCATCCATTTCCTCATCATTCCCCAAAACAGAATGATCCAGCTGGCACGTGTGCGCAAATGGATTTTGGGATTTTTTTCATTTTTTTCATTCTCCTCAGATTTAATATGAACTAACTAGGAAGAACCTCTCATAGCAAGGTGTTTGCTTGAATATGAGCAATTATGCTTCATTTGGAGCCAAATGAGGGGAATTTGCATCCACTGAAAGGAGCGCTAGTCTTAACTGTGCAGAAAGTGCAGTAAATTGGTGCAAACTGAGCAACATGCAGACATGCATCTTCAGTATAATTGTATAATTGTGGAATGACTTTAAATGCAGCCTTCCAATTAAACTTGCTTCTTCGGTGAGGCGAAAGGCAACGGCACTGAGCCTTGATGGAAATCTGAGAATTGCCACATTGTAAAAATTGCTTCCTTCAAGGAGGATCATTTGCACCAAAATGGGAGATTTGGAATATGGACAGATGTCTTCACACATGCGGTGGAGTGAATTGGCGAAGCTGGCATTCGGTGAGAGGGAGGGAGAGAAATACGTTGAGAGAGAGAACTTCCTGCCTTTTCTGGCCCCGCAAAGATGCACGAATGACTTCCGACTGGAAAATGAGATGGATACTTGCACCAGAGTGTAATCTGTCACATAAATGTAATCTAATTACTTTGGATGATTTTAGCTCACTATAAGTTCACCTTTACATCGGTCCGAAAAAGAATATAGCTGTCATCGCCGGAAAGCTGAGAGCGCTGTCGTCGATGACAAATGAGCAAATGAGAGTATGAGGGAATGAGAATTTGTGCAGTGCCAGTGGATGTGAGCGTACAATGGTCTGACCGCTGCTGTCTGCAGGGATCCAAACAGCCAGGCCTCTGTCTGGATTAAACCCTGCTTCAAACAAAGGGGGGCTCAAGTAAACGGTTCATGAATGCTGATTAATTGATGCCATTTTTCTGCAGTGTGCCATGGAGATTTAGTTGGTGCCTCATCTGGGGGGTGGGGATGGTGGCGGTGGGGGGTGTTAAAGAAGTGGGTCAACTTTTATAACGATAACCCATTACTTGGTTTCAGTCCGGCCATTTTTATCACCTGAAATAGTTTGGAACAAAGGGCTCAGTCTTGCTTTTGTTTTACCAGAACACAGGATTAAAAATAATGTGGCTAATTTGGCTTCTGGTTTCAGCCCACAGCTGATTTAGGTGACAAGGTTCATCACCGAGGGTTCCCACGCTGGCGGTAGGTGGGCACAGGTGTCCTGGAACAACGTGAGGGTGGCCCAGGGCCCGAGGGGCGAAGCGCTGGCCCGTGGCCCGCCTCAATGTGGGGCTCCCAGGGGCCGGCTCAATAGGCTGGGTTCCACTTGATGGCGAGAGAAAGGGCCGTTTCAGCCACTGCCCAGCAGGGAGGATCTGCTTGTGGAAGACCTCTTTCAGGAGCCTCTGTTTGTCTGAAGGCTGTCACAGCAGATGAGTACTCAGCAAACAGCGTGAACAAGGATTTGAACCAGAAAACCAACAGAGCCTTGACAATATTGTGATTGGGGCTTGTCTCCTTAGAGGGGGCTGAATGGCCAATCGAGAGTAGGAACAAGTGTGCATTCAGAACGGGACGTGGATTCCTCATAGTCGCTTTTCAGGACAGGGCGAGAAATCATGGCAGGAAACAGAGGACTGTGTGTGCTTAGGAGAGTCAAAATCCAACAACATGTCTAATCGACAAAGAATCAAGCTAAGCCTGGATGATCCTCTGGACACTTCTGTGTGTGCGTGCATGTGTGTCATAGCTACGGTTTAAACATATGGCCATAAATCAACAGAAATGAACTGTGGAGCAACTGCTCACTTTAAAGATACATACTTGCTTTGTGAATAAAAAACTAAAACCTTGGTGGTAAAGGAATATTGCATTTAATCAAAAGCACCAAAAACCTCTTCATTAGTTAGTGTAGAATTATTAATACAGTAGTCTGCTGAAATTAATTTTTCAGTTAGGAGCTGTAAATACATTTCAATATTTTTGTACACCAATTTAAGGCTTAATGGCTTTGTATTATCATAAACTCTAAAGTTGGATATAATTTTACACAGCAAAAGTAAGCTTTCCCCGACTCACACAAATAGGCCTATTGTTTACTAATTTAAAAAAGCGTTTCAGTGTTTACAAATTAGACCCATTCACTTCCATTGCAAGTGACTCACTAGGCTATATCTAACCCAGTAACACTATACAGTCATAAAATCAATCTTATTGAACGAATTCGCAGCACGCCACCTGTTTTAATAACTGCGCGTGCATCAGCTGAACACGTGACTCTAGAATGGAGATTTCACACATAATAACTGTAAGCATAAAACTGTATTTTCTCACTCACAATCGTTTTCCGCCGCAGTCCTCGACTGACGCTAAATACAGCACCTAAACTTTCTATGGCGCTCAACGCGCTAGAATATTGAATTAATCAAGCGCTGTTCGGTTAATGATTGGCTGTTAGCTGCAAAACAACTGATAGCTAATTTTAACGCCACGTCATTTGTTGCTGTGCTAAGGCTGCTCTGAAGGGAGCTTTAACCCTGCCTTATTTAAGGAGGGGAAAATTTGTTTTTTCATGCACCTGTCAAATTTGAGATTTTGGGCTTTTTGGTTTATTTTTTCAGACTAGTGGAAAGAAAACATCCAAAATACACTGTTTTTTGTACCACTTTATCTATTTGTATAAACAGATTTTAATTGCAATACATATTTATAAAGGCTGTTTTCTCAAAATGAGTTTTTACTCACTGAGCCATATCTCCACTTTACTTACACACACAACCCTTTACCTTTTTATCCCTGTCTGTATCCAGAAGGCTTTACAGAGGGATTTGTTCATATATAATTTGCTTATTTGATCATTTGCAACATTTTTTTTTTCCCCAGAAACTGTCAAAATGCTTTCAGTCTGTTCTCTTCTGTGTTTTCTGAATTAGGGAGCGACTAAATGAGATAACCAAAATTCCCTCTGTTAAAGCTTTTGACTCTAATATGCCAAAAAAAATAATTAAATAAGCATTTAAAACTGGCTTCATCCAGTGTTTAGATTTTTGATTTAGAAATGCATGCAAATTAGCGTATATTTAATTAAATAATGCATCATATTTAAGTGCAATATTTTAGAAAACTTGTAATACAAAAAATGTTGTCTATTATCAATGTAATCAATCTATCAACTATTAGGTTGTTTGTTTGTTTGTTTTTTGTACTCTATTCACCTGCAGTTAATTACAGTGTGACCGATGTACACTCAAAAAAATGACTCGTTGAACTAACTTAACTCAGTTATGTAATCATGAATCCTCGGTTCCACACAACTAA
>JAUCMT010000026.1:16939099-16965606 GCA_032357475.1 Enteromius thamalakanensis
CAAAATCCATTCATGTAAATAGAACACAACTTAGTTGTGTGGAACCGAGGATTCATGATTACATAACTGAGTTAAGTAAGTTCAAAGAGTCATTTTTTTGAGTGTATTAATGTAAGGGTTCATTATTTGTAATGAGATCTTTTTTTCTGCGTTACAGAATATGATGCAATTATAAAAGCTGAGTTTAAATACTGTGCCGTTCAAGTTTATCTAGTTATCTGGAATGCTATTTCTCTTCTAATTATCCAATCTCAACCGGATGCCACGGCGTTCAAGAGTTCACAGCTAACAGGTCGTGGGAAGCTTAGTTTCACTCTACAGCACAAGCCCGAGCCCAGTAGTAGCCATGACCTCTCTCCAGCCAGGTTAATTCTGATACCATAATCCCCTGTGAACAAGCCCAGCGCTGCGGTTCTGAATCCTCACACCTGTGTGCTGCTGTCACCTGGCTGCTGTACAGCAAGCACAGGAATTCCAGAGGCTTGGCCTCTTGTCATTACATGCAGCTTTAAAGGATGCTGTTTTGCACCAGTATGATTGAGGGTTAGGGTTTCTCTTAATGAATCCAGGGTATTAGATTGTGAAAGGAATGATATCGTATTTCTTTAGAGGATGTATAATTTCTGTGTTTGGGAAATGCCGATTTGCAGCGGATTGAAAGGATTTGCTTAAACACGCAATTTGCCATCTTAAAAAGCCAAATGTATATCCCAGACAGAAACTGTCCTGAAAGATTTTCAAAGGATCGTCAGCTGTTGCAGACAGGCCTGGAAAACCAGCCGATGGTTGTCATCTATTTAGTTGTTCTTTTAAAAATTCATCATGCGCTTATTGACCGATTCATTCGCTTGATGTGGTTGACAAAGAGGAATGTTGTCTGCTGGAAGAGTTGTGCTAAGTTTGAGGGGTGCTGAAGAGAGATGGTTGTGATGGAATGGGCAGGGAAGGGCTGTGACTTCTCCATTGAGTGTGTAGGGGCACGCTGAATTGGGCTGATTTGCCTGTGAAAGGAGCCTTTCCATTATTCTTGTTAGGGAGCTGTCACATCCAATAGAGAAAGTGAAAACCTCCTTTTATCAACCTTTTCCAAGTGAAACAGAACAGGCAATCAATAACCGAATTCAAAACCGGGGGAAAGTCAAGCAGAATGATATGGGGATGTTAAAAAAGGGGGCATTTGTCAAATTGCTAATGAAGAAAAAAAGCTAATAAGGGATGTCATTTCGGTCTCGAATAGGATGATTAGAATTACAGGGAAGTTATTCATGTGAAATATAAATGTAATTTAAAACATTAAGCCAAAAACAAACTACACTATCTTTGAAAAAATATCCTCATTTGAATTGTGAGCATAGGAAATATGAGAAGTGCAGATGTTTTTTATCCTGTCCCTGCATATTTCTTTTGTATGGCAACGTACAGAACAAATGTAAGGAATAAAGTAAATTATGTGAGCTTATGCGATTCAACAAACAGTGATTTATTTGCATTTATAATAAAATTACCAAGTTGGTAATGAAAAAAAGGTTTATACACTCTGAATTTGACTGCATGAAAAATAAAAGCATTTGCAATGTTCTCTTACAACAGTTTGCTTTATTATCTAAATACCTTTGTGCTTGTTGTAACAAAACGTAATTTACTGGTGCATAAATCATTTTGGTAGCTCACCATTCCCTCTGAATGGATCCCTTCTTTTTAATTCAGAATTTTAAGCATAGGTTTGTGTATGATATTACATGAAAAAAGAAATGATAGAAATCTGATATTTCAAATGAATTATATATATATATATCTTTCTATATTACTTGATACCATAATAACAGCACTATGTATGATCCAAAATTCCTGATATAGAATTGAATTTTGTATTTTAAGAAATAAATCTATGCAAGTAAGAAACAATTTCATGGTCCCATCACAGCAATATCATGTGTGCATATATATATTAAGCCATATAAATAAGTATAATAAAAAACAAAATCTAGATTTTTTAAGTTAATTAAAGTAACATATAAATTCAAAATGTGACCAGTTATCTATATTAAAACTAATTTCAGTTTTTCCACAATGAACTATATGTATTTTATTGTATTATTTATTAATGCATAAAGATAAAAAAAAAGAAAAGAAAAGATGTATTTGCATGTCTTATCAAGGCAAGATGGACTGAATGTATCATTCATCAGCTAATTTTCACATACTGTGACTTCCAGTATTTTTCCGCTGGATGGAGAAAATGAATCGCATCATTTAGCCCCATCAATCAACCTGGTAATTGATGTCTTAATTGATGGCAGGGTTATACAGTTAATTGAGCACCTCATTGTGGACTGTCATTGTTCACTCTTTTCAAACACACTGCCCAGCAAACGGGCACAGGATAGAGCAACTCAACAAAGAGATACTAAACCAATACATGTGCTGCTTATTTATTCCAGAGGAAGTCGACAAGATCTCATTTTGTGATCTGAATAGAAGAGATAGATATCAGTTGAATTAAATTATTTCCTTGAAAAAAATCGAGTGTGACAAAATAATATAAGATAGTGATTTTTTTCACAAATAGGGTTAAAATAGGTATTTTTTCTTTTCTTTTTAATTGATGGTCAGTGCCAGGGCATTAACTTAAAAAGTTTTTTTATTTTATTGTTCAGCCGCTTTAAATGAGATTAAATGTTTTAACATAAACAAAGGATAAATAAAGTTTAAGACCTAATTGTTATTTTTTTTAAATACACATGCTCACAAAAACATAAGCCTAAATGTTAAATCAAAAACACTAAAGCATAAAAATAAAATGTTTCAAATCAAAAACAAGACTTAGCCTAAATAACTTATTAAACTACTAACTTACAGTTATTTTACATGATAAGTTAAATTATGCTTAAATCACACAGCACAAAATATTTCTGTCTGTACTAATAAAAATGTGCCAGCTGCATTTATCAGTTTGTGAGGAACATTTCTAAAATAAAATCTGCTCTCTTTTCTATCAGGTTGTGGGGTTTCAGCATTCCCGGCTTCTCTGCTCGTCTCCACGGTGACTGAGCGCTGAATCGCTGTGACCGATGGGACTGTCACCCATCCATCTTCACTGGCCTGGATGCAGATTAAAGCAGAAGGATGTATAAATCAGAGCGCTAATGAATAGCTCTACTCAGCAGAGAAGAGAGAGGCTTACCTATTTTTCTCTGCCCACTCAGTGGCTCCCACTGATCTCGTCCAGCAATCCTTCCTCCTGAAACTCTAGCCAAAGCAGAATGGCTGTCAAACACTGTCTTTACTTAACTGACAAGTTAGTTGTTAAACACCCCTCTAACTAAACTAGTCTTTAAACACGGTGGGCGGCAGCAGGTATCATTGGGAGAAAGGCTGGGTGAAGCGACCGTCTCTCTGAGTGTGAAATCCTGGCCTGCTGATGGTGCTGGGGGGCAGTTTGCTTAATTGGGTTACAGAATACTTTAATTACTTCACTTTCCCACATTCTTGCTCTGCGCACAGACACAATGGTTTGCGTGGTGAGAAACTGCAGCCCAGAGCCCTGGAGTGCAGCTGCAGGGTAATTATCATTACGAGCTCCATGCATCTGTATACAAACAAGCCCACAGCTGCTAACTCTCTGACACTGACGATACATGGCACTTTGAGTGGCATCCATGGCAATGTGCCTGTGTGTTCATCTATACATGGTTAGCTGATATTAAATACTTATGGAAAGTTGATGTTTTATGGGGTGATGGGATCTCAGACTATTTCGAAATGCAGCTAATTCTTTCATAATGTTGTTATATTATGCATGTGAGCTCATTAAGAGTAAAAGATTAAAAGTTGTACTTTATTTGTCAATTATCAAATTGCAGAAAATAATACCAATAAGGGTCAAAATTAATGGAAGCCATTTCTGTTTCAGAGTAAAAAATAAAAAAATACATTAAAATATGCAGTCACATTAAAATTCTCAAAATAATAAGATAAGTATAAAGTAATAACTATAATAAGATAAATAAAAAGTGTAGTATATAAAATTAATGAAAGGACAAATATGGTTATATATAATGATATATTTAATAGTAATATATTTATAATATTATGTTTTCTTGTAAAATAAAATTAAAATATTACATATACACAACCCAATCACTGTTTTGTTATGTTTTATTTAGCAAGGATGCATCAATAGTGGCATTTATAATGTTTTATTAAAACATTTATAAAACAATTCTGAAAATATGTATCTCAATTTTTTTTTTAAATATGCAACACAGCGGTTTCCATTATTGATGATAATGATTAGATTTTTTATTTATTTATTTATTTAAATATATTCAATTAAAAATATTTTATTTAATTTTATAATTTATTTTAAATTGTATTAAAATATTGGAATAATATAATTCTAACACAAATATTATAATATTTCTCAATATTATCATTTTATTTGAAAATATATAGAATATATGAAAATATAGAAGCATTACAGAAACACTAATACAACTAAATAAATTTGCGTGCATGAACAGCATGATTCTAAGGACACTGGGTTTGAAGTAAACACTTGAAAAAGCCCACAGGGAATCAGCTCATCTAAGGGTGAACTGTAAAAGGAGCATATTTAGACTTTTTGCCCATGAATTAGCCCATAAAAGGTGGTGTGGGAAAGGGCAGGATGGCAGAGGAACAGGGTGTGTGTGTGTGTGTGTGTGTGTGGAGGAAGCAGGAGGTGTGAAGAATAGTGTGTGATCAGTAGTGTGGATGCAATGTGGGAGAGGGGGCTGCCCTGGCTGTCAGAACTCAGGCCCACAGTGGCCCAGCGGGAGCCCTGGCTGTGCTCCCATGATGCCCTGTTGCCGTGGCTGAGCCCTGGAATGCAACAGCACACAATGGAAGAGCAGGCCTGAGAAGGCCCTCCATCCTGATAACCACATTAAAGGCCCACCAACATCTGTTGAGGCACAGGAGAAAGGCCCTATCTCTGGGATTTAACCCCCAACAGCACTAATCATTAACCCCCAGCCCTGAGAAGGAGCCCAATAACAGCACCTTATTTGTCAGGCACCCTGCAGAGGGACCAAGAGGACTAACATTGTGTAGCAAACAGCGTGAGAAGAGCTGGGTGAGTACTCTTAGAGGTCTAAAGTGACGATACGTAATGCACATCTTGACTCTCTGAAGAATTACTGATCTCATGAGAAAATGTCACAGTTTTACGAAATGTCAAATTTGTCCGACGTGATTCCTTCAAAAGCAAAAAATATTAACATTTAGGTCCATCCCTAAACATATTTAGTGGGGCATTAGCAGATTGTATAAAAATGAACAGATAAGATTGAATGGACTCTTACAACTAAAGGTTCACACAAGTAATGATAACTATATTAGCGCCCACTCAATCAGATGATAACAAAGTGAACAAACAAATTAAATTATATAAATTCAAACATATAAAAGGCTGTTCACACCTGTAATTATAAGTATAAAGATAACTATAATGATATAACTAGGATCCATACCAATGGCTGATTATGAAGATGCACGAAAGAAATTCATATGAAAAAAGGCCTGTAACTATAACTATAAGATATTATCCACACCAATCAGTGATAATTAAGATGAACAAATGAGATCTTATGAATGAATACAAATAAAGGCATGTTCATTCCAGTAACAATAACTATAAAGACAATTACTTTACTATTAAAACTACATTAGTGCTCATGCCAACAGATGCTTAGAGAAACAAAGCACTAATGTGAATGAATACAAATAGAGGCCTGTTCATATCCCTAACGATAACTATAATGATAGCTATATAAGCATTCACACAAACAGATTATAATGTTCTGTTTATTATAAGCTCAACTGCAGTTACAAAGCTCCTTAAAGTTGTCTTCATTCACATTTTTTAACGTTTTATTGTTTTTAGTGTTATTGTTATCACTATTATCCACCGATTTGTCAAAACCTAAAACAGAGACTTTTCAGAGCACATTTCGACTATTTTAAATCAGTATAATGCTGCAGGCTTTTAATGGCATGTGATGTTTGATCTCGATGATTTTTGCAGTAAACGAGCACGTAATTGTCCGTGCGCAGGTGTTCTGCATCCTCAAGCACAGAAAGACAAGATACGAGCCAGAAACAGGTGTCCTGTCACAAGAAAACTTCTCACACTCCAGGATCCTCATCTGCCTTGAAGGGCCTTTAAGGCTGCCTCGCTTCCACAGGTTTCAAAGCCCTGCCAATTTCACCAGCATGAACCTGGAGACAAAGCAGAGGGGCTGGAGGTGGGGGCTAACGCAAACAAGAATGATGCAGAGAAGAGGTGAGTGTCTTTCTCTCTGGCGTTTCATACGCGGCGCTCTCTGTATACGGGCTCTGAGATTAGGAGCTGCAGGAGGTACCCCTAATGCACGGGCTCCTCAAGTACCTCCACACAAGTAAGCCCATTCAACAGTAGCTCATTACACGGGCAATTAAGTGTGGTGGGGGAAGGGGGATGAGGGGCCAAAACGAGGGCCGCCAGCCCTCGTGAGGAGCCCCTTCCTCCCCCTCGGCCCACTCCTCCCAGCGTCTTCACCTGGGCAGGCCAGAGGACACCTGCCTCTTCTAATGAAGATCCATGGCCTCATTTCCATTTCTGGAGTCATATCAGAGACAGCGGCGCACAAAACCGTGCCTGTGTCCTCTGGTCCGGAGAGTCGGATAGAATGACATGGCTAAGTGCTCTTGCGGAGCCGGGGCAGCTGTGGGGCCTGAAAATGGGGTTTGGGGAGGTTTGAAGTGGGGTGCTGCAGTGCCTACGATGCTGCTCTCCTGCTTATTGGAGGGTGCTTCAGGTTCTGATCGGCTACAATGGCTGCCGCGCGCTACCTTTGCACTTCCCTTATAATGAGCGGATCTGCAGAAGGGAGGGGAGCCTGAGGAAGAAACATGCTCGCAAACAATTCTCACCTCTGTCCAATGCAGCTCGACTTATTCATAGCTTGTAATTTTTTCCTAAGCACCAGCGGAAAGCATTGGTAAATGCGAAGTATTTTAACTAGAGAGCTGATACATTCTTACACTTGTAAGTGTCATAAAAGAGAAACGATTTAATTGCCTTAATATGCTTAAAAATTATTGAAATGTCCAAGAACAATGTAAGTCTAAAAGTATAACGCCTTTTGTATGTTTTGATTATGGCCGTTTAAATAAATGTATTAATTTAATGTAATAAATGAAGAGAAACTCAAACTCATCATTATTGTGCTTTTTATTTAATATAGTTTACTCTGATTTAAATGCTTTTTCCAAAACTGAAAATAATGATGGAGCTGAGACTGTAGCCTATATGGACTGTTTAATGGTTACAATATAAATAAAATTAGTGTTAAATTCTATTATAGTTTTTAATAAATAAAATTACTTTTCAAACTACTTTTAAAAATTAGGAATGAATTACAGTTTCATGGTTTCTTTAAATATTTTTACTTTATATCTATCAAAACAGCACATGAAAAATATTGCCTCAGGGTCATTGGCATTATATATATATATAAAAGGTACAAAAGCTGTCACTCAGACAGTACCTTTTCAAAAGGTACATGTTTGAACCTAAAGGGTCCATTTTGGTACCTTAAGGTACATATTAATACTTAAAGTGTGCATATTTTAACCTATTAGGTATAAACGATTACTTTTTGAGAAGGTACCGCCCCAGTGACAGCTTTTGTACCTTTATTTCTGATAAATAGGGGAAAATAGAGGATGTCTAGTTACATACAAAATGAATGCTTTGCATATAAAATTTGCATAAATATATCGTCGAGACACAGATACAGGATATTGTAAACGACTATTTAATTACATATAAGTCCAGGTTTATTCAGATTATTCATTACCAATTAAAGAAATTGAGCATGACCAAATGGGGATGTACATACTGGCTAATAATTTGCTGATCATTAATGTCACTCTTTATATTTAGGGCAGTAAAAAGAGAGGGTTGTCTTGTGGTCTGATCCACACTCCTTGCTGAAAGCTCCATTCAGCGGTGCAGCATGTCTCTCAATGCAATTGTAGGATCCTCCCTTGTTAACATGTTCAGGCTCACCGCCTCCTCTCAGCACCTGAGGGCAAGTGGAGCACCCAGAGCTCAGGTAATGGAGGAAGAGGAAGGGCAGAGTGAAAATAAACAAGCTCAGTCTCCATCCATCCGTTGTGCCCCACCTGCTCTGCTTCATTTCAAACTCTGACACGGGCGGGCCACATTAGGGGTCTGTGGGTGGGATTGCCTACTGCAGAGAGCTGTGATCAGAGTTATTGTCATATCAGTGGTCCTGCATTTTTGTGGGAGTTTTAGGCTATGACATGTTTAGTTGTAAAACCCTGGTGTGCAAAATTCCAGGCCTCGAAGCGTTGTTTTTTGTTTGTTTATTTTAATTCAAAGACTCCATATTAACTTTATCTATTATAGATTGTTTTCTGAATGAAACATTGATTTATGAGGAACAAAATGAAATTGAAGTCGGAAAATAATTTCAGATACAACAAAAACACCTTAATTTGGTGTAAGGCTACTGAGAGTCAAATAGGTCGCTTTATAAAAAAGCTTTTCATTCACTTGAACCGTCCAAATGAACCGATTCACTATAATGAAAATCGGATGTTTCAATAATATAAGAGAGATTGGACAAAATGATACACTAATATAAATCAGACTTTCAACGAGACAGTTAGGATGAATCAAAATATTAAACAAAATGAATCTGTTCATTTACATGAATTGTCTGAACGAACCGATTCATTCAGATGAATCAGACTTTCTGACAGGTGGGAGGTTTAGGATTAATCACTGGAATGATTCGGCATAAGCCTTTAAAAAATGAAGAAATTTAAAATAAAATCAGACTATCCAACGCTACAGAAATCTCAGAGACCATTTAGGAAGAACTAGAATGCTTTACTAAAACGATTCGGACTATGCTTATACAACTCTACATGAGCAAAAGAGATAACTGTTTAGAAACCGAATCACTAGAATAAATCGGACAATCCAACGCTCTATAATAAAAGAGACAATCGTTTAGGATGACATGAATAATGCATTGGGCCTCTTATGAAAGAAAGGACTGTTGAGGTAAACCGGGTTGCACTAAGTTTATTAAAGCTTGTTTAAAGAATGGCTATACTATTATGAAAATAGCAAAAATTGTCACATTATAAAAAATGTAGCTTCAGGTAGTTACTCCTTGTGTATGTAGGTGTGCTTTGTGCCCAAGGCATGGTTACACAACAAGTTTGTGTGTCAGAGTTTGCGCTTCTAAGCAGCAGATCTGGCTTCCCCAGCTCTCTCTCCACTCACCTGTGACGGAGCACTTCCCCTGGTCGGCTCTTATCAGCCCATAGAGGAAATACCTGCCACAGGTAAACAGGACCTCGTGACCCCCAGGCTTTGCACTCATGCTCAAGCACAAGATGTTGTTCTTTCTGCCCTGCCATGAGCATCCCTGCCCCCACCTTCCCAAACTATCTCCCACCCCCTTCCAAATTTAATCTTATCTAAATATCAGCAGGTGTAGGGCAAAAGTCTGCTTATCATGATAGATTCAGTATGCACAGAGTTGATCAACAGTGCCTCGGCACAAACGCATTTCTGACTGCCTGTAATGATGCTGGTAGCACTCTTAAACGACATGTCCACTTTCTCAGAGATTATACTGAGAAACCCACATAACAGTACTTGTTTACTTGCATGGAATTCATTTTGGATCAATTTTCTGCTGCATTAAAGCTATCTAACCACATTTTAAAATCTAGTTAGACTTTAATGTGTAATTCTAGACATACCATCCATTCAGATTTTCAAATAGAAATGTATATTTTGTCTCCCTAAGCCATATTCGGATTTAGCTGTGTATTTTCAGGATGTGTTTTGGAGAGATATTGAAGCTAATTTGTTCATTGCTTCTTCTTTTTTTAATTTACATATGGTATAATCAGGAAATGTAGCCTATTTGCTTATTTTCTACTTCATTTCCTTATTTTACATACATTCTAATATTTGTATTAATTAATACACACACATATATACTTATACTTTATTCTGCAAATGACCAATTGTTTCTTTTCTAAACACCAAAGATGTTATTCTCTCAGAGGCAGGGATGTGAACTGCTTAATATAATCAGACAATAGTATGTGTACTAAAATAATAAATCATGGAATTCCTATAGCATCCAACATGTTCCCTCTGCCTCTGGGACCATGTGTTAGGGTGGAAGTGTCCCTCTGGGACTAGTGACCCTACTGAGGGAGCACATTCTCACAGGTCCAGAAGCAATGTACCCCACACACACACAGAGAGAGAGAAAAGCAGACCTCCAGGATAGCAGCTCATCTAAAGGACTTTTCAGGGTCAGGGTTACTCTTTCTCTCTTACCTCTGGCCAGCATTGCTCTGCCGTTCCCTACCATGTTACCTGAGCCACACGCAATGCTGCCTTTTATTTGATGGATGCTGTTTCCCACACTGACATTGATGGGTTGCGAGAGCCCCTGCAACCTCCTCCTGTTAAAACACAGTGATTGATAAAGGAAATCTGACCCTCTGATTATGTTCAGAAAGATCTCTTGATAATGTTCAGAAATAATCCCAAATTTCAACCGTCTTCAATCCAAAAATATATACATTCCTGAAAGGTTTAGTTTTAAAATTAAAGGTTTTTATTAGCATTGCTGGTTCTATGAAGAACAGTTAACATTCATGGAACAACCTTTAAGGTTAACCTTCAAATATAAAAATTTCCATAACCTTTTCATAATCTGGGGGGGAAAAAAAATCTAAATTTGTGCAATGAAGCACTTCCATGGATGTTAAAGGTTCTTCATGGAATCATCAATAAAGTGTGAATCTTTCCATTCCACAGAAGTTTAATTGAAATCACATTTCATGAACCAAATCATAAAATGTTCAGTAAAAATTCTGCAGTTAATTATTAATTTATTAAAAGAAAACAGTTTTTCAGAGCTGAAATGTTCTTTAGAGAACCTTAAATGGCTTTTTTATGGCATTGCTGCAAAAACTCTTATTTTTAAGAGTATAATCCTAAAGAGCGTTTTCACACCATTTTGGTGGGATAGATTCAGTATGCACCAAGTGTGAAGAAAATATCAGCAATCTGAAGAAACTTTTTTTGTTCATTTTATAGTGGAAATGTTCAGTGGATGTTAATGTTTCTTAATAGAATCATCTTTAAGAGGATTTTTACAACACTGCCATGATGAACCGTGGTTGAACTGTTCTTAAAAGAACATTTTGTCTTAGTCTGAAGTGTATTTTAATCATCTAAAAGAACCTTTCGTTTGACTACAAAGTATCTTTTATGGAATGGAAAGGTTCCATGAATGCTGAAGGTTCTTCATGGAAGCATATAACTCAAAGAGTCTTTATGTTTAAGTTTGTGTGTAAACATCAACATATCTTTACAATACGTATTTACTTCAAACCAAAGATTAAAGGCACAAAAGCTTCTCAATTGGAAATGCATTAGTTAAATGAAATTAGACCCCCTTCGTATTATCCAACATCCCAACCTAATCCAACGTGGACTTGGATAATTGAGCATCAACACCAATATGTAGATCTACTAATTAGGGGCAGTACTTCCCTGCAGATTCTGAATGAGGCAGGAACACTTGTCTTTGTCTTTTTATCAGTGGTCATTCACCCCCCTGCCCACTCCTCAAAAGCCCCTGGCCCAGCAGATAGGCCAGGACAGAGATAAGTAGAACAATGGGTCAGGCAGCAGACCAGGCCCACTGCAGTCTTCTATCTCTGACCCCATCTCACTGCCTGCCTGGGTGTCTGCACAGAGGATGTTGTTAAAGCAAGAGCAAACACTCAAACATCCTGCGCCAGCTCTATCACTTCCTCCTAATCTCTCTCAGTGCAATTTTCCTTTGCAAGATGCTTGTGTGGATTCCTCACAGGGATTTTCACAAGCAAGTACTGTGGTCTTCACTCAGAATGACAAAAGAAGCGTGATTTATTAAACAAATCTGATTTAATGGACAAAAAACTGTGATGTCGAGTCAGTTAGTTAGGGGATCACAGTCTGTAGGTGATTATGTAAGGCATATGTCATCTAATCATGCACAGAATATACACACTTTTTTCACATCCGATTATCACAAAATAAAAAAACATAAACTCTTTTAGGGTGATACAGGACTCATCTGCTTCATGTTTAGGCCTTAGCACAGTGTTGGGGTTCATCCAGTGTCCATCTTGAGTCCAGGGCCGCTTCACTGTACACATTATTCTGCTTATTTTATGGTAAAATAAAATAAAAAAATAAAAAAATAAAAAACATTTTACAGTTGCAAGGATTAAAATTATATGAGCATTTGGCTAGTTTTACGTTAGATTGTATTTTGTAAATATATAATTTTTCAAAAAAATTACAATATTCTTTAAATTGAATTAAAAATTATATAAAGAGAGAGAGAGAGAGAGAGAGAGATACTTTACTTTAAGGTCTCTTTATTACAAAAACATTCAAAACAAATTAATTACATTGTAATTAAAAAATGAATAAAAAATAAAATAACAAAACTCATATTCAAACAAAAATATTCAAACAATCATTAGAATCAACTTCACAAATGCAAAGATTTACACCCCATTTATAAATGAACCTCTGCAAATTTTCCACCAACTTATAATAACTAAACTTGATGTTAACACGAGATTTTATCAATCCTTTTAAAACTGAAAAAACATCAGTTGAGCCCCCATCATTCAATTTACTTTTTGTTGACAACCATATAGCATCTTAGCTTGCTCAAATAAATAGTTTAATAAAACCTGACTCTCCTTCCAACTTCTGTTAAATGTAAATAACTACCTAATAACTGCCTCTTTTAATAATATATATATATATATATATATATATATATATATACATTTATATATATATTTTTTATGTAATCTATTTCAGTAATGCCAAAGTTTATGCTTTTCATTACTCCATAATTTCTCCAGTCTTCATAGATAGCAGAAAATTGTATGTTGATATCCAGTCATATATTACTATCTCAGCATTGTTAATACAGAGGTAAAGCAAAAGTGATTTAACAAGTGTTCTGAATGTCCTACAGCCTAGAAACTGTTAAGGTGATGAGAGGAGAGAGAGAGTTATAGCCCTCTTCCCCTTACTCTCTCTCTCTTTCACTCTCTGTTCTCTCTGGAGACTTGACAATATGCACGCGCACTGTTTCAGGCCCAGGGAACCCTGGCAGAGGCAGGTTAATATCAGCAGCACTTGACAACAATGGAATGTTAAAAAAAGGTGCTGCTGTAATAAGTTCTTTGTTGGGGCCTTCCATTTCCACCACGTCATATCATTACTCATCCTGCTAACCAATTTACTGGTCGCCACGGCAACCACAGTGGGCCAAAACCAAGCGGCAAGAGTGGAATCTCAATGGCTGTGAGGAAATAAAAAGTGGTGGACAGACAGAAGTGTACAAACTACTCTTTTTTTTTACAGTATATATATATATATATATATATATAATCCATTAACATACCTCGTCTTTGTTTGCATGAAAGTTAACATTTGTTTGAATCAAAACATACTATGATTAAAATGGTGGTTTAAAAATAACTAGTAATCACTAAATAAAGTACACTGCGACTATTTATAAGTGATATTTTATATATGTTTTAATGAAAATGTATATAACATACTGAACAATATTTTTTTATTTAGTACAGATTTATTCTTCTCTTTTAGTACCAGTGATAGAAATGGCACTGGTCTAGCTCTATTTTTGTTGTGGTTGTTTTTAGGGCAGCAACCTTTCCATGCATCCAAGTGGCTGCACCGGGCATGCTGGGATACACGTAGCTGCGTTCCGCCTGTGGAGGTATGTGGGGCTGGGCCGGTGGGCGTGTGGTGAAATCCAGTTCGCCTAAGCGCACAGGTCAGCACTGGCCGGTCAGCAGCTGCTGCCTGGCCGCGGTCCCACGCTTCCCAGGCTGGGGGGAGGATTGACAGGTCAGTAATAAAATCAGGCGCCCTGGCTGAGCTCAGAGCTGCCCATTGTTCGAGGGCCAGGCCCGCTGCTGCTGTTTACTCTCTCCCATATGCATTATTCAACGGCCCAGGAGCTCCCAGAGAAAGGGGCCCCATTCAGGGAGCCTCTTGCCCATGTTTTGTTTTGCTAATTTTCAATTAAAATAAACCATGGCGCTAAGGAGGGAGTAAGAGGGCGCAAGGGAGAGATAGTCCCAGTACTATTTACCCTGTGACGTCTAAAGGGATTAGGCTGATCACATAAATGACAATAAAACACTACTTATTGAGTATTATGTCAGTGACATATCTGTTATTTTAAATCAGGGTAGACTGTGGGACAATGAGGTGTGATGCTGTTTCAGTTTGGTCACATTCTGCAGAGGATGTCTGAATCACTTTTGCACACTAATCAGCCTGAGAGTCCGAACTCTGTCTGTATTATGTGCTGTCTTTTATAATAATCAGAAGGAAATGGCATACAATGTTTTGTTAAGTGATCTTAATTCATATTATGTATGAGTTGGGATAATCTGAAATCATTATATGAAGAGTTTATTTGCAAAAACAGATAACTCTGTTTTTAATTATTCTAACTAACACACTAAAAGATGATGACATCATGAAAACCATGGTTTTTGTGAATAAACAGATATATTCAGCTCAAAATCTACTCCTGTACAATACTGTTCAAAAGTTTAGGGGTCAGTCAGGAATCAAAAGGCATTTATAACATTACAAAAGTTCTTACTTTTTTATCAAAGAATCCTGAAAAATGTGTATAGTTTCCACAAATATATTCAGCAGCACAACTGTTTTCAGCATTTATGATAAAAAGAAATGTTTCTTGAGCACCAAATCAGCATATTAGAATATTTCTAATAATTGTGATCCTTTTTAAAAATGTAAATATTGTACATTCGAAATTGTAATAATGCTTCACAATATTCACTGTATTTTTTAAAGGAATTAATGTAACCCGTTTTAATTTAACAGATTTATCTGCAATAATAACAATCTGAAGATCTGATAACAGATTGGACTGATCCGTATTGATTTTACTTTGAACGTTCCACTTAATAAACGGTTTAACCTGCAGAAAGACGCCATGACCTGCAGATCATTAAATATCAGCATCCCTGACACCATGGGCTAATCAATAAGTTCACTGATAGGTTTTTATTGTTGGTTTTTTTCACACAGGAGGGGGCTACACTAACCCAGAGAGGCTGCGGACAGATGCAGTGACAGTGGGGAGTGAGGAAAGTTAAAGATTCACCACACATCTGTTACTCTGCCACAGAGCGGACTCTCAGGCACCTACCCCCGCTGTCTGCCGGCTTGCCCGTCTGCCTGGGTATGTCTGTCTGTCTGTCTGTCTTCCTGCCTGCTCCCCTTAATATGTGACTGCATGCTGTCCACCTGTCTCTCTGAGTTTGATTGGCATGCTGTTAACCTGCATGTGTCTTCTCTGTGTGCTCACCACACTGTCAGCCTAACTGACCAACTGCTTCCTGTTGCATACATGTGTCCCATCCTATACTTAATGAGCAAAGTGCATCTTTTAACCGCACAGCAACTTCAATCACCTGCCTAGCGAACCCTGCATTTGGGTAACCGTCTCCTGCCAACAGTCAAGACGAGCATTTGTGTTAGTCAGTTTTAATTATAACTAAAAAGAAGAATCTCATTTAATCAGGAGTGCAGTATAATTAACTCTAGAGTCTGACCTGCCTCACTTTTAGCTGGTTTTTACAATTGTTTGGTTCAATGCCCAAATTCAATTTCATTGGTTTTCAAGTTTTTAGCAAGTTTAGTAAAAGGTTTTTATGTGATTTATCAGGATTTTGAGGCTTATATAGCAGGATCCAGAATATATGGTATAAATGGTAAAAATAATTGTAATAATAAACTTTTTTTAAAGTAAAACATGTTTGTTTTGTTTTACCCCATTGTAAAAGTTTCTCTAAGTATATACAAATATTAAAAACAACTATACAAATTACTAAGTATTATTTATTTATTTATTTATTTTACATAAAACTAATTGCACTTCTTATGAACTTCGTATGTACATTTCTGCCATGAAAAAAAGAAAGAAAAAAGATGATGCATGATATAAAACACCCACGAGGCGCAAACTGTGCAAAATTATGCAATTTGGTGCTTTTGCTGAAATTAACATGAACAAAAAGTAAGAAAAAAATATTATAGGTTTCAGTGTAAATGAGTGAGATCTTAATAACAATATAACAGGTTACTTGCACTAAATGTGTACTGTATGAATGTCAGTTATCATTTTGTATCTCAATCATATGACTTATAAGATGATATTTAAATTTTGTGATGAAAGCTGATCATCAAAACTTATACAGTAATGCAATACAATGCTGACTGAACATGTACAAATAAACATTTCTTAAAAAGCCTAATGTATTATTATTTTTAAAGCAAAAAGACATTTGAACCATGACCTCAGTGTTTGTACAGCTATATTAAAGGACGTTTGCTTGCTAACAAAAGTATATACTGTCAATCAGAGAACAAAAGGCATGTAAACGATTGTGTAAAACAGGTTTCTGGGCAGTTTTGTTCATATTTATCACTTAAAGGCCTTAGAAACCTATGCATCATATAATGTATGATATAATATTTAAAGGGGTTGAATAGGACCTTTTGGTACATATCAGTACTCTATAGTAGTAATATGCACCATTTAGGGGCAGATGAGGTACAAAGTTGTCCTTTTAAGGAAAGTGCACCACTGACAAACTAATTGACCCTTAAGCCAAGACACTACAGGTGAATAGGGTACAATTTTTAACTTACAAATAAGACCATGAAACTAATATTACTAAAAAATGTATTGCAAGTTTTTTTTTATTTTTATGTTTTAATATGCAAAAGAGGCAATAGCTCATTAAATATGCGGAAATGTGTATATATTTCCGGTACATATATCTGAATATAGGATAAAGCCATCAGGTGCAAAATTATTTTTTCATTTTGTTTATACACAAAATGAAAAAAAAAAGTCACAGAGGGATTTTAGGATCTGCTTTCATTACCTCCTAGTAAATCAACATATACCATCCAAAGCCCTTAAATAGCTATTTTTGCCATATTTTTTCTTTAAAATGTCACTTAAATCAGGCCAGGAATTATTTATTAACAAACCCCTCTGTAAATATCTTCAGAATACTAGTGAGAGTATAACTGGAAGGTTTGGTGTACATAGGTGCGACATAGGCTGAGATATTGGTACCGGAAAAGCTCATTTTGAGAAAACGGCATTTGAAGATTTAAATATGGGAAGAAAATTAAGGTCACAAGTAAACAAAATATTATAAAATAATAATTTTAATGTATTTGTTTTTACATTTTCTTAATGGAATTTTGAAAGAACACATTTTGAGGGACTAAACTAGCCCAAAATTTCAAAATTGACCACCGCATAAAAAACTACGTATTTGCCTGCAGTGTCTTGCCTTAAAGGTACAAATAGTGCACATTTGTTTCTGACAGTGTAGCAGATATGTGAAATAGCTTGTTTTTTATGAGCTGATTTACTATTGTATTGACAGGATGACAGGATATTGACGAACATAAATCTAAGTAAAAACAGTACTGCGTGAGCATTGGTTCCACTAGGCAACAGTTTGCATGGCTTTATTCTCAGGGAATGCATAAATGCATACTATGAATGTCACTTATTAAGAGGGTCTGAAAAAAATGAAATAAAAAAACAAAGTGGCTTAAAAAGCAATTAGAGTCGCTCCACCTGTCATCTCTATATCACGTCTATCCTCCTCTTCAGACTGTGATCCTAAGCCCTCTCCTCAGGACCCTTTGTGTGGCAGCGGTTTCTTCGCAGATAAGATGTAGATAACAAAAAAAAGTGAGGACCTTCAGATGGCGACTGCAGAAGTTCAGGAGCGGAGAAGAGGAGCATGTCCTCTTGGGTGTGCTGAATGGGCTTCATCCCCCGCTGGGTGCAGGTGAGCACTCGAGGCAGGCTCGCACCTGCCCTCTTTGTTCCTGACTGATGGGTTTACAGTGTGAGGGATCTGTCTGCCTCATAAAACCAGCGGGCCGAGGGGCAGTAAAGCCTAACTGCTTTCAGAGCTTTGTGTGAGGGTGTGAAAGTGTGTGTGAGGCCCTGAGAGACAGGACAGATCATCAGGGAGCATCTCACAATACAGACAGACTGACAAAAACAATTACGCTCCTGAAGAGGATTCCCAGACTAAACACAGTCATTATAGACAAACAAATAAAAGCAACGTTGAACCTCTATACATATAAAGAGAGGTTTGGCGTTTAGAGAATGGGGTCAGCTAGTTGCTTTTTACTTAAGTTGACCTCTGTTTAAGAGAATAAATGTGTAATGATTATGTCTAATTATATTTAATAATGCCTTATATTAACAGAATTAAAAGGAAAGAGGCTATAACGTAAGGCGTTAGAAGTTTTTTTTTTTTTAAACAAAGATATTTGTAGTTGAGTGCACCATTTCTCAGTTCCTTTTTTTTCCTTTTGCATGGGATGTACAATTTATTTAATGATATATAATGGTAAAATAAACAAGTTTTTTTTTTCTTACCCCATTGCTGACTATTTTTCCTGTTTGTAAGCATTTAATTCAAGTCATTTAATTTAGATATTTTTATAAGACTTTATATTTATTTTGTTTTACAGTTTGTGCATTATAAAGTTAGTTTTTTTTTACATTAAACTAATTGCACCTCCAATGTAGAACATTTCTGCCATGTGAAAAAAACAGACATTAAAAATTAGTCACTTCTCTCATTCAGGTACCTATATGGCATGTTGTTTATCTATATGTATGGTAACGTGATATATACAAACATACAACTTGATAGATAAAGGCTGTGATGTATCTTTCTTTTGACACATCTTACCCCACTCTCACCTACATCCAAAAACTGTGAAAGTTTATTTTCTCAGGTCTCTTCATTCAACACCCAGCCCAGTGTTCAGTACACAGAGAACTGTGCTCAGTGCTGTTCCTGCTACTGTCAGTGTCTGATTTCACACCGCTAATGACTGTGCACTGTTTACAGTGCCTCCTTTATTCTTTGCAGGGTCACATTACTACTGCCTCAGAGACAGCACACAGCACACACACCATACACACACAGACAGGCCACCGATACCTTTTTTTTTTTTTTAATTTTGCTAATATGCCAGGGCTCTTTAATTCAGTGACAGTGTTTTAAAATGAAAGGACATGAAGAATCTGACTCTCAGCGTTTCTAGCGCAAAGGCCCTGACATACATCGCACCTCTGGATATGAAAATGACAGTACAAAAATAAGCTCCCACACTAATGTTTAATTTATACGATTCTCTCAGGATATCATATCTCACTGATAAGAACCAAATTACGTGACTGAAAGGAAGGCTAAGAGTAGCTTCACGATTCAAAATCTGCTTTTTTTTTTTTTTTAGCAAGGGCATCTTAGAAACCAATTACCACACAAGAAATAGATCATTATTTCTTCTAAGCAGAGAGGCTTGGGGGGTGGGGGGCAAAGGTGGTTGCTAAAAGGATGGGTAGGGTTTTTTTTAGATTGAGAGCAGCACAATAAAGACATAATCATCTCCCCCTCAACTTTTCCTATCCAACTTTCAGATTTTAATTTGCCGTCTGTGAAGTGGTACCTAATTTACTTTCGCCTCGTCCCTTCAATGCGCCATTGTTACGGCGGCAGAGACTCAGAGTTTCCTCTCTTAGCTCACCTCGGCGTGAAATTGGTTTAATGAAGCTGAAAGGTATGAAGCTCTCACAACACTGCGGATTCCAGCGACACCGCTTCATCACCCCTTCACGCCCCCCAAACTCACATTACGCCCACAAGTTATAAAGCAGCGCATAAAAGATCGCTATCTCTCACATTACATCAGTGGATATTGCTGTCCCTTTCAGAGTGCCAGCGCTCAGGCGAACCGCCGGGGCCCTGGGTGCTTCAGATTCATTCGAAGAATCGTGCGGCTCTGAATCAAACTTAAGAATCAAGAGTTTGTTGGTAGAGATATCGATCAGTGTGTTTTCCTCCCCTCAGAGCGTCCCGTCATTTCCATGCATGCAGTGACCCTGTGAAACACCTTCTCACATTACCCTTCTGACAGGGTGTGACTCCTGTGGGAATGCAACGGAAGTACTCAAAGAATATTTGGAGTGTGTGTGTTTGTTTGTGTGTGTGTGTGTATGTATGCTTGTGTGTCTGTGTGTTATGTTAATATGATCTCCTCATAGCATATCATTTACAGCTTCTTGTCCCCCTTTTGGACAATCGCATGAAAATGCATCCGTAACTGAATATTTAGGTTTGTTCTGGTTTCAGCACTGTTTCAGGACCTGCAGGGAATTGGACATGAGGGAAAAAGATTAACAAACTTAGACTGCTTAGATCAGTGTGTGTGGATTTCTGCTGTCCTCACGGGGACAGAGCTTTTTTAAAACATGAGAAAAGAGGATGTCGTCATTTGTATCTCGAATGAGTTGAAATAATGGGTTATCTCATCATCCTTAAAACAGTGCATATTTATCTGGGAAGCAAAAGTGTGGGTATTTATTTAACCTCACTACATTTGAATACATTTGGGTGCTTAAAACAAGAAAACAAAATAGTGAAATAATATAACATACAGTACAATATAGTATAATATTGAAACAGCAATATTGCACTACTATTAGCTATTTCTAAATATTTTTTACATTTAATTTATTCCTGTGATGGTCAATCTCTATTTATTTATTATACATATATCTATTATCATTTAGTATGTTTGCAATAAATTGCAACGTAAATTATTTTTTCCTATTTGAATCAATTTTTAATAAAAAAAATTTTTTTAACGAATTGATATTGTTTGCATGATGTCCACAATAATGCTAATAACGATTTTTGTGCCTGTGTTAATTACAATTCATGTTTATGTGACTGCCACAAACATCTAAAACAACAGAGACTTTTATCATAAGAGAGAAATCATTTGAGCACAGGCTGCTTTTCACCAGGAAAGTGCAACTGTTTGCACTAGGAGAGTTTACTGCGTTTACTTGGACTTTACATCCACTTTGCTGACATTCCTAGCCTCTTCCAGAGAAAGGCACAGGAAAAAAAAAATCCCTAAATTGTCCCCATTATCATCCTCCTATCATCTGTAAGACATCGTGCAAAACAGCTTTTAAGAAACGAAAATTGTTCAAAACACTGTTCCCTGCGCCTGCCTTCATTTGGCGCAGGCAGAAATGAGGGCGATCATTCAAACACACATGCACACACTAAATTGTGCAGCTAAACTGAGCGTTTAGCCTCTAACTGAGCTAAACGCTGTTCCGCGGGGAAGGCCAGTCAGTGAGATTAGCAGTGTTTCCCGGCAGGAGTGCCATCTCATACAGGTAATTACTCAATTATCAGCCAACACGCAGATGCCTGACAATACAGACTGAGAAAAAGGCAGAATACAGCTGAAAAGACATCGCACCTTACAGACACACACTTACACGAGCACTTCATGTGGACTGACTGAAGGGAAGAATGAGTCTTCTGTTACAGTAAACGCACTTCCCTAATATTACAGGAGTGTCCAGGTAAGTGCTTAAATACAAATGTGTCATGTAAATATCAAGCCTATTAAAAACGTGAAACATATCAATTATAAGAACTATTTTTGAATGATTTTACAGTGGAAGGTAACAAGTATAAAAGCTCACGCGGAAACACACTTTAGCTCCTGCAGTGGATGAATCTCTCCAGTGATGCGCTTCCACACTCCGCCACTGGTTGGCGCTAAAGAGCAGAACTGACACAGAGCAACTTGCCTTGTGATTTATAGTTGTAAACAAACACACACACACAGAGACAAGAAATATATATTTCTAAAAGTGTTAGGTATAGTTTAGTTTAGCTAAATGCTTGTTATATCTCCTACATTAAAGTTTGTTTGGTAACATTCAAATGTAGGCTATCTTTAAAAAATTGATCTTATTAGTTAGCTAATTGCAAATTTACTACATACGTTATTAAAAATCAAATGCAGTATATATTGATATTATTAAATGGACATGACATGAACTAATAATTAGTAACTGTTATATTTTTAATTAACTAATGTTAAAAGATAAGATTAATAAACACTGTAACAGATGTTAAGTGCATCAACTAACCTTAACTTAAGGGACTAAATACCCAATATGTTAGTATCACAACAAAAAAATACACATAGATATGTTGCTACGCAGAGAGTATTACAGGTAGGCTTAAAATGAACATTTTAAACATATGTCCTTTTATGAACGCCTTTGGGTTGGCAGATTAATTTCATGTTCGAAAATGAAGTACCTGTAAGATTTGAGTAAATTTCTCCGTGAATTGGGAGCAGTGGGCAGGACGCAGCTCGCTCACCAGGCAGACAGATGATCCCAGTAAGAGGGGGGCTTAGTGTCCCTGACAAAAGCAATCAGGAACAGAAACCCTTTACACACCAGACAAACAGAATATTATCAAATGAACACTGAATATACAAGTCTGGCTCATCTCTTTCGCTGAGCTCAGTGCATTTATAAATATGGGCCGCTTTTGGATCATTCACTGCTGAGGAATTGCTTAGTTTCATAAAAAAGTACTCTGATGAATGCGATTATCGTTCGGTACTATGACCACCTAATATCATGACTGCACCAAAGTAGTTTATTTTGAGGGTGACCACCACCAGCGTCCCAGAGAAGTGTTTAAACAGGCTATCATACAGCGGCAGTTTATAAGCCGAGGAGAACATCCCAAACTGTGATATAGTTAATGCACCGCTGTGCCGAGCTTGTTTAAACATACCTCCCCCCGCCCCCGACACAAGCACCTGCCAGTGGACACACACCTGGCTCACAGCAGTCTCCCACAGAGAGGCCCTGTGGTGCTCCACGTTCAGACCGCATGGGCTCAAACTAACACACACCCCGACACACACTCACACAGGCAGCGCAAATCCCCCTGAGACAGCCTGCCGTGAGCTAATGAGGAATTAGAGAGGACTAGGACAGCTTTACTGGGGTTTACCTCATGAGAATAACTCACAGGAAGACCCAGAGGCCACAAAATGCATACACACTCAAACACAACACACACATGCATGCTCACACGCATAGATGCATGCTCAGGCAAAAATACAGATGCACACACTCTTACCCACCCATGGAATCAAATCTTATTGCTTATAGACACAACTTTGTTCGCTATGCACACCAAAATAAACATACAGAAGTGCATGCACGTACGTGCAGTTTTATCCAGAAATTAGTTTTGAAGCAAATGCAAACAAATTTAACTGACTCACGTTGGGTGTACACCCCATAGTGTGCCATTTTTCTAAAATATGTGTGTTGAGGAGTCAAAACAACTTCAATCAGAAATAATTACTATTAAAAATGAAGAGACATGTGTTGAGGCTGAAGGTGAACCACAGGAGGTTTCAACATGACAGGGCAAGTATACTAATGTTGTTGTTTTTACTGTTCTGTAAAAAAAATAAATAATAACAATAATAACAATACACTTTTTTATTATTACTACATATCTCTGTGGTTAATTAATTTTAATTAAATACAAATAATATTTAAATAAAAATCTTTTTTTTTAAACATGGCTACATTTATTTGATCAAAATTACACCGTAATACAAAAAATAAAAACATAATATTGTGAAATATTATTAAAATTTAAAATATCTACTTTTTATTATAATCTGTTTTAAAACATCATTTATTTCTGTGATGGTAAAGCTGAGTTTTCAGCGTCATTACTTCAGTCTTCAGTGCAATTTCTTTAGGATTAGTTTTTTTTAATACAAAGTTTAAGAAAACATTTATTTGACATAATTTTTTTTTTTTTAATTAAATGTAAATTAAAAATATTTAAAATTGTAATTTTTAAATAAATAGTAAAAACATTATTTGATCAAATAAATTCAGTTTTGATGAACATAAGACATGTAATTTAATTTTATAAACTTAAAAAAAAATGTTAATGAACTTTTGGTAACAATTGGTAACCTGCAATTATCACTTTCAAGTGCAATTTCTACTTGATTTAACCTAAAAAAATAAGTTTTGTTGGTAGAATTGTGGTATTTATCATTATGTTTAGGTCAGTTGATATTACATTATGATTCAGTGATAATTAATCATATTTTCACTTAATACAATAAAATAAAATAAAATAAAAAAACACCAGTTAAAGGAAAAGATCAACCAAAAATGACCACAAATAACCCCCAAGGTATCCTAGGAATATATAACTTTCTTCTTTCAAATGAACACAGTCTGAGTTTTTAAAAAGGTATCCAGGCTCTGCCAGGTTTGTTAATTCTGGTGGATAGTTGCCATTATTTTGAAAACTGAGGGTTAATTTCTTTTTTGAGGGGTGAAATACTTCTTTAATGTAGATTGTTACCTTTTTAAGGTTGCAATTTTTTCAGTGTATTAGTACATAAACTAATAATACATATATTACATACAGTGCTGTGTATAAGTCTAAGACCACTAGTTTTTTCAGCAACAAATATGGTTATAAGTGGGTTATTTCTATCTTTTGCGGTAGCATGTCAGTTGGAAATATCAGTTTACATTTCCAAAAATTATTTTTGTCATTAATTGTAATAATGCAGTGAAATTATTGTCTGACAACACCCCGTGCTCCACACAGAGATCTGATCTGATCATCATGAAGTAACAGAACAAACTGAGACAGACTCAATCCAGAAGAACTGTCCCAGCATCTCCAAGATGAAGAAAAAAGCCTGGAAAGCTACAGTACTGTTCAAAGTTTTAGACACTCGAGTAAAAAGGCTGTAAAAATGAGAATGCTTTAAAAAGTAATGCCATAAATAGGTTTAATTTATCACTTAACTTCTATTAACTAAATCAAATAAATATTTGGTATTACAGTTCTGGTAAAACACTTGCCCAAAGTTTCACGTAGGTTTTTTTCTTCATCTTGGAGACATTGTCACAGTTCTTCTGGATTGAGTCTGTCTCAGTTTGTTCTGTTTCTTCATGTGACTCCAGACAGACTGGATGATGATCAGATTTCTGTGTGGAGCGCTGGCTGTTGTCAGACAATAATCTCACTGCATTATTACAATTAACGACAAAAATAATGTTTGGAAATGTAAACTGATATTTCCAACTGACACGCTACCGCAAAACATAGAATTAACCCACTTAAAATATTTTTTTGTTGCTAAAAATTCTAGTGGCCTAAGAATTTTGCACAGTACTATGCTTATGTATATATTACATACCTAAGTGCATATATTATAAGGGTTTACATAATATGGTAAACATAAAATGGAAAGACACTCTCAAGCAAGAGACTCAATACTGTTAGCGTAGCCTTTCCCTTACGCACTCTCTGTGTCGTCCTCAGTGTGAGAACTCCCTGAACAGGTATGTAGCATGCAATTACAACACAGGCTCTCCTCACGCACTGCTCATGACGTGCTGTGACGTGTGAGAGAGGAGGTAGAGATGTGTTGATAAAGTGATTTCTGAATCAGGATTCTGATAGTAACATGTAAGCTGTCCTTCATTTTCATGGCCCGGGTGGGGGAAGGGGGCTGAGTAAAGTGTTTTAACAGATATGGGTGTGTTCACATAAAAGAGAGATCACTATAGTGAAAGTTTGAAATAGTTACCTAACACTACGTATTACTTTTGAGTATCTGCATTCTTGTCTGATGCCTTTAATGCACAAACAGGTCTGTGTGAAGTCATGTGTGACAGCCTGGGAATCATGAGAGGTAGTTGACATATGATGTGACTGACAGGCTGGCAATCATGCGTTCTTTCGCTAGCCCATGTAGGTGGGTGAGAATTTGTGTTTGTGGCACGGGTGCATGATTGAGTGGCTTTTAAAGATCAGGCTGAAATAAGAATGCATGTATAATTCTGCGTAAGTGTGTGTTTTTTGTGTGTGCGTGTGTTAAGCCATGTCTGCAGGCTGAGGTGGAGGACAATTGGCAGCAGGACTGGCACGTCTGTCAGGCCTCCACCTGCAGAAACGTCAGGAAATGACCCACACCCAAGCAGAGTTAGCCTTTGAGCATCCAAACACAAAACTGCAGATTCACAGGCTACGTTTTGTGGAATCAATCCTGTTTGTAATATGTTTATTCTGTTGAATGAAGTAATGTATACCATGAATGAGCTGTGGGAAAATAACAGCCATGCTGACTAAACCCAGATTAACTCTTTCTATTCCAGTAGTTTGTATCTTAATGGTGTCTCAGATCTTATTCCTATTTTTAACTGATGATAGAAAGATGCAAACATACAGACAGACAAGAGATAGATAGATAGATAGATAGATAGATAGATAGATAGATAGATAGATAGATAGACAGACAGACAGACAGACAGACA
>JAUCMT010000026.1:16970752-16980781 GCA_032357475.1 Enteromius thamalakanensis
TGTCTCAGTTTGTTCTGTTTCTTCATGTGACTCCAGACAGACTGATGATGATCAGATCAGATCTCTGTGTGGAGCACGGGGTGTTGTCAGACAATAATCTCACTGCATTATTACAATAAATGACAAAAATAATGTTTGAAAATGTAAACCCACTTAAAACCTTTTTTGTTGCTGAAAATACTAGTGGCCTAAGTCTTTGGACAGTACTATATATATATATATATATATATATATATTTATTTTATTTTTTTCATCTAAAGTGTTGTTCATTCTATGCTTAAATTTGATTTAGTATACTGCCATTTTTCAGTGTCATTTTTGAGTTTTGAATTCCATATACATATAAATCCTCACTCTGCACCAGTTTTTTATTTATTTACATAAAGGTCAAAAATACTGTCACAAATTGTGATTTGGTGCAATGAAGTTTGCTAATTAAGTAAGGTCTTGTACTGACCTTTAACCCTATATCCAATACTCCCTGAAATTAGAGCGATGGCACAATGAAAGAAAGAAGGAATGAAAGAAAGGCACTGTTTCTCAAGAATGACCTCAAGAGGATTGATATATTATAAAGGATTGTTTCATCATATCTCCACTTCTTGACATCTACAACTGCACAATATATCTCAGAAGCAATGTTCTGTAGTAGAAGAAGTAGTAGAACTGCCATGCCTTGTGAATGATACTATTGTCAGTTTATTGTGAATACTGGGACCAAAATTCATCTAGTTATCAGCGTAGACGAGCTGTAGAATTGTGCTCATGTGTGGCATTGAAAACATCCCTTCTTGTGTTTAGGTCTAAAGTGTTAAACATCAATACAAAAAGGCTTGACCACTGGCTATTGAAAGCTAATTTGCAAGTAATGTCAAAGTAGTGCCTTCTTCTAAAGTCAACACCAAATAATCTCACTAATAACATTCGGACTATTTCTTGATCGTTTTATCCTCCAGTTGCAGCACTGATGAATCTGGCCGTAACCTCGACCAACTTGGCTACAATTTCCCGTTCAAGAAATCATAGTTTCCCATTTCAAGGACCCATTCAAAATCATTAGAATAAAAGCTTGCCTGTGCTTTTCCTGTTACTCTTATCAGGCACAGAGAGAGAGAGACCTCAGAGCACATCCTCACATCCCGGCCTCACACACGCTGCCTCCGCCCTGCAAGCGAATGCTAACAACAGCTCAATCTATGTGCCATAAAGAAAACAATGCAGGGTAATCGTTCCTCAGACAGGAGTCCAGTTAGGCCAATCAGCAGGGGAATCATCTGGAGAGCAGGGGGCTTCAGACACACTGATTGCGAGGTGATTTACCTGGAGGGATAATGACTCCACGGGTCAGGCCTGCCGGGAGAACGCTAGGCTGACGAGAGACATTCAGGCTCACCTCTGGCCCAGTGCGCATACACACCTTTGGGTGGTGGCATCTTTATTTCTGTCGTACGTCGTCTTCTTGGGTTCCTGAGTAGTTGCACAGAGAGCCTTAGTGCAGCAAACCTTCCCTTTCATTTCACACCACAAAAGTCACCCAGCGAGCCACTTCCTACTGCACCGGGACAAACAGAGGGCAAAGAGACCGGTAGCTACCCAAACAGATGGGCCGGGTGATTCATTTTAAGTTTTTTTCAAATGTAAAGTGTATGCGCTGAGCAGTGTATGTGTAAGGGGAGGCGGGCGATGCGAGTGTGTGTTTGGGGGGGTAATAGCATCAAGTGGACTCTGTATGGAGCCTCTCTTTGATGTGCTGAGGTTACCTTGCATTTGAGAGGGCAGAGGAAGGGCAGAACGAGGAAGAGGGTTCATCAAAGACCTGCCCCTGGCTTTGTGAACTTTTAGCCCACAGGGAAGAACCAGAGCTCTCCATGACTGCAGGCCATTCGGATGTTAACTTGAACATCATCTTTGAGAAAGACACCCAGAGACGACCAATGGACGACCCAACTTGTGTAGTGTCTAGGTAACCCAGACTCTACAAGACGAGAAATAACAAGTCAAATCAGCTTTACAACATGCATAGATGTACATGGCAAAGTAAAATTGCTTTTGTTGCAGGGAAAAATTTACATAACACTAAATGACAAAATAAAATACAACACTGTATATTGGTGTAACGCCAACTTTTATGAGATATAACCATGTACATGGTCATAATTATGAGATATAACATCACAATTAGGAGAAATTAAGTTGCTGCAAAATGTAGTTGAAAACTTTTTTGCTCATTAAAAATAGTAATGTTTAAAATAAATTTTAATACATTTTAAAATCTTATAATAGCATAGCTGTTTTAGTCGCCATCACTCCAGTCTTCAATGTCACATGATCCTTCAGAAATCATTCTTGTATGCTGGTTTGCTGTTCAGTAAACACTTATTATTATTATCAGTGCTCAAAACAGGATTCTTTGAAGAATTTATTAGCATTTGTTTTTTAAAGGGTTTTTTTTGGTGATTTTTTTCACTGTAAATTTTGATCAATTTAATGTGCCGTTGCTGATTATATTGTTTTTTCTTAAAAAGAAACTCTTACTGCCTCCAACTTTTGAATACTAGTATATGCAATTGCAAGAAATAAAATCACAACAACAAGAAGCAATCGAAAAAACACAGTATTTTATGATATAAATTACTAAATGTGATATACAGACATCATATTGATGCATTTTAAAGGTCTTGCATTAATACATTTATTGTTCAAAAAATAAAACTGTGCAAAATTAATCTCAAACTCCCTTAAGTTTGCAGCTCATTTCTCCAGAGGGTTTGGGACAGGAAAGAGGAGTGTGTTGTTCGGAGGTGGGGACAGGGGTTATGGATGAGGTTTGGGGGGCTGAGTGGGTCCATTTAGCCCTCAGCGGCAGTACGCCCCTCTCTCCCCCCCCACCATCCTTTCCCTCCCCCGGGCTTTGTATGCCCTGAGCCCCACTCCTCCCTCTTTTGTCACCCGGCCATTCCGCTTTGCTTAGCATACACAATGGGAGCTCAGTGCTCGGGCTCCTGACGCTGCATTCTGCCTGCGCGCTGGGGAGCGAACACGGCCGAGCTGGGGGGACTAGGAGAGGGTAGGGAGGGGATTTTGGGGGCCAGGAACACTGTTTGACTAAATGCCACCCTGCCCTCCCCCCCAACTACCACCCTCACCAACCTCCTGATACTTACCAAACACATACACACACATATACAGATGGAGTGCACAAAACAAGTGCCATCCGACAACACCATGGCACCACCACCCTAAACAAACAAGTGTTCCCATCATGCCGGCTGTAACTCTCTGTACTGCGATGGCTCAACTGGAGCGTGAATGAGCCTGGCTACATATGTGTTCTCTTTATCTCTCCAGCGGGCCACCGGGCACTGGGCCCATGCGGAATTACAAAACCTGGCCCTCGGAGACTTTGGTCAGAAAATTAATCCACAATGCAGGGGCGCGAGTGTGTTCATTTGAAACAATTAAACTATTTCACGCCCCCTTGACAAATCAATCCAGGGAGTGTTATGTAAAATTAACGGCGAGTTACGGTTTCCAAACGTCCAAAAGAAGCATCTTTCGACTTGAACACTAGCATTACTAACAACGACAAACACATCTCGTTCCACTGAGGGTCTAGTCTATATTAAATAGTACATACTTAGTATATATGGTTCTCAAATGGGGGCTGGGCTTTAGCAAACATTTAGGGGGCCTTAAGGTGGTTTAAAGGTATACATTTAAATGCAAATGAATACATTTAAATGTAACGTTCAAATAAAATGCTAAAAAGAACAATAAAATATTATGCTGAAATAATATACTGTATATAGCCTATAGAAAATAGAAATTAAAAAAAAACTTTACTAAAACTTTAAAATTACAATGAAAACAGAAGATCTAAAAAAATTTGAACTGATTAAAAATATTTTGCTAAAAACTATAATATTATCTCAATTATACTAAAATAACACAAATGCTAACTAAAAGCATATTTATTTTTTCTTAACTTCTTAATACGCTGGGCAGAAATGGTCAGAAATTGATAGTAAATGTTACAAATAATTACAAATAAACAACAACTAACATGTTAACGTTTAAATTAAACATTAATAAAGTGAAAAGACTAAAATAGTAATTTGTAAAACATGCTACAGTTTTATTTACAACTTCAAAGAATAATTTTAACTAACTATTTGGACGTTTTAATGCACATTTTATATACTGGTACTGGTCCTACATACATTATTGGAACAATAAAAAAAAAATCCAATATTTTGCTAAATATATTTTCAGGAGAAATTATAGTAAATACAGATTTAAAGTTTAAATTTTAAGTTTTGTTTTTAGTTTAGTTTAGACTTTTTTGTTGTTGTTGTTGTGTTTTGTTTTGTTTTGGGATGAACTTTCCCAATTTTTTTAAATGATGCCAGAATTTCTGGCACATGATGGAGTGACTACAGGTGCAACCCCTGCCAGTCCCGTCCCAAACATCTGCGTCTGGTGCCTAGACCCCAACAGCCTAGTGAACACACAAACACACTGTCACATGTGCACACACACGCATACACACCACCTCAGAGATGGATCTGTCTCAGTGGGCACAGCGCTCACCAACTAAGACGGCATGGAGAGAGAGGGGTGGTCTGTTGTCTCCATGAGCAAGTATGTGTGTATGAGGGAGGAACAGAAGGTAAGTGTGTGCGTGTGTTTGTGTCGGGGGGTTGGAGGGTGGGATCAGTTTGAGTTTCAAAGCCCTGCTTGTTCGCCTATATTTCACACCACAGTGACATCTTAAAGACCAGACAGGCCTGGTTGCTCTGCCCTCTGTTTTTCACATTCGGAGGGAAAAGACAGAAGCTGGGGAGACTGTAGGAGGGGGGATTGAAATATATGTAAATAGACCCCAAAGGGGATCCGAATTTTATGGGTTCAGAAATTTAGTTCAACCAACCTGAATAATCAAATGTGGGAACAAAAAAGTACCCCCACCCAACTTAATAGTACTAACATCTCATACTCCCCCAAACCTCACACATACACTCTCTCACAGCCTCATTTCTTCAGCTATCAACAGCTCGCGGTCATATAGTGTAATGGAACCTGAGAACAGGCTCCACATGAGCGAGACAAGAGGAAGATGAGGAAGAATTTTGAGGAAGGTGGAAGCTGACTTCATACCTGATCAGGCAGCACAGCCAGCTCCTGATTACAACACCATTTTCCCAGCAGGCCTTCTGCCTCATTCAGCACCTCTGAATATGGAGCAGACGGGCAGCCAATCACAGAGCGGCTCTCTCTCACCTAATGACAGAATTAAGGCTTGTTTGGATCGATTTTCTCAGACTTTACGGGCTTTCTGGAGAAAACCACACAATGAGAAAACTCTGTATTATTGCGTGGGAGGTCTAGCATGTAACAGAGCTAAAAAAGTTCTGTTTGACAGATCATAGGATTACACTGAGCTAGTGGTATGGGAACATTTGGAAGAGAAGTGTTTGCAGTCTGACCTTAATTTTTATTTTTTTTTATTTTTTTTAGGACACAGTTTTAATATAACAGTATTGCTATATATAGGTAGAGATTAAATACCTAATTTAGGTCATTTATAATCTCCAAAAAAAACACACAGTTTAAAGTTTTGTGATCAATACAATTGTTTAATTCAAAAAGGAAATGAAGGAATCAAAAGTGACAGTAAAGACAGTACGTTTCAACTAAATGCACTTCTTTTGATTTTTTATTTTTTTTATATATTGTTTTTTTATAATCTTGACAGAAATGTATCACTGTATTACAAAAGTATTAAGCAGCTCAACAGGTTTCAGTACTGAAAATAATTACACGTTTCATAACGATTTCTGAAAAATCTGAACTGAATAGAATTTCACAATATTACAGTTTATGCTACTATAATGCTACTGTAAACTTATATTAGACTTCTTTGAAAAACATTTTTAAAATCTTACTCAGCCCATAACCATACAATTTTATATATATGAACTACCAACAAAGAAAAATACTACAAAGAAATAATGTTCATTTCAAAATTTACCCCTGGTTTCACTGACAAGGAATGTTAGTGCCTTTGTTTTGTCTTAAGATACACACCAGTAGTGTTGTTTTCTAAAAAAATACTTAAATGTCGTAATTCAACTATGACTTAATCCTGGTTTAGGCTAACCCTGTCTATAAAACCAGGCTTTAGTGATATATTAGGACCATATAAATGTTACTATCTTTCCTTTTTCTATGATTTAAAATCTCGATTTTGAAAATTCTCCTCTTTATATATGCGCTTTATCAATAAAGACTTGACTATTACAAAATAATACTTACAAACTAAAAGCTCTAGTCATCATTTCAGGTAGAGAGAAGTATAATTATGATCTTAATAATAAAATACAGTTCTTTGATTAAGTAAAGAGCATTTGTATGGCTGTTTTCAGCTTAGAGTCACAGAAAATCAGGCTTTCCTCCCCTGAGTGTTCATTGATTCTCCTGCCTTACAATGCAATGCTTTCTATTAAAAGGCTCAACACAAAGGGTTATGACACTCGGGAAGCCTTTGAGGGTCTAGAGCACAAATCCCTTGAGCTCTGTCAAACTGCATTAAATCCTTAATATGCTGCTCATGGACTACTAAAGGAGTATTAAGAAAGTCTTTCTAGTAATTATTAAGAGCAATATTACATGAGCAGCAGCAAACATGTACCTGTTGTGCAGTGTTTCTTAACTGTGGGGGTCTGGACTTAAAAATGGCTCACAGCCCTGAAATTATAATCATAGACAGCAAAACAAACAGACTTATCAACTTTTAAAATGGTTGGAAAACATTGCTATTGTTGTTGATCTCAAGGTTCCATCCAATCAAAGGGAATTTCTGCATTTTGGCAAATTAGGCATGTCTTCATCCTCAAAAACCATGGACAAAACAATGCAAGGTAAAAGAAAACATGACATATAAAGTTAATTATGCACATCATCTTTTGTTGAGATGAAAGAACAAGAATTATACTTTGTTATAAGCCGTATTCCTGGCTATGCAACTGTCTGTTGCTATAAACCAGAGAAAGTGAGACAGAAAGAGAGAGACAGGCAGACACCGACACAGCTGTTCTCATTGAAGGTTGTGCTAAATCTCACACATACACACACAACTTTACGCAGAGTCTCTCTCTGTCTTTATTTCCTTTCCTCGCACACACATCATAATGCATTGAAAACTTCACTGCGTCAGGGTAAAAGAAGGGGCTGGCTACTGGGCCTCACACAAATCCCTGAGCCACCTTAAATCCCCATCTTTGACCCACCTGTCAGTCACCGAGGTGGCTGCTACTGAGCTTCTGTGGGCCGCGCAGCTCTCACACACAGGCCTCTTTTACATCTCAACGGACTGAAGCTAAATACTAACGACTCCCAATCAAGAAATGTCTAAACACCCGTCACCATCAGCCCTTTGCATATTAGACTGTAAGACTACACTTGCTAAACATGTAGTACTGGATTCCATTATCTCATACTCCAGGGACATTTCATTTAATTAAATAATTGTATCATATATTGTATTTAACTTTTTTAAATTTTAAAAGAAAAATATAAATATTAAAACTAGTGCACAATTCAAGACATTTAAATTTTATTATAATTTATTTATATTTTTATTATATTCTAATTAATTTAGTGGGAAGAGATTTAAATAGGTTTATTTAATTTAAATATATATATATATATAGTTAAATTATACCAACTAAAAACCTTCTGATTTCTTGATTTCCAAATAATTAAATTTTTATATATGAATATTTTATTTTTGAAGAACACCCTTTAAATAATCCAAAGGAAAAATAATAACACAATCACACACCTTAGGATGATTAAGTTATTTAGTTATTAAAAATAACTTTGAAGGGAAAAAAAAACATTTCTTTATATTAATATAAATTATGATTTAAATTACTAATTACTAAAATGATCATTTTAATTTCAAAAACTTATAAAACCTTCTGTTCATAATTTTTTTTACAAATATTTTAATTTGGAAAGAAAAACATAAAAGACCTTTTAAAAATATAATGGTAAAAATACTAGCACGTATTTTAGGAAAATGTTATATTTTTTACATTTTACTTTATTTTGCAGTAAAACCATATACAGTAAATAAATAATAAAACTAATAATAATAATAACAGTACCAACCAAATACGTTCTAGTTTCTTGACTATCAAGATTTTTGTTTTGATTCATTTACTTTGCAGGTATTTGTAATAAAATTAATTCTGTCAAAGTTAAAACTGCTATATCATTAGCTTCTGTATGCCAGAGGGCAAACCACCTCATGTCAGACGTATTCTAAGTAAAAACAACAAAACATTACATTTTATTCTGCGTTCACATGCAAAGACAGTCTCCAGAATAATTAGTACATGACAACAAGCCTACACATACATACCATCTCTATGTAATTTGCAGCGAACACACCTGTCAAGACATGAATAACAAGATGCTCAGGTAAGATTGCCCAATAACACACCACACCACAGAAGGACCTTAAACCTTTGATTTTCATTACTGTCACTCTGACACATCTCCAGCCATTTTAACGGTGCGAACAGGTGCCAAAGTCAGGTAAAGAGAAAAAAGAGCCAAACTTATACGACTTAAGCAAAATGCTTTTTTATGACTCTTTCGGTCACTAAATCACCCCTTTCCCTTTTTTTCCTCCCATCGCCCTGGCTATTAAATCACCATCTTGACCCGCTGACCCAAGGCCCGGGCAGTAAAAAAGCCCCCTGCGGGTCACAGGCCTGATTGGAGCATTTGAATATGAAATGCGCTCGGCTGGGCATGGAAACAGCTCGGCGCTGCGAGAGCCACGCTGACCCCCAGGAGAGAGGCCCACCGATCAACGGTTCTGGGGACAGGGAGTTCTCACTCCCTCTCCCGTTCACTCTCGCTCTTTTTCTAACTCTCTAAGTATGGATTTACATGGCCCGAGAGGAGGGAGAAAAGGAGAGAGGGATGAAGGGAGGGAGAAAGAGAAGGAGAGCATTTGAATAAGAGAAGAGGCAATTCCTGTTAGCATGACAAAGGGGGCTGCCATCATTCCTGATTGGTGTCACAGTGCGCCTCTATAGCCGGCCAGGCCCCCTGTGTGGCTTGATGTGTGGAGCTCAGGCATGTTTATGCATCCGAGGTGTGATATTTGCCGGGGGTTTGGAGAGAGGGATGCGAATGAACTTTTTCGGGTTCGACTCGTGGGACAAAGTGGGCATTTCACAGCTTTACGTCTCATTTGACCTATATAGCGCATTTTCAAGACACTGCTGAAAAGGATATCACCTTAACCCACAGTTAAAAGCCAAGATTGGTTTCCCACGAAACAGGGCGTTATAATGAGCTTTAAAACCACGGTAATACTATTTTGACAAGCGAGGCCTGTAGGCGCAGTCAACATCGGCGTTAAACAGCGCTCAATGAGATGAAAAGCAGCCAAAATGCGAGGAGGAAAAAAGCTGGGCTTTGTTTATTTTACGTTATCTGCGGCTAGCGCTCATTAGCTGGTGTTGCTTCTCACGAGTCACACAGGCTACTGATCTTTCTACAAGCTCACTCACATGCTAATAGACGCTGGAGTGCTGCTGTGACTGACAGGCTGGAGTGGACAAAATAATAAGGCTGTTGATGCATGCGAGTGTCTTTAAAGCATTTCAAAATATCATGTTATGCAATTGTGATTGAGACTCTAAAGGCTAAACATAGAGGAGAAGCAAAGAGGACAGCACTTAAAAGCAGGACACAATGCTGGGTGACGGGCTATGACATGAAATATCAAAACAAATACCACTAAGCAGCTGTCTTTTGTTAAATTCTATTGTTTTACAGTCTAAATGCAGGAAAGGTTCATTCAAAATAAATGTTCTGTCATTATTCATCCTCGTTTCGTAGCAAATGGCTTTCGTTTTTCTGAGAAACGCCAACACAGTCTCACGAGCAATTCGTACATATTCGTACGAGGTGCCAAATTTGTGCCAGTTCGTACTAATTCGTACG
>JAUCMT010000026.1:16980881-16996331 GCA_032357475.1 Enteromius thamalakanensis
AAGATATCTCAGTGCAAGCTTTTTCCAGTTTAGACAGCTCTTAACATTTATTTTAATCTAGGACTAGTTTTAAACCCTGTTCGGGAAACTGCCCCTATATGTTATGTTACTTTATTGATCGAAACGTGCACACCCACTGAAACTGAAATGAAAGAAACTGGAGCGGGACTCTTATTGAAAAAGAAGCATAAAAGACAGCAAGTGTTACATTTGTACACCCCTCCAGACATGCCCTAATATGAGCTTTTGGTGCACAAATGCACATCTTTCAAAGAACTGGCTGACTCACAATGGCAACTAATCAATGAACAAGTGAGGCACTTCTGCGCAGGGTCTTATTTCCGTGCGCGTGGAGAGCTATAAGATGTTCACCTGAGTGAAGACATTCACCAGTACACAGAGGAGGGATCGGTTAGTTGGACTAATATACGTACTTTCCAAGCATCCTCAAAACCCCTGACATCACAGACATGACAAGGAGTCATCACACAGGCATAAGACTATTGTTCATCTGTCAATCTCTGTTTCTTCTCGATGACCCAACCTACACTAATCAATATCTGTGGCCTAGATGAGAGGCCTAATCTCCCCAGTTTCACATCCCTGCCCCCAACCCCTTAACCTCTGTACTGCACTTTCCCAACTGCTTTCACTGTCATTGCACATGTAGGTTGTGTATCCCTTATCAACATTTTCTCTTTCTAGTATTCACCAAAATATGTGGACTCTCTATAAAAAGTTTCCACAAAGAAAAATCCCTCGTGGGATGTTAGAGCTTCTTTAAATGGAGAGCAAATTAGTTTTTGAAGGTTTTTTTGCTTCTCAGGTTTTGTTTTTATCCTGAGGGAAAGACCCTTCTGATCCCACGTCTCCTTTAGAGTTTCAGAAGATATCTTAATGTGTCATACTGCACTCAGAAAACACTGCAACTAGATTTCAATATTTACTCAAACATTTCTCAGCAAATACTATAAATTATCTAAACTATGCTATTCATGTTAATATTACTGTATAAGAACTTTCTTTCTTCATTTGAGGAGAAATGCCTCTTTATGGTAACTTGTAACTGCTTTATGTTGGTGAAATGGTCGCTTGACACAAAGACAAAAATACAATCTGCCTACAGTTTAATATACACATTTCAACTTGAATCGCATCATGCAAATTCAGTGAAATCGCCACTTTGTAAAATTGCTTTCTCATGAGATCAGGTTGAATAAAAAAACTCCTAAGCTTTGAACATCTGACATTTTTCACTTTGATATGTCCCTAATATGGTGCCATCTGACCTAGTGTCATACTCCACCCAATTCTATCTTGGACAGGCACCCTAAAACCAGTTTCCATCCTGCGTCAGAGAAACTCACTGCACCTGCTCCACCCAAGAGAGCAAGTGTAGACGTTAAGGGCAGGGTAGTTCCACATTCAGGGAAATTTCCACACTCTCAGTTTAGGCTCCACGGCTCTACGAGGGGTTTCACTGAAATATCATCATGACTAATTCTACTTCAGGCCAGCACTTCTCATGGTGATTGACAAGTGAAGCTCCATGCAGGGAATTATTCAATGAATAAACTCTATCCCAAATACTACACACGTGCAGCATTTAACCTAAAAGGTGGCCGTGACTGGTTACACTAGAGAAAGTTGTATTATAGCTGGTGGTCTGCTGTGGGAATCTGTGGAACACAGAAATTGAATTTTTGGATAAATCAGGCATAAACCGCTCCACAGATTGGCACGCTGAAACATTACTTAATAGATTTTGCTTAATCAAATTACAACATAATCTCACCTCTTCCCTCTCTATATATATCTCATTAGCTAAAGTCTTTCTATGAAATAGTCGGGCCCCTTGAGCTAAGACTCTATTCATTAGAATTATTTACTCTGTGCTGACATCAATTCAAGTCACTTGCACCTGGACTGCAAGGCCAAGCCTGAATTGGAGCGGCAGCCGCCCTTTAAACCTCCCACTCTACATTCTTTGTGGTTGTGTAATGCCATGGAGATTCAACCATGGCTATAATTACCAGCAAACATCAGAATCATTGAGGAGAGGAGAAACAAGTTGGCACATTCACTAGACTAGATTTGCAATGATCTTTAAATTTCAAAAAATGCTGATGCTACTCATACTTAAAATGTATAACAATCTAAAACATACATTTAAGAAACGACATCCATATTCCAGAAGCCTCCAAATGAGTTTCTCCCCTGTAGAAAAAATAACTGGCATTGATGGTTCTATGAAAAACCTTTAACATTTATGGAATCTTTTCATTTAAAAAAAGTGTCCTTTTAAAGTCTGTTCTGTGAAAGGTTGTTTTTGGAACCCGAGGGGACATCACTGCCAAAAAAACCAACAACAAAAAGTTTTGGGGGCAAATAATGAAGCATAATGATACAGGGACTGGTGTGAACTAGAGAGAAAAGTGAAACAAAGGCGAACATGCATCAACACATATTTAATACAAGAACATAAAACGCAGAGAGGAACCAAAATCATGACACGTGCTGCAAGAAGAGGAAGAGGTTAGATTTACGTGTACAAGAACAGCAAACATACAATAGTAAAACAAGACAATAGCCAAAGGCAGGAGAGGTGATCCTGTCTCTTAGATAAAGCGCAGGAGAATGGACAGATCTCTGAGGTGGGATGAGACCGTGAGGGTCAGCTCAAAACCCTGACCCCGTAAGGATTGGATGCCATTTTCCCACGGCGGGAGCTGATCTAATAGGGGCTCGTCAACGACATCTGCCCCAGTTCAGGGAGATTAACTCACCCCCACACCTCGACTCCTGTCCGTCCCCACAGCTCACATGAGTCTCACTCCAGTGGACAGGCCCAACAGCAATGCCTTGAGCCAGCCTGCTAATCAATACTAGGCTATTCTGTTTTTAGTACACAAAACCACTGCAAGTCCAGTCTGGCACCCTTAAAATACCACAGAGCCTGTTCACTTTATTTTTCAAACACACCCATTTTTTTCAACTGACGTACTGTAATCTGTTTATGTTTGTGAACGGGAATACTGTAAAAACACTGTGCTATTTGGAATGAGGAGTTTGCGATGAAAGTTGCTGAGCAGGTTCAGTGAACGAAATTGATACAGAACTAGTGCCACGTTTTCATTCTCATGCTCATGTATTCAGATATGTCAGGAATAATCATAACAATCAGAAATAGGGGAAGGTAGACAGTATATGCAAAGATATTTAAATATTAAAAGTGCAGAAAGAAAGTGAGAAAGCATTCTGTCTCTAATGCCATCTAACTCTGGATCCAGTATGCTTGATTCCAGTAGTGTGCAATTATGTTGGTTTGGAAAAAGGGTTAAACAAACAGCTCCAGTGAGGTCATAAGCAGATGGAAGTGGGGATATGCCTGCACTTGCTGAGTGGGCACAGTGCTCCACATGACTGAGCGAGCAAGTGAGAAAGAGAGAGAGGGGCCCACTCTGTGCTGGAAGGGACCTAATGTATTCCGCTATGAGTGCTGCTTCACTCATGTGAGTTTAAATACTTTCAATTTTTTTAACTGGCAATTGAATATATTAATAGTGTCACTGTGAATGTCAAAAAATTTAAAACCCATCTGGTACCCAGCAAACCATTTATATCAGATATGTGTACCAAGTTCACTGCATTTGTAGTAGTTGCTTTAATTGCATATTTTGTTTTCCTTTTAAAATTAGGAAGCCCTTGATAGGCCGTCTCCAAAACACCACTACTTTCAGGGAGGTCCGTTTAATCTGCTGGCATCCATTGAGTTGCACAGGGCTAATCTAAGCACAGCAACGAAGCATGGATCAAACCTGTCAGTGAATGTGGGAAAGACAGCAGCCAGTGCATGCACTCAACGGCTCAGGGGAATAAATGCCCCGGGATGCTGTGCAACTCATCGCATGCTGTAAAACTGTCAGGTGCACTAATATTGTGATGTTCAGGTTGTTTCATATTGGTGTGTGCAAAAATGACCCGAATTTGAGTTCTTAAAAGTTTTCCTTCAATAAAAAAATCTTGCTTGAGAATTTAAGTAAAAATCTAAATGGTTGAGATTAAGACAAGCAGAGTTAAAAAAAATACAGATAGTACTTATAATGCAACGCATGTTTTAAGTGATTCGAAACAGTCAGATGACTTGGTTTCGGAAAATGTGAGGTGCTTTGCAGAATGGATAATTATTGAACGTGGATGAACAAGTGTGATCTTTTAGAAACAAGTTAAATCAAGCATCTGAGACTCAAAATCAAAAACTTGTTAGAATATCAGTTGGGAAAACCATAGAGGTTCTGAAAAAGTAAAGGATTAATAAATTAGAAAGAGGTTTTTCAGCCTGTTAGAGAAAAACTTTAGGTAACTAAAAGCTTTTTAGCAGTTATTTACAAATGCATCTATGATTTTAGAAATCAAAATCTTTAATCTACAAAAACATAGGCTTACATCTATATTTTAATTTTCAACAACCATATCCAGCCGCAGAGTATATCTTTATTAGAAGGAGGAGGGTTTTTTTTTTTTTTTTGAACCAAAGATATTGTAAAGACATTGAAGATTCTTTATTTTTACGAACATGTGTTAGACAAAACATATAGACTATTATACATGTTATATATTGAGAATTCAGTAGTGGAGCTGACACCCTAAATTACATGAGGCAGTCCGTAACAGCCTTGTATGTGCCTCCTTTGCTTGGCTAACTACAACAAGAAAGGTATGGTGAAAATGGTCGCTTGACACACAGACAAAAATACAATATTGTGTGATATTCAAATCACCGAATAATGTACAGCAAATATTTAACCTCTGTCTGACCCCCCCAAAAAAAACTGGCCACAACTTAGAAGCTCATAAAGTGAAATAGCAACCAAATAATCCCTGCATTAATCACTTATTATAAACATAATTGTCCGAATTCATCAACCGTTTTATCTTCAGGTTTTGACAAACTAAGGATTAAAGATATTTATAGTTAACCATAATTATACAAAATACTTCTGAGGAACTGTATGTACCTGGACGCCTCAACAAGTGAAAATGAAGAAGGAAATTACAAGAGTTTGTATGCATGACAGCTCATGCGGGTTAAAATATATTAACTCATATTTATTCATTTAGGATTTTAAATTTGGTTGTTTTTGGGTTGCATATCCTTGTGAGTAGTGAGTAGCTAAATCTTATGAAAACAGGGAATTTTAAAACAAGTTTAATTTTTGTGAATCATTTTAGAAGTAGGCTATTTTCAGAACTAAAGTCACAACATATACATCAGTTGATATTTCAGTGAAAAGGCCATACGGTTTTTAGGTGCGATGCTTTAACTAGATTCAGAGGTCCAATAGGTAGAATGATATTTGATTCATTTACATAGCGATTGTATTTTTGATGCGTTTGAAAGGCACAAATATATATGCTGTGTAATGATGTTTAATAACAATCCACGGGTGCTGACATCTGCTTGGTTTCGAGCGTGTCTGAATTCGCTTATTTTCTCTTCATTTAACCGATCGCATCAAATTACCACATTCGGCTTAAAGCGAATTGGAGTAATTCTGTCCCTGGTTTACCGGTGGACGATTCAGAAAACCAAAGTCACTGAATTACAAAATAAAATAAATCATATCTAACCATGAAGCTTTTTTGTAAAACAAATTTATTCATTTAGGAATAGGATGGTCTTGAGTAGAAACGTCAGTTTAAATAAAACTCTCCGTCCCACATAATGGGTTAACCTGATACTGCCATAACATCACAGAAAGGAAGATTCACAAAACAAAAGTGGAACATTTCAACAAGACGTACAATGGTTCACAAGCTTTAAAAAAAAACAAGAAAAAAAACTCACTATAAATAAAACAAACTTTGCGCTTGCGACCAGCACAGTCTTTCATTTCAATAAAACCTAGTTCATAAATGAACAACAAAAGGACTACACAGATTTGGACAAAACCGACATTCTAAAAAATAAGTGTAAACATTTATGAGTGAACATACTCTCCCTCCATTTCTCTTTCTTTTTAGTTTTTGAAATACAGCCTCTTCACGAAGCCACGTGCCTTTTTCATAGAGACAAACTCTGACGGCAAATAAGTCAGAAGTCCAATATTCTTCTACAGACGTTGATTGCTTTACAGCTTATGATAAAAAGCTCCTCTGCAATACAATTTATTCTTAAGTCCCCGATATGTCGTCATAAAATGCATTAAAACGGACAACTCATTGAGATTAAAAATAGTTTCTTTTTTAAAAACGAAATTGAACTTCGATTCTTTTTTTGCAAATCAAAACGTTCAAGTATCCGAAGTACTTAGTCTTTTTTTTAGGAGTCTTTCAAATGTGGGTTAGGGGTAGCGTTCCGTTCACGCCAGTCCCTGCGCTTTGATAGTGCGGGTGAACGCTGTGTAACCGGCTGCTCTGTAGGCTGGAGTGGTCGGCGCTGTCTCCTCCGGGAGGCAGGTACATGCTTATCATATCCCTCAGGTCTCCCAAACAAGCACGCTGGGAATGAGAGGTTATGGCCGGAGGAGGAGAGCTGGGTTCCGTCTTGCACACCGAAGCCATGGAGCCCAAGCCCATTGCGCTGGAAGTTTGCTGAGTGTATGCTGGTGACATGCTGCTGTACGTGGACGCGGCATTCATGTAGGTCTGGGCCGTGGACATCATGGGGTACTGAAGCCCGGCCATGTCGTACCGGTGCATCTGCTGGATCTGGGGGCTGTTCATGCTGGGATGCTGAGGATAGGCCAGCTGGTCCTGCATGAGGGAGTATGCGCTGTTCGTCCAGCCGTTCATGTGCGTGTAGTCCATTCGCTGGCCCACTGACACGGCGCTGTTGACAGCGTTGGCACCGGGTGCCAAGAGTCCTCCGGGCAAGGAGTACTTGTCTTTCTTCAGCAGGGTCTTGGTCTTCCTGCGGGGACGGTATTTGTAATCCGGGTGCTCCTTCATGTGCATGGCTCGTAAGCGCTTGGCCTCGTCAATGAAGGGTCTCTTCTCGGCGTCAGTCAAAAGTTTCCAGTCAGCACCGAGTCGCTTGCTGATCTCAGAGTTGTGCATTTTGGGATTCTCTTGTGCCATCTTTCTCCGCTGGCCGCGCGACCACACCATGAAAGCATTCATAGGCCGCTTTACACGGTCCTGGTCGCTGGAGTTGTTGTTTTTGCCTCCCGCCGCCGAGCCCGTGTTGGACTGCGGAAGGGGGCTTTTAATCTCGGTTTCCATCATGTTATACATTCAAACGACTTGGAAGTGGTGCCGCGCACTCGAAAACAAAACGCTGAAGTTTAAAGAGCCTCACCAAATAAAGTAGCCGGTAGTCAGTCAAAAGTTCATAGAGATAATACTCTGGTCAAGTGAGAAGCACCGAACTCTTTAAAAGTCTCCACACCGGTCCCGTGTGTCTTGCTCTGCTCTGCCACGGAACTCTGCAAAGTTGTGCGCTAAGCTCAGCTGTTAATAGAGGCTCGGCCATGTGATTTGGATTGACAGCATAACAATGAGCTCAGCGCCGACCAATCAGAGAGCGCCTTACTCTCCGCTGCCTGTGCACTGTGTTTCGGGATGCACTCTAAGTGGGATAAAATACATGAGGGGTATCTTTTGACAAAAGTAAACACTTTGCAAATATTGTTCTAAAGCGGTCGTTAATCACTGAGAATGTTATTCGTTTAAGCCAATCTTACATTACTTTTGCAGTACAGATTGAATAGCCTTAATACTACGGTTTCCGAATTTTCCACCGCAAAATGCATAAACTGTTCAACACAGGCTAGCAAAACAAAACGGGGGAAAATCCTTTAATTTGTTGCATACAGTAAAGGCAAGAATCAGGTTAGATCCTACTTATTGGAATCTATAGCCTAAACTTTGAGTCTTAGAAATGTGACGACAAAAAATAATCGCCGATTAAACAAATAATAAATACACAGGTTACTTTAATTAAAATGTTTGCTTTTTTAAGAGATTTGTATCCACTAATGCAATAGCTTGGCTACATCAAATGGTAGGCATTTTTCACCTTACTATTAACACAGGATTTTAATTAGGCCTATTATTAGGCTACCTATTTTTAAATAAGATAAGCTCATACATAATTACAATGTGGGAATTAAAGCTCTTAAAACAAAAAATAGTTAACAGTGCGATTTTAACATCAAGCAAATTATTTACATTCTTTGTCTCCTAGTTTTTATAACTTTAATTTAACAGCATATTTTATTACACTATAACATTTTAGTGATATATCACATTATAACTGTGTAACAAACATTTTTAAAAAATTCTCTTTGCATTTTTATCAAGTGTCCACGACGACCTAGTGAATAGAAAATTAATACAGTAACGCCCCCCTGTGGACCAATTCTATATTGTTCTGAAGGGGGGGAAAGATTTCTGATGAAGAGACTATAGCTACAAACATCTCTAAAAAAGACTCTTTAAAGCTGCCACGCCACTGTGGAGTTTATGTTCATTATTTCATCTTCACACCACCAGTTACTGTGAATTGCAATCATTGCGTATTTTAGACGTGTTTCTGCAAGGAGAGGTTTTCTGTCTCCCGGGGAGAACTTACACCTTCCAATGGGCCAATATTAGCATATCGTCCATCGAGAACTTCGTCATTTAACACTTGTAACGCCACTGACACTTAACGATTACAGTAGCCTACTGAATATTCACGATGGGCTTTTAACACCACACACTAACGACTGGGCCATTTAGAGTTTCAGCGTGTGTGTGACCGATTTGTAGGACATGTACACCAACACATATGCGTTATTTACTTTCCAAACTCTTAACAAGCGCGAGTGTTGTTACCCGATGTTTTTATTCAAGCCCGAGGTTTACAAATGCAACGCAGGGCATAAATCATTCATCATAGAATTACATTATACGGCAATTTTTAGAGATTGACCTGGTTAGGCTGGTGAACTAATTAAGCATTATAGCCTAATATATAAAACAAATATATAAACCAATAACTGCTAAATTTAATTACTGAATTACGCACGATTGTTGTCGTATAGTCTAGTCAAGTTAAACAAAACGCTAACAGTGCCATTTGCAACAAACATATTTTCACAAAAAAAGAAAGATAATTCTATTTTTCAAGCAGAATAAGCAGCCATCTCCAAAAACAAAAACAGTGGATGACAAAATTTCTAATTAGAGAAACCGGTGATTTATCCGAGTGGTTTCAGGAACATATCCTCTTGTAATCTGCTTATGGAAATGTAGGAGACAGCGGGGAAAGGAAAACTCCCAGTTACCCGGAGCTCGGTAATGAGGGCTTCTGTTCTCTAAATTTCCCAATTAACGTGAGCTAAGGCCGAGGACCACCAGGAAAGCCTCCCAGTGTTCAACATCACTGCGCTCCGAGCCACAAGGCTTCCTAAAATCACTCACGTGTGTGATGGCCGAACACTGAATTGTCCATTAGTGTAGTTGCCTAGGTAATAAGCACTGTTCAAATGACCCGAATAGACTAAAACTGTCACCGTGCCGCAGATAAATACAATGAGGAGTCCACTGTGTGTTAATTACCACTCAGAAATAAAAGGTAGCAAACATATCAAATTATTTATCCGTGCCAATGATAAATATCAATTCGTTGCTAACTTATACCACATGTTTGAGCTGTGAAATTTAACATATAGGGTTTTTATTAGCTGACCGTTTTAACAGCTTGTTCAGTCGCGATGAACTATTGAGAGACCAACAATATCCTAACAATAAATCGCCACAGGACTTCTATTCTTTATCAGGCGCGTAAAGTCCTTTTTTTCGCGAGCCCGTGGATTCACTTGTTAATTAGCTCAACCTAAACAATTAAAGTGGAAGTAAATTATAGCAAAGCGCACGCAGGGCCACAAAAAAAGACAGTGTTTTTCGACTAAGGGGAGGCTATAGCCTATTCAGGTGCTACGCGCTCCGCAAAGTTTAAATAAGTCATCTTGATAAACTAGCACGCGACACACCCACTTTACCATACTACAGCACGAGCCAGAATTATGCGGGGAAACTAGAAATGTTTGAAATTATTTTTATTTTATTTTTATTAAAGCAGTACTATTTGTACCTGATTAAAAAAGTAAAAACATGATAAATTATATTGGTCTAAAGGATATATAAAAACATTTCGAATATATAGTTGTAAACAGCCTAATGCATTTTGGAAAAGGTTTATATGCTAATATTAGGAATAATATTAGGCTACATATACTTAATATGATGAATAGAATATTAATACGTTAAACATTATAGCTTAAACGAAACTATCATAATATTAATAACAAATAATATTAATTTAATCATAATCTCCCATTTATGAGATCAAATAGGGTATGTCGCCGAACCATTAACCATTGCCCCGGAGTCCATTTAAACGTCATACGGTATGAATTAATAACTTTTTTGTTTCAACTCACTGGCTACGAATAAGGCCAGAGTTACCATGGTTAACAGGATGATTTTTCAATTGCAGGCACAATAAAGACCGTCTCATTGGGATTTGCATGATTTTTGAACCGAATATGCAAATTAAGATGCAATTTCAGCACGGTCTGTTATTCCTATTGTATTTCGCTGAATGGTTGCGTCCCCTCTGGTTCTGACACTGGTAAAATAATATTCACTGGTCAATTAAAGAAAAGAGGCTTGAGTTTGACCTTCTTTAGGATGTCACTGCGAACTACTGGAATATCACTTTTTTTTGCATGTGACTTTGGTCTTTAAAATTATTCAATAAGTCAACGCAATTTTATTTGAATTCAATTTATTTGAGGAATTATAATCCGTAAAAACGTGCTACTTGTCGATGTAGAATTACACTTTTTGCTAATATGTCTTATATATTGCTTATATATAATATATATGTCTGGGTTTATATTTATTTATTTTTTAAAGATTAATGGGCGCATTTCAATTTTGCAATCGAATAAACTTTAAATAATAAATATTTAATTATAAACGGGATTTTAATAGAGAAATATCACAAGGCATTTTTCACTCTTAGTTTGTCAAGCGCTCTTAAGCACTTTTGCTCAATCACCTGCAGAGGATAATATAGCTACCGATTAAATAACAATGGGACGCAAAGCCATGCTCTGATGCGTCAGAAAAAATATTTTCAGTTAGTCATGTAAATAATCCTGACCCGTAATCCTGTTGAAAAACAACTTTTTCATTTCGCAGTTTATATTTCCCAACGACTATAAACATAAGATTCCACTTTTTAATTTAATTTCCCAGCGAATTTAAGACAGATAATTTTTTATACAGGAAATTAAAAACAGAGCTGAAATTCAGCATCTTTCAGTGTTAAAAAGTAAATCAGTTTTCTCACTGAACATCTACATTTCCATTTCTTTGATTCCATTACCTGCAGGAAAATGTACTAGAGGTGTTCTCTGTTGAAGACTAGAGCAAGTGTCTTCCACTGAGGTCCACAGCCTGTTGTTTATCTGTTATGTTATGATAAAGTCCAAGAAAAGATAAGAACTTTAACCTGAAAAAGAAGAAATTACATAGCCATCATTCTAGGATATTTAAGAAAAATACCACTAAAGCAAATTATATTCTTGTACCATTTTTTGGTGATTTTATTGCCCTGGTTTAGTCCTGTTTGTCACAGAACTAAGATTATCAAGTACCTCACAAACAAGATAAAACTACCTATTCACATCTAATTGTTGTATGAGCTTTTAAACGAATGTCCTTTATTTACTCGAAGCAAGCCATGCTTGTCTAAAACGTGTGCAAATAAATACATACAGATGTGTTTTAAGCATTTATGCCACTTATATATTTACAAAAAGTATTATCATTTTTCCAGAAAGCGCACATAAGAAAAGTATGTTGCAACAGCAGAATAAAGGCAGATTTGAGAAGCTCTTTAGCCGAGTCAGTGATGAATAGAAGTTCTGATCTAATGCAGCATGAAGCTAATGTGCACACATCATCTGCAGGGACATTAAGGCATGCAGCACATGGTCTGAATACACAGTCCCTATTTGCTACCCAATGACAACATTTTTCTACAATATCTTTAAGTTTCAGGAGGAAAATTTTAAGCGAAACATTAATAAAACCACATTTAGTACATGATGCGTTAAATGGAAATGGTTTTAACTACATTTATTCTAACCCAGTGAAAGCTAATTTCAATTAAACTGCTGATTTAATTTAGCAGAAAATTACTATAAATATAGTTTTGATTAAATCACTGAGCAAATTCTAACAGCACAAGCAATTGTCTTTTAGTTTGGAGGTGTTATTAGCTTTAGCTAAATGAGTCTGTGAAGGAATTCCTCAATGTGTTAAAGCAGTATCTCTGTCTCATGCAATGTGATCATATTTATAATGTGTCTAGGATGAGACAGATGATATGCCTAGAGTTTATTTATTTTTTACAAAACACAAGAGATGAATAAATAAATATAATTAAAGTCAAATGAATTTTTTCAGTTCCATATACATAAATATGAACAAAACACACAGAAAGCATTTTGTTAATTCCATGTTGTCTTTTGTCAGTCAGACTTGCAGAAATGGATCAGATTTGCCATCACTGAAATGCCATCATTGGCTAATTACAGACCTCATTATTCCCCATGTATCTTTTGAATCATTTCCATGTACTACAGTTTCTCCAAAACAATGGAAACTTTCTCTTTTTTTGTTTAGCAGAGAATGCTGAGTTGTCTGATTTTGCTTTGCACCAAATGTGGCAAGCAGATGGCTTTTGTTTTAAACATAATTAAGATCCCACTAATCTGGTGCCTTTTAAAAATGAAACAGTCGCTTCGTCAGACCTTCATTAGTTAAGATAATATTGTGAAAATGCACAATTAATTTGCAGGGTATATCTTTAATTAATTAAATACACCCAATTTTGTAATATGATTAATGCCACAAAGTTGTTATCTCCAAATTATTCCAAAATTAATACGCAACGATAGTACTTTCTGCATTATTAGCGAGAACTGAGGTTTTGGCTGTGGCAAAATCCTGAAGAACTAATTACGCCGGGTAATTTATTACATCTGGAGGAAAGAAACAAACAAGTATAAATTGATATATTAATCATGGGCTTCATTACGTTAATCTGCGAGTGATTTGAGGTGAAAATGACGAATCTCTGTTGAGCGCCGAGCACTTGATAATAGAGATACTGGCCATAAATTTACCCTGCATAAAGGCCTCATTAAAAGAAGCATAATTTAATTAAGAGTTAGCCATCGCCCTCCAAATGCATTAATTACCTTGGGTATGATGAGATGAGTTTTGGGATTACTGATGATTTCATTACGACCAGTGTTGCTGCTAACTGTGGCAGGGACCTGCTGTTGTTGACAGGATAATGGATTGGGTTCCTGGGGATGAATCTGTTCACCTTGGCAGAGAGACACAGAGGAGACGCAGAGGACTACACCGGACCGCCATAAGTGGACACTACATAGTGTCCTGCCCCTAATATTTACAATAATTGCTGCACCTTAAAAATAACCTCATAGGTTTAGGCCACCGGCATGTTTATACTTAATTAAACTCATTATTGGTTTGACCCGTCAGGAATAGTCAGGAATCTGAATAGTACTCAAACTGACCCACTTAAAGGTCGTTCGGGAGCATATGGGCATTACTGCCATTCTATATTTTTATCATGTATTCTCGTTTGCCACTAATATGGCAGTTTGCCAACCTTCACACAAACATCCTCTTTCTTCCGCTCTCTCGCTTTCTGCTGGGGTGAGAAGGGCGCAGTAGGGCTGACAGCTCAAAGCCCTGGAAACTGACATGTCAATGGCAGATACAAGCTGTTGCAGTTGCACTGGCGGGGACACTTCGCAGACGCTAACTGCTTCCTCTCCGTGACAGCCTGACAAAGACATTCGACTACCTTTCAGAGATACGTATAGACTGTATGTGGCACAGACAGAGCACTGCTCAATATCTTCAGGGACTTTTGCCATCTGTTTGTCAACAATGCATTTTTTGGGGGTCCAAATTTGTTACATATATTTTAATCAATTTCTATAATTATAATGTGTGCATATATATATATATATATATTCATACACACTGTAAATATACTGTATATATATAATCTGTTGACATATTTGAATACATATTTGAATATATATATATATATATATATAAATATGTCAACAAATGAAGCAAGAAATGAACCTGTAAACCTGTCTTCCATTTTCCAAAATTAATTAACATAACTAGTAATTTAAACTTGCATTAAGTCTTGCAGAATGTTATAATATTTGACGCCTTTTAATCTGGCCACTTAAAACAGATGATTAAATAAGGAAATAATTATGAATACTCTTTAGAAAGTACAATTATCCAATGATTAATTCATGATGCAGAACTGATGCAGAATGACTGCTTTAACAAATGATGACTTAACAGAATGACAGCCCATGACTTAATTGAACAACAGGAAGCCTTGCAACCAACTTAAAGTTTTTTGTGTCAGAAGTAAAATCCTAAAAACAGTTCAGTCTGTGTAGCCCCTGCACTGAAGTGAAATGCTAATAAAATCCACCCACCCCCACCCCTGTACAAGCCCCCCTCCCTCCAAATATACTCCAGCCCACAGCTGCAGCTTTCCAGAAAGACACTCACCGTTGCACAGCCACTCTTTCTAAATCCTTCCCTCTGCTTCTTTAGGGTCCTGCAGACTGTTTAGCTGGAGAGAGCCAGGTAAGATGCACAAACCTTGTTGCTTTGAGCCGAGACGAGAGAGAGAAGGGCAGGCGAGCAGCTGTCTTCCATTCCGCAGCAGCGCCGAGCCGAGCCCTCCCTGCACTGGGAGCCATCGCATTCAGCCAAGATTGCTTCATACAAAAGTTGACAATGCCCCAGTGAAAGCCATTGTTGATATTCAACATTTTTTAAATAGCTGAGCAGAATGGACAACATGGCAGACCACAAAACTTGGTAGGGAAACTGACCTGGAGCTCCTGAAAAACGCCAAACCATATAACAGAGAAGCAAATCTGAAATAAAACCAAACAGAGTGTTGCTTTTGAAGACAACATGCCCAGAGCTCATGGTTACAGCATGACTAGAGTTTGTTAAAAGGTAAGATCTAGGTATTATATGGGTTGCCGTCACATAAAAATTGTGCAAAAATGTAGAAAAACAACTTAAAATACAAATTACATAATAAAAAAACAGCACAAGAGGTTTTTCATCAATGTTAGAGTTTTTTTTTTTTTAATTATTGCTGTCACACCATAAGACACATTGATACGTCAACTACATAACATAACATAAAACATAACATGATTTGGAATCAAGTGTTTTGTATTAAAATAATTGAATAAAATTTTAAATAAATGATTAATCAAAGAATAATATAATATAATATAATATAATATAATATAATATAATATAATATAATATAATATAATATAATATAATATAATA
>JAUCMT010000026.1:17003515-17017707 GCA_032357475.1 Enteromius thamalakanensis
AATTTATACACCTGGGGCCAGGCCAAGTGAATAGCACACCTGATTCTGATCATTTGAATGGGTGAGCGAAAACTTTTTGTAATATAGTGTATATATATATATATATATATATATATACATGCACACATCTATTATCCAAACAAAAACATTTATTGTAGATGCAATTATTATATATATGTGTGTGTTATTTAATGTGGTTTGTACGTACAGTACCACACACTTTTTGTTGTTACCCAGATTAATATGAACATCCACTTTGCGGAGCTATAAAGAGATTGATGAAGATTGATTGAAAACATGCTTTTGTGACCAAAGAAATCAATTCACTTTAGACTGTGTAAAAGCTCTTTTATGTCAGTGGACAACACAAATAAAACACATAAAGGTTACTTATTGCTAGAACTGATGGGAAAAACCATACTTCTCCGGCAGTTAAATTTTTTATTGCTCAATGTCTTTTATGAGTATTGTGTTGCGGTGCTTCACAACATTGATTTCTCCCAACCCTTGTCCTTGGGCACTGCACAAGAATGAGAGGATGAAAACAGTTCAGGACATGAGAGACAGAAGGGGAGGGAAAATGAGGACTATAAAAGAGAAAAAATGTCAGACTTAGAACATCACCCACCCTTTTTGACAACAACATATGAGTGCGCAATATTTAGCTGTAGAAGCATTACAAGCTTACCACTTCAAAAACAAAACTTGCAATTGCAGCACTTAAACACTTATTTGTTTGCTTTTGATTGTATTATCCGCAGAGGTTATTTACAGATGTTTTTCTCACTTTAAACAGAAATCTGTAGTCATCTTTTTGTTATTGCGTATGGGCCTTGATGTATTTAATGCCACTTGTTCCCAAATATTCAGGGTGATTTTAGTGCAAGAAGAGGGACATTAACTCTTTAATCTCCTGCGCATATTAACTATTCATGACCTGAACAACCCCACAAAAAAAAAAAACAGCAGCCAACAGGTGTATTTATCACAGCCAAAGGAACTGGACAGAGAGCTAAAGGAGATGTGGGTATTAAGTCAATGCACTCATTCCTAATTAGAAACATTTGAAAACAGCTCTGGGGACCTCTACTGACCAAAAGCAAAAAAAGAAGAGCTTCTCCCGAGAGCTTGCATCACTAGTTTACAATCTCAAAAAAGTAAAATGCAACATCTTATGCCATATCACATGAATATATCAAATACTTTCTTTGCAATTTGCTCTAAGCTCACAATCTCATACTGTACAGCATATATGGTTAGATATAAACAGTTGCACAAAAATTCATTTAGTGTACACAAATGTATTGTATGATCAATAAATTCTTGGCAGAATACAAAAGCACATAGCAGACATAAATAAATAGCTTTAAAGCACACTTTCTAGCATGCTGTATATAAAATAGACCCTTTCATTCTACTCAAAGATTTTTAAACAAGTACAGTTTCTTCTTCTGATTTATTTTAGTTGTGATTTTGTTTGTATCAGAGAGGGCCATATAAAACCGACACAGGATATGCAGACAAAACACAAAGTAAATACAAAACACATTATGTAAACACAAATGAAAGGACCATGAAATATGACCAGAGCCGTCATGAACTAAACAAAATAATAAAACTCCTAAACATTCCCACAGAGGATGCAACCAGAAAAAAAATCTCTCTCCTCCGCACGCCAAAACGGATCTGAATTTTTCAATCTTTTTTTCTCCTTCATTCAGCCCTTCAATGCAAATACTCACAAACACACACAAACACACAATTACAGCAACACAGCTGTAGATCTGCTCCACCAAAGGAGAAAAACATCTGCACGAGGAATGAGGCAAGCCAAGCGGGGATAACTGCACGACTGCAGCTCGAATTTCAGCTTCCCCCACAATCATTCACCTTTTCACTCAAAGTGCCTTTCCTACTTTTCTGTTTGATTTAAATAAATGCCATTTTAACAGCATTGTGTCTTGTGTTTGCAATTTTCTCAGGATTAACATAAAGGAATAAATTGGGTATTCTTCAACAATCAATACAAGATTAATTTATTTCACTGGTGAAATTCAATGAAAACTCAAGTCCTACTTTTTGTCAGAAGGATTTCACACCTTCATTTCCTACCACAGGACCTTCACTCATAACACAAAAGGCTTTGTACTGGCATTTCTGTAGTAACAGTCACAGGCCAGAGTCCATCTCTGTGATATAGATAAGGTTTTGTTTTCAGTGTTGACAGAACCCCAACACTGCCAAGCTGTGTCCTTGACCAACAGTGAGAAACTTCAACATCACAAGTAACCAGGAGCGATTGGCCATCAGAGCTTTTCTAAAACATGCTGCAGTTCCTCTGCACCAACGATCACACACACAAAAACATTAGGAGTGCATTAAGAAAGCAAAACACATCCTTTCTCCAAACAGATCTCCTTTACTTTTATCAACGCTGATAGTGTTTACAAGATTGCCCTGAATTCGTCTGGATGTGTATCTGCAAAATGCTGATTGTTGACAGAGAACGCTTGGGATGTCTTACAAAATTTGTGGCGGTCTTCCAGAACTGCTTTTTAAAAGATTACCCAAAATGTGTGGAGTTTTGTGTAATCTAGAGTCTTGACTCAGTGCCAGCTTGGGCATCTGGGTTCTTAAAGGCCAGCCCGATCTTGTTATCATGCACATACGCAGTAGAACGAGTGTTCTGGGTTTGTCTAGTGAGCGCTCTGAGGAGTCTAGAGCGGTAGTGATCCCCTGCCAGAAAGTAGAGGATGGGGTCCAAACAGCTGTTCATGCTAGCAAGCGGGCGAGTGATTTTATAAGCAAAGTTGATGATGTTAAGTGACCTGCAATCTGCGTCTAGAATACGGTAGGCATAGTAGAGCGAACGTGTGATGTGGAAGGGTACAAAGCAGATCGCAAACACAACCAGCACCACTATAATAAGTTTAATGGACTTCTTCCGGGATGAACTTTGTTGATTTTGGGGTAGGCCTTTTCGGGGTTGGCAAAGGGCCCGTGCCATTAAACAGTAGCAGACCATGATGACCAGTAATGGCAGGATGAACAGCAGAACCATCATCACTGAGTTGTAGGTAACATATGTGTTGAATTCATCCGGGCGGCTGGTATCGTGACACAAAGTGTCATTTCCTCTTTTAGAAGTGTTGACGAAAATCAATGTGGGCACCAGGCAGGCTATAACAGCGGTCCAGACAAAACCACACACGATGTGGGCATGGCGTGGCTTGATTAAAGTCAGAGCACGAATGGGGTGACAGATACCAAGGTAGCGGTGCACACTGATGCAAGTGAGAAACAGGATGCTGCAGTACAAGTTAGCATAGAAAAGAAACCGCACAATCTTACAAAGAAAAACACCAAAAGGCCAGTGGCTGCGGTTGGCGTAGTAGTATATGAGCATAGGCAAGGAGAGCACGTAGAGCGTGTCCGACAGGGCCAGATGGAACATGTAAACCGTATTGGGTTTCCAGGGCCTCATCTTTGTGATGAACATCCACAGAGCCACAGAGTTAAGTATCAGTCCCAGGAAACACACTAGGGAGTAGGATACAGGCAGCAGAATGTATTTGAACTCCTCATTGAAGACACAGGTGAAATTCACTTCCCTCACAGACCTTGGTATCGGTGTGGTGTATGGAAGGGACAAATTCCCATGGATGCTTTTCTTTAAGAATGAAGTCATTTCTCTGTTAAAATAACAACAAAAGGTGTTTAAAGCAAATTTCAGAAAGAGCGAGTTATGCGTTTCAGTGTGTAACATTAAGTCACAAGCTATAAAATCAACTTAAAGCTTCTGCAAAGAATAGACTCTTTTGTGTGCTTAGAAGTCAGAGAGACTCAAAGGGTTTAGGTCTAAAACAGTATTCAAAATCCGCACACATATGCAAGAAAACTGATTTACTGATTTACATAAATCATGACAGTTGCCGATATAACTTTACTCTTATATGAAACCCGTGTGAGCACTATGCTGTTTAAAACTAAACAGAAAACTTTTTCGCACGCATTTAGGGTAACTTGCGCGAGACGTAATTTTTTTGGCAGAACCGAGAGAGAAAGGGGAGCACGCGCAGTTGTTTTCACGTGCTAAAACTTACCGTTCACTCAACTGAACGAAGTACACACGTCCCTTCGCGGATCAAAACATGAAAGTAGATGGTTGACGCTAGTGTTTAAAAAATTGTTTAAAAGGTTTAGGCATCCAAATGTATCGCATGGGCGCGCTCGAACTGCTGAGGTCCGCTGGACTAGGTGAGAGCTATAGCTGAGGGGCGGGGAATCAGTGCCAAAGTTTCTCCCTCGGATCCTCGAGACCACTTTCACACATTTTAGTGACAGGTATTAGTCAGTATCTCATCATTTTTTACATATGCTACGAGAAGCCTGCTAAGGTATTAAAAGACCCAGTCTCAGATAGCCTATTAAACGAGGAACTCTTCTTTTTCTACTATTCCTTAAAATGTAATTCTCCAAACATAATTGGTTTGAATTCATCTCAGTGTCATATTAAGCTCTTATCAGTTTCTGTCATCTTTGCCCATCACACAGACGGTAATTTACAATCGAAGCTCATCTCACATGCCCTTTAAACATTACATGTTGGCTCTCGTAAACGATATACTGCCCAGTTTTTATGATAAAATCCTTGTAGGCACATCATACGAGACTTCATCGCACGCACATGTTTTCTTTCCGTCATAGCAACTCCAGACAGACGGTTAATATAGTAATTCCTGGTTATTTTGGAAACGTAGTTGGATCTAATTAACCACAAATTGCATTGTTTCACTTTGCGTATCACTTCCAGCAAGACATGTGACTGTGTGTGTGCAAGGAATTGTGTCTTTTCCCCCAAAATGTATCCCATAATAATGCACTGAAGTTCCAAAGAAGTTGCAGGTCTCCCATATCCAGTAACAGAGGTAATAAAGAAATGTAGGTTCTAGGGGAGCTTATGCATATTTGTTTGGAGTAAAGTTAAGATTTAGTAAAAAGGTCCATTTGAATAGTGAGTGCTTATATCTGCTCATTTGCTGTGACTGTGTTTGGCCTGGGCAGAAAATGTAAAAAATGGAGATTGAGAGTCTCTGGAAAGCTTAACGAACAGGACAAAAGGTTACTGCAAGAAAGTCTTTTATCTGCTGGTGATCAGTTGGAGTGCCATAATAGGGTGCATGACTGCTATGCTTCTACGAGTTAAAGTTCACATTGAATATTTGCACAATTGTTTTATGATGTTGGCTGCAGTAATAAACTACATAGTTTGAAGTTAAATAATATGATATAGTTTTCAAATACATATTGACATTGTTTTAGAATTATACATCACTGACTTCTGTGAGGTTATAAAAAAAAATAGCAGCTGTTTGAAAGCATATATGGTAAGACCCACTTCCTTTGCAGTGCTGGCCTTATGGTTAGTCCAAGGGGGAGTTATGGGAAATTGAATAAATTGTACAGGAATGTGAGTGGGATAGTGTTTCAGTAATGTGATGTAAACTGTAGGCTACAGGGAATACAGCTCAGTTTCACTCTTCATCTCCGGCCTACATAATTAACTGACAGGTGAAGTCAGGCAGGCCGATGCAGAATAAATGCCTACTACGCCCACTTTCCTTTGTGTAATGGAAAAGCAGATAGATAGATAGATAGATAGAAAGAGTCACAAACTACTGGAATGATTAAAAGGGACATTTTCTGAAAGAGCAGAAAGGAAGTTTATTAATGATAAGCTTAAAATGATGTAATATCCAGACTCACGGAGATGCCAAGAGCGCACAATGATGTGAACTTGCACTGAACTTTCTCCATTTAATATTTTGCTGTCTGTCTAGATCGAGCTATCCATGCACCCGTCGGATTGCTGCACTTACGCAAGCCATGTCTCTGGACATCATTAGGACATGCTGATGTCATTACAAACACTCCAGACTCGTTGTTTTTGATATGTCTAAGAGTCAGCTCTATCCCAGGGAAAACATAGTTCTCAAAGATCCTGTTTCTATACAAACAACCTTCTGTACCATATGTTCAAGTTTAAAAATGATCAAATATTGACACTCAAAAGTATAGATTTAAAAAAAGAAGAAGAAGAAAAATCACCCGATAATCAATTTTTTGTTCTGTAAATTAATAAAACGATCACCATAATCTAAGGTGAATATTACATAATTTATAAAATAGCAGATATACAGAATAAAAGCCAAAATAAAGGCTTTAGGACTATTGAAGCAGGAGAATTCAGCTGACGTCAAAGTAACATCATAAATTAAGCATAGCTAGTTGGTTTTATAGTTTTATCTGAATAAAAACAAATAAACTGACATTTTACGATGTGTATTAAATCCCTGTGGGACGTAATTTTACACCTATAATGTTCAGGAAAAATGTGAACAGTGCTCATTCTGTTACCTTTTTTGCAGGTTATATTTACAGTTGTTCCAGCGTTGTAAGACTATACTGGAAATCATTATGTTTGGGCAATTAAGCATTAAAAATCCATGAGCTTATCTCTTAAGTACAGGGGAGAACAGCATCACTGCAATTAAATCTCTGGGGTTAATACGAAAATATATATCCCTTTTAAAAGGGCCAGCGGACTCCTTTAGCAAACAATTGGTTTATGCACTTTTAAAAGGGTAATGTCTAGGAATAAAAACTAGGGTAAATATATACGCAAGCTGTGACAAGGTATTGAACCAGAACATTTCACAGCTAATGCTCAGATAAGACAAGGTTGACTTTTTGTGCTATTATACAGTAACTAAGTATGAATATCAAGACGATCAATGCTAAAGTAAACAAATAGAGAGTCTGTGTTTTAGTGATAGACCTGATTTGTTTGCATTGTTCGAAGCAAGTGTGAGACTGTCTGGACTGTATGTTTAGGACCACAGGAACAGAATAAACACATTGTGTGATGAACTTTATTATGAATAGAATTTAAAATTAGAATGAGTAAAAAAAATATTTATTACTAATACAAATACTGAACTTGTCATTTATGGTCTCTCGATATGACACCTGATAATCTTTTCAGATCAGTCCCAGATCCTGGGAAGGTTCTCCAAGATTCTTCGTCGATGGGATGGGTTGGACACACCCGCTGCACACAGCTCCTCCTCTGTAATACCACTGCATGAGAAGCGTACACACATTCACATACATTTCACGAAGCACCACTGCTGCTTAGAAAACAATTAAGGGCTAGTCCACCCCAAAACGAAAACTGATCATTAAGTACTTACCCCCATGTCTTTCCAAACCCGTAAAAGCTTAATTTGTCTTAAAAATTAATTTGTGACTGTCCCATTGACTAAAAGAATTAACACTGTCAAGGCCCAGAAAAATATGAAAGACATTGTCAGATAGGGGCCATCTGCCAGCAGTGGTTTAACCATAACGAAGCTAGGAGAATACTTTTTGTGTGCCAAAAAAACAAAAATAACGACTTTACTCAACAACTCGTCTCCTCTGTTTTACCGTAGTGCCATTTTGTAGAGTTTTCGCCGGACACATTTGACTCTTTCATTTAAATCAAAGTGTAAATAAATGTAGAAAACATATTGCCGTGTTGCGGCTAACATTATACACACTCTCTAAAATTGCATTAATGTGACGCTGAGGAGATGAATTGTTGAATAAAGTCATTTTTTAGGGGTGTGGGCTCTCTCTACAGAAAGTATTCTCTCACTTCAAAACATTACATTTGAACCACTGTTGGTAGATGGACCCATTCTGACAATGTCTTCTGGACCTTAACAGTGTTCATTACTTGGCAGTCAATAGGGCAGACACAAGCCTCACGGTTTTCATCCAAAATATCTTAAATTGTGTTGTGAAGACTAATAAAGCTTTTACAGGTTTGGAACGACACGGGGGTAAAGTGTTTAATGACAAAATGTTCGTTTTGGGGTAGCTTTAACTGAAGCAAGTGGCTCTAAGTAAAGAAGCAAATGAAGATGACAGATTTTTGCCTACATCACATCAACCTTACCTGAAGTAATCAAGATCATCCCAGCCATTACGGCTGAGGTCCAGCGTGTAGCGCTGCAAACCCAGAGTGCTAAGCAGCTCCCGCACTGTTTCTGGAGCTCCATGTAAGACTGACACCTGCGGACACATGCTACTTTTGTATTCAACAAAGCTAATCCTAAAATCCATATTTACACTAACAATGCAATCCATATCAGGAAATTACTCTTAACTTACCTCTTTCTCCCAGCTGTAGTTTCTCTCACTAGCTAAACCATAATTATATCCATGATGCCTTTGCTGAGGCGACATTTGATTAAACTGGTACTTTCTATTTACTGGCTGAAAATCCACCTCACTAAGTGATTTAGCAATTTGGAGGGCTGTAAGCGAGTTGTCTCCAGAAGCTGTAGTTGGCTGCTCTTCTGTCCAGGGAACTGAAAATTCATGGACGGGAACCCTTGTGGATATATATGGGTACAGCTTTGGTCCATTGCGCATTGACGGGGGCTGATCTTGATGTAGCCTCTGATAGTCCTTTCTGACTTTTTCTTTGAGTGGCGCCTGTGTGTCCCGGGAAAAAGCAGAACTGTTCATGTAGGGGTTTGTGACTTTTTTGACAGATATTACTGAATCCTGTGTTGTATTTTTCTTATGGGACTGTAACAGTAAAGATGTATTCGCAGAGGTGGTGGTATGTCTTTGCTTTGGGGATGTATTAGGAACATCTGGACCTGGGAAAAGCTGATAAGAGGATGCGGTTGACGTCAGTTCGCTTCGAGTCTCACAAGATGATTTATAGGGTGCTAAAGATACAGGAATCTCAATCTCTGTGAAATCAGACCTCCGAGCAGACCTTTTGCCATGGCTGTGACCTCCAGTCACTTTGGGGAGCTGAATCACAGCATCTTTGGCACATACCACTTGGGATTCTTTGCCGGATGAGGGAGTCTCTTCGACTCTTCGCAACACAGGCACCCCCTCAAAGATGAAGTACGCAGGATTGGTGTAGCTGTTAGACACTGCCATATTTGAGGATGATGGTGCTCTACAGTGGGAACATGAAGTGTAATCAGGGTGATGTCCAATTGGAATTGGTAGCAGAACACTTAATAACTATGGCTTTTCCCTTAATAAATTCTTAATTTGTTGCTTATTAATAGTTAGTAAGGTAGTTGTTAAGTTGTTATTAGGGATGTAGAATAAGGTCATGTAGAATAAGGCATTAATATGGAACTAATAAATGGCTAATTATTCTAGTAATTTGCATGCTAATAAGCAACTAATAGGTTTACCCATAAAATAAAGTGTTACCAAAAATACCATAGATAAAGTAACCCAGGTCTACTTTTTACTCACTGGTTTGAGAATGCACAAGAAGACTGGCGAGACATTTCCTTCTCATCCTTCTCCATGCACAGCCACTCTGCAATGTGCAGAAGACATGTCGAAATGTTTAAATATTGTAGTCATCTGTGACAAAGCAACTGGGTGTTCAATGAGCACTACATTAAGGGCCATATTTCAGTGAAGGTCTAAGAATGCATCTGGACAAGATCAGGCAGTACGACAGCAAAAGAGGAAGTCACGGCAGATAGAAAATGAAAATAGAGCCAAAGCAGAGGAACTACAACAGTGTATATTTGAGGAAATGATAACCAACCGTAGACCCTTTCCCGGAGCCTTCGGCGGTCTGGTGGTGCATAAACCCTGATTCGACCTCGAATAGAACCCATCTCTTCTCCTCTGTGAGTCAAGCATGTCTCAAACAGATCAGATGATTTCCCCGTTACTGAGCGAAGAGCCACACAGCACTCACCTGAAATGGCAGAACTCCCATAACATATACAATCTATAGGCCTGCATACACCCAGTAACTTTAGGAGTTGGTCTGGGACAGATTCCAGACAAAACCGGACCAAAGTGTAAATGCATCTAGTTGTTGAAAGTAAATTTTAATTTTACCAATATGTTAAAAAAAAAAATTAGTGTGAGACTGCGTTTTAACCTGGAAGACATATGTAACCAGATACAACGTCGCTAAAGCCACACGCATCAATTCAGAGGAGTATGTCTTCAGCAAGTCGATGTGCAAATTGACCCAAACAGTCACACACACTCAACACACAGTCATCTTCATTAAAAGGAGTACAAATAGCTTATCTTTCCAGTGTTTATGCCGCCGTCTCTTTGATTCTGAAGTTAGCTGATGACCAATAAAAATGCTGTGCACATCTGTTGCTTTCAACTCTAAACTAAATTTGCATAGAAATTAAAAATTGGATTTAGACCTGTTTTGTGGAGACACATTTTTGTGGCCAAGTGTAAATGGAGCCATTTTAACAAATGGGACAAACATCCTATCAGGGGAAATGCATGACTAGTTGTAAACATGATCACACTTTTTCAACGTGCCCTTAGTTCACTGAACTCAAGAGGATGTGTATATTGCTGGTTATGATGTAATTTCTTTCTAAAAACCAAACCACTGTTTCAGAGAAACTTCATTCAATGAGCTTGATCATGTACCGTATGACTCAAAGCCATCACATGACTTGACAGACAACAGCAAGTGCTGATCCCGGAGGTGCTCTAAATCTGAGAACGCTGGGTGGAGCTGAAAAAAAGGAGGACAAAAAAATACAATTTTCACTTGGTGTACCAAACATATGTGTCAAATCCTTATAAAAAAGATTGTATATACAAATGACTACACTGAGCCAAATGGTATCAACCTTGGGGAACTGTTTTGAAGACCAGCCAAGTTTGAGAAACCCTTGTACCTCACAGCACTGTGAGTCATTCTCAGCAGAACGACGAGGCTCTAGAAGAAGAAAGAACTATCATATGACCTTCTGACATTTCAAAAGGAAGCAGATTGGCAAAGAAAAAATTGATTATAGCACAAAAGATACCTTCTAGACAGCGTGAGTGGAACTCAATGAAAAACCTGGCCTTGCTAGCAGTTTTCACTATGGCCTCAATCGCTTCCAGCTCAATGCTGGCTCTCTCTGAACCCAATTCTACATTCACAGAGATGGACAAAGAGGGCTGTCAGATGGTTATGACACTAAGAGAAACACTGAACAATTACACAATTAAAAAATAAATATTTGTTGAATTATTATTGAAGATTGTAAAGTTCTCTCACCCTCATGTCATTCGAAACCCAGAGGATTTTTGTTCATCTTTGAAACACAATTGAAAAAATTGTCAATGAAATCTAAAAGATTTCTGTTCTGCTTTGAAAAGTTCATATTTAAAAAAATAATTTAGTTGGATTTATTTTACAATAAAAGGCTTCTGAAGAGATACAACTGAAAAAAATATGTTTTAATTTACATAAACATTAAAATACATATATTGAGCACATCAAACACAGTAAATGGAGGCTCAAATGTGCAAGTGAGAACCAGTGAGTTTTCCCCTTCACGTATCAAGTCTGAACTCATGCAGCAACCAGTGTGGTTTGTTCTGAGCGTTCAGATTTGATTTCAAATATATTTTTCATTTGAGTTTCTAAGATGAACAATCAGTTTGGAACAGCATTAGAATGAGTAAATGATTATAGGATTTTAATGTTTTGGTGCGCTTTACGAATGATCTAAAAGCTGAACATTGTTTTAGGCTTAATCATGCTGGTGCTGGTAAAAATGAACCTTTGAATGGCAAAAGGAAATGGTGGTTCCTTAATGAAATGCATGTTCAGCAACCCTTAATAACTCTGAGTTATGCAATGACATAAAGGTCAAAACTCCAGTGTCAAAAACTTTAAGAGAAAAAAGGACTACATACCTGTTTTGGGAGACTGTGATATCACACCCACTTCAAAAGTTGCGAAAACAGGAGAGTGATCACTGGTGAAGACGTCATCTGTGCATCCTGATAGGATCAGGTAAAATATTTGTTTAATATATACCTATGTGATGCATGCTTAAAAAGTCAATTAATTAAACCGTAATTGGGATGTAGTTTAGTCTAAAAACTGGTCGCATTTTAAAATAAAAGTTTTCGATTAATCGCTTGACAGCACCACTAAAACCATACAAACCGTCAACTGAACATTAGTAACGTCCCATTAATAAATAACCCAATTAATTAAACATCAACTTCCCATTCCAATAAATGCTGCCATTTAAATGAATAAGTTACTAAAAATACTAATGTGATGTAGTTATGAAATACTAAGCATCTGGTCTGGGCTGGCTGTGATCATTATACACCAGCGAAATATTTGTTGGTGGCCAGTGCTGAGGAAGCTAAATTCACATGTTTGAAGAGTAGACAGACGGACAGGATATGACTCTGATTGTCAACCGCAGACCTAAAATCCTACCCAAAGTAAACCTTTGTATTGCAGAGTAGCAGCACACATCTCATTCCAAAATGCTGCAAAAATAGCAGTCCAATGTTTTAGTTACTTCCCTCGAGCTAAAGTGCAAACCAACAATGGAGTTTGTCTAGCCATGGCTGTTACATGGACTACATTTCTTTTAGAAAGCTTCTACGCTAATGAGAATAAGAGTAGAAGGAAACAGGAATAGTTTACCATATGAGGTACAGATTATATGAGACTCTGGGTAGGACTTCCACAGAACTCTATCACACCATGACGGCCCGTTGACTTGCACCTGAGGAAGGTTTGAATAGTTTTATTAAAACTAAATAAAATAAAACCTAGGGTTGAGAGGAGTAATTGTAATCTTCGATGCTGTCACCTAATCCTATCACTCATTGTGATTCTCAGGTGTAAACAAGATGGTAGGATGTCATAAACCACAAAAATATTTTACCCCGCTGGACTTGTATTTCTGCCATAGATAACAGTCTCTAGAACCACGTTCATAACGATAGGTGGGTGGAAACAAAATCTTCTCCTCCTCTTAACAGAGAGAGTAAGAACAAAGTATTAAAATGGCCAATATTTGTTATATGATTACATCTACTGATTCTATGTGTCTGGAAGAGAAGAGAAGAGTTTCTTACTAAAGTTAAAGAAGGCCTTTCTTTTGTGGCGCTCTCTAGTCAATTGGTCTGCACACATCAGCTCCTCAAACTCTCGCTTTGAAACATGCTTCAATATGTCCTGCAAAAAGAAAGACTTCGGTCAGGGACAGATGACCTTCTATATATGATACAAGTGAGCACAAGGACAAATGAACTCCGTGCAATTTAACGCGCTTAATGGAGTCTCCTAGGAGCAATGTTTGAAAGGCTATTGATCCCAGTTAAATAAAAAGCAGTGTGTAAGTAAAGCAAGAGCGACTAATATCTAGAGAGAAATAAAGTGCTATGTGACCAGTGCATCCAGGTCCAGGCGGTAGTTGAGGTCTCCACACCAAAAGAGATGATTGAAGCGAAGGCTGATGTCAAAAGTGCTGAGCTGCTTTTCTCCAAGAGACAAAAGTCTGAGGATGTCTTGGAAGTTGTGGTTCCTCCTAAAACAAAAAAGATGGAAAACAGGCACTGGCACATACACTGCAATTACATCATTTTTTTTCAGGAAAAGAGCAGCATTTAATTGAAATAGAAGTATTTCACATTAAAAAAAATTTACACATTTGTCTAGATTAATGTCACATTTGATTAGATTAATGTGTATGTGTTGAAAAAAATTATTCATAAAAACTGATCCAAAACATTTACCCCAAATGATAGTGTACAAAGCAGTCACACAAGATCATGTGGACGTTTAAATGAAATGTGACATATAATTTCACTGCAAAATATTATTTGTAAGACAAGATTTTTTGTCTTGTTTCCAGCCAAAATGTCTAGAAATTCTGAAATCAAGAATTTTCTAGACGTGAAAAAATTACTGTCTTGTTTTTAGAAAAAAAACAAACTAAAATTAAAAAACTTTTTTCCTAGTTCAAGCAAAATAGTCTGCTAATGGGATAATATTCTTATTTCATTATTTCTGACAGAGAACAAGATTATTTTGCTTATCCCATTGGCAGCTTAAGTAAAAACTCACTTAATTTTAGCTTTTTTTTCTGAAATTAGACAAAAAATCTTGTTTTAGAAAGCATTTTTTGCAGTGTTGGTAGTGCAACCTAGATTAGTGTTTTTCTTTTAATATAGAAAATAAATATTTTTATGTTCAAGTGCACAGACCACAAGTTTGGGTATTTGTGCAAGTTCATTGTACATGTTAATTTGACATAATATCCAATGAAGACTTGGGTCAGAGCTGTTGAGCTTGGTAAAGT
>JAUCMT010000026.1:17017807-17032508 GCA_032357475.1 Enteromius thamalakanensis
CAAAGCAGTCACACAAGATCATGTGGACGTTTAAATGAAATGTGACATATAATTTCACTGCAAAAAATTATTTGTAAGACAAGATTTTTTGTCTTGTTTCCAGCCAAAATGTCTAGAAATTCTGAAATCAAGAATTTTCTTGACGTGAAAAAATTACTGTCTTGTTTTTAGAAAAAAAACAAGCTAAAATTAAATAACTTTTTTCCTAGTTCAAGCAAAATAGTCTGCTAATGGGATAATATTCTTATTTCATTATTTCTGACAGAAAACAAGATTATTTTGCTTAAAAAATCTTGTCTTAGAAAGCATTTTTTGCAGTGTTGGTAGTGCAACCTAGATTAGTGTTTTTCTTTTAATATAGGAAATAAATATTTTTATGTTTTAACAAAAGTGTGTCTATCAGATAATGAAAAATTCTATATGCGCTCGTCTTCACACTTGGGCCAAATACATCACGTAGGTGTTCAAGTGCACAGTTTGGGTATTTGTGCAAGTTCATTGTACATGTTAATTTGACATAATATCCAATGAAAGCTTGGGTCAGAGCTGTTGAGCTTGGTAAAGTCACATTTAACAGCTTATGGCCACAGTCTTCTTCAGATTTGAGAGGAAACTGTTACAAAAGTAAAGCAGTAGTGATCATAATCATGCGGAGTACACATATTGATGAATGGCACTGGTGTTATCTCTTCTACTCGTCAGTGCTGTTTCTAATACCCAGTTTGTCAAACAGTTTTTCCTCCTAAACTCAATCCATTTTCACTATAAAATACAGCAGTCTGTGCACAATACATGTTCTGCGCCAATGTGTCTCTAGAAAGAAGCACACTGTGTGCCAGATGTCATCATTTGCCCAAAAGGAAAGCATATTCACACTGTCTGAATCATGAAGTATGTGTCACGGGCGCCAGATGCTTCAGATTCTAGAGAGCATTTGATTGGACTGACAATCTGATGAGAAGCTGGGTGATATCATATAGGCAGAAGTGAGAGGCTGTACGTTTTCAAAGCTTATATCTTCTAAAACGGTTAAGCACTAGCTTAACCTAGCACAACCTTTCATAGGGACTTTAAGCAGGGTCATTTGATCAAACTGTGGTTTGGAAGTTTTTAGCTGTTTAAAAACCAGACCTAAATAAATAGCTTAGTCACTGAAATAATCAGTTGATTCACCAATTCACAGCAATGAACTGTGTTAACATTCATTTGTCACCCATTTTCTTGCCATGCATTGGTTAGCCACTAACGTTTCTGTTGTGTGATGATCAGTTTAAATTTAAGATGTATACTGTATTTCAGCCTTAAGGATAATTTGTGCTAGGTTTCTTCTTTGTAAAGTATATTCAGGTGGATATGTGGTTTTTGAGATTTGTGTGAATACCTGAGTGCTTTTTCACTACCAGAAGTCAGATGGCAGTTAACAAAGCCCATTGAGGTGTTATTAAAGAGAAGAGAAACTCCTACAGCTCCCTTATTTCCTGTATCCACAAAGAAAAAAACAATTGAATCTAATGTTTGAAAAAAAGATCAATATGATTTATTTATCACTTGATTTGTTTTGCTTTGCTAAAAGAAAAGGATATTAAAAAGGGTGCGAGAAAAGAATGGAAAGAGAGAGTTAGCTAGTGTGTATATTTGTTAGTTTGAGCAAGAGAGATTTGTACCGAGTGTGTTCCCCAGGCCAGTTTTTACACTAGCTGTGTTTACTTGACTGATGCGCCCTTCATGCTCTGGCTTCACAAACACAGCCAGTCTGATATTCCAAAGGGACTGTCCTGCCACCTACAGGAGAAACACAAAAACACACTCACTATCTGCTCTCACCAATTTAACACATTTAAAGCAACACAATCAAATGATTCTTAAAGATATCACATGTGAAGAAGAAAATGTGTTCTGGGCTGTAATGATTTGATGATTTTAAAGTCGTACCTGTTTGAAGTCTATGTTGGTTGCACTCCGGAGAGTGGCTCTGATGTGCTCAGCCCATTCTCTCTCGCCCTGCGGGCTGTCCTGAGTGCCCACTGCATAGATATCATGAGGCAAGGGGGCAATGGACTCATCTGGGGTGAGTCCCAGACCACAGCAAGTAACCCAGGACAGAAGTGAACTGGGCGGTGGAGTGCCCCCTGCAGGCGAAATACAGAAACGACAGCTTCTGATGTTTTCCTGCAATATTATGCCTGAGGCCATCTTATCTTTTACGGTTAATGATAAATTGCATATCCATACCCATGTTCCAGGTGCCCACAAACACAGAGATAACATCCAGCTCAGACTGCGGCGAGTGAGCGGCCTTCATAAGTTGCAGCAGCCGACAGAAAGCTTCTCGTTTCTGTGGGAAACACGTCAGTTTATTAGATTTGGACCATTTAAAGCAAAGGCAATTCCAGTGTCTCTCCTCACCTTCATGCTTTCAAACACAAGTTCTCTCGGTGGATTGTGATGACTGTCTATGAGCATTTTCAACTTGGCAGGGCCTCTCTGAATCTTCACCAACTGCACAACTACAGCATAAAGATGCCATTGAATGATAATGATGGAGACTAAATTATCGCAGGTTTTAAGGTAAGATAAACTCACTTCTGTCAAGTGTGACAGTTTCCATGCCGAATGAGCCAGTCTTCTTGTCAAACAGCAGCACTCCTGCATCTATGTCTACCGACACTGTTTGCCTGCCGTACCTGACCACCTTGACCTTGACACGCAAAACACATGCATAAATGAAGGCAAACACTTGCATATTACTAGTAAGCTAGTTATTTACTAAATGTGCTACCTGAAAGCTGTGGACAGTATTCGGTCTGGCTTGTTTTTTAGGAGCTGTGACAGACTCAGGAGGAGTGGATGGTTTCAAAGACAAGTTGTGATTGGTTACAGCTTCTTGCAAAGCTTTGAGAACCTGAAAAAGACATAATATTGTTATTGCGACATTGTTATAAAGACAGATGTATGATGTGGCATGCTGTTTTTGTCATATGTGTCTCTACCCTTTTCTCCAGAGAGGACAACAGGTTACAGAGGGTAGTGAGCTTGTGAAGTAGATGATCCATGTTTTCTTCAGGGCTCGTCCCTGTATTCTAATAAAATTAGAGTTTTTGAGACAACAGGAAAATATAAGGGGAAGTAGAAGAAGCAGAGCATTCTATACACACAAAATTTGCTTCTATGGGTCATTGGTGTCTTTGCAATGCATGCTCATGCAGATGTCGCCTACACAATGCTAGGGTGCTACAGGTCATGCTATGTGCATGCTCCATAAAGACATTATGGACTACTGGAAAAGGTATTCTGCGTGGTTGCTATGTGATTGTTTTCTGGCACAAGTTAAAAGAGTTTGCCTCCAAGGCTCTATAATATTCTGGTCCCTAATTATGGGGTCCCGGGCCACTAGGGGGCCCCAAAAAACTTCCAAAGGCTCTTTAAATTGAGATATTATAAAAATAATAATATTAACATTTAACATATGCTAAAAAAATAATCAAGATGCACAAATGAATTGTGGTTAATTATTATATAACTACAGTTTTCTATTAATAAAAAGCTGGAAAACAATCCTATTCGTCCTATATACAACAGAAACCAGAGGAATTACCTTGCCTTATACTGTGGGGCCTTTGAATATTAAAATGGTTGAGAACCACTGATCTAAGTAATGCTTTTTTATTATGCATGTTTATTACTTAAAAGTACTGTAAGTAAAAATGACTTAAATTTCCTAATTAAAATAGTATGATTCAAGTGTGAGCAATAGTAATAGTAATGCTTGCCTGAGCAAAACCCAATACAGATCCCATTCCTGTTTGAGCATGTAATTAATCTTTGACTCTGTGGTTCACTATATCAGCCACACAGAGTGCAATGCTGCATAATTCAGTCAAAAAATGCATGCAAAGCCAATTTTTTAAATTACATTAAAATGTACAAAAGAAAAAAAATTATTGATTGACAGTAGCTTGTATTAGCCTTGTATATGTGTACAAATAACATTTAGGGGAAGGGTTGTACCTGCATTGTGGTGAAGGTGAGGTGGCCACTAGGATGATCAAACACTTTCGCTAAGGTCTCCAAACTGGACAGTGTCTGGTCAATCTCACTATTGTAAACAAATCATTAACAACTTTTTTCTTGCAAATGTTTTTGTTCAGATATTCTTATTTCAAATAACGTGACGGGACATAATGTGATGTTACAGAAACAGTACCTGTGCAGACTGTCGCATGCCCGGCCGAGGATGGACTGAAAGTGTTGCAGTCCAGATGCGCCTCCTTTCACATTCTCCAGGTCCTTACATACATTATCATGCAGATACTCACCTAGTAACAGGGCGATCTCACAGCCTGCACTGCAGAGGTAAATTACACTGGTACATTGACATTTTCATATACAGAAACAGATCCAAAAGTTTGATATTGATACAGAGGTCGTGTGTGATTGAATGTACCTGTATGGACTGAGTTCCTGAAGCCTCTGCAGTAGTAAATGAGGGACTCCTGAACTGGCAGGTGGAGGCTGGCCTGTAGGGGACATTGCTCGTTGTGGAGTGGTAGCAAATGTTGAAGCTGGCTTATCATCGTCACCATCTGCAGCAAGAAGACACATGCATTTGAGCTTAAACATTTGAATTTTGTGCCTGTGGGATGAAATGTTTAGGGCTGTCCAAACTCGGTCCTGGAGGGCCAGTGTTCTGCAGAGTTTAGCTCCAACCCTAATTAAACACACCTGAAGCAGCTAATTAAGCTATTTCTAGGCATGTTAGAAACTTCCATGCAGGTGTGTTCAGGTAAGTTGGAGCTAAACTCTGCAGGACACCCTCCAGGACCAGGTTTGGACAGCTCTGAAATATCACTTAACTAAAGGACTACTAACAACTTTATTTGGAGATTGTTATTTGTGAGTTTATCATCCCTTCTTACCTGAGCTCTCATCGTTGGGCTCTGATTCACGCATAACAGGGTAAAGCAAAGGGGCCACCAGACCTTTGTGTGGGTGTTGATAACCCACAACTAAATCACTAAGAGTACGGAAACAATTCACCTGCACCCCTTGCGTGGCCTGAAACAAAAACACATGACTCAACAACAAATACAGGCAATAAGATTCAGAGATCAAGACAACGTGAGTATTCAACATATGCATTACAAAATTTCTCTACTCAGGGAAGGTGGCCAGGGAACATCATTGTTTTAGAAAGTTACCAGGCAAAATCCAAAGTGTGAAACATGTTATTACAAAACATTATTGTAGAAATATTAGAATCCTTTTTATTAAATAAGAAATATTTTGAATTCTGACCTACCTACACACTAAAAAATAATTTGAGACACTCTATACTGCATAAACTAAAAAAAGGAAGGCAGAAATTGCAGAACTACTAGGTTTGCCACAACAAGTAGTCGGTCTAGGTAGGGTAACTCCCAAAACATTTCAGATTTTCCGGTTTATGGACCAAAGATACAATTACATTATGATGCCCTCATTCTCGCGTCTGCCAAACTCTACATACCGCAAAACAACCACTAGCCAGCTACCCACTGTGCAAACAAGTGCACACACACACACACACTTTCTCTCTCTCTCTACTTAAACCATCAGGCATCATGACAAATAAAATAACCCGCTCTTTGAATGCCTTTTTTAGAAGCTTGTATTTTCAAAGCATGGTCAATGAAACCATTTTGGCAAAAACGTTTAATTATTTCCCCTAAAATCTCCAAATAGCAGCATGTTTTCCTTCCAAGAGTGCAGCTCTTGAAAAGCGATTAAAAGAAATCAGACACTGGACGGAGAAGAACACTAAATGCTTCTTTTTCACAACACAAAGCAACTTAATATGAGTCTTTTTGTGTATGTAAACGTTATCCATTCTGTGTTTTAAAAACAAGCATTGCCTATTTCTATATGAAACACACTAACAAATCTCATCCATTTGCAAAAAGATCAACAATGCATAGTACTGCTGTGTCTCCAGAATCTTTGACACAGAAACAATGATGTCACACATATTTTCTCCACGCAGGAAGACAAACCCATTCCAGTCTTTCCCTACTGGATCAGGAGCGTGGGTGCTGGAGGAATCTGTGTGAAACATTTTATTGACAGCGAGTGCCACCAAGGTCAATTTAAAACCACGCAGCTGCATGCTTCAGACAGCAGACAAGAACAAGTCTGCTTTTCTAAAAGAAGAAGTGAAAGTAACTAGATGAGTGTCAAGTAATTTCCATGTGAAATTGCAAATTGATTTAAAGGTAAAACCATATTTTTAGGTATCCTGCCTAACACAACATAATTTTACCCTGCATTATTTTGTTCCTTTGTGACATGTGCACATGATTGGCAAACTTCTTTATCTGCTCACCTGCACAGCCAGTATCCCGTCTGCATCAGGGAGGATTCGGTATGTATGAACATGTCGCTGGAACCTATAGACAAAACAGATATTTGAAGATAAAACAGAAATTTATATATAGTGACTGTCTTTCTTCTATGGATGTTGATGCTGCTCATTTCCATACAATGAAACTGAACGGTGACCATGTCTGTCAAGTAAGATTTTTACTGATGAGCAACTTGGCTTGGCTCATATGGCTTCATTAGGCTGTAAACGTTCTTGGACCATATTTATAGTGACTTCTTCATCAGCTTTTAGATCAGCTCGGACATTCTGCGAAACATATTATCTCATGTTAAGTGAAAAATAGGCTGCCAACCAACCCTTTAAATAATAAATGGAACATCGTGCAGCTTTATAAAACAATATGTGCACACCACACACATTGATGGTTACCATGGTGACCACAGGCAAGCATGTTCAATTCTGTAAAGCTAATTTATACTACATACAAGGCCACAGTCATATAAAAGCCGGCCTCGTAATGTGGTCACCAAGGCCATCCGTATGTGTCATATCATACAGGATCATATTTCTGTGCCCATAGGAGGTTAGATAAACCAGAACTTGTGCTCATTTGCATTTGGCCACACAACCTGGAACACATATTCAACTGAGCCCAATGAGGGCACGATTAAAAAGCTCAGTGTTTCCAGGTAATCTAAAAAAAGAGAACAAAGCACAGAGAGGAAGTGTGACTGTGTGAGTAGACGTTTTGCATGTGAACTGTTTCAGAGAGAAGAGATGAGGTGGAGGGCAAAGGGAAAGAATGAGGCAGAGCCAGACAACAAGCGAAAAGAAGAATGAATGAGAGAGAAAGAAAGCAGGGAGAGCAGTTGGAGCTGGAGGGCTCAGCCTTCAGGAATGTGTCTGGCTGTGGGCTGCAGTGGAGAGAAAGCAGTGCGGTCACTGGAGCCTGTTCCCTCCTACAGGGGCCAGAGACAGGAGGAAAACAGGGAAAACTAAGGCTGAATAAAGCTGGGGCCTAGAGGGACTGCTGTAGACTGGATCTTGTCTCCTGGAACTCATGTGCGTTTAGATAGACAGTACTAAACTATCTGAAAGGTAACCCCAGTCACTGTCTTGCCAAAGTTCTGCTGAAACCTGATGGGGAAGGCAGACACGTGGCTGTAAAATCCATCTCACAGGCACAGACTGTAGAAAAGGACTACAGTAGTTCTTTGACTTATTGGCTATACCAGGTAACTATTGTGATTTACTTTTAAAATATGTCATTGTCACCAGGAAGTGCTGTGAATAGACGGCTGGATGTGGTGTCAAACTCATTCTAGGTAAATTTATCACATCACCAACAAGTGTGTGTAAAGGCAGGAATACACTATATGACTTTTTAATATTTTGAGGTTTTTAAAAAGCTAGGTACCATACACCATACACAGGTATATAGCAATAACCAACAATACGTTGTAGAGGTCAAAATGTAAAAAAAAAAAAAATGTATGCCAAAAATCATTAGTATATTATGTAAAGATCATATTACATGAAGATTGTTTACACATTTCATACTGTAAATCAAAACTTAATAAACTTTGCTAAGGACTTCCTTTCATTCTTAATATTTTTTATTTTTTGCACCCTCAGATTCCAGATTTTCAAATAGATGTATCCCAGCCAAATATTGTCCTATACTAACAAAACATAAATTAATGAAAAGTTATTTATTCAGTTTTCAGATGATGTATAAATTATTCTATTTTATAATTTTTTTAATGGACCCTTTTGGTTTTATGGTCTGGGGACAAAAAATTCATGTTGCTCTGAACACAACAAACTCATGCAGAAACATAAACTTAGTTGCTAGAAGATGCATGACTATATGATACAAATCTGGCTAAAAATATCAAACATACTTGATATCCTCTGACTAGCTGAAAGCATAGTCTAAACACAAAAAAAATCTTTTAAATACACTGTGTTAATTTTTCCTTCAGTTCTAACCACCCAAAATCTGCAAACTTGTTTTGCCCTTTGCATTGACTCATTACAGACGTTATGTAGTGTATTCCAATCTTGAAGTGTTTTACTCACAGCAGACACAAGGCGTAGGCTCCAGGCACAGATTCGCTGTCCCTCACCAAGAAGCTGCCGTCTCTCCCCGCACGGGCCAGCAGCTCTTCAGCTCGAACACGGGTGATGTCCCGATGGTACCACGCTGCCGCTGTCATGGTGCTTTCAAAAGAGCTTCCTAGAAGAATATGCTACAGTCTAATTTCCAAAAACTACAGTAGTTGATACAAGTGTGCTGAAAGATCTCATATTGAAACTGTTGATCTCCAGTGATGCCAAAACCGAAGGTCCATACTGTCATCCCCTCTCTGTCAGAAATTGAGCATGCAGAATCAGATCCAAAGAGTGTTACGGAATTCAAAAGCTTGGTTGTTTACACTGTCTATGAGCATTTGCACTTTAAAGGCAGAATGCGTATTTGGCTTGAGGGCAGATCCAGAACCGGCCTCCTCCTCTCGTGATCTGTGCCGACTCCACTTGTGAGAGTGAGATTGAGGTAGATGACAGAGCGCCCATACGCATGCTGCACACCCCACTGCAAACGCTTATTGTCTGGCAGTAAACAACCTCTGTGCAAGAATAGTGAGCACCAGACAGTGCAGACATGAAAAGGCAGTGGAGCAGTACCACCACAAATTCAAATACTTTTCCACTCGGTTGGTTTTGCCTTATAAGGGCAAGGCGACGCCCCTCTGAGAACTTCAGCTGATGTCTGCAAACTCCACTAAAGGACAGTTAACTCCAACCCAGAGATTCACCCACCACCCTTAGGGTACGAACTAGACCTGGACTCCATAAGCAACCATGAGGGTCGTCTTGAGATGTAAAATCCAAACGGATGGACCCCTGGCAAATGGAAGGAAGTGCTTCACAGCTCCAGATGGCAGAGGAGGAAGAGAGCAGAAAAAATGAAAACTCTAACCTAAATTCCTCAAAGTGACCTCACGTCATCAGTGATGCATGAACAGGAACTTTCAGTCTCTCTCATTCTTTCGTTCTATCCCTCCCAGGCATCTTCTGAAAAACCCATACTGTCACAATCACGCTGTAACTAAATCGTGGTCACATGCTTTGAATCAGTCTCTACAGCTCTCTCCCGGTCATCCACTCACAGCTTCAGAAGATCTGGGTTACTGTGCTACGCTTCCAGTTGTTTTTCTCTCACTCCTTTTTGGCTCCCTCTCTCTCTCTTCCACTAGTCTCTCTCTCCGACTCCCTCTCTCTGTCCAGGAAGTGAAGAACACAAGCTCCACCATATGGATACGATCATCCCCCTTTCTCTGCGTCTCTTGTTTTGTCCTCTTTTTCCTCCTCCTGCCCTCCTTTTCTTCTCTCTTTCTGTTTCCAGCTGCTTAACTAACAACATCCCTCACTACTCAGCAAAAACTGTCTGCAAACCTCACCACCAAAAACAAATAAAGCACTCCACCCCCAAATCTCTGTTTGTTGTGAGTGGGCTATAAAAAAATCATTGTTTTTCCACGATTAAGTAGCTATGAAGGAAGTCAGGCAGTCCCTAGAAGTTTCTACCGCGCCCTTAATTCGTAGTGTTGTCTGTTCAATGTTGTGGCAATAGACCGCAGATGATCACATGAGGGTTCGGGTTTTTGTACATGCAGGAGCTTTCAGAGGTGATGAAGACAAATGATCACAGAATGTAAATAATGTTTATACCCCCTGAATGTGCAAACTTGAAAAGCGCATGCACACTTTTCCCCCTCTGCTCTTGCGGTGGCTTTGATTTGCATGTAATTTTTGCATTTGAAGTCAATCTGAATTGCTGTTAGCAACCTACTGACACCTACAGTATAGTTTGAGACTTGATTTTATCCATCCCAAATTAATTGGATAGTGCCTTTGAATGTGAATTTTGTAAAACATTGATTTATTTAGAGTTAAATTATTAAATAGTCTGTCACCTATAGATTGTCACTTAGAGGATAAGCAATTTATTGCATTTTGTTAGAAGATTATTAAATAATAAATAAAATTAAATCAGATCCTTTGCAGTGAATGGATGCCATCAGAATTAGAGTTCAAATGGCTGATATAAAAACAAATGGCTGATTTTGTAAGAAACAAATCCATCATTAAACATTTTTCTTTTTAAGTTCTTGCTTCTGGGTAACAAGTCCTCGATTCATAATATTGCTCTGTCAAGTGAAAAAAGATGTCATAGTTACTCCCCAACACTGGTCATATCTAAATCAGGAGTGAAATATGCACAGATCAACCACAGTTCTGTGAGGACACCAGGGGGTGAGGGTTTTTTTTTTTCACTGGAAGTAAAAACTAGAAAATCTTGTGGATTGCATGTTGTACAGGCGCATCTCAAAAAATTAGAATGTCGTTAAGAGAACAGATTAGAATAGATTCTCTATGGTGTTCAGGTCTGGTGAGTTTGCTGGCCACTCAAGCACACCAACACCATGGTCATTTAACCAACTTTTGGTGCTTCTGGTAGTGTGGACAGGTGCCAAATCCTGCTGGAAAATGAAATTAGCATCTTTAAAAAGCTGGTCAGTAGAAGGAAGCATGAAGTGCTCCAAAATTTCTTGGTAAATGGTTTCAGGGACGTTAGTTTTCAAAAAACACAATAGACCTCCACCAGCAGATGACATTGCCCAGGTAAGACGCCTCTGACACTGTCTGTGGTTCAGGAGTGGCTTAACAAGAGGAACATGACAACTGTAGCCAAAGTCCTCAACTCATCTGTGTGTGGTGGCTCTTGATGCCTTGACCCCAGCCTCAGTCCATTACTTGTGAAGTTCACCCAAAGGCTTGAATGGATTCTGCTTGACGATCCTCATAAAGCTGGGCTTCTCTCGGTTGGTTGTGCATATTTTTCTTCCACACTTGCTTGAATCACTGTGAACAGCCAGCTTCTCTAGCAAGGAATGTTTGTGTCTTATGTTCCTTGTGAAGGGTGTCAATGATTGTCTTCTGGACAACTGTCAGATCAGTCTTTCCCATGATTGTGTAGCCTAGTGAACAAAACTGACCATTTTGAAGGCTCAGGAAACCTTGTTTTGACTTGATTAGCTGATTAGCATGTCACCAAATTCTAATTTGTTGAAATGATGTACATTGGTGGGATTTTGTTAAATCTGAGCCTAAATCAACACAATTAAAAAAAAAACTTAAACTACTTAAGTCTGTGTGCACTGAATTTATTTAATACACAAGTTTCACAATTTGAGTTAGATTACTGAAATAAATGAACTTTTCCACAACGTTCCAATTTATTGAGATGCACCTGCATGTCTTATTTAACAGTTTGGACTATCTTTCTAACAGCACTCATTCACTGAAGTTTGAATGATGAGCAAGTGATGTAATGCCAAATTCATCAACATTTTGGATAATCTGATGGTGAAGAATGTTTTTAGGAAAGCTTTATTTTTGGGCAATTAAACAAACAAATAAACTAATAAATAAATATGGATAAACATACTAAGTATAAGTGAATAAATGAAAAAAAACTTCCTAATGTTTTTGTTTAGCTAAAATATATAAAAAAAAGAAAATGAATTTATTAAAAAAATGAACTGACTTTACAGAGAACAGCAAGACTTCTGATATTTCTTACACTTCCCAGTGGTATCTACCTACTAAAAGATAATTTTGTCTTGTTGCACCAGCAGTCTTTTTTCTCCACCTTTTTTCACAAAGTTTATAATTAAAACAGGTGAAATATCTACTGGTGTAGTAAGGCGAAATATGCTTTTTATTAAACATACATTGTTTAAAAGCAGTGGAAATATATTTTGAATACGGCTTGTCAATTGAATGTGTCTTATTTCACAGTGCTTCACAGTATAAACAAAACAGATTCATTAAAAACATATGAAGAAGTCATATTTGCAGCATACACTTTTAACATCTGATCCAGACTCTTTAGATGGCTGGTTATGGATACATATATAAAGGTCACATGTTTGAACATTTTTCTGTGTTCTTTTCTGAAGGTACAGTCCATCCAATTACCCCCTGGGTCATGTTTACAAAACACACAACGGATTGCGTGCATCTCTGACTAAGACTAAGCCATCTAAGACATGCCCTCAGTATCCAACATTTCATAAAGTCACAGAATCTATTTCTTCTCCTCCACCTGAGGGAATATTGGCCTTTGTTTGCACCAAAAAAAAAAAAAAGGGAAGAACTGTTTCCAGAGTTTTTCTTGGCCAACAGTTTAGATGGATCATGTCTCAAACCGCATACTAAAAGTCCCCAATCCTAGCCCAAGCAGAGCTCAAGCTTTACTTTAATCACCTTAATTTTTGACTGCATTGGCCGCTAATTCAGAGTGAGCCATTAAGACTAGCAAAGATCAGACTAGCAAAGAGCATTACCTACTTGTTCCAGAGTATTATGAGAAGCAAACAGGTGATGGAAGAGGATTTACCCTCTCTAAAGATAGACCCCTCGTGCTTAAATAGAAATATATATATATTTAAATTGCTTAAGTTGAAAACACCTATGAAAATAGTATTCCATTTTTGATCTACTAGCCTACTTTTTGTAAATAAGTAGTTAATATTAAAAGAAAATGTTTTAAAATTGAGGGAAACTAAAAAAGAAAAACTTTCCATCAATCGAGTAACACGTTACAACAATGTTTGTGTGTTTTGTCTGACTTAGACCCGTGAGGAGATAAGAAAAGGTCTAAGACAGCAGAAAAGAGGATTATGAATACAAGCCAAGCACATGAGCATTAACAATTGGCCCCTTCATGATAAACCACTTGCATTTCTTGAAAAATAATAATAATAAGCTAAATTTAACTTACATTTTCTCTAATCAAAAATGAGTTCTTCCTGCTTTTTAGGTAATGGGCTGTATGTCTGCAGTCTTTGATAACTCATTTAAATTAGTCATATGGGGAGTGACTGAGCGAATGAGAACACAGGAAATGAAACCAAGATGTTTAGTGCAAAGTTGAAAACAGAATTTGGCTTGGAAATTCTACGATGTGAACCTTAGTAAACGTATTTGTGGCTTGTAGATAGCAAAGTCATGTGTTTTCATCTAGACCACCCAATTTGAATAAAACTCTGAGCCAAAAACAGCTATGAAACAATTGTCACTAAATGTTATTTTCAACATTCCTTACAAATAACATATTTGGCATTTGTGAAGTGAAGTGATGTCAAAACGTAACTAATGTATGTTTTGAAAGTAAAAACATACATCATTATAGCATATTATTATCATATAAATCATATAATCAGGGCGATCTTGACTGAGAGGTCACATGTGGTCCTTTAAATCAGCATACACAAAGTAGGTTATGAAACTATATACCAGCCATTTTTAAGAGTTACACTTATAGTCATTTATAGACACAATTGCATATCACATTTATACAAGGTTATAACTTTGTATACGCAGACAGTGAGCTTGCTTCTCAACATTTAAATATTTGTATACAGCATGTGATTGCGTTAGCAGTTGCAGCACACTTCAGAAACCCTCCACCGTCCCCAGCTCCACCTGTATACATCTGCTACAAGGTGATTCATGTATGCTATATATGGGGGTTTTCATGTTATATATGCAGCAGCAGTATTTCTTACATGTGCAGCATGTCTGTACATATGTTAGTAACAAGTCTCTGTATTTGCTCTGCCACATGACAATGTTAATATGACTGGTCTTGGCAGAATAGATCTGCTTCACTGCTGCTGCTGCTGTGACAAAGCAAATAAAGAAACTTGGAGCTGAGTTGGGAGTAAAAACAGATCTTAATTGTGTAAAACAACTGATAGTGACACCTAAAAATTCCACAAGCAAAAGTGTCAAATAAAAGATGGTTTTAGTAGCGTTTCACTTGTCTGTATAGCTGAGCATTAGTGCAGATGCATTTTGACCTCTTTACCTCTACCTCGGTAAGTCACGCAAACGCCATGCAAACATCGTTAGAGTTATCAAATAGCAAATAAGTTTCTCACTGTGAATGTTAGGTAAGTTATGCCTAAGAAATGTTTATTGTAGTGTACTAGGCAGTGCAAATACTGTAGTAACAGCCAACCAGCTGTGTTGGATTCACAAATGTCCCTCAAACTGCTTTTAAAAAAGCTGATGTTCTAAAATTGTCTGACACCCACCTCATTCCCTCAAAACCCTAGAAGACTAATGCCATCTAAACCATTTATGAATTTATTATACCAACCGGCACAATTTGAGTAGTATTGGAGTTTTGAAGCTGATGTCTGTCCAAGCTCATCCTGTTATGAACATGCTGTATGTTATGAAGCTTTAGGAGCAGTTGTTATTGTT
>JAUCMT010000026.1:17033875-17082153 GCA_032357475.1 Enteromius thamalakanensis
AAGCTGATGTCTGTCCAAGCTCATCCTGTTATGAACATGCTGTATGTTATGAAGCTTTAGGAGCAGTTGTTATTGTTACTCTGGCCTCATGACATGGAGAGTGATGCCATGGTGAGGACATGCCCTAAATGGACACATGCTATGTTGGAGGTGGAGCTCTGAACACAGACAAGAGATGCAAGTGTATTATCACAGTTCTGTGGTCCAACCAAATGACCCTGAGGCTGACACTCTCATTCATACATGTACTCCTCAATACCTAATCCCCAAGTCCAATTCTGTGTCTATTTTTATACATATTGTAGCCAGAAAAAGACGAGAACTAATCAACTAATAGGATTGGGAGTGAAATGAACATTTTATAACGTAAGCCAGACGAGAGGGAGGAGAGTTTGCACTATAAAGGCACACAAGACAAACTGGGAATCAAACTAGGAAACTATCAACTCTAGCGGTGCTCAAGTGCAACAGTAAGGAGCGAGACAGAAGACATCCTCTCAAAACCAGGTAAGATCTGGACTGTCATCACACTGAAAAATGCACTTTTGGAGTGCAATTTAGGGCAGATGCTGATTTGGATTCTGTTTATATGAGCTTGTTTAGTGTGAAGACTAGCATTATTTTTCACTGTAGGAAGACTGAAAAGTAGCATAGCATATGTAAGTTTTCAGAAAAAAAGTAGTATTGAAGTTTGTCAATAGGATGGCACCTTTGCAACAGGTACACATTTGTACCTCATTTGGACCTAAAGTACGTATTTAAGAACATCAGTGCACATATTAGTATATAAAATGGTCATTTTTAGTACCTTTAGAATTTTTTTTTACTGTTTTTAAATGCTATAATGTAGACTACAGACGAAGAAGCATCAGTTGTTTGCATATTCACTGTTTTGCTTTCCAGTTATTCCTTTAACAAAGCTTTATGCTAATTGATATAACCCTAACCTAAAGGAACAAGGTAATCTTTATCAGGAATATTCATGAATATTCAGGGTGATCATGAGAACGAACTAAATATGACATATGATCTTGATTGCAATTGAAAAAAAATTCGTGATCGTCATGTTTTGTTATTGTTATAATTCAACAAAAAGTTTAATATTTGTTTTGTTTTATTACTTTTGAACCACAAAAGCAAATCAATTTAACTGAACACACGCGCTAAGTCCCACTAGAAAAATTTATTTGAATTAATTCATACTCATTTACACCTGAATTTTTTGAGTTTTGTTGGGTATGCCTCTGCTTTGAAATATTTAAAGTATGATTTCAAATATTTAGTTTTAAATATTTCCAAAGGCCATGCAGTCCCACATTTTATAGTGATTCATCTTCTGTTCACATATTTTATGCACATTTATATTATGCATTTAGCAAAGTACATCTCATTTTGTACCAAGTGACAAAGATGACTAAACACTTTTCAATCACAGTGCTCAAATATTTAAAGTAGGTTGCAGTTGGCCTCACTCACAGAGACACATTAGAAACAGATAAGAGCTAATCCTGAGTTGGGCTTCTCTGGAGGATTATGAAGCAGTCTATCGTTATGCTAATCTCCTCTTCCCTGATTAGCTCTAGTGGATTGAAATCTCAGCAGGACAACATACAGACATGAATGGTTTTCCAAACACTATTCTTAATTCAGGGAAGGATGTTAGTAGTTTTAATGCTGCTAAATCAGACGACTGCCCTCTACTGGCACATTTTAAACTCCAAACTTTTCCCTTTTTATTTCAGAAAGCCTCAGGTGACTTTCCATAACCATGGCAAAGTAAGTTTGTGCATATTCATTCATTCCAACAACTTTTAAATACTTTAAGGTTGAGACATCGTAATCAAAATTTCAAGACCATCATTTATCTGTATCCTACAGACTAATCAATATTCATATTTATGACACCTAGATTAAGCAGCCTTCATGTAATGCTCCTAAACACTGTTCACTGGTAGTATTAAATCTCTAGAAGTCTTTCTGGTCTTCAATCCTAGTGGATTACCAGATTATAAGAAATCCCTTTCAGAGTGGATTGACAGGATTACCACAAGAGTTTAAAAGTAACAGTGCAAAGCTTAGCATATGCAGAGGACTAATCACCTCACGGACACTAACATATAAAAGGCACGCAACAGCAAAAGATATTTTACTCTCATAATGATTATCAATGACAATAATATCAAGATTTGATGTCATTTTTACAGGGTTTACAAGAAGACTAGCGGCAATGGTTCGGTAAGGCTCACTTTATACTGCTTTATACACTTCCCATTACTTGTCATCGTCTCCAAACACACATGCTCTCAATCAGGATTGCCAGATCTGAGTATCAAAACTAGCACGACACTCCAATACCCAAAATAGATCTTATGCATCACTATAGGCTAGAAGAAATTATAAACTACCTCCAGGAGTTCAGTGGCTCCCATCTCTCACAAAACGAATCATCTAGAACAGTTTTGTCATTAGAAGAATACAATATATCACTTTTTAAACCTTTACATTTATGCAATATGTCAACTTGGGAAAACAAAAACCACAGAAATTATATATAAGACACAAGCACATGGATTAAACATCTCAATAATCATTTATTACAGTTATGCCTTTATTTGGGGAGAAGAGACTTTGTGGATCATGTGGAACATGTTGACCAAGTTGGTACGTTCTCAGCTACTTTTACGTTGTTTATGTATTATTTTTTTTTACAAAAATAAATATATATAAATATTTGTATATCTATACACACTCTAGTTCAAAAGACTTGTAATTTCTCTCTCAGATGGGGTGCTCAAGATTGATCCTTCTGCTCTTAATGGAAGGAAAGGTATGATTTAATGTAAAACATTATCATTCTAAAAATGTGTCATTAATTTATATTCATTGAGACGCTTTATCTAAATTATTAAATTTTTTAGTGTGGATACAGCTTGCATGTGCCTTCCGCTATGGACGAGAGGATCTGGATGTGATTGGAGTTTCCTTCAGAAAAGACATCTGGGCAAAGCGCATTCAGATGTATCCCTCTGCGGGAACCAAGCCCTCAAACACTCCAATGCAAGAAGCGCTGTTGAAGAAAGCTGGAGAGCAAGGCCATCCCTTCACTTTTGATGTAAATTCATGCTAGCTATTCAATTTATGCTTTATGCATTTTAAAAAACAACCAAGGATGTTCTTCATTGGTGTCTCTTCTGTTTTGTCTCAGATTCCAGTTCATCTTCCATGCTCAGTGTCCCTTCAACCAGCACCAGAGGATGCCGGGAAGGTACAGTAGCTGGAAAATATGCATCAAAAACATCCACAAACACAAAACAATGATTCTCAAACATGTAACATGTCTACTTTTACAGCCTTGTGGGGTTGACTATGAAATCAAAGCCTATATTGCAAATGAAGAAGACGAGACAGATGAAAAAGTGGAGAAGAAGTATGTACTGCTCTGTTTTAAGATAATTGCTATCAAAATGAATACAGTTTTATTCTGATTCCAATATTTCTATCAATAGGGACACTTGCCGCCTGATAATTCGTAAAATCCAGTATGCACCAAATGAGCTAGCAGCCGGACCTAAAACCGACATCAACAAACAGTTTATCACTGCAGACAAACCTGTTCATGTGGAGGCCTCCATGGAGAAAGAGGTACAGTGTTTTAAAATGCCTGTTGTTGATCATTTATGAAATTGTGATGTTTTCATCATCTGCAGTTGATGTCTCTTTATTCATCGCTGATTTCTCACCCTTCAGCTCTACTATCATGGAGATCCTATTCCTATAAAAGTGAAAGTGAATAATGAGACCAGCAAAATAGTGAAGAAAATAAAAATCAGTGGTAAGTATTTGTTATAGTATCTGTATATTAGTTATATACAAAATGCAATCAGCAAAAAACTGCTAGGTAACCTACCCTAAAAAACAGTTTAATAAATAGTTTAATGAGGAATTGTATTGGATATAATGGTCCCTTTGGGTCTTTATTAGTAATTTGTTGCCGTCTATTTGTGGCTTGTTAACATTACATCATCATGAATTATGTCCTAAAACACACTACTGGACAGGGTCGCCAGGTCTATCATTAAACCAGCCCAAATGTAAATTTCACATGAAAAACAAAACACGTGTTTGTTTTGGTTTTAAATGCAGTGGTCTCCTGCGACATCTACTGGTTAAAAATCGTACATATCACCTTTTAGAATGATTAATTATTGCTTTTAACCACAGAAGTATGTCTTTTAAACAATGATCCACAATAAACTTTAAATCATTGTGTGTTTCAGTTCACCAAATTACAGATGTACTGCTTTACTCAGCAGACAAATACCACAAATGCGTCCTGAACGAAGAATTTGCGTGAGTGCACAGAATCGCATTTGTGATTTTGACTACGACTTTGTGTAGAACGTTTAATTAAAGTGAAATGTCATACTCAAATAATACCATAATTGTTCATATTTTTCATATCTTTATATATATATAAAATTGAACAACCCCCTTTTTCTGACAGGGACCAAATTAATGCAAACTCCACCTTTGAGAAGGAATATAGAGTCACTCCTCTGCTCGCCAATAACAAAGAGAAACGTGGTCTTTCACTGGATGGCAAACTGAAAGATGAAGACACCAACTTGGCTTCTTCAACAATGTCAGTTCATTTTTATTACAACATTTAGTATTTCCTTAAAAGTCATAGCAAAGTGACTTACGTGAATCTCTGTATCCCTCTGCAGTCTGCTACCCAACATGGATAAACAAATGCAAGGCCTTGTTGTTTCCTACAAAATTAAGGTTACCCTGATGATGGGAGGTGGTCTCTTGGGAAGCCTGACATTAAGGTTTGGATCTTTACAATTTCAGGCCAGGTCTCAGTGAAGAGAGCATTTTTCCCCTTTTTTGCTGTTATCAAAGAAGTTCTGTGGCTTGATAATGCACAAATGCTAACAAGGAGCAGTCTGCTTAGAGTGACCTTGTCATCAACCAACTATGAAAAAAACAACAATAGTACACTATGTGATGTGGTTTACCATTGTGAAGAGTAAAAGTACTCAAGGCATGTTTATCTTCTGTACACAGTGATATTACTGCTGAACTCCCCTTGGTTCTGATGTCCCCTAAACCAGCAGGTGAGGTTTCTGTTTTTTTTTTTTTTAATGTAAAATCTAAAATGTGTGTGCTTGTGTGTGTGAGGTATATATATACTATTGTTCAATAGTTCTGCATTTGTGATCACGACATATTTAAAAATTCAAGTAATACAAAATTTCATTTTCTTGTTTTCTAACTACACCCTTGTGCATTCTCAACTGAGCAGAAGTGTAAGTATCAATGTAAACTTTCTTTCCCGTGTTAAAAAAAAAAAATTTAACTTTGTTTTGTTTTTGTTTCTTAGATTAAGGCTTTAACAAGTACTTTTTTTTTAAATTCAGGACTGATATCAACCTTGAATAAACTCTACAGCCAGTGACGGAGAGGGGCAAGTCAGAAGGAGACACATTCGGGAATAGATGCAGATTCCAAACTATTTCATGAGCCATAGACTATAGATGCTTCCTTGTTGCAAATATCTGTGTAAAAGGAATTAGTTGTATAATGTTAAAAATAGGCTAAAGGCCTTGTACACTAAGATGAACTCAATGACACTGAAATCAAGCACTGGTCTGATGCTGATGTCATGTTTATTTCTTCTGCTTTTATAATGGGATCACAGATAAATAATGATTTAGTTTTTCTTTTTGTATGTGAATGTAAAAAACGAAGGAGTTAAAAACAACTTAAATATATTATTATTAAAATTGTATCAAACTGTATTTGTTTTCCTGTCTGTTGTGATTGTGAAATTAATAAACATTGGACTGTTATGTGGACCACTAACAAAGTCTTTCCTCATCCTTCATCATGACTTTATATAGATGCAGGGGATTTATTTTTTAATCATCCTCAAGTTATAGCCACACACATTTGTGTGTGTATTTGGTTTATATATACTTGTACGGATATATATACTTTAATACACACAGACTCATGGGGACTTTTTTCATGGTGGTGACCTAAATTAAGGTTCCCGTGGGTATAAAAGCTTATAAATCATATAAAATGTGTTTCTTTGCGAAGGTAAAAATGCAGGAAGTTTCCTTTAAGGGGTAGGTTTAGGTGTAGGACGACAGAAAATATGGTCTGTACAGTATAAAAACCATTACACCTATGGAGAGTCCTTACAGTTGACCCGACATGTAAAGTATAGTGTATCTACAGTAAACACATATATAATACAGCATATATATTAACAGTATGTGTAATGGACATGTCATTCTTGAGAAGTGGAAAAAAAACTTGTATTTAGACTAATTAAATTACATATATGAAGTTGTGCTTTGATACAACCTCCCAATAAAATGTGCTTTTTGACTGTGTAATATAATTGCAACTTTATCTTTAACAACAGTAAAAATATGTTTAACGTTTCAAAACACATTGTTATCTTAGCAGGCAGCTCACACTTTCACATGATCAGCAGTTTCACAACAAATCATATCACAATTAAAAATGATCAAAATATTAACTGACTTAGATGATAGATCTGGTGGTGGTGATGAATTTGTAGTCATTTTAACTATCAAACACACTAACAAACACAACAAACAGTGAGTATGTTATTGTATATAAAGCTCTAATTCAAGAGTCATAATATCATAATTTTAGTGTTGACATCTGATTGTGTTGACAAATTTGGCATTTCTTTTACACAAAAAAACAGAGTTCATGTAGTCGCCATTTAGTTTGATGCTAGTTTGATGCTTTTCTGCTGATGCTAGATGCCAATCGATAGATGCCAATCGAACCTGCTTCAAGAGAATACAATCTGAATATTTCAAATCATGTTTCCATAAATTGGAAGATGGTTGTGACAGAAAATATTAACATTAGAAATTAAAATATTCTAAAACTATACAACGTAGCAGCGTCTGTGTGACACTGATGTGACCTGCAGAGGTTAACTGTGGCAAGGGGGTTCTTTAATGTGACAGCCCCTGATTTCTATGATTTTATTACATTTTTATAAATGTATGACGGTGTTGACAAAAAGTGGGGTCAACTTTAAAATGAAAGAATGTCATTAAAGAAGCAACCTTGCTTAGATAGGAAATCTTATTAAGCTCTTTTTCATCATTAAAAATATTTTTATCCAGTTTAAAGCACATGAATGATTGAACCCTTCTCTGTGGACGGTTTTAGATGCAGTGAGAGGACAATACTGAGAAAATTGAATTGAAGGTGATAATTGTGTTAAATACATTCTATTACTAATCCCTCATTACAGTTCAAATATTTTTATTTCTAAATCTAATAGCAGTTACACTTGCATGACCTGTTTTGTCTCATGTATCAAGAATTTAAGAGAAGAAAAGTATATGGGCTTCTGATTTCATTTCTCAAGTCTTAAATGTATGTTATGAATAATTATCTATTAGCAGACTAGTGCAGCGACTGTCACTGGCAGCGATTGAGTCCCCTCTTCTGAATGAATAAAGGTTATAGCAGTGGATTAGCTTCAGCAGAGTCAGTTTAAGCTGCAGGTTCGTCTGTGCGTCTGAATTCACATCAAATCGTAGCGGCTTTACACATTCAAGGTCATCTAATACAGAGAGACTGTAAGGTAAGCTTATGCATTCATGTACATGCTCGTGTGGTTTATCTTAAAAGCGCACAAACAGCATAACAATACGGTAAAGGACAACGGTGTGAGAGGATAAAGACGTTACTGCGTCATTTTCAGTGGCATCCTATTTAAACGGTTGGTTAACTGTTGGTTAACCTAACCATAAACGGGAAATAACAAACGTATTCACGCTGTATTTAAAAGGTTGTGCTATTTAAAACACAAATCCTTTGCAATTATATCGATAAATGTCTATAGTTACTTTAACTTTCTTTCTGTTAACAGAATGTGGCGAGGTCTGTGATAATGTTGCCAAATGTCATATAAATAAACATAGCATACTGCTTTTTTAATGTTGTTATGCAAACAACTCCGCAACACTCAGCATCTGACTATATACTTAAATTGCTCGTCCACATATTCTGCGTGTTCTGCATCGGTGTATCATAATATTATTGGGCCGTGTGATTTTCCCAGCATGCACTGCGCGCACTACGTTGTTTCCGGTTAGCAGCTGGCTACCAACAACAAGCTTCGTGATGATCAGACCTCATTCACCGGGCCTGTGTGTTTCTAGTAAACCTGGTCCTCGGTATTGGAATTGTAATATCGATGATTACCGGCAGCATTTCGAGAGTGACAAGCAGTGGTCCGCCAGACGTCAGTTCATTGTGAAACACATTGAAGAGTACGAGGGAAATGCTCTTGATAAGCTACTGGCCCTGTCGATGGTGTGGGTTAACCATGTGTGCATGGGATGCAGGTGGGGACTAAATTGAATAGAATGAGAGAATTTGACTGTTTTTGGCGGGAGTTTGAGTGAATACGTATATAATAAGTCCTGGTCAGGTTTATTTTAAGTCATATTTATCTTAATTGCAAAGTTATGCATTCGTAATGCCACCCAAAACATGTCGTCAACATTATGGGTGTCTTTTTTTTTTTTTTTGGCCAGGTATGGCTCCCAACTGATGCAGAAGGTGCTTGAGATGGCAGAAGGGATTGATGTTGGCGAAATGCCCTCGTATGAGCTAGTTCCAAACGCAGAAGCAAGAAAGAGGCCATATTCATCTGATGGAAGTAAGTCAATGCTTGAAATCAGTCTTTCTGTCTGTTCATCATTCAATCAACCTTATGCATCTATCACACAGAAATGTTTATAAAACGTTTTTCAGAATTAAAACATTTTGTGGTGGTTTTAATCAAATAAACTAAATTTAGGGCTGGTCCGAATACTTTTTTTTATCTTTGAACCCTCGATGGCAATCAACACTAAATATTCGAAGCTTCTGAGGGAGGGGGCTGAACATATTCTTCACACAGGTCTGTCAAGAGCAATACTTTTAATAAAGCAGCCTAACATTTTTCTTACAAATCACTCCCATATCAGAAGTTAGGAGCACAGTAATTGCTAACACAGTAAAGGGTCAGCTATTTAAATAAAAGAGCGAAGAAAATAAACTAAGCTCAACGAACTGTGATAAACAATACGGTAGCATAACAGCATCACTCATTTTAATGAAGGAACAGCAGATTAATTTAGAGACGGATGCATTGCATGAAATTAAAAAAAGTTTTATACTATTTTTTTATACTAGTTTTATGTATTAGTTTTTATATATTGCCATATCTTAAAATATTTTAATATATAAAATGTATGTTTATTAAAACATATTCTAGCACAAACAAGAACTGTTTTGCAGAGGGTGCCAGTTATTCAAGGAGGGGGGAAAAGGAGGGAAAATAAAGAATATTTGAATCTCAAAACTGAAAATCGAATTCCAACCCACCGTACAAATATTTGAATAATATTCTGGTCCAGCCCTAAATCAAATGTAAATATTTTATTAAACATATGATCAAAATGTGACCACAAAACCAGTCTTAAGTTGCTGGGGTATATTTGTAGCAATAGCCAAAATACATAATCAAAATTATAGATTTTTTTTTTTTGCCAAAAATCTTTAGGATAGTAAGTAAAGACCATGTTCCATGAAGATATTTAGTCAATTTCTCTAAAACTTAATTTTTTTTATTAGAAATATACATTCATGAGATCTTAATTTGGACGAATGTAAAGGTGATTTTCCCAGCATTTAGATTTTTCTGTACCCTTAGATTCCAGATTTTAATATAGTTGTATCTCAGTCAAATATTGCCCTATCCATCCAAGCTTTCAGATAATGTATAGATCTTAATTTTGGAAAATTAACACTTTATGACTGGTTTTGTTGTCCAGGGTCACAAATAAGTAATAATATTTGCATGCAAATGTATAATTTAATCATGTACTATTTAATATTTCAGGTGAAGAGCCCATGAGGAAGATGCCAGTGTCAAAATTCACATCTAGACCTCGATTTGAACCGGTCCACTTTGTAAGCAGCGGAAGCAGCGGCAGTGGAATCGGAGAAATAGACGAAAAAGAAAATGAGAAAGAGCGCAGGAGGGGTGAGATGAATGATGTAAGACAAAGGGAACCAGATCATCCACCGTATAATGGTAACCGTGGCAATGCTTCCTCTTCCTCCTCTGGCTCTCTTGAGACCGGGAGGTACGGCTATGATTCTTGGGCTGAGCCCAGAAGTAAGGATGTGGCCTCAGGCGGCACAAGTGGGCTGGGCTATGGCAGCAGAGTTCCTGCTCCAAACTTCATGCACAAACTGCAGCAGGAATACACTGCTAGATACGAGGCACATACTAACAGGCAATCGGACTCGTACTCGCAGGTAGGCCGAGCTGAGGGATACGGAGGTTCTGGATGGTCTGGAGCCTGGGATAGTGGACGACGTGTACTGGGGTTTGGACATCAAGATAGGCCAACGCCGAGCAAGGCTTTCAGCAGGGTATATGACGGTCCAAGCAGAGGCGGAGCTGAAATTCTCCCAAAACCTACAGTGTCGTCCCCCTTACTCACATCAACAATTGATGAAAAACAGAGGCTGATTACCAGAGTAGCATCCACCGTTGCTGTTACGCTGAGGGATCCAGCGTTCATGAGTGGACCTGACTCGCCAAACTACAATTTCATACTCAGCCGCAGCATTCAGGCTTGCAGGACCAACCCAGAGTACATCTATGTTAACTTAAGAGATATTCCACCTGCTGACCTCCCTAAAAACAGAAAAGTACCCTCTGAAGGATATGCATGTGAACTGAGGTGTCAGTCCGTGTATCTTGCCACCGGGTACTCCGGGAGCAAAAACGGTGCCAGAGACCGAGCATCAGAACAGGCCGTCAAGCTGTTCATGAGGCCGCTGGAAATTCGTATCCTGCAGCGGCAGTACAAGCGTACCTGCGTTAATGACATGGTGGTTTGCCAGGTAAACACTCCAAACCCAATTCTTCCCCCACCTCTCCGCAACCCTGAGGACAAGCCGCCTCCTAGTACCAAGGGCCAGTATGAGCCTGACCGAAGCAAACACTGGACGGAATTTGTCATCATGGAAAACGCACACGATGCCATCTGTATACTCAACAACTCTGCTGCGTTCAACCGCATGAAGGTTAATTATACTTTTGCCCCGGTTCCCAACAGCAATTTATGGCTCTGCAGTGTGTACTTACAGGATGAGCTGGTGGCGCAATCCAAAGGGACCAAGAAGAGTTCAAAACACGCTGCGGCAGAGGAGGCGGTAAGGAAGTTGCGAATGAACCAAGCTGCTCGTCAACAAGAGCAACAACATCAGCAGAGCTTTTCTGCAGGAAACTATACATCAGACCAGCCCGGTAGTCGCTACGCCCAACAAAGCAACAAGAAAGAGCAGAAAGGTGAATTGGTCATCCTTGAAAACTCAGATAATGCTATTTGCATAATAAATGACACTGCTCAATTTAATAAAGTGCTTGCTAACTACAAGTTCACGGTTCTGCCGGACCATCGCTGGCGGTGTGAAGTTTACCTCGGCGGTCAGTATGTGGCTGCAGGTGTTGGACCCAAAAAGACGGTGAAGCACATTGCAGCAGAGGAGGCCCTCGCCACACTTCGGCGCACACAAGCTGTGGTGAAGTCCAACCTCAGGAAGGAGGGCCACGTGGATGCAATTTCCCGAAATCAAATCATGGCTCGTTCTGGTGAGGAGTCCGTGTGGAAGGAGATCAAGGAGGACAACATTGGTAACCAGCTACTCCGGAAAATGGGCTGGACGGGTGGTGGTTTGGGTAGAGAGGGAGAGGGCATCGCTGAGCCCATCAAGGTCAAAGAGCAGTTTACCAGGGAAGGACTCGGTATGGACATGGACAGGCAGAGCAATCAGCTGACTAAGCGCGATATAGAGGACATCATTCGTAATTATGCAAGTTCTGACCGTCAAGATGACCTGCGCTTCTCCACAGAGCTCAATAATGAAGAGCGGCGACAGATACACCAAGTGTCCCAAAGATACGGGCTGCGCAGCAAATCATACGGACAGGGCCGGCAGCGCTTCCTCGTGGTTAGCCGCAGAGTTCAGAAGGAACAGCTGATTGGTCAGCTATTGCAGGAAGGGCAGGTGGGACGATATGAACTTGTGAAACCTCAGGCTTCACAATGACTAGGCTTCTGAGAAACCAACAGATGACCATTAATAAAAGCAAAGCGGTTTGACTTGTTACTTTATTTCCGAAGAGTGTAAACTATAAAAAAAAAAAAAAACAGTCAGTGGACTTATCTGTAAAATCTGTTGTCAGTTCTCAATGACAACAGTGTGTTCCCTGTTCACCATGTGTTTCTGTACAGTTCATCCAGATTTGCTGTTTGTTAGTTTGAGACCATTTAATGAACACACATTACTAACCAAACTTTGTAATATAGTATCCTGTGAATGATATTTATTGACATGGGTATTAGTGGAGCCCTTTGGCAGCATGTGCTCCTCTGAATGACATTCCATTTTTTGTTTTCTCGATGGACAACATATTCACTCACTGACTCGTCCATTTTAAGAAACACTTGAAATATAAAATAACCTTTAAGTAATTACAAAACAGTATATATTTTTGTCATTTTCTGGTTGTTGGTTGTAGAATTAAATAGTTATCTCAATCTTAAATCGTTTAAATCCCTGTCTGGCAAATACCTGGGCAGCAATCCCTGTGAAGTTGGTTTGCTATTTGCAAATACTGTCCACCAGTCTGCTTGTAGTGACACATTAAATTGAATCTGGTCATTGTCCATTTAATAAAATGCAATTATATTTGTATAAGAACAAACACCATAGAGTTCATTTTACTGTTTATTTACAAGAAGTGAGAAAATTTACAGTTTCTTACATGGGTTACTAGTGCAAATCTGACACTCTTGGTAAATAAAAAAACAAAAAAATCTGAAATGGATACTGCATGACAGCCTTACAATCGTGTTGTTGGAGAAGCAGTTTTAATATGAAAATTAACAATGCTTTAATGGAACTTAAGAAAATGAGCAAAATAACCATGCATCGGGGTGCAACAGACACAAAATAGTGAACACAGAAAAAGAAAAGCAACACACGCTTAATGCCAATTTGTAATATTCTGAGAGAATATTTGTGAGACAAAGATCACTGTGTACCTTAAACAATTACACAGTGTCAATAGGCAACACCTTGAACAACAGTGTGAACTGCGTAATAAAAAAAACACTTGTATTTGATAGAAAAGGGCCATTTGCAACATTTGGTACATTACAACTTTCAAACTGCTTTTAAAAGTTCAGGTTTTCCAAGTGCAGTTATAAAGGCATGTTTCTGAAACATGTACGCTTTCCATACAAGACAATATATGTTAACTAACATCCATTTTTGACGTCCTTGAAATTTCGTTTGGAACTCTGAACAAAACATTAAACGGCATTCTGTATGACACTTTTGCAGACTCAAAGAAATCAATCTCTGGATTCAAACAAGTATACTCCAACTTGTTTTCATACTAAACATGTTAATTCCCAAAATGAAATCAGCCCAGTGTAGGAGCAACTCATAAAACCAAAGAAATAAGATGACAAAAATGAGGGCAGGCCAAATAAAAGCAACAATATTTTGTTTAACTAAGGTTTATCCTCATTCAGGATAAGATTCTGCATGAAGAGGGAGACCACAACACAACAGCACTCTAATCTTGTAACAGCTACAGAACAGACAATTCTACAGAGTACGTGGAAAATGATTCAAAACATGATGCATTTTATTTTATTCTTTGCAAGGTGGTTTTCCTCTTGTTGGCGAGGTGGACTATTGTTCATATGTGAACTGTAAGGAGGGTCAACAGTCACGCCAGCTCTGTTCCACAATGGCCGACACACGCTTCTCATACTCTCTCTTGTTTTCCTGATACAGCTGAGCTGCCTGGCTGTTGGCAGGGCTGTTTGGGTTTGGCTCATCCAGTAAAGACTGTGACAACGAAAAGCATGTTAACAACCTCAATAATGTACTAACATTTTTTATAAAACCAACAAAAAGGTATAAAAAAACGTTTTTATTAAAAAAGATTTGATTTAAAATTTTAGACTTCTCATTTGAATTTAAGTTCACGATACTACTTGTTACTATCCCAATACTACAAATTAGTGTTGTCACAATAACAAAATATCAGTGTTTGGTAACATAACAAAAAAAAATTGTGCTTGTACTCTTACAATATTTTTCAATTTAGTAAAAATTGCTTAAAGATCAAGTAATAAGATTCAAAACAAAGAAATATATAGAATATATAGCTTGTTTCTACTGAGCTGCACGGTTTGGTACAGAACGGTATGGTACGTAATTGTTAGAAGTTGTGAATGGTACCAAAACAGTGAACCGTATCCACTTTTTCGGGACCCTTCTGTTGGAATACCTTTCACAGCAAACGGTTTCAAAAGGTGAACGTTGATTTGTGACTAGAAGAGTCACTTTTGCGTGATGCAACTGAATCAAGCTTCAAGCTGTCCATGAGTGTTGGGCTTATTTATTTATTAGTGTGCGCAAACAATGCATTTTATAGTTTTATATTTTCACATAGAGAATAATTGTTTCTTAATATGCTTTCTTCTCTGTTCTTGTGGACTAGTGAAACATCACCATCAAAAGCAAAAAAAGTTATTGTGCCATAAAATTATTTTAAAAGGTTTCAGGCGAGGATGTTTTTAAAAAATAATCAGCAGATTTAAGTTTTAAAGATTTGAAAATTTGCTCTGCTGATTTCGGAGCTCCAGACAATCACCCGGAGACTCAGTGTTCATGTATCCATTTAGAGCAGCCTTAGCTGGGCTAGTCCTTCCAACATTTGCTGCTGGCTCTGATGTGTTTGTAGTGCTTGAACATGACATTTAACAGGCATTCATGGTCTTATTAATCTATTATTTGCTCATCGTCATATCGTTTCGATGAACACAAAATTGTTAAAGTCATAGTTTAGCACTATCTTGGTAGCATAGGTTTGACTGAATTATAGCTTGTGTCTTTATTTAATTTTAGATTTAATCCTCTTATACTCTGTACTTATACTTTTATAAGTATTATTGTTCATTAAAACTGACATTTACAACTTTCTGGTATACACCACACTTATCAATTAACAGCACTTTTAGCGGTGGAAACACAAGCGGTGGTGTTCGTGAATTGTAATGTTCTGTACTCTACTGGCCTGTTCCACTCTTAGGAAACGAGCCATTATTTACATAAAGAAAGCACACAGACCTTTAAACCTTGTACTTTTCATTGCAAAATGAATAATCGGGAATGATGTGAGACTAAAAAATTACCAAACATAGGGTAATGTTGACACCTGATTAGAAAAAAAATAAAACAAAAAACGGTATATGATCATCTTTTTTTTTCTTTGAGAAATGTTGTAGTTTTGTATTTAGCTTTGTAGAATGGGTCAACATTTTTAAATACTAATTTTCTTTTTTCCCCATACTCATCCAGACTTGGAAAATAGATCAAATTTCTAAAATGTCCATAATGTATAGGAACCCTGTAGTTTATGCAAAAAAGCAGACATATCATACCTGTATAGAGGTTAAAATTGAGGAAACATCATATGTTGGACTCCAGCGATTCTGAAGAATGTCCAAACATATACTACCATCTGCATAAACTGAACACAAAGAAATAAACTGAGATTTAATGCCCACTGACACATAGTTCATAAATGAAATACAAAGACTTTAGAAATGGAAAACTTACCATTAGGGTGAAACATTTTGGAGACAAACCGGACTGTAGGAGGTTTGTTTGGATATTCTTCTGTAAATTCTATTGTGAGTTTAAAAGTTCCTACGACAAGCATAAAATGGAAATATGAAATTAAACCAACTTCATGTAAACAAAAAGATACGTACCATGCTAAATACTACTACAAAATTACACAGTGGCAGTTTAATCAGTTGTCAGTATTTGGAACCCAAAGCGCAATCCTTATTCAGCGGTCACTGAACACATTTATAATGTTACACATTTTAAATAAAGAATTATGTTATGAATTTATTTTAAAAAGTATACCATTATACAAAAGTTTGGAGGCAGTAAGTTTTTATGTAACAAACTAATAATAACTAATAATTTTATTCAGCAAAGACACATTAAATTGTCAAAACAAAACTAAATACTAAGCAGCACAACTGTTTTAGAGACAGGATTCTTGAGCAGCAAATCAGCATATTAAAATGATTTCTGCAGGATCTTGTGACAGTGAAGACTAGAGTAATGTTGAAAACTCTTGAAAGCATTGCCGACATAGTAATAAATGAAGAAATCTTTTTTTTCATTAGAAATGTGTCATATAATAATAGTTTGGAATATTACTGTGTTAACTATACTTATTCATCAAATAAATTCAACCTATGTGAACAATAATAACTTTCAAAGCTATTTCTCTAATTGCTACATTAAAAGCGAAAAAATATATACATTTTAAAATAAACATAACAGTTTTATAGACTTACCATCTTCAAAGGGTGTTCCTTCAGGGCTGTAGGCATAAGAAATGGGTCAACATGTCAGGTTACACATAAGACTTGGCATGACAGCAAGAAACAAAGCCAAAATCACCAGCCAACATGCAACAACCCTGTGCATTAACATTACTGTAATCCAAAAATAACAAGACACACAGTCTACGGATATGACATTTTAACCTGTTTCCTTCACCACAACAGCACAACACAACACACGGCTCTATTCACGACACTGTCACTTCAAAGATCAAATAACCAGCACCTCTTATGGGGGACCACTGGCCATCTGGCCTATTTAAAACTGCTTACATTACCGCTAACAAGCAGGATGTCATATCAGTCTGGGATACACAAAATTGCCAGTGCATTCAGTTCAATGCACATCGATGTCAAAAAAAGGCATAAGATACAAACCCAAAAATGACAGCGTTCCAGACCATGATGTTGTTTTCCGATGGGGCTCCGCTAACTCCTGCTGGGGGATCCTCCTGGAGACTGAAAAACAAATTACCCGGAAAAGTTAACATTACACATACCACGCCAACAACAAATAATGCACAAATAGCATCCAAATACATGATCGGAGAACAATAATGACGTTTATTAATGGCTATTGTGGGGGAAAAGTCGCCATGTTAAAGCCTGAGAGCAGCCGGTGTTCAGAAAGCTACCGAGGGCCTTTAGCATTTTCGGTATCGCTTACCGTTTAAAATCTCTCATCAGACGCCGTCTTGCTGGGGTTGACATGGTTCAATTGGATAGCCAAGAGGTAAACATAAGGTATCGACGTTGTTACTTTGAAGTGGGTTCAACTGTTTTACTTCAACAGACGTCGGTTTCGTCGATTCTGTAAAATATCGATGTTAGCCGTTCGCTTGCTTAGATCCTCCTGCCTGTTTTCTCGAGTAAACCCGTCTCTCTGGAACTAGACCATACCAACACAAAGTAGGGGACATCCAACTGCTCGCCGATATAAAAGAGATATCATTAAAGCTATTTGTGGTTTAGAAATCATTGGTAATAAACGTGTGTGACTGGCTTTATTCATTTGAGTGATTTCGATTAATGAGAAATATAGATATATGTAAAGCCGTTTATAGGAAACCCTTCAAACACGCACAGTTGGAGCAGCCCAAAATAGTTACGTCATGGGTTTGACAGTCCCTGTAGGTACAAGAGCGTTTAAATGCTCTAATATTCTTGTTTGATCAAATAAATGTGAGTTGTATTTCCCTCCTCCTTTCTACAATTTGTACTGTTATTATTGCTGTTTTTTTATCTGCAAATAAAACAATAAAATAAAAATATTTGAGCGTTTAATATTGGAAGTTAAATATGTGACACAATGTTAACTCAAATACATTTTAAAGTTTACTATAGTGCAATAATTAAATCACTCACGATTAGTAGTAAAACATATTTATTGGCATTATTATAATTTCGAATACATTTTCTCATAGACATTGACAATGTATTAAGTCTTGTAAAATAAATCAGTAGCCTATTAGAATGACGCTATCTATTTTTGTCCTGAGTAACCTGTGCTGTTTCTTAAAATGCAAAAATGTAACTTGATTATTTAAAAAAAAAAATATATTAGTTACAATTTTATGCCCAAATATGAGTCATCGGTGAAACATAATTAAAGTACATTTGAAATAGTAAAATGCTACAGTTTTCCTGACATTTTTGTTCAATTATAAAAATATTAAGAAATCTTAAGTGTTCACATTGCTAAAAGTGAAAATAAAAGGCTGACCTCTCTGAGGTGTATCACAATTCATCCTTGAAGAACATACATATAAAATATTAAATAGTGCACATTTTAAAACATTAGACAAATGACATATTGTATATTAATTATGAAACAAAATCTTTCACAGTTTGATTAGATATTGCACTGAAGGCAGGCTCCCTAGGTAGGAACTCTGCTAGAATGTATGACAGCAGCATCTACAAACAAACAAACACAAAGAATATAAATGTTAATCTGGATATTTCTTTTAAAATGCATTTTAACTGCATAAGAATATTAGAGTCCTCACATAAATCAGTTTCTTGTTCTCCTCAGTGTTCTGGAAGATCTTGAACACAGTTTCAACATCAGTCTTTTTGAGAAATAGAGAGTTTGAATCTGAAAGCAGGATATTGCCATTGGTAAGAATCGTATTACAAAATGAAGTGGGCAGACCAAGGAATGGGGAAATATAGCACATACATTTTGAATTTATAAGCTGCAAAGCCTTCTCCTTGGTCTCGTGTTTCTCCTCCTCTTCACGTGGAGGCTGGATGGGCACGTTTCCTTCTGGCCACATCTTCTCCCGGAAATTGTCAATGTAGGATGCAATCTGAGCTTCAGTGGGATGCATCTTTTTTAAAAAGTTGTTTATTTTCCTGCATGGATAAAACACTTTTGCTTCTCTTCACATCTACAGCTGAATATCTTTGGTGTTTGAATGGATATGAAATGCAGTACTTACTTCTTTACCAAAGGCTGGACTGTTTTTAGAATGGCATCAAAAATGTTAATGAGGACTGAGTTACCTGAAGATGGAAAAGACAAATGTTGAATAGCAAAGAAAATAAATCTGTTTTATTATCAGTTCTTGGTGATCATAAAAGCCAAACAGAACAAGGGAGTTAGATCATACCAGTTATTTCTTTAAATAACTCAAATATGGCTTTGGTGGCCTCAACGTGGTCCCAGTTTTTCTGAGGTTCATTTTTTGGAGCCTGAGGCTGATTTGCCATCTCGTCCTTGAGCTGTCCCGTTTTCTCCTTTGCTTTGACCTTTTGAAATCCATTTGACTTTTTTTGAGTCAACTTTTCCTTTTTGTTTGTTTTGCCCCCAGACTCAGCACTTGTAATGTCATCGACTGAGTCATACTGTAAGCCTTCAGTATGGTTCATGGCTGAACTTGAGATATCACTGGAGTGTCCTGAAGGACTGACTAATTTTGACCTATTAATAAAGATATCTAAACTTTCAGCAATACTTTCCTGTCCATCTGAAACCACATCCTGTTCATCAGAGGTCTGATCTTCCATTGCTGGTTCTCTAGATTTGAAGGCGTCAGTTTCTTCACTAGGGTTAAAACATCTAATGTTTGTAGGCACTGGTCCTTCTACAATGCCACCCTTTGGCTCTTCATCTGTGTCAATGCAGGCTGGCTGTGCTGTGGACTGTCCACTGTTATGTACTGAAGCTCCTGCTCCATCAAGCTTTTCATCTCCTCTGGGATTTTGGGACTGAGGGAAAGAAAAAAAATTAACTTTCACCTGAGGGTGGCAGTATTCTCAATAACTTGCACCACGCTGAGGCAAAGTTAAGTTTAAAGGTATAGGTCTACTATAAAATCAACTTCAGCTCTTTGAAGAAGAATTTTGATGCATGTATATTGATATAATACAATACAATAAAAACATACAATTAAAAAAAAGGTATACAGAATATATATTTTTTAATCTTAATTACTCAACTTTTCACCTATGATGTAAACTAAAAATAAAATTTGTATGTATTTCTGTATTTATATTGATCCAATTATATAAAATATTGCTAAAGATATACTATAATTCAAAGACTTTTTAATGTTTTAAAAGAAGTCTCTTATTCATAATAAAAGTTGTTTTTTTTTAAATACAGTAATAATGTGAAATATTGTTAGAATTTAAATACGCTTTCTATTTTAAATGAATATTTTATTAGAATTTTCAGCAGCCGTTACTCAATTGTCACACAATACTTCAAAAATCATTTTAAAATGCTGATTTGCTTCTCAAGAAGCTTTTCCTATTATTAACGTTGAAAAAAAGTTGTGCTGGCTAATATTACTCTTTAGAGCCTTTGTCAAGTAAAAGTATTTACTTCTTTCAAATAAATCTCACTGACCCCAAACTTTTGAACAGTAGCATTTCATCACAATCCTTCCATTAAGCTATGGACCTAAATCAGTTTTTACCTCATCCTCATCTTGGCTAGGATTAAGAAAGCTGGCGAGTCCATTCAGAAAACTCCAAACACCTCCCTTATGTTCATTATTACTCAGCAGCTGTACAACGGGACACAAGAACTGGAATACGGGTTGAGTGTGACCACGCTTTGCATCAGAAATCAGTTCCTGAGGAGAAATGAAAGGAGAACATTACCAGGTATTCATTTCAACCTCTTTTAATTCTAGACAGTGTTTGTGACAGCTCACTTGTAAAAAGTGCTCCAAGTCTGATTTAACTTCTGCATATGCACCTTCAAGATCCTGCTTTGTTTTGTCTACTATTGCAGATAAAGAGGGTAAAGTGGAAGTATCCTTAAAAACAGAAACAGAAAAAACCTTTTTAAAAAATCAAGCAACTACATAAATTAATTGATAGTAATGAGTATAATTTTAAATGACTAAAATAGTATGGGTTTATGTTTACTATTTCTTCTCTCACCTGCAAGAGGCTGTGAAAATGAAGAATATCTGACCAGGTCTTTTTTACATCCCAGTTAAGATTCTCAGGGTTATTTTTCTCCTCTAGATGAAGCGTGAAACACAGCTCTTCATTTTCCTCTAGAACCTAAGACAATGGATTTTATTTTTTTACATTTAACTCAACTTAGATTAGCTTGTACGTTGTTTAGCTTTCCTTGTTTTTAACGTTTGTTTTACATTTGTAACATGGACTTCCCACTTCCCGATCCGCCACATCTCGTAGGAAAGCCTAATCTCCATCATATCTTCTTGGACATTTGTTGTTAAGTAAACATCAGTTTCACTGTCCTTTAAGAAGAAAGCAGAGACGAACTTAGTTGCACCAAAAACCTAATGCAAACCAATTTGAAATGCAACTTTTTCCATACACAATCTGAGTCCATGCAGCTCCCCTCTCTGCTGCTTGCACCATCATCTTCAATAACAGCAGATCTTCGCGCTGATAAAGCCTTATGCAAAAGCTCTTGCTCCTTCTTCTTCTTATGGTTTTTCTTTTTGTCTTTCTTTAACTTGACCTTTTCAATAAATCGTTTGATCCTATTGCCTTCTTGGAAAACATTCAAAAAAGAAATTAAATTACAGTTTATTACATCATTTATGTATACTTGCTGCTCATAAATCAAATTACTAAGATGAAAGAGAAAGATACATCACCCTTCTTTTCCTTTGTGTCTCCAGACCGACCGTCCTCTGCTTCATCTGTCAATCTGCAGAATTTGTGAAAACCAGAATGAGGCCACCACATGAGACTAATATGTTAAATATGTTTTTGAGGTAGCTTACACTTCTGCTTCTTCACTTCCCAGGGAAGATGGTGTGCCTTCCCGATCTGAGTTTAGCAGGTCTCCTGTCGAGCTTTTAGAGGTTACGCTATCCAGCTGCAAAACCACCATCTGATTCAGGTTGTCTGGATTACAAAGGCATGTCACGAGCACATCAAGAGCTAAAGATGGACAACAAATATAACAAAGAATCAGTATATTAGTAGAAAATATTCAATACAATTACACAGCACTGAAATAACTTATACTACTACTAAAAACACCAATGTTTAAAGGTTTGGGCTCAAAGTTTTACATATTAAACAACACACGTTTTCACCCATTTGATAAAAAAAATGTTTCCTGATCACAAAATCAACATATTAGAATGATTTCTGAAGGATCATGTGACATTAAAGACAGGAGTAATGATGCTGAAAATTCAGCTTTGCATTATTGCATTTTTTACAGGTTTTAAATTGTGATATTTCAAATTATGTTAGCATTTTTATTATTTTTTTATTATTTTAATGCATTTTTAATCAGAACAGTGCAGCCTATAAGGGAATATGTTATAGACAGTCACGATTTTAAAGCAACAACAGCAATCATGATAAAATTAAATCTACAAAACAAATTTCATTTTCAATTTATACTGAATATGACATCGGAGACAGTTGGAGAAAGAATTCACTCTTTCACCATAACCATTGTGAACAAAGTGAAGATTAGTTGCTTTGAAATGCAGGACTATTGTGGTACAAAAATGAAGATAAACAAGTTTGTCAAAGCAGTGAAAGCATGTTGAGGCAATCCTTGAAGCATCGAGCGACAAAGTAATGTTTGTTTCAGAGATACTGTCCTAAACATAACAATGAATGCTACAAATGTTGGCACCTGAAAGCTGATGAGTGTATCGATCTTTTAAAAGATCATTAGAAAGTATTTAGCACAAAGGTCAGTGGAACTAACCTTTTGTAGCTACAATCTCAGTTAGGAGACACTGGTAGAGCTTTGCTTCCCAAAGGTGCTCAGGAAAAAGATTTCGCACCAGAGCATCAGAAAAGGTCCTGAGAACTGCCATCTCCTCAGACCTTGAACCAAACACTGTAGAGCTGAAACAAGTAAACAACTGAACATGGCATTTTTAATGACTCTTTTTACTAGCAGTATTTCTGGAACTACATCATGTGATGAGTCATAGGTTAGGACTGAAAGTCCGTGAGGTTTGGCAGTAACAATCAGAGAGCATCGTAAGACACAGTTGCTGCGCTCATGGTCTCTAAAATGGACTAAGCATAAAACAAAAAAGGAAGGATAATGAAAAAAAAAAAAAGAGTTTTGTCATTCATGTTACACAATATTCTTAGAATAAATAAGGCGTAGGCTTATGACACAGACAAAATTGCTCACCCATCTGACTGCTTTGCTTTATGCAAGTGCTGAGTGAAGATCTTGATACATCCCACACTGGTAGCAGACAGATTGAAGTTCTTTGCATTGCAAACGACTCTCCCGACTACCAGGTTAAACTCCTCCTGTAGTACCCTATAAAGGGGCTGACTGTCGCCAAGTTCTGGGACTGTGTACCACGGCTGGACCAGGTGAGCATAGGCACATTTAAACACTGCAAAAACATAAAAAAAAAAATCAATTTAATCATTACAACTACAACAATCCTTTTGTAACATCATGTATGTCTCTATAACTTTTGGTGAGGAAATGAACGGGGTATAAAGTGTTATGCCGCACAAGCCTATGAAATATTACCATATTATCTGATCTTCTGCTTCCTGTTCTGTCATGTTTACAACAAATCTAATAGTCATGTCATGAAAATTCCTTTAGTCACTATCTCCACACATGCCACACAATGGGGGTGCAAACAACAAAATTGTCATTTACCCTGGAGGAGTGACCTCTGTACATTTGGATATTGCGATGTCTCGGTTTGTGTGGTTTTGGCTGCATCAGTCTCATCAGTGACATCAACATGGTGAGATTTCTTTGTCTGAAACAGGAGGATTAAGGTGCAAGGGATTAAATTCCAGTAATTTCACTGATGATGTCTCATATTATGAATACAGGAATGAGGTCAGTAAGAGCTTTGGGGTTTTGGCTTTCTAGAAGACCCTTCCTAAAGTAATAAGGAACAAAAAGTGATTAGATGGTTTCTTTTTGACATGAGAACCGAAACTAGTCTCAAGCAAAGTGCTCAATTCTTATTATAATAATGAGCGCGGTTAGTTCTACCTATAAATTGATTTTATTATAATTGTATTATTTTATTATCCATGTACAGTAATAATTCAAGGTAGGTATTTAATTGCCCTTCTGGAATTAAAAAAACGTAAGATAAAAGCTTTGTTTTGGGGCACAGACAATGGTTTCTAGCTGGTCAGGTAATTTGCATCATGTAAGCTGGAAGAAACAGGTACCAGCTGGTCAGTCCAGTCCAGTAGGTTTTTGGAACGACTAGTCTACCAGCTAATGGTAACTTTAGAAACCATGTTCTAAAATATAGTTAGATTTTCCAACAGGAGAGTATAAACCACATTATGCACATGTTCACAATAATAATAATGATGATAGCTCACATGCGTTGATATGCGACAGCAGAAATAATTTAGTTACCTGTTGTTCCGTTTCGTCAAGAGTATCGTCCGTCTGAGTACTTGTTTCACGGTCTTGCTTTTTGAAAGGGAAATTGAAAAAGCACAAAAAACAAAAGAAAGCTTGTGTCCATATTTGTCCAAACTCTGAAAAGTACCAAACAAGTACAAATCCAATGGCGAGGACGCACCGCCAAGTGTACATTGTTAAAAAGGTCCAGGTTTCTAAAGAAATTCCTTCGCATTAGATTGCTTTCTTCGTCCACTTAAACGCAACACTTTATCCCGAGCATCTGCTTTCATCCAGACAGACTGACTGAATGAATGCATGTAACCGGAAGGTAAGTGCTTGTGCATCTAGGAACTTGTGATTATAGTGTGATTGGTGCACTTGAAGATGTCGTAGTATTTTACCCTCCCTAGAGTTTCAGTTTGCTCTTTGAAAGGTAATAACTGCATGGTCCAGCGGTGATTTCATGAACAAACAGTTCTCGTTTACTTTCGCTTTACTGCTGTGTAATAACTGACGAGTATAAAACACGCGCCACCAAGCAAATGGTTGAAGTAATTGTTCTCTTATATTCTTGTTCAAGGTGACTAAATGTAACATATCATACCTTTATTACAGTGTATTGTTCATTAAATGCATCATACCACACATTCACAAACTCTCCCCGCTTTAAGAATATAGAGTTCGACTCTTATGAACGAACCACGTGTTTTAAGCAGATCTTTAAATGAATGATTCGCTTTCGTTCACTTTTGTTTGTGCTGAACTAAAAATGATGTGTGGAAGTTAATACAGCTCTTATTTTATATAAGCTGATGTCTGTGTCAGGGGTTTTGATGATGGAGGAAGGGTTTCGGTCAAGAATTGCTATTAGATGTTTCCGCCAAAGATTGAGTTTACATATCTCCGACATTCATTGAAAAGCATAATACAAATGCCACCTGTTGGCGTAACAAAAAGGACCACTAAAAGAGTCAGTGAATTAATGAATCTTTCTTTTTTTTGGTTTTCGAGTCACTGAGATAAATTAAAGCTTCAATTTAGCAGGAGCAGCGATCCGGTTTGCAGAGAAGTGGATTCCTGGACAGGTTTATTCAGGCAGCTGGCATATGATTAAACCTGCACGGTCACATGATGGAATACGGCACCCTGCCCCTGCCAGCTAGAGATTAACCCCGTAAAAATAGACCCCTATGACTGAACCTGTGAGTCACGTGACCTGCGAGTTTGCACCGCCTTCCCAGGATTACGTCACGTGCACCAAGACTGTCAGAACAACTGTTGTGCAATCGGCTCATCCTGTTCACCCGTAAAACGCGTTTAATTTAGAAAATGTCATTTGTTCTACTGCACTTGACATATTTCCCTCCTAGCAGTGAGAATAGTGTTAGGGCAACTGACAATTCGTAGCATATGCATATTTTGTATTACTCCTATTGCCAGATAAATCTAAATCACAAATTATTTATTATTCCTAATGTATATCTGTGATAAGTGTAGTGTCAGGTAATCAAGAATGATTTTATCAAACACACTAAGTTTATGAAAACTAACCACCCAGCATCAAAGAAAATGGTTTAACAACCTATTGCACCAGATCACGAGGCTGTGATGTGTATTATCACCTCCATCCACTATTTATCCCTGCTGAACATCCTGTAATACCATACTCAGGAACCCGCCATGCTTGAAGTGAAGGTGATGCAAGGACGGATTAGCAGGCTAATTTACAACTAGCTTGATGTCTGCTAAGAGGTCAGCAAGGTTTTTAGCGTAAGAGTGCACGCACAAGACGCCTTTTTCAACATGCTGGATTACACTGGAGGAGAGCCATTAGCCTTGATGTTAGAAACCTTCAGTTTCATTCACGCCTTCTAAATGTTATCAGGTCACCTGCAACACAGACAGAAGCCCTTGGTTTCCCTTTAATATATTTTATATGATTCTGGTTGAACATTTGCCTGTTTGTAATTAAGAGTCCTTACTCAAGTTTTTACAAGCAAAGATTTAAGGAACCTCTAAATTACCACAAATGTGCAGATGACACAGAAATTAACATACAAATCTTGAGATTATATGCCTCTGTGAGTAGGACTCCAAAATAAACCAAGAGTGTTGCAGGACTACATTACACTGAGCAGCACAAGTGTCCCCTCAGCTGTCCTTGGCTCGGTCTCAAGCACAACTTTGGAAGTCCAACATGGTATGAGGTTGCATCTTAAGAAAATACTACACTGCCTGGCACTCAGGAACGGGTTTTAAAAGGCATTTGAGAAGCCTAGCCTCTACATAAACACTTGGACACTTCCAGGTGACAACTCTCTGGGATGCAGTTTGAAGGTGGTTTGTTTTAATACCATGTATAAAATGCATCTAATAAGGAAATTAAATTCTGTTACAAAAACAATGCCTGTGAAATCATTTCAGTAGCTTAGTTTGCAGACATGTTTTGAAAGGGTGGGGACAGAGTTTGTTTAAATTTTGAAACAGGGCGGAAGCCATCCAAACTAGTGAATCACAACACCTGTAAGGAAAGATATAAAGTAGGGGGAAGAAAACAAAAAACAAGTAGTTATGTTGTAGGTTCATTCAGTGGGTCTTTATTGATGCATTGACTAAAAACAGACCGGCTGGAAAACAGGTAGATTTTAGTACCTGGTATTCTTTCTTTCTGGGAATGACAGTATGGTGAGGGGAACAAAAACAAAAAATAAGATAAACAGGGGCAAAAGAAAACCGCAAAAACAATTTCCCCCAGTACAACTAGTACTGACATACTAGTTGGTCCCTATAAATAAGGCGGAATTTGAGAGTCCTTCCAAATGTACAAGATATGTTACAGTTAAACATCTCACATTGAATGGTGGACAGGAAACGCTTAAATGACCTTCTTCAGCTCATCATACAAGACCAGCACAAAGGCACCACCCATGCCTCTGAGAACATTGGACCAGGCTCCCTTGAAGAAAGCCTTGCCACCCTCATCACGTGCGATCTTCCTCCAGCAGTCAATTGTTCCGCTGTACATGATGTCAGCTGCAACAAAAAGGAGAGAGATCAATCCACTGCTTTATCTGGCCACTCTAAAACCTTTCCAGTACAAGATGACAACTGACCTCCTTTACGTCCAGACTGCATCATCATACGACGACGGACTGTATCGAAGGGGTAAGATGCAAGACCAGCAACAGCAGTCACTGACTGAGCAATCATCCAGCTGACAACAATGTGGGTGTTTTTGGGATCTGGCAGCATACCTATATATGAAAGAGCAGATGTAGTGAATGCAGCAATGGCAGACATTGACTATACCCCAAATGTAACTCAAACTCACCCTTAGCTGTGTCATAGATGCCGAAGTAGGCAGCTCTGTAAATGATGATGCCCTGCACGGACACATTGAAGCCCTGGTACAGACCTCTGATGCCATCAGACTTGGAGATCTTAACCAAGCAGTTACCCAGGCCGGAAAACTCTCTTTCTGCTCCAGCCTTGCCGACATCAGCGGCGAGACGGGTTCTTGCGAAGTCGAGGGGGTAGACGAAGCAGAGGGACGTGGCACCAGCAGCACCACCTGATGCCAGGTTACCAGCGAAGTACCTCCAGAACTGGGTGCGCTTGTCTACACCATCGAGGAAGACCTTCTTGTACTTGTCCTTGAAAGCAAAGTTGAGGGCCTGGGTGGGGAAGTATCTGATGACGTTTGCCAAGTTTCCTCTCCAGAACGACACAAAGCCCTGCTCCTTGGGAATACGGACCACGCAGTCCATAATGCCCTTGTACTGCTTATCCGCTGTAATCTGTTTGCTAGCATGTTGCACCTGTAAACACAGAAAAGATAAATAATTCAATGAATGCACGCAGTGAAAAGACAATACAATGAATAACATTCAATATTCAATAATCAATTGAAGCCTCCACGATTACAAGTCTCCCAAGATAAAGCAAATTATGAGTTACCTGCGTGTACAACGAGTTTTTAATTTACAGAACAAAACCGAGGAGGAACCACGAACACGTGATTACGTCAAGCGACAAAAGCCGGCAAACAGTAAAATACGCTATATCTTCCGGTAGGCGTTTTCCGTAAAACTGACCGAAATTGTCGGCAAAAATATTTAAATTCTTGTAAAACGGTGTGGGAAAAATAAATGCATGTAATATCAAATCAAAGTGTTAGTATATGATACGCCCATAACAACGTGTCCTCTCAAACAATACCGTGGACTTCTTGTTCTTGGACGCGAGCGTTAGCTTGCAAGCTAGCAATAAAGGCCTAGCAATTTACAGGCCTCCCCTTCCCGCGACCTTGGCGAGATCTCTGAGGATGCTGGTTTACCGTCTTTCGCGGTAGAATTTTAAAATAAATATAATATTCCTTCACATAAAGCAACAAACCCATTCACCCCCGTTAAATTCCAGTCGAATGCTCGCCGATTAGTGCTTGAGGCTTTTCTCAGGATGTTCTCTCGAGGCGGGTTGGCAAAGGTTACGGAGCACTTAAGGCCTAACCTTATACTTCGATATTAAAAGGCTAAAAGTGTGCCAAAAACACATTCTGAACCTCACAAAGGTTATATTCCAACTCAATCAAGACGTTCGTCGTTTCATTCCCCTCTCTCCACTCAATTATCAATTTAACATGTAATTAAAATCAACGGATTAAAATCTGTAAATGCTCTTGGGATTTATTTAATTCACAAACTCTTCTCGGATTACATTGTGCTGGTTGTATTCACATTTTAAACCATTATGTAAATTTACCTTCTTAAAAACCTGAGATTATATAATCCCGATATTACTGCGTATATTCACCTGAAGCAGCAGCTTGACTCTCTCGATGGGGGCCACGGCGGTTTTAGAGATAGCAGCGGCAATACCACCGGCCAAGAAGTCCTTGGCGAAGGAGATGGCGGTCTCGTTCATTGTCGGGTGTTCTTGGAGAGGTGTCGCTTGAAGAGGTCAATCCCGCTCTGCCGCAGGACTAGCGTGGAATGCCGGCTGATTCGAAATGGCCGAATGAAAAGTTGAGAAGAGATTTTTAAAAGGTTCGTCTCGCGAGAGCAAACGTACCCAACGCTTCTAAAATCTGATTGGACATTCTACGAAACGTCACACATTCCAGGAAGGCGGGGCCATTTTATGATGACGGCTGTGAATGGCTTTAAGTCAGAAAGGTAACCTTAAGCCTTCTCAAGGTGGAAAGCGTAAATGACAACAGGAAGTTTTTAAAACATTGAAAAATGTCTTTCCAGATAGTCAATCATATATTAATGTTTAAAACGCAACGAAACATACTGAATTTATGCACACTGACGACTCATTACATCTAGGGAAGCAGGATTGTCCAGTTTTTCGTTTCTACTGTCAGGCCAAGTAGTAGTTCTCCAAGGTGACATAGCATGCATGTTTGTCAATCTCAATCTCTGACTGTCTTTAGTTAATGATCTCCAAGACCATATGTGTAAAAGAGAAAGGGCCAGCATGTCCGCACAAAGTCCTTCACATGACTTTTGACTGTGGGAACATGTGACTACACAACGCAATACAAAATCAATACTATCTGCATCACTACCAACTCGAATATTGCAATTCAATACTATTACTAAGCGTATAACAGTTGACAATAAGGATGAAGATACATTTATTTATTATACTTAAGTTTTTACAATTTATGCTTAAAAATTTAATCTTAACACATTTTAAATTTTAATGTGCCTTGATATTGCAATGGAAAAACTTTTAGTTAACTAATCTTGCTCTTTTCACAGCCGAATCAGTCAGTGGTTAGACGAACATGATATATATTACATTACACATTTAAAATAACACTGTCACATATAATCAAATATGCCAATGCAAAAACTGCACAATATTGCTTTAAAAGTCACATGGTTTATAAATAACAGAAGACCTTTAAAAAGGCCCAAGAGCTAAAAATCCAGTAGAGGACTAATACTTTGTTTGACAAAGGCAGTGCCCTATACCGTTGAAATTATATTTCCTGAGAAGTGATTTATTACAATGATTGTACATTTCCACAGTTTATAAAAACACTCTTTCAGTGGAGTGTAAGTCTGATGTGTTTTGAGGTACTGTAGAATGTACGAAATGAACTTGTTTCAAGTATGCATGTGCAGAATCCTTAATTGTAAAATAAGAGGTACAACTGTGAATAATACAGCGTGCCTTCCAGCAGTACAAACACCTTATACTCATTATCAATGCACTTCTCGGAGTTCTGTTTATTACTGATAACTCCTTGAATTAGTTACCAGCGGTTTCCTATGGATGAACTCTGTGCTTTGTGTGGTTTTCGGTTTCTCAGGTAGCGCTTAAACTCCTGCAGTTCATATGGGCCCAGGCTCTGGTCCACGCCTGGTTTAGGCTTGTAGCTTAGTGGAGAAATTATGTAACCATTCCGGTAAAGACAGACTTGCTTACACATCTCAAAGCAACTAAAAAGCAGGCCGAAATATGGGACAATCTGTAATGTTAAAATGAAACATAATATTAGTAACAAGGAAGAGGAAATGCATTATTAATATATTAATATCTATTGAGTTTTTAATGAAATACAAAACTTTGTAGAAGCATTTACACAGAAAACATATGATGCTTGGGTTATTTTTATCTCTGTCAGCACGTAAGCATATAAAACACCTTCACGTCACCTTCACCATGTTGGCTGTAAAGCCACTCCAAAGAGCCATGACGCCCTTGTTCTTGATGACCTGTCTGAAGCAGTCTATCATTCCATTAAAATGGACATCAACTCCTCCACAATGGGGCAAAAGAAGGCTCTGGGCCTAGATTAAAGACATTATATACAGACATATTCCTGATTATTAAGAAATAATTGCATACGGCTCCATCAGAGAATACTAACACTGTTGATTGTAAACAAGAAGTTAAAATGTTCATTTTTAATAAATCATGTACTTTTGTTTGCCCTACTATACTGCATTCTTCTAAACTTATCTAAACCCTCTTGATGTGTAATCTGTGGGCTTTATTTACGGTGTCTATAGAGACTTTGTTTAGCCCCAAACTGAAAGTCTCAGAACATTTAGTAGCTTCGGAACGTTTATTCCTGACATTGCAATTTAACTTGCAAAAAGCAAGTTTTAGCGAAACAAAACATATAGGAACCAGATCATGTGTGTTGTGTGTGAGAGGTCAGCTATCTTTAGACAGTTTATCTTTGGCATAGACAGACCATGTACATTCCCAGCTGCTGCAGGCCCTTGTGTCCTTCATAATAGCAGCTATCGCGCCACATGATCCTAGCTGCATTGTTCTGTGACCTGTTGCAAAAACTACCGAATTCAAATTCATGTTGCTTTAAAACATTTTATTTTTAGCATAAATGAAGAGGCCACAGCCAAGATAAAAAAAAGTTTTTTACATTTAAGGAGGGTCTTAAGTCTGCGATACTGGTACTTTTTTGCCCCTTTGTGGTAGCATTGTGCCATTGCAGCATTATTTCTTACCTGCATTTTCTTTTTAACAGTTTCAAACGGGAAGGAGAGCGTCTGAGTGACTCCTGCTGCAAGACAGCCATTGATGAAGTTCTGCAAAGACGTGAAGCGAACATGGCGCTCCTGCCACAGCTTATCCAAATTGACATACACCGCATAGCAGCCAACAGAGAACGGAACGGCACCTATCCACAGTAATCCGAACGTTCATAAACTTTTAAAGCAAAAGTGTGATAGCTCCAGAAGTAATATTATTAATTACAATGTTTTGATGTTTTTAAATATAGGTTTACATTAGTTTGAATATTCTGAGGTGTAAACAGGATACATACCTAACACTGTGAGGGAAAAGCCCCTGTAGAGAGCTTGAAGTCCTTCATTTCTGTAGATGGTGGAGAGAGAATGCAACAACCCTCTGTACGTTGGTTCTTGGTAATTCTGAGCGATAAGTCTTGTTTCAACCACCTCCAGTGGATACGTCGCTAGAGCAGCAGATATGCCTGCCAGCCCACCGGCTACTATGGCTCTCCATTGTGAGATATCACCCAGTTCATCAATGTGAAGGTGGACAATACTGCCGAAAATACAATATGAAATGAGTAGTTGTGATATTGCTATATAGCAATTACCATAGAACCTAAGTTAGAATACAAGTCATATGAACCAGATACATCTAACTAATATTAAAAACCTGACTATCTAAAGGCTAAACAAACTGTTAAATGCTTGAAATAATAAACCTTTAATAACTAAATAACTTAGCTATATAGCTGTATTTTAAGAAAATAACTGTATTGCATTTTCACAAGTATTTTACCCACATTTTCAATTAAACATTGCATAGGAAACGTACATAATCTAAACAGAGAATTATCAATTTTCCTATTGTTATTTATTTATTTAATTTGTGTGACTAAAAATTTTATGAGCATATTAGAATGAGCATAATAGAATGATTTCTGATGGATCATGTAACAGCTGCCAAAAATTAATCTTTACCTTAGAAAACTGTTTATTAGCATTTTATTACTGTTCACTGTGTGTGTGTATATATATATATATATAATATACGTGTACTACTGTTGGTCTAAAATATGTAAATGATTAGAAAAATAGCCTAAATCTAAACTTCTTATGTTAAATAGAAAGTAACATTTATATATAAAAACAAGTCATTTTTGTGCATTGTTATTGCAAAAATAATATAGTGTAAGTCGGCAACACCTAAGCCCCAAAATATCATGCATATTAATTTATTTAAACAACTTTCGCATAGCGTATGTGACGTTTCGAGCACACAGGCTCTTCATCAGACTATGTGCTATTACATGCACAAATAATTATTAAATCGAATACAATAAAGATTAATATCGTGTTAATACTATTACTGTAAAAAACATATTTTACAAAAATGTGATTATTAATAAATGACATTAGCTTGCATCAGAGAGGTACGCGCATATTCCTTTCATAGGAACAGTGTGTTTTAAAACAAGTCGGAATACACCCTCCGCTCGTTTTCCTGGAATACTGGAACACTATGTACGGGTCTTTCTAAAACAGTTTCCGGTGTCTCCGTTAACCCCCCTGCAGCATGTGAAAATACACGTGACCAGTATAACAATTAAGTACTTCTCCAATCCCCCTCTGATGGGCGTTGCTAAGTGCATAGTTCATAACCATAGAAACACTACAGCTGAAATGGGTGTTTTATGAATGCACAGAATTAAGGCCACGCCCGCTGCAGTTTCAGGATGAGACCACGTCATCGTGCCGGTTTTCTGAGCTACATGATTGGTCAGGAAATGAAAGCGTGATGTGTCACGTTGAACTAATGTAAACCCCCTGCTATACGAAGCTAGGCTAATGATGAAAAATATATATCTAAATATATAAAATAATCGTCATTTAAATGATCTATTGTAAATATAACGTATTAAGCATGTTGAAATGCGTTCTTACTCTTGTTAACGTTACAACATTATATACTTTATTTCGACTATTTTCAAACGCTATCAAGCTTGCACGTCAACTTCCTGTTGTCTTTGTTTACCATCACAGCTGATCGAAAAAAGTTGATCAGAATTTAAGCATTGCACAAATCAACAATACGTACATAAAGCATAAATGCTGATCGCCGAACATTCATTATTAAGCATTAAAAATGTCTGATACTTACTTTTTGTAAGTCGCTAAATGCACGGCACTGTAGGGGAACAATCGTAGACAGGAAACCATATTACCCTTCCAAAAAGCTCGAAGTCCCTCATTCTGGCAAATAAAAACAAAGCTGTGCAAGAAGCCCCGTTTACAGTGAAACGTCCCTATTTGACTCAAAATCTTCACGACTTCCAGAGGCGACGTTACCGTTTTGCTAAACACCCCGGCAAAACCGACGCACAGTAAACTTTGAGAACTTGTCAGGCGGTCGTCCTTCTTGACTATGGCCATACTTCATAAGACAAATGTTTTGTTCTCCAGCCGTTAAAGGAGAAAGAAAAAACGCTGGGAAATGAACACACTAGCGGTATTGTTTATCATACACACATCCAGCTGCAGTGCAACTTGTCCGCGGCCAGGCAGTCACATTGGTTGATATTTTGGTGAAGGCGGGGTGTGGTTAGTGCAAGTGCAAGTTTGGTTGCATGCAAAATCAATCCATAACAGATGTCAAAAAGCTATAGATGGAAAGACTTGGTCATAAACAATCTCGTGTTTCTTTTAGAGAGCCGTAAACAAATTTACTGTGCTTTCTTTTTTCGCTTAAGGAGGCCAATTTTCATCTTGTAAAAATGATTAATGAGTGGATTATGGACACACCAAGTCAATACATAGAATTATACACTCTTAGTTATACACTATCTTTGACAGTGCTGCGCTGCATTTCAAAATCTGATCTATTATCTATATTATCTGTTTGATAAAGGTTAATAATAGGCCTACAATAGTATAAAATAGCTCGATGAATGCACATCAGGAACAGTATATTATAAATACATCTGAAAAATAAATAACCATTTGATCTCTCTTTGTCCAATCAACAGTAACTTTTTGTTTTTGCTGCTGCTGCAGTGAATGATATACAGGTACATCTCAGTAAAATAGAATTTTGTGGAAAAATAACTCATATTGTGAATCTCGTGTATTAAATAAGTTCAATGCACAAGTTTAAGTCTTTGGTTCTTTTAAGTAAAACCCACCAATTCATATCATCTCAACAAATTAGAATTTGGTGACATGCTAATCAGCTAATCAAGTCAAAACAAGGTTTCCTGAATCTTCAAAATGGTCTATCAGTTTTGTTCACTAGGCTACACAATCATGGGAAAGACTGTGGATCTGACAGTTGTCCAGAAGACAATCATTGACACCCTTCACAAGGAACGTAAGACACAAACATTCCTTGCTAGAGAAGCTGGCTGTTCACAGTGATTCAAGCAAGTGTGGAAGAAAAAGATGCACAACCAACCGAGAGAAGCCCAGCCTTATGAGGATCATCAAGCAGAATCCATTCAAGCATTTAGGTGAACTTCACAAGGAATGGACTGAGGCTGGGGTCAAGGCGTCAAGAGCCACCACACACAGATGAGTTGAGGACTTTGGCTACAGTTGTCATGTTTCTCTTGTTAAGCCACTCCTGAACCACAGACAGTGTCAGAGGCGTCTTACCTGGGCTAAGGAGAAGAAGAACTGGACTGTTGCCCAAAGTCCTTTTGTCAGATGAGAGTTGCATGATGTCCACAAGTTTCCACAGTCTGTGATGATTTAGGGTGCAATGTCATCTGCTGGTGGTGGTCCATTTTGGGGTTTTTTAAACCAGCGTCATCCTTTTACCAAGACATTTTGGAGCACTTCATGCTTCCTTCTGATGACTTTCAGCTTTGTACACAGAATTAAAGCAGTAATTAAAGCAAAAAGAGCCCCTACCAAGTATTGAGTACATATACAGTAAATGAACATACTTTCCAGAAGGCCAACAATTCACTTAAAATGTTTTTTTTAAGTATTTTCCTAATTATTCTAATTTGTTGAGATGATGTACATTGGTGGGTTTTTGTTAAATCTGAGCCTGAATCATCACAATTAAAAGAACCAAAGACGTAAACTACTTCAGTCAGTGCGCACTGGATTGATTTAATAGACGAGTTTCACAATTTGAGTTGATTTACTCAAATAAATGTAACTTTTCCACGACATTCTGATTTATTGAGATGCACCTGCAGTGTGGCAAAAGAAAAGTACCAGTAAATGACCAGCAGATGGCAGCCTTTGCCCAAAAACATCACAGCAAGTTATTTCAAATCTTTTTGAACACAATTACTAAAATGCAGCATTTCAAATAATGAATCAGTGTATTGCTTAAATTTACAATACAGCTTTACAAAGACAGCCTAAATAATTAATATAAAAGTTTTTACTATAGTCTTGATATAATATAATTGTCTTCAATAGTAAAGGTCATATTTTACTTATAACATTTATTTTGAATTGGGGAACAATAATTCAGACAATTTTTCATATAGAATATTTGCCAGAAATAACTATATATTATAATATACAAATATACACTCACCCAAGTTCAAAACTTTGGGCCAACAAAGATTTTTTAAGAAACTAATGCTTTTATGGAGTAAAGTGGATCAAATTCAAAAGTGACATTAGACATTTATAACATTACAAAATATTGCTTTTTCAGATAAATGTTTTTATATTGAACTTTATATATTCATAATCAAAACATGTTTCAGAATTTCTAAAGAATCATTCAACACAGAGGACTATAGTAGCTGCTGCTGCTTATTGCTGCTTTACAGAAATTAGTTCAGCATAAAACATGCACAAAATTTCCATGCATGCATATGTACGTATTACTTTATATAATTTTATATATTGGTTTCTTAGGATGTTCACAAATATGTACTTTTTGTATAATTAACAGACCACCAATGTCTTATGATGATCCACAGTCTGCTGGTCAAACAGCCAGCAGAGGACAGTCTTTACTCAAAACCACAGACAGTATTGCATGCATTACAAAAGAAGTATGCCGTTAACCTCTGCTATGACGAAGTGATGTATGTAAAGTATTATTAATATTACCAAGGGAAAGCATATCTGGAATATCTTTTTGTTTTAAATTTAGATTAAATTAATAATATATTGTAATCATTCCAATCCATTCATAACCTCACATAATTATTAACAGAACAATTCACCGTATATAAAAGTAGACACATTGTTTGAAGGTGATTGCATTTAATAAGAATTTGCCAAATGCATCAGTATCCGTTCAATGGCTTCATAAATCTGGCTTCATTTTATTACTTAGAGCAAGTATTTAGTAAAATGCATGTAAAGGTGTATGTGGTTATCCACCAATCTGTGAGTTACGTAAACAACTACTCCATGCCAGTCATACCTTCAAACCCTTCATGGCAACACGGACACAGTAAAGTATGCCACACCGTGGCATGTTGCCCTATGTATGAAAATGAGCACATGAGTCCCCCCAATTTCCCAGCAGGGTCTTGTAGTTTCTTTCCTGTTAGGGCTAGTGTTTGTTTTCAGCCTGTATCCCCCTGCGATGTACGCCTCCCTCCCCTGCTGAGTCGACAACCTCAGCTGCCTGTGAAGAGCCCACCTCCTGTCTGTAGCTGGGCCACTTGGCTTTTGCACAAAGGCTACTGGAATAACAGTGCCCCGAGAAGGAAATGACAGTCTGTTCAAAAGAGCCACAGCATTGCACTGGGGGGTGGGCTGGTGTAGCTTAAAGCGGTGCAGGAGACGTTTTATCATTGCATACTGATGGTTTATTCAACATTTGATAGTCATACCACTCAACCTACCCCAGGTTTAAGTCATATATGTGAATCCGTAAACACCTTCCTCTGCGAGTTTCTGTATTTACACATTCAATATTTACAGTCACGTCGACTGTCATTGTTATCTGACCGCAGTGAGAATGAGTGAATTTTCTGTCCTCAGACGCAGTAAAAGTCCCGGCACTTCCTTTGTATGTGACAAGAAGGCCTCCTTTGATCTCTCAGTCATATGTATGCGGCTCCAATTACAAGATAATGGAGTGATACTTATGAAAGATCAGGTGTGAAGTGTGCGCATGTGCTGGATCTTATCAATTAGTGGACGAGCCACTTGACAAGACGGACACATTGTGTGCTACCGAGAGAAAATATCTTCTCGGGCTCTTTTAATGTGTCTCTCAATCATTTTCTCACCTTTGTTTATTCACTGTTAGCTGTCCTCGCCCGCCTTCTCTGTGATCTGCATCTACTATAGTGGATAGGGCACTGACTTCCTCTTGAATTCACACAGTGCCCTTCCTGACTCCCGCACTGACTCTGTGTCCTGGACTTATTAACCCGGGAACTTCCAGAGCTCCTTTGTCTTGCTCTTCTCTCTACTTTAGGGGGCTGTGAGCGGAGGGGACAGCTATTGTCATTCACTGTATGCCATGCGCAAGTCTGCCCTTGATCCCTGGCTTTGAAATGGAGCGCTGGAGGAAGAGGGACTGACTCGTGCAATACTCTCAGCTAGCTTCTTTCTCACCCTCTTTATGAAAGTTTCTGCTCACAAATAATGATGAAATGGTCTTTGTGATAGAATATGTTTATTTAAATAATGTAAACTACTATTTGGAGGTTCTCCACAACCCTCTGCCTGAATTATGTAAGCTGTTGTGAGTGTATCGTGTCAAAAGAGGGCGCTCTTTGTCAGTTAGTGCTACACTGGAGACAGGCCTCCTCCTGCAAACTGGTGCCAGGCCAGAGACAAGAGCAATAAAGTTCTCACCTCATTATCAAGAACACAGCCACATCACAGCCCACTGCCAGGTGGGAAAGGGGGGAAAGATAGGGGGATGTGGAGATAATCTGGAAGAAAGGGCTGATCTGACACCCTTCACCTGGTAATACAGCAGATAGTTGACTAATTCACTGTGCAGAAAGGACTATATGTGTGTGTGTATGTGTGTGTGTGAGCCTGGACCAAGTCCACAAGAACTTAAGGGTATATTTGTAATAATCGCTAAAATCATTAGGATATTAAGTAAATATCATGTTCCATGAAGATATTTTGTAAATATCACACCGTAAATATATTAAAACTTGCATTGCTGAGAACTTCATTTGGACAGCTATAAAGGTGATCTTCTCAGTATGTTGTTGTTGTTTTTTTGCGCCATAAGATTTAAGATTTTCAAATAGTTTCAAATATCTCTGCCAAATATTGTCCTTACAAACCATACATCGATTTAAATATTATTCAATCAGCTTTTAAATTATGTATAGATCTCAATTTTGAAAAATGTACACTTATGAATGGTCCAGATAATTTGTATTTTTTATTTTTGGTCATGTTTTGTAGTAATGACATATGATAAAAACTATAAACAAAACTGTATATCCACTGTACAATACAATACAGTACTACATTCTATGATAAATATGAATATTAAAAAGTAATAATGTTTTATTTGTCTTCTGACATGTTTTTGCTAAATACATCCACCATTTATATATATATATATTTTTTTATTTTTTTATTTTTAATAAACTGAAAAAAATATATTTGAATAAAACTATTAAATATTTTATGTGACTATTATCTAACAACAGAGAACTGTGAACATTTAAATGTGTTTTCAAATTAAATAAAAAATAAATTGTACTACTAACTTGAAAATTGAAGGGAAATGCAAATTAGTTCAGGTTTGCGAAAGTTTGTGAATCCTTGTTATTGGCAATTTAGGTCAGTGTTAATATACTCTCATGAAGAATTATTACTATGAGCACTGAGAAGGTTTCATGACAGCCATTTAGTTATAGAGGCTTGCAAAGTGCTAGATAGACCTGGGCTCCTAGCAGCTGGTCCTCCTATCTTCACATGTACAACCAATAAATCAATATCAAATCTAGCAGGAAGCCAGATGGCCTCCCTCCAGACCCTCGACATAGTGGGTCACAGGCCTCTCAAAGCCAGCATGGCTACTGTAAGCCAGACCAACAGAGAGGAGCCTTTGAAGGCTTAGACATTCAACAAGGAGGCTATGAATGACTAAAGGGGACAAATAAGCTGTTACGACTCGGGTCAGATCAGTGTTTGTGTTTCTCTGAACATCAAAGGCTCAAGACTGTTTGATATGCAGCCCCCACACCTTGATCCAGAGCCGGGACAGGTAATGGGGTGGAGTAGTCCATTGAGTAACAAGGAGGGGGGCTTGTAGAGTCCTCCTCTTAGGTCTTGCTGTAGGGCACTCGATTCAGACAAAGAATCTTTTAGGTTCTCTGACTCCCTACAGAGCTGTCGGCCCCATGAAACCACAAGCATCTTCTGCTCAGGATCTGGTTATATGTTACTCTCTGTGGTCATAACAAGACTTGTGCATGCAGTGTCTGATATTGGTACAGAAAAATTATAAAATGACCATTTCTTATTTTGTATTACATGGTAATACTGTGGTATTTTGTAATATAACTTGGTGCTTAAATTCCATTGTACTTATGTGGTACTTCATGGTACTTTCGAAACCACCTTGTACCAATATAGTATTTTTTTATCTCTTTTTTGGACTATAGTTTATAGTTTAAGGTCATTAATATATGTATAAAAAAAAAAAAAAGTTAAATATTACAAGAAAATGTAGAGTTAAAATAAATGGTGTTATTTTAAACACTCTATTAAAAAAAACTCTACAAAAATATTTAAAAACCTATTAAAAAATAAATATTAAGGAGAACAAATGTTTTCTGCATGTCCAAATTATTTCTGAAGTATCATGTGATGCTGAAGACTAGAGTAAAAAATGATGAAGATTTTGCAGAAATAAATTACATTTTAAATCAAATTCATATTGAAAACCGTTTTAAATTTTAATTATATATATATATATATTTTTTTTTTAATGTATTTTTGCTCAAATAAATCTTAGTGCATCCATTAACTACACTCATCTAACATCTTTGCATTAAACATAATCTAAAATGTCTTTAATCACTCGTTCATGTTATTGACTGTCCTTAGCTACATCTGGATACTTAAATATGAATTTAAGTTTTTTTGATTTAACAGCGCATAATATTGGCTTGTAAATACATTATTAATTTTTTTTTTCCTATAGCATATGCGCCAGGATTTAACACAGAAGATGTTGCAATTTTAAAATGCTAGACCCGAAAACACAAGTTAAACAGTAGTTTGATTGAATGGCTGTTCACAGAGGAGTGTGAAATGCCAGCTCTATGGTGAGGTGTGACTAGGGTGAAGGGGGCAGCTCTGGCCTTTGTGTAACTCCCAGGCTGAATGTGCGGCAGCTATTGTTCAGACACGACCGCCTGGCCTCTCAGTCTCTCTCCTCCACAGCTTTGTCCAGAGCTGCATGACCACTTCCTTAACCCAGGTCAGGGCAAGGTCGTGACTTTGGTAACTTACCCCTGGACCGTCTGTGCTGTCTGCACATCCATAAATGCATAAACATTCAGTCAGGCTGACTTTGAAATACACTTGAGGGCCTACCGAGGAGGAAAAGAAAAAGTATGAGCTGTACTGATCTGAAATTTGAATAAGAATAATTATGTACAATTGGATGAAAATTAGCTAAGGAGAAAGATCACAAGAAAACGTGTAAATTTATAGCATAATAAACAAAAAATTACACAAAACACTATATAGAGTGACTGAGAGTTTAAGTCCTCAGATTTACAATGTTGAATTAACCCCCCTGTTAACCCTAATGGGCTCTGTAACTGTGAAGACACAGGTCAGTCTGGTCTCTTTCTCTTGTTCCAAGGCCTTATTGGACTGTGAAGAATGAGACCCCTTCTCTGTTGATAAGAAGAGGAAAGGCTAAAGTGCTTAAAGGCATGGTATACACAGTTTTGGTACTTTGATGGAGGCCGAGTGAAGAAGGAGGGGAGGTATATCGGCAGATAAAGATCACCATGGGTCTTTGATCTTTAAGAAACTGATAAGATGTTACCAAGTGGCATGCTGGGTGGACAAGCAGGCCCACATGACAGGTACAAACAAGCAAATGCAGCCCCAGAGGTGATGTCTGCGAGGAGAGCCAGATAGCTACAAGAGGAATGGCAGATGGGCAATTAGCCATTTCGCTTTGGAGTGAAGTGGAGTGAAAAGTTAACACAGCAAACTTGCTTCACTGAACAAAGTACTTTAGATTTATATTAGATATGTTATGGATGAGTAGAGCGCATTATTTATGACTTAAAACATTACCTAATGGAAATAATCGAACTTCTTTTTTAGCAAAGTCAGCTTTCCCAGAAATTAAGGGAATGCTTCCCCGAAACAGCACACCAAATCAAAGATTTTAAATACATGTGCCCAATTTGATGGCGGAAGATTGTTAAAGTGACACTCGAATGTCAAGCTAAAGCGCAGCGGGGGTGGGCTGTGTCTGCATGCTACCTGATTTAGGGCCTGCATGTGGATGCCAGACAGAGCCTGAAGTCTGAGGGTGCAAGCTGCAGCGTGAAACAGATGCCTGGCTGTCTGGTCGAGGGAGGAGGGGGGTCTGTGTTGAATAAGATGTGGGGAACTGCCTGTGGAGTTAATGTGCTTTCATTGGTCCTCCTAGCAACAGAGCTGTAATATTCACTGCACCTGCACCAGGTCTGTAAGTGTGCATGTTAAGAGAAGAATGCTGGATGTTACAGTGGATATCTGGGAGTATGTAATTATCTATATTGGCTGGCACTCGTTATATAGTGACAGGAAAGAAAGACCATAGACACAAATTACATCATTGATAGTTCTTTCAAAGACTTTTCTCTTTTGATTACAATGCACTCTTGCAATCCAGACACTATAATACTATAAGCAAAACTTTATTAATACAGCTTGAAAATTAAATAAAATCTAATGGACTGGAAAAACGACAAGACAATACAATAGAAACAATAAAAATACAAATAAATTGGTAGGTCATTCTTCCAGGACAAACAGTCTGGAAATTAATAGATAAAACTTAAAATGAAATGAAATAAAATAAAATAAAATATGACGAAACGAACAAGCTGTTCTATTCTGTCTGGAACAGAACAGAAAAGAATAGAATAGAATAGAATAGAATAGAATAGAATAGAATAGAATAGAATAAAACAGAATAGAATAGAATAGAACAGAGTAGGGTAGAATAGAATAATAAATTAACTGGTATTAATCCAGGACAAAGTCTGGAAAATAAAATAAAATAAAATAAAATAAAATAAAATAAAATAAAATAAAATAAAATAAAATAAAATAAAATAAAATAAAATTAAATACACCCAGGACAAGCAGAATAGATTAAAATTAAATACAAATAATCTGTAATGGATTAGTCATCCATCCAGGACAAGTAGTCTGGAGATGAATGGATGAATGAAATTCAAAAAAATATAACTTCAAATAAATAAAACAAATGTAGTAGACAAATAACAAATAGTAGTCTGGAAATGAATGGATAAAACAAAACACAACAAAACAACCTGTAATGGACTAACTATTCATCCAGGATAAGTAGATTGAATAAAAAATAAATGGATGAACAAATCAAATCAATACAAGAATTTTGAAAAATGTATAAACAAAACAAAATAAATTAAGATTTCCGTCTTAAGCATTAAGTCTAATTCCTGTTCATAGCCCAATGACAAAGACAATTAAAAGAATTAAGACGTAAGAGCCTTCATTATCAGTTCCCTCCTACAGACATCAAAAGACACATACAGTGAGAGTGCAGCTGCCCTGGTGGTGTGACTTTCTTCTCTCACACTGTTGTTTGTGTTGAGGATGTTTACCGATCCCAGGAAAGACAAACAGGTTCATTCTTATATGTGGGAGTTGTGCTCAAACAGATGAGCCAATAGGACTGATTCAGCAAAAGGGTCAGTTTGTTACTCATTGTTGCCATTGTTGTTCTTCGTTTCCTTTCACGTTGGCTATGTCTTCATACACAGACGCTCCCGTCAACAGCCAGGGTCACAACAGGAATTTTTAAGAAAAACGTGTTGCATTCACATTTGATCTTTTGTACTGTACTATTATCAAATCCATCCAAAACTATGGCTAAAAATGCTTTCAGTTATTTTCAAATAAACACTGTACATTGAAAGAATTAAAAAAATATATAATTTCTTCTACAAGTTACATAACTTGCCCTGTCAGCCATCCATAGTGAGTGTAAACATCTGGGGACAGCTGCACAAATGTGGCACTCGCACATCTGATCTCTGCAAAAGAAAACAATTTTATTTAGCTTGCTTTTGATAAATCAGTTTAGCATACATACATCACTATTGTTGCTGGTAAACCGTACAAGCTCACAAAACATTTCAAGTCAAATAAAGTCACCTTTATTTATATAGCACTTTTAACAATAGGAAATAAAACAGACATATCATTTTCCAGCTCAGTATCTGTGCAATCAAATCACATCGCAGGAAATTAAGTGTCCCCAACTGCAAGCCAGAGGCGACAGCAGTAAGGAACCATTTAATGACAAATATAAAAAACATTTATATGATTCACTGAAAAAACAGCTTTAGGTTTGACCTTGATTCTTTTCTAATGACTGTGTAATTTCTAATGGACACTAGTTAGTACAGTGTTCTGAGCAATGGACAACATTATGTAACAAAAAGAGAATGATCGGTTTGATCAGCAATAGTCTTTGTCTGCGCTGGACTTAAAGGTGTATAAATCACAGAAGGAACAAGCCTCAGCGCAGAGGTTTTATGAGGGGACACTTCCCTTGCGTCCTGCAGGGGGTAGAAGCCGACACTGTTTGAGCGTCAAAGAGCTTTTAACTGGCAGGATCACAAACAAAGAATTATTACTTTATTGGACATCATTAAAGAAACCCTTTTTTGCACTTACCCTGATTTCTTGTAGGAGAGAATAGTTAACACATAAGAGTTATTCTCTTAAAATGTTAGTTATTATCAAAAGTTAAATTTTTAGATATATTCCTGCTGGGGTTGTCAATTGATGAAAACCACTTAGAGAATTTAGCAAAGGACCTTTGCAATTAATTTGTTAATTATGTATCCATAAAACAATTATACACATGAACTGTTTAAACAAGGACTCTTAACAATTGGACAAGTGCATTATCCTAAAATGAATGATGGCCATACAAGTGCTGTCTGAGTTCAGATTTCAGCTGTTCTGACAGCGCTAATGAATTGCTGACACTAAACAACACTATTGTCAAAACATGTGGAGAATGCACAATATTAATAGCTACAGAAGCATACAGATGGCCCTGCAGATTAACCAAAAAGCCACATAAATTAATCCATTAGGATTTTGTGTACATGGGAGACTGGGAGTTGTTTGTATGTAAGTAATATTAGGAAATAAAATGTTAAACTTAGTTCAAATAAAAACGTCAGAATCATTTTTAGTATAACAGATTATAAAACAAGTGAGCATAGGAAAACTAACCAGAAAACATTTAAACAAATGTCAATGATAGACTAATAATGAAGTTTTACTGAACTGTGTTATCAGGATGAGGGTTTTTGTCATAAATGTAAGGTCTGTTTAAAAATGGTTGTGTTTTATAAGTTTTCACAGTTTAGGCCTATAGTAGGCTATATACTTATTGGCATGCACACACTTTCCCAACACCATAGATCTGACATTTTTTGGACAAAACAAAGTTTTGATAATTGTGTAAGTTTCCCTTTCCATTTTCCCCTCCAGTTTCATGCTTTTCTTGGTATTTAATAAATATGTTATCGTTTAAATACTCTTTACTAGTACTGTGGCAACTTACAGTGTGACAACAGAAACAACAACTTAACTGTGCATTGTAAAAACTTTATAAACCACGTTTAAAATTGATCCTGACTTCACGTTTAAATTTTATAAATGCAGTACGTTTCCCGCGTTACACACCTGCACGACACGCGCTGAGTCCAAAGGTGGGTTTGTTTTGTACCTGCGCAAACTTCCTGTGAAACCGTCAGAGCCGACGTGTTTGCCTGAAACTCATGCTGGTTGCGTCGCCTACGGTTTATTCATACCTGCCGTGTTTCCCAGTTATTATTAAATGGGGATGGAAGTAGTTTAATGCTTATATTTTAGAGTTTAGACGAAGTCGAGGCTGTTTATGTTTTATTTTTCGACCGCGTCTTTGTTTTATTACTTCCGGAAATCCGCACAGGTAAGACTAGTTTCGGTCTTGAGCGCGAAATATCCAGCGCGTCTCTTTTCTTACATAACACACTAATCTCACAACATTTCCTTTAACTTCTTCTCTAAACTACTGCTGTTGCCTTGTTGTCGTTGAATGTGAATAAATGAAGGTTAAAAGGACAGTTAAGCGACCATGACACCGCTTCTTTCATAACAGCTCACCTCGAACACATTGTAGGTGTTTTCACCAGGTTGTAACCATAAAGGTAACGTTAGCTAGGTTGTGTTAAACAAAGAAACACATGCGTTATTTGTGTTGCTTTTTATCCAGTATGTAATTCAAGGGCACTTGGTTGTCCAGGTTACTGTCAGAATCTCCTGTCAGCTGATTGATGAATGATTTATGGCTGTTTCTTTCTCGTGTGTCACATCTACCTGCAACGAGACTAATTTAAAAAGGTTGGAAAATACTTAGACTGGCTTATGTGATCATATGTGGTATTAAAGTAAAACAAGCAGTATGTTTTTAATGCATGCACTAAACTAAAGCATGTCAAAGACTGCATAAAAAGCTTAAATTTACCCCCTTAAGAAGGTGGGGTCTCCTTTCAGAATAAACAACAGACCTCAAAAAGTAAACAAATATGATTTATTCTTTTTGAATCCCATTCTTCTGGTTGTTTGCTTGTGGTGTCTATTTTTAAGGCAGCTGGTTTATTCCCGTAAAAGAGAAAGCGTGTTGTTCAAACTTGTTCTAGCATTAAATGAATCATTCATTTAGAAAATTACAATTCTGTGGTTATTTCCGTCTAGTGTTGTTATTTCCTTCGTGTACAGTATGACTTTCTTCTTGCATGCAACACAAAGCAAGATGTTGACAGCATACAGATGAGGTGAAAGTGGATGGTGACTGAAGCTGTCATTCCCATGCATTATGTCGTCTTATTCCTTTTGTGTTTCACAGAAGAGCGAAAAGTATGGAATGAGGTGAGGAGGGGTAAATGGTGAGACGGTTTTTGGGTGAAGTGTCTCTTTAAATGAAATGTTGATTAGAGGAGAGCATCTTCTTGCTTGTTCCTATTGACTTGGAGGGCAGTAAAGAGGAACTCCAGGTGACTGTACAGCAGTATATTTTCATATTTTCCAAACTTAGTCATTCAGTCTGTGCTATTGCCCATGTATTCATTCTATAAGGGTGTGTCAGAAGGAATGATTCATGGCCCCTGCTTGAGTTGGGTAGGTGAGAGCATTACAGACTGGGTGTTCACGTTTTCTTTGATTTACCATTTGTTCTGTAGGCGGTGGACAGGACAGGAATTGTGCTAATTTATGACATCAGCACCCTGGTAATCTTAACATCTGGAAACTACATAGACTTTGAAACAGTCAATGTTCAGTGACTGTTTAGCACACAAACAGGTGAATGACACACTGTGTACTCGAGGAGCTATGTGGACTTAGATTTGTTAGGTTTTGTAGTGGAGTACAACCTTGAGAGGTTCACAAACTCTGTATCATGGCAGGATAGGAGAGATTGACAAGCTCCTTGTCTCCTGTGTGTCAGATACTCCCATGAGGCTGTGGGGTGAGTCCATCTATCTTAGCCAGGGTCACAGCTACAGTGGACAAGTGGGGAGGTAATTCTAGCAAAACACATCTTAAATCTTAAGTTTCAGGGTTTTAGAGTGTTTATCATGGCTTCTCTTAGTATGTGTTGTTGTTAGTAAGGCACTGTTAATACTTACTGTGCCGATGTACTTTCATTATAAGGTCAAAAATCCCATTATCATGAGAATATTGTTTTATATTTATATTCATCATCAGTCAATGCAGCACACATGCACCCTAGAATAAAAGTGATACATTTTACACTGGCAAGCATCAATCAGTATTTCTCTATCTACAGTGTGTATTAAGCATTCATGGGCTGAACCAATATACAAATTCTGGTAGGTTATTTTCATATTATGGCTGATATTGTATTGTCTCTAAAACAGTAGATAAACCTAACATCAGGTGTTTTAAATATTGTAAGGGAATAAACAGTATAGCGTGATAATATACAGTATTAAAATAGGATTTTGTTATAAGCTAAAAATGACATTTAACCGTGTTACTAAATCATTTTATTAAATAATGGTGTTTTAAAGTATTAGATGATGGGAAAGATAATGTTAAAATAGTAGAATTATATATGTGTATGTATATTTGTTTATAAATTATATATAT
>JAUCMT010000026.1:17082253-17185662 GCA_032357475.1 Enteromius thamalakanensis
TTATTATTAATTAATTAATTATTTTTTTATTTAGAGTTTTATATATTAAGAAATGCAAGTATAAATAACAAAATAATATTAAACAAAATAAATCTTGAAAAACAAATTATAATGTAAAAATTATATAATACAGCTAACATTGGAACCCTATAGATAGAAATAGAAGAAAAAAACTCTAGAAAATGTGTAATATTCTTTTTTTTAATTATAAATGTAGTCTTTATATATAAAATGTGTAGATGTGCGGATGGAAGTTCTTTAATCATATTCAATAATATTAAAGTGCTAAATTAAATCTACTTGACTTGCCATCGATTTAAATGTAGTGGTAATTTTTTTGTGTTAATTATTACTCTCGCCTGGTTATGTCCAGTCACTTATCAGTAGCATATGACGGAGGTCAGTGAGTAAGAGAAATATGTCCTGCTTGACCTCTGACAACACACACGCATAACTCACAGTGTAATTGGCCAGAGCTTGAGCTTGGTTCTTAGAATGCTCTGCCTGTACTAGTACCACATCAGCAGTCTACACTCCCCCTCGTCCTCCGTCACACACACACACACGCTCAACCCCTCCTCCTGGGTCGGCACAGCCGGACTCTGAACGCTTCTCTCCAGTCTGTTGAGGTCTCCTTTAACTGCATGTCCTTGCATACACACACTCGCACGCACAAACACACTCTGTTCCTAGTTGAGTTGAGATGACGAGCTCTGGTTTCAGTCAGGCTGCAGGCGGCTAGCACAGCTGTTGGGCTTGAGTTTCTTGTTTTCATGCAGTGGCTGCTGGGAGTCTGACTGCACTGCCAGCATCTGAGGTGGGTTGGAATAATGATTGAGATTTATTACCTCACATTCATGGCGGACAGTGTGTTTGTTTAGCTCATCCATTGAAGTGCCAGTTTGTAAATTGTGTCATTGCATTGTGTTATCAAATGTTTGTAATGAATGGTGTAGTATTATCATTATGTGTTTATGGGATTCTAAATGAGATTTTTTTTTTTATAGTGTTCGTATGAGGGTCACTGATACATGCGAGTACCCTCAAAATATAAAAAGCCTAAAAGAGGAATCTAATTTAAAAAACATGCACCGAATTGATGTTGGTTTCAAAACACTTTTTAATGATTGCATTGAAATATAATGTTTACAAACTGAAAAGTAATTACTTGCTCTTTGAATACATGTGACTACACATTTTAATCTGTGTTAATAGATTAAAGAAGTAAAATATATTATTTATGACTGCTATTACTAATAATATTATTCAATTATTAATTACTAAAATATTTAAACATTTTCAGGGAAATATTAAATTTTAAAAATTTCACATCTTGTGTATTTGTATTGTATTTAAGGTTACGACACACAAGGTTTCATTGTGGATGGATTTAGCAGAGATTATGTGGCTCACAAAGGGAAGTGGCCCATTACTGATCGGGCATGAAGTCATTAACAACATGCTTGTAATTTCTACGCTATTCATTTTGAGTTTTTGCTCGCCCTAGTAGGTGAGTTTTGACTGCTGCCCTCCTGTCATTTCACAGAGCTTAACCCGTTTAATGACTCGCACGATGATAGTTGTTGAGCCAAACTCAGATTGTTGTTATGCAAGGAAACTCCCAGAAAGGATACAGCTGCAGCTCTTTTCCCATATTGTTGTGGTTAAGTGGATCCATGTCATTTCCTGTCCAGCCGGCATGAGCCAAAAAAAGAATGCTTGACGTGAGCTTCAGTTTTTCTTTGTTCTCTTTTCCAACAGAAACTTGGGTGTAGATGAAGCGGCTTGCAGATTGCTCTCTTTCTGGATTGGAAATATTTAATTGCTTTGCATCTGATAAAGTCAATGTAGAGTTTGCAAGCTGAGAAAGCGCCATAAGCTCTCCAGCCCTGCGGACGTCCAGCTGAACTACTTCAGGCCATGACGGAGCCAAAGGCGTCTTCAGCAGCAGGTGGCGTAACGTGGGCGCGTGTGTGTAAGGAATGTGGACAGTGTCATGATGGTCGGGACAGTCACCTGTATGAATATCAGGACGAAGTCGATGACGAGCTGGTGTGCCACATCTGCCTTCAGCCTCTGTTGCAGCCCATGGACACGCCGTGTGGTCACACATACTGCTTCCACTGCCTCAGTAACTTCCTGCACGACCAGGACTTCTGCCCTGTTGACCGCCAGAGGCTTCAGCTACAACAGTGCCGTGCCTCCAGCCTGCTGGTGCGCAACCTGCTGGACAAACTGGCCGTGCTGTGCCCGTTCGGCAGCGAGTGCCAGCAGAACATGCAACGCTGCGAACTGCAACCCCATCTTCACAACAGGTTAGTGCATGCCCCCAAGGAAATGTTTACCTATGACTAAGGCAACATAGCATAAAGTCGAAGAGATGTAGACATCGATAATGCAGACATGATTCCGTAGAAATTAAATTAAATCCGTTATGAGATGTGTGTGGATAAATATGCATGCGGCTATTAAGAAAGCTGCTGAAAAATTCGGGGAATTCCACTTATCCAGGTTTCATGTGAACAGAGAGATTTGAAAGAGCTGAGCAGGATTAAAAAATAGACATGAGTGGACCGTATGACCGACTAGTGATGGAACAGGGTGACACTCTTTAACATAATGGAGTTAATCAGGAATCACATGAGTGATTACTATAGAATGTGTGCAGATAGTTCAGCCTCGTCACCTCTGTCAGGAGTGTGTGGGAGTTGACGCATGTAATTTTTAAAAAGAATTTAAGCAGTTTAAGTGTTTATCTTCGCTCTAAGTTGTTTAGTAACTTAGTTTCTTAAGTTCAATATACGATATTGATTTCACTAAATTGATTTGCTGAATGCAAAGCCATAGTTTATGATATAGGTGATATGGTATGCAAAAGGAAAAAGCCCCTGGGAAAAAACCCATGACTTTGGTGTTTTAACACTGCCTGGAATGACCCTGTGCCTCAGCGTTCATCTCCCTTGCATGGGTTTTCTTTCTGCCGTTTTATCATATTCTTATCTACTGTGATGTAAAGCATGGTCTAAAGGTTGTTTGGCTGATAGTTCACGTGGTCAGGGACAGCCCAGTGTAAACACAGTCAGAGCAGCTGTGGGATGGGGAGGGTGGTGTTGACATGGTGAAAACCCAGACTAGACCTGATTCTGCCTTTTTTTTTGACCTGTACCATCTCCATCTCTGCAATGCAGCAGAAAAGCCTGTTAGCGTCTTCATCTGCATAGCTCCTCTTGTTTTCGTACAGAGAATTCACACTCCCTGAGCAAGTTCATCTTTAATGGATAAATGCTATGTAGCTTCGCACCGAACCGATTAAGCATTGATTTGTTTTCCGCTGCTGTTTTCTGCTGACTCCTGAATATGGCAGATCCAAAGGCGGTATGTTCAGCTTTGGTGCATGTTTAGGATATTTTTAGTTACTAATGCTGCCATCTGGTAATGAATGTCTTGTAGGTTAATTAACAGCAGACCACTGAGTAATGATGCAGAAGTTCTCTCTGACTCAGTGTGCTCCAATTCTTTCTTCTTCAGATGTCCTGCATTCAGACGACTCAGGGAAGAGGCGGAGAGAAAAAAGAGACCCTCCTGGAACGAGTTAAAGGGAAGCAAATCAGATGGAGATTTAGCTGATGCCAAGTCTACCCCGATCGCACGCACAGGTCAACTCAGTGGACCCTCAGAACCTGGACTGGTCAATCCGGCCTTTGAAGAGGGTGAAGATGGTATAGCAATAATTTATTTACTTTTTACAAAGCCATACTAGACCCAGTTTCATTTAGTAATTTTTATAAACATGCCTTAGAAAAAGGCATTACTGGTGTGTATCTTAAGAAAAAAATTAAATGTACTTCAAACGAAATCAAAGAACAAACTGAAATGATGTCATTTCAAACAAAATCAAAGTTTGTTTCGAGTTTTTGGCAGTTCGCATCGGCTGACCAAAGCAAACTTTTTGAGGAGTTCCACCTTCTTTGACCCTTCTTTTTTTTCGCTTGTCATTCAAGGCAAGGGAGCAACTTCTCCAGTCAATATATATATATATATATAATTACACTAATCTACACCTCCAGCAGCATGGGGCTGTCAGAATGTTCGAGATTTAAATATTAGTCTAGGACTAGGCTTAAGCCTTATCTTTGAAACCGGGGGTATGAGTGTCAGCAGATGCATACCTAAATATTTATGATATTCCAAATTTAATGAAAATCTGGAGTATGTGCATGATACTATGTAACATCCATACCAAAATGGTTATCAGATAATATTGATGTTTATATATATATATATATGTCAGTATTGGCTTTCCCCTCTGCTAGACTGGCTTTGCTGTCATCTAACATCCATTTTACAATATTTTTATAACTTTTTTTTTTTTTTTTATATTATTTTAGGTAAAATAATACATTTATTGTTAATTGATTATAGCCGGAAATATTTTTTTTGTTATTGGTAACTGCTAAAAATTCAATGTTGCAATCTCTTTACATATTTGTATAATATCTATATTTCTGTACTGTACACCACCTGGTAAGGATTATATTTGGAAAAGAAAAAAAGCACGTTCTTGGTGTTTGTTTTTTTTGTTTTGTTTTTGGGAGGGGGGTGAGTTATGGTTGTAACAGGTTTTTGATTTGTGGTAGCTCAGGAGTGAAGGTGAGAAGAGTGTAGCACAGACGGTGAAAAGCTGAGGAAATTGATTTGCAGCTGTGTTTACTTTTAGGTAAACCAAAACAAAGGGAAACTTTCATGTGGCCCTTAGTCTTGTGAGTAGATTGCTGAGGAGTGTCAGGATGTTATTAATATTGCATCAAAATAAAAGCAACAATCATCACTGTCTGAGAACATGTACACTCATGGAGATTCATATTAACTTGATTCTGATTAAAGCTCTAAAACACCTGGGGGGAGTCTGGGCCTGTCATATGCATGAATGGAAATGCAGTTAGTCATAAAGTCACCTAGCAACTCTCTCGATATCTTATGGGAATATTACATCATACATTTGTGTGCTTCCCAAAATAAATGACTCATTCCAAGCAGCCATGAGCAAACTGCTTTTGTTACTGCCATGTTTTGAACTACTTGGTTTTTAAGCGTTTGCAAAAGCGGGTTCCTGATGGTCTTTTGGTTTTCCAGACACCCCTCTGAGGTCCAGTCTTGTGGCAGAAGCGACAGTGGTGGAGCTGTTTCGAGAGGATCCAGACGAGGATCTGGGATTGCGTATAGTAGGAGGGAAGGACACACCCTTGGGCAACATTGTTATTCAGGAGATTGTGCGTGATTCGCTGGCTGCACGAGATGGCAAGCTGGCTCCTGGAGATCATATTCTAGAGGTGAGGTATATCTCAGCTCGTAGAGATATTATGTTTGTTTTAGATTGTCAGTCGCTATGGATCTGAACCCATTAGATGTTTTCCACTGCTTTTATCTCTCATAATCTCTCTTTCTATCGAGTTCACATGCTGTCAGTGTACACACCCCAGCGTCATTGTGTTTACATTGCAGTCACATCCCTGGATAAAAGTCACAAGACCCTGTTTCCATTGGCTGGCATATTATTGACCATATAAAAATGTAGCTGTTTTCACTTCAGTTGACAAATTCTGTCATAGGACATAGATTTAGTTCAATACATGTCCTATAAGACCTTACTTTACACAAGTTTTTAGTAATTGGTCATATTTATCTGATTTACAGTTGTTGTTCCACAAGGAAGATGGAGAAGAGTCATTCTCATGTTAAATTTAAAGTTTCACATTAAAGGAGCATTCAGTAGTTCTTTAGCTAATGTTAGCTTCATTGTTCTTTGTTTACTTTAAGTACCACCTTTTAGTAAAGCACAGTGGATTACGTTATTTCAACACATGACGAAATACATAATGAAAACAATTTGTACAGTGAGAAGTTAACACTATTCAGACGACTCTGCACAAAAACACAGTGTATTTGTGTTATTTGTAAACGTTTTAAATTGGCACTAAACTACAGAATTCACCTTTAAACAGCTCAGTTACACAGTAATGCTTCTCAGTTACAATTCACTTCAGTTAGGCAAATTTACATTCTTGTTCCAACAATCCTACGCTCTCTTAGGATTTTGCTCCTGGCCGTTCTGGAATGCAGTGCCTTGGTGAAACGAACCAGCACGACTGGCTTCACATTCAAATTCAACCTTCAGTTTTAATGCATGCCTCCAGCGTGTCTTCTCTGAGATCATATATATGGAAATCTGAATGAGGTCAACTGTCAACCCTAGAATGATCTGTATCCCTAGCTGAGCTTCTTTCTTTTTTTTAGAGAACTAAGGCCTGTAAAGAGATCTGTGGATAGCTTAGATATCTTATTTCTTGAAATGGGATCTCTCTTTTCCCCTTCTGTTTCAACACAGCAATGATTATCATAAAGGGCTATTCCAAGCCTCAGGCTGGAAGACTTTCTCTCTCTTTTTGGGTCTAGAAGCATAAATAACAGCATTATTTTAAGATCTTCTAGTATGGTGTTCTTTAGGGGGAACAAAGCGTACTGCCTGGAACTTAAATAAGGGTTAAGCATGAACCTGAATTCCCACAAGAATGGCTATCAGGCCAATCCTTTTACTTCATGCTGACTTTGACTCCTATTTTAGTGTTGTTTTAGCATTTTAACATGACACATAATGAACCAGAATGACTTTCCACTTTTTTTTAGGTGTTAGGTGTAGATTTTTTGCAGTTTTAATATCACCTAATCTATTTCGTAAATGGATCTTTTTTTAACTAACCATACTTAAAATGAACTTATCTATAAAGTTCATCCTTCAGTGAAACTGCAGACTTGTCTTCGGTGGGTTATACCAGATTTCTCCAATCTTTTAATCCACATAAATCCACATTAACATGCATTTAGAGCTGCCTCCACACAGACATTACATACATAATTTTTTCTTTATTTCACAATCTGCTTCCCTTGTCTGTACAGAACAATATGGAAGAAATGATCTGTAACTAATTTCATTGCATGTGATCTTTGCAGGTCAATGATGTCAGTTTGGCATCCATCCCCCACAGTCGTGCCATTGCTGTACTTCGGCAGTCATGTTCCCGCGTCAGGCTAACTGTGATGCAGGAGAAAGGCTTCAAGCCCCGGCCTGAGCATCTTGTTCAACTCTCAGCTTCTTCCCTGTCACAATCACCCAATCCCAACCAGAACCATGGCACCATCATCCAGGTCACTCTGGTGAAGCGTGAGCGCGCTGAGCCGCTGGGCATCAAACTCATCCGTAAGTCTGAGGAGCCAGGAGTCTTCATCCTGGACCTGCTCCCTGGGGGGCTGGCTGCTAATGATGGCAAACTGAGGAACAATGATAAAGTGCTAGGCATCAATGGACAGGACCTGAGACATGGCACTCCGGAGAGCGCAGCTCAGATCATACAGGTACAAATGGGCAGCACAGACAAAAACTACTATTAATACAGTCTGTTACTTTTCAACACTTGATTGAGATTTCAGATTTTTTTTTTAGATTGAGATTTTCATTTAGTATGGTTTTTGTTGTTTTTATGCTCTGTTATGTTTATGGCAGGCATGTGAAATGCGCGTGAACTTCGTAGTGATGAGGCTTCCTGATCTCTCGGAGGAGGGTGGTGAGGGCCAGAGCAGAGGGCCCAGGAGGGTCCCAGAACCACAGTACTTTAAGCGCCGATCCGAATACATGAAGGTAAAAAGCATGCTTCACAAGTGTTGACAGGCGTAAAGGCACAAATAGTTGTAGCTGTGGCCATCATTTGGCTACCTTTTTCTAAATCCAAGTCTCCCAATCCTATTCATATAAATCAAATGTATTCACTATTCACACGTTTTTTTTTTTTTTTTTTAAAGCAATGATATTATAAAATATTTTTATTACAAACTAAAATTGAAAAAAAAAATTAATTGAAAATTGAGTAAGAAAAAAAAAAGTAGTATCAGGTTGCAACTTAATAAAAGTGAAGGGGGTCTGAATACTTTCTGAATGCACTGTATGCAATACCTGGTCATGTAAATGGATCAAAATGTAAAAGAAGGGTGTTTTGTAATTGTAATTTGACTTGCTGGCGTGTTTCATGGCTAGTGCTGCCTGCACATGTGTGCTCGCAAGGTGACTTTTCACCCAGAGACCAGTCACACCCTGCTTTTGTGACACTTCCTCACCAGCTGAAGGCAGAGGCAGCAAACACAGACTGGGTAGTGGGAGATGAAAGCAGATGCCCCCCTCTCTCTCCTGGACTCGTCCCTGATCAAAAGGCCGGGGTGCTGCTCTCTGAGCTGCTGCAGTCACTGTTTGTTTGTAGCTGGGGATCAAAGCTGGTGACAGTTAGCTTTCACCTGTGGAGATGAAGCTTGAGCTCATGCTGGGAGGAAGGGCCACCCTGCGGAGTAGGAAGAGGCCGCCCTCCCCCTCTGAAGGTCTAAAACTGGGAGAAGATGGCTAAAAGGAGTGCGTTTTGCCACAATCTATGAGTTACGATGGCAGCGCGTCAGAGCCGCTCCACGTTAATGCATCGCAGCAGGATCTGGGATGTTAGTTTTTACAAATGTTTTCACCGCAGGAGCCAGGCACATGTCAGAAACTTTCACTTTTCAGCCATCCCCTTTTTCAAAACACTATTATTAATCAAGTATGCTTTGAACCTTCGCACCGTTGAACTGCGTAGTTGGGGTACAGTCTTTTAAGTGTTTGACACAACTATAACCATACTACAAATATTTAAGCCTTAAATAGTCACATTAGATTGATTTCTGAAGGATCATGTGAAGGGTAATGATGACGGAGGAAAATCCAGATTTACCATCACAGGAATTAATTTTAGTTTAAAAAACTTTAAAAAATTACTAATTTTTAACAATTTTATTTTTATTTCACAATATTACTATTTAAGTTGTGTTTTTTTGATGAAATGAATGTAAATTGGGTACACACAAGTGACATCTTTCAATAACATTTTGACTGTGTTTCAGGAGCCTCCAATTGGGTTCTCCAGTCAAGAGAAGACGGTGAGTCTAAAGAAGGAGCCTCGACTTTCTCTAGGCATCACCATCGCTGGGGGCAGAGACTGCCGCAGCCGTTTGCCCGTCTACATCACTAGTGTGCAGCCAGTGGGCTGCCTGCACAGAGACGGCACCGTCAAAACAGGTCATCTTCATGCCTCCAATTAAAATGCTCTGCTCTGAGTGTCAAGTGCAGTGCTTGTGTTAACTGTGATGTCACGGCTGCTGCAGGTGATGTGTTGCTGAGTATCAATGATATCGACCTGACCCATCTGACCTACAATGAAGCGGTGACCATCCTAAAGACTCAGGCTGCTCAGAACACAGTAACACTGCGAGTCATCCAAACTTTTGCAGAAGAGGAGGAAGAAGAGGGAGAATCCAGCACCAGAGAAGACATGGACACACAAGAGGGACCTAAAGAGGACGACATTAACTGGGCTCCTCTCTGGACGCGCTGGTTGGGCCTTCCCAGGTATGATTTTATGTTTTTTTTATTTATTTTTTTATGTTGAGATATTGATTATTGGGAGCAAAAAAATTCAAATTGATGTCCTCTGTAACTTTTGGACATGTGTATGGCTGTATGTGCTTAAACATGAGCAAATTCATAATTTGACCGTATCTTTTTAATCCTAAGTTGCATCCACTGGTGTCGTGATATTATGCTGATGAAGACCAACAGTGAGAGCTGGGGCTTCAGTATCGTGGGAGGATATGAGGAGAGTCGTGGCCAGCAGCCCTTCTTCATTAAGACCATAGTGCCTGGAACACCAGCTCACTTTGATGGGCGCCTCAAGTGAGTTTCCTTTCCTCTTTCCTCAAAATTGGGGGGGATACTCTATTTAGCAAGGATGCAGTATATTCTTTTATACTTTTCTGTTGCTTTGATGATTTGACTCCCTCATGCTCCCTTTGCAGGTGCGGTGATGAGATTGTTGCTGTGAATGGAGTCACTACAGTTGGCATGAATAACTCCTCCTTGATCCCAATGCTGAAACTGCAGAAGAATAAAGTCACATTGACCGTGGTCTCATGGCCTGGCAGCCTGGTTTAAAGACTAGGCTGAACTCTAACAACTGTTACTGGATTTTAAGTTGATGCAAAAGTCTGTTATTGGAGAAGAGATGTCTCTTAAGAACAAGGTGAAAAACTGAGGAAGTCTGTTAACAATCATGGACCAGAGATTTAAAAGCAAGCCTAAATGTTGATCTTATTTAATCCACTGTAGGCATTTAGTGTTTCACAAGTGTGCATTGCTCTTTGTTGAGCTGTATTGGTGAACTGCACTTGAGGGCACTAGACAAGCTTGACTTCCTGTTTAAAACGAAGTTATATCTATCATGCCACTCGCCTGGGTGTATATTTTAGAATGGGACATCTTGTTTCCATGTATAACCAGTAATAATCTTTTAGAAGGTTTTTGATTGACATCAAGTGTTTAGTAGCGAGGTATTAAATATGAGTAATTATTTTGACACTACCTAGAGTTGGACCACATCACATTCTCATGTTGCTGGCCACTCTGATCACACTTTTTACACTGTTATATGTTCTGAGAATAGTTACACTAGTGTAAAACTATGTAGTTGCTGTTGGGGTGATAGTATGGACTGTTTTTAAAGCACAGCTTGGCTTGTTTGACACATTTTTAAGAATGTATCTCTTGGGTGCCTTGGATATGAAAATGTACAAACACTGATCCACACCTGCCTTAACTGCTTGTATACCAAAAATGCCAACTGTTATCTTTGGCCTTTCATCAACTGCAGAATGTTTATTTGCCTCTGTATGTTTAACCCTTTTACTTTTTAATGCGTTTTAGTCTGTGTCAGTGATGATTGGTTTTTGGACAAGCACAGCAAATGTTAAAGGGTTATGATGCCAGAATAAAATTTTAGTTTTATTTTATTATATCCTTCTTCTAAGCAGCAGCTGTTTTGTTCACCTTTCTGTATTAAATATAATATGATTTCTATTTATTATATATGTGTGATCTGCTGAAGGTTATTCTATACTGTTTGAGATCTCCTCTGCCAGAACAATAGTGGCTTCAACATTTTAACCTTGTTTGGATTACAGTGCTGCTTACTCTGTTACTCAAGAGTTAATGCTAAAGCCACATATTTCACTCCCCTTCCAGATCGTTCATTATAGTCCCTGTGGGATTCCCAGGCAATATCTGCGGCTTTGCCCTGTTGAGTGTCACACCATCTGAGCAGTTTGAAGGGCGAGCTGGCCACGTGCTGTCACACAGGGGACCTGTGCAAGATGTAAATCAGCCCTGTGCAGTTTGAATTTAAGCCTTGAGCTATGAACCAAAGATTAAAAAGTTTTAAATCCTGCTGACAGTCTAAGCTAATGCAATAGCCTGCCAACTGTTAAAAAAAAAATGTGAATGATGTGAGGCATTCATTGTTAAATTGGAAACGAGATGTTACTTTGTGGTCATTATAATAAACCCTGATGGTCTATTTCAAAATAAGTATTATTAAAGGCTAATGCACACGGTCCAAATGCAGATGACTGGCCCAAATTTAAACCTTAATGCACCTACACCTCTTCACATTATTCATTGTGTCTTAGCCTGCCCCCTAGAGGCCATATAAAGCTTGATAAAATCAAATTATTATTATTTAGGCATAATAATCAGGTTAAACTGCATAAAGCACTAGTGAAAAGGGACGGACTACCACAAAAGCAGCTGTTTGTAGCTAAATCATTCATGCTGAGTTACGTTTGTTTCTACACGCCCCTCTTTGCACCCCCATTCTTACATAATGTAAACCAATGGGTAATTTCTATCTTTGACAGCAAGCAATGTTAATATTACAACTTTAAATGCCATGCATCTATCGAATCAAAATTATTTCCACTGCTAATATAATACTTTAAACTCTACGGATTACTTTCTACGGCTTTTTATTTTGTAATAAAAACTGTACAGTATAGAGCTGTGCCATCAAGCAGGAGCTAAAAAGCTGTATTTATGTGTACGGTAACACAGACAGTAAAGCAATCTCATAGTACGTAAATAAGCCTTAAAAAAAACTTTGCATAAGTCAACTACTATCAAATTAAACAGTTTAATAAACTTAAATTGACCTATTAAAAGAGCACTACATGGCCATATTAAAAAAAAATAACGAAATAAAGGTAATTTATTTAAAATTGCACAATGTGTGTGTGTGTATATATATATATAGCCATACATTTCCTTTATTCAATGCCAATATATTTTTTAAATATGGCCAAAAATATACACATAAAGAGAACGTAGTTCAAAAACATCAAAATCAGGAATTTATTGAAGCTTTCCATAGGATTAGGTAGAGACAAACATTTACAGGTACTTTAACAGAACCAGTACTGAAAGCAGATTCCTTTCTCTCCATTAGCTTGCTAGGCAAAGAAACATTCCTCTTAAGCACAGCTCCCTCTCAAACCATCTACAGAGGCACTCGACTAATGCAGTCATGTCTACAGTATATGGAGCAAAGATGTCATATAGTTACAGAAAACAGATGAGGGGCAGTTTTAACCATCACATATACAGCGCTGTGTCTGTAGTTACCCCAGGAGTAGAACCACAGGATACAGCATCCATAAACACAACTAAAAAACACAGTCCAAGATGAAGCTGTACTAAAAGAACAGAAACAAAACATGAAAAAAAATAAACAATACAAAGTATATTCCAATAAAAACTTGAACAGGTAAATATTACTTGGTGCAAAAATGAATGACACATTGCTCATGGTAACAAATTTAGCTTGATTGGCATACGTTATCGTTTTTAAACACACTACTGATGACATTGTAAACCAATATCACAAACCTCCAGGACCTCGTGTGCTCAAGTGCAATTTTCAGCCCTAACTCGAGTGGCATCTTGTAAGTACATTTTATGGCTTACTGGGTAAACAGGTCCATATAAACTGTAAAGAGACACGGATTATAAACAAACTATGCTACAATAATATCTTGGCGTAAAATTAATAACCAGCTAAATTACATAATGTAAACATGGTATACCACACTGTACATCCTGTCCATGATATTTACAAATCAGTTCGTTGATTTCCCGTGTAGTAGACAATAGGAAAAGTGCCGGATAACACTGCTGACTGTCCTTCTAAGCTAGCTTCAAAAAGCCCCAACACGACACGCTTCCCGGCTCCTGCACTTACACGTCCGATTTAAAAAAGTTTGTCCTTTAACATAAGGCAAATTCACACCATAAGGTGCCTTGTTCGTAACAATACCGTAATATAGTATGTGGGGAGGACTTGATGGCTCTTTGGGGTAAATGCACTTTTTAAACAGTATCAGTGTTTGCTTTCTTCCCGTCTCTCGTTATATGTAACAAAGCATCTGAGTGCAACACAAGGAGCGCTTCTACTACATCAGGAAATGTGCAAAATCTGCTCTAAAGCAAAGTGACAGTGTTGCGAATTCTACTGTACAAGGTACTGGGAGAAGGGGTCTTGTATAAACCCAGCGAAGACCCTCAATCTGACATATATACAAGGCACTAAGGAGAGGAATGAAGGGCCTTCCACGAGGATCCAGCAGAAGTCCTTTAGTCGGGTCTGAATATAGGATATTTTGGTAAGAACTCTATAAGAATAACCTGTAGACAGAAAAAAGACAATGTTAAGCAATGACTTTGTAGGAAAATGTGAAACTCCAGACCAGAAAGAAAAAAAAATGGTGTCAAATTACCCTTTTAGTTACAGAATCGCTCGATAAAGATGTTTGTTCAGAACTGTTTTAGTGCTTTAGAGTGTTAGACAAAATCGCTCAAATCTTTCGAGGTCAGTAAGATTTTTTCTTTTTTAAGAAATCATACTTCTCTTTAGCAAGTATTCACTAAATTTATCAAAGGTGACAGTAAATACCTTATAAAAGATAGACATATATAAACTAAATATATATATAACGAAAGACTGCACAGAAAACTACGCAACCATTTCAACGTTCATACAATATAAATGATTGATTTCTGGAGTAATGTTCAGCTTTGCAGGAGTAAATCCCATTTGAAAATATATTTATAAAGAAAAGTTGTTATTTTAAATGGTTATATTCCACAGTTCTTATCTTAATCAAATAAATGCAGTCTTGCTGAGCACAAAAGACATCACTTTTGAACAGTATGGTTAAATAGGCTTGTTTATGTACCATAAATAAGGTGCAATTTTGATGTGGTCACCCATGAACATGGTTGTACTTGTGATATATATAAATATTACAAAGTTTTAAAACGTTGCATTGAAACCTGCAATGTTTTAAAACCTGCATTGAAATTAATAATACAGGTATCATAATAAAACATTAAAAATCAAAAAACATGATTTATACAAAATTTCTAAAAACGGAGTTAACTATGTTTAGCATTGTTAATTATGATTACTCAAACAAATATTCACTTAGAGCTAATTCAACCAAACAATTGGATCTTGTTTAAATTTTTATTTCAAATATTTTAATGATTTTACAATTGATTACCCAAAAAGATCCCTAACTAAGTCACGGGCTGAATATAATACATAAGAGACATTTGTTTTTGAACATTAGTCATCACTCTTGCATGAGCAATCAGATCAATACTGTTTTAAATTATTGTTGCACATTTAATTGTTTGGTTGTATTATTTGCAGGTAGGTAGTAGCTGATAGCCCTGAAATTCCAATTACTGCTGCGCAATCTTTATGAAAAAACATAATCCACAAACTTACGTATTCCATCATGTTGTTGCTCTCACATTTTCTCTTGCTGAGTTTCCAGTGCAGCCCCAGCTGAAGGCGAGACAGGAAGAGATTGGTTAGAAAAAGCCGCGCGGCAGATCTTTAAAATAAACGCAAGCACTTCAGATGCTCAGACACACTTTACACACAAGGGTTAGCCGAGGTCAAGCAGTGGTCAGCGATTAGCTGAGTTTCCTTAACATGTCTGCGCCGCTACTGGCTGTCAGTCAAAGCTTCGAGAGACACAACAAAACAAACTTGGCTTTTTACTGCTGACCTTTCCACTGTCTGGTCAGCCTCTGCACTATATCAATGCATCAGAGCAACGAGGGCAACAAGTATTTGACAGGGTCAAATGTTAGCAGCCATTTTAATGATCGTTATCCACCACACACCAAGAACGGCTCTTAACATGGCAGATAAATGGGAGATGATCCACTGCTCTTATCTTTATGTGTCCGAGCTCAATTTTGCAATAAACTTACCTTGTGATATAATCTGTTGTTTTCCCATTCTAACAATTTCTGGATGGATCTTCGCGTCTGAAAGCACACACAAAAAATGAGCTCATACGAAGAAATAATTACACACAGGTTTTTATGCTAATCACCCTGTCAAACACATGCTTAACAAATGCCAATAAAACTTTCAGGGCATGAGACTTCAGAGGCATTTATGGACCGAAGCTTGCAGTTAAGCACCTTGTAAGCCGCGAGTCATGGCCAATAACTTCAAATTTGTAGCCTTAAAATTGCCACCTTTCCACAATACTACAAGCCATGACTTCTGACATATATCAGTTTCACACGCAGTTAATAAGTGGATGCAGTTTGTTACTTGCCTCCTCACTGAGTGGTTTATTTATTAGGTGTTTAAATGAGGCGGTAGGTAATTAATACAGATTAATGGGGGAAAGACCGGTCACGTCTGAGGAAAGACTCACTCTCTTGTTGAGACATATGACAGGCCACAGACTGCAGCCCACCGTACAGCAACAGCACAGGCAGCCGCAGAGAAGCCATTTCACATTGACCGGTAGGTTCTTCTTCAAGCAAGCGTTAACACGATTGACACTCGTCTTGAACTCTTCTGGAGCAACCTAGAGCAGATGGGAGAGGATAAATAAGGTAGTAAATGATTCTGTGAGAATATTTAGAAATATTTAGAAAGATTTATTTTCTAGATAGATTTTAATAGAATGCAAATAGTAAAACAACTAAATGTTAATTTAAGAAATACAAGAAAAATAGGAGTTCCATTTAGTTCATTTTTTTAGGGGGGGGGGGGGGGTTGTATGTTTGCCGATGTTGTCTGGAGATCTTGCAATTGCACGCTTGTAACGCGCCAACCAAGCTCTGACACTCTCAGGGCAAAGGGAGGACAAAAAGATGAGATAAGCCCGTGGCCTGTGGCTGCGCCGTCTAAACAACATGAATGGCTGCTCATTCCTCTCTGGGTATGTACGCCATAAAACCGGGGTCGTAATCTTTTATGACAGGATGCAAAGGTCTCTTTGCAAACAGCAAAAGAACTCGGAATAAAGCCCAGCAGGCCTGATCTGCACCCTTCAGTCATCATAATCCTGACCTCATCCATCACATGTCACCCTGGGTCACAATACTGGAGCTCTGCTTTATTGCCCCGCACTTCCCTCGGCCTGCTCTTCCCCCTGCAGCCTTTTTGTATTTCTGTATCCGACCCAGGAAGCTTCCTATTCTTGTGGATGGCACAGTGTTTCTTTCATTATTTTGTCTCTGGGAGCTGTGTCCTCCCAGCGGCGGGATCCCAGCCTACCGGAGCTCTGGACGGTTTACTTATTGACAGATTCTGTTTTCAAAAATGCAGCAGGCTTGGATAAAAACCACTTTGGAGACTTCATCAAGGCATTCTGTATTAATCAAAGGCTCATAGCATGGTGAATTATAGTGCTAGGTTGAAGGTCAACAGGGAAATATATTTTATTCACACCATAAATAAAATTACTTATTTTGTAGATGCGAGTTAGAAATCATTACCTTTCCTGTGAGAACAGAAGGAAACTCTGTGTCAAATTTGTTGCTTAGTCCAAACCTGCAAACACAGATTTTTAAAATGGTTATGATTATGGGGGAAAAGATGTTAGGACATTTCCACCACATAACAAAAAAATATAATGCATTGGTAAATAACAACCAAAAGATCATTGTAATAACTATGCAATCATTATGATAAAACAGTATGCATGTTGAATCAATAATCAATTATGACAGAACAATTTTGCCACAAAAGTCAGAATTAACAAAAAATAATGACATTGAGACATAAGTTTTAATACGACATTCAAATGATTAATTATGCAATAAAGTCAAAACTACAGTATAAACAGTCTATTACTTTTTTGTGATAATGACTTCTTATCTCATAATTATCCCAATACATATACTTTTAATCTCATTATTATTAACGTTTACCACAGCATAATTTTTTCTTATGTGGCATACATGACCTTACCAATAAAGGATGTGTAGAGAAAAGATAGCATGGTTAACACTGGGTTTATTTCAGTTGGATGCAAATGCCATTAAGGATTCGAAAACAACACAAACACAACAAAGTAAGAAGGCTTGAGTTTCTACATTTAGCTTGAATTGCCAGAGAATCTGAAGCTGTGAGTGTCTGAATGATTGATGTCTGTTTATAATCCATTACAGTAGGCTGTTCTGCACTGCTGTCCTGTATTAGAAACATCACGTTGCCTGTCTATTAAATAATAAAATGACTCCAAGTTCTACTTGTATAACTGGTGATTCAATTTTACGAAATATGTGCATAACTGACAGTTACAGGGGTACTTGTACTGAACAATGAAAGCGATTGCATTAATAAAAATGTTATCTCTTAAGATTACCTCAGCATACGTACAAGTTACCCGCAACTTCAAATTAAAGCAAAGATCCTAATGAGTTTGAGTGTGGCTACGGGGCAGCCTTTATCCACGGACAGCAATAAAACCATAAATCTCTGTGCTAACAACAAGACTTCGGGTAAGGAGGGATGATTCTTCCGCTTAAAATCACAGTCAGGACACAGCTGCAGAAGCACGGCCTACGAGTATTTTGATACCACAACTTAGCGACAAAAACATGCAGTGACACATTAGCATGGAGGCTACACGAACAGACGCGAGCTAACAGGGATTAACCGCCGCGCTGCCGCTCTCGTGCGCTTACACTGTGATGTGACCGGCCCCACGCATGACCACAGGCTCGGGACAGTATCTGACGAGATGTTCTTCACTCACAATTCTCTCTTCTTCTTCTTCTAACTCATAAATGGTGTCAAAGTCCGCCATGTTGGGCAGTAGGACGCTCATGACGTCTCTGGCACAGCGCCGATGACATCATCATATCAGTGCTGTGGAGGGCGCGTCATTGCAGCATGAAACACAGCTTCTCGTTATCACAGATAGATATCAAACATTATACTGAGATACGTCTTGGTCTGAAAAGTAGTAAAGCAAATCGCATCAGGTCTCTATGTGGAGGTTTAAAACTAGGCCCTATTTATATGATCTCATACTTACCTACATAGGCCTATTGATTTATTTAACTTAGCCTATAAAAATAAATATAGTATTAGTTTTTTTTACTGGATATTCTAATTTTCTACATATTGTATATACAATATTTTTCTATATGTTGGAAATGATAGTCTTGATAATTTGCTCTAAAGCAGCCTAATATGACTTGAATAAAAAAGACTAGCACTGTAAACGAATACATTAGGGCCTGAAACCCCTGAAACTGAGTATGTATATATATATATATATAGCCTATATAAAGAGTTAGTTTGCAAAAATCATGTTTTTTTTTTATTCTCAACCAAACTGCAATTGGGTTATTTTGATTATGTTAAGAAAATAACTAAAATTTCAGCTTAAGAACTTTAATAATTAATAAACACAACAAAACATGATAACATAAAAAACATGATTTTTAAACATCAAGAGATGAAATTAAATATTTTTGAGCTGTTTAATTAGTTTTTTTTAACCCTACTTTGGACCAGAGTGTTTCTAACCCTGAATTGTGTGATTTAGGCCAAGCTTTTTAGCAATAAATAGAAGGCCTAAATAAAATAAAAGCTAAATAGACAGAATAAATAAAAAACTCCACAGAGTATAAGTTGCACGTTGTGTGTATTTTAAGCTGTGCAGTGTGCGGCAGGGCCTTTATTTATAGGCCTATTTCCAATAAATTAAAGAAAATAAATTTGTTTGCTCCTGTTGCTGGGTAATATTACGTTTTAAATGTTAACAAATATAAGTAATTTAATAGATTATAGCAAAATTATCTTATCTTTAATGTTCAATACAGTGAAATTTGTTTAATAGTTTATCAAACAAATCTCACACAAAAAAGAGATTTGTGCCTCTAATGCTTTTAAAATAGTCAAGACTATACTGTTCACAAATAAATGCAAGCGAGGGAATTTGGTGTTGTAATCAAACTGTTAATTTGCTCTAATGTTACAATTAAAGGAAAAAAAAAATAATAATAATAAATTCCAAGCACATTACAAACATTAAACAGCCTAGGCCTACTTGGGAGATTTAGAGCTTGTCTGAGTGATGCACCTTGCAAACTGTAAAGAAAGGAAGTATAGGCTATTTATACTATTTTCTTCCCAAACAGGCTATTCTCGATAAAGAGGTTCCTGGCTGATATTTTTTATTTGTAAACCATTTCTCGATATTTAATGACAAGCATCTGTTCCCTCCCACAATTAATTTTTGAGCCACTATTCGTAGGCCTTCCTCTTTTTCGTATTATTAAAAATAATCAGAATATATAGTCCAAGTTACAGCCTTAAAACTTCACGAAATAAAATATATTCAAGCTTACACAAGATGTTCAACAAAACATTTTCTCGGCGGTTTTATCTAAATTAGGCTAAATGGCTGCCGTCCGTCAAGTAGCCTAAACTCTCCTCTTAAACCAGAGAAGCAATATCCCATTCGTTTAAGAATATATTAAGACACGATACAAATTATTGCAAAACTTTTTATTTACACATTGTTGGAAACAAACGTTATACCCGTATTAGGTATGTGACACCTGCATATCACCCCTGTGAAAAGAAAGTGAACGACGTGCGCTTCGGACACAAACTGGAGCATAAAACAGCCTGCCATCGCAGGTCATTGGTTTACACAGATAATAAAAGTTTAACAGATCCAGGGTAAGGATCATTATACATCCCGAGAAACGCTGTACCTGTAGTTTCATTTTATTTACAAACATTTAGATACACTCACCACATACAGAAAATGATATTTATATCTTACTTGAGCAAACACAAACAAACCATTAAAATATTTAGCCTCTGGATCAGACGAACAAGGTTTTTGTATGGGTTTTTTTTTTCTTAATTTTAAAAACTATTCTATTAAAACAATATTTGAAGAGCCTCCAGCATTTCGTTGCATGTAATTCTTCTGTTGTAATCCACAACACGCGCCTTGATGCCTGTCAGGTAATAGTTTGTAATCCGCTCTGGCCACGCGCGCGGTCCGCTTCGGTTCTGTCCTTTCAGCGTGTTGGAGTGCTCGGTTAAAGTTGGATCTTTCAAGTTCGAGTTCACTGAGTGACAGTAACTTGCTGTATGTTCCTCATAGATGGTAAGGCGCTCATTCCTGGGGGTGGGTACATAGAACCGTGTATGTCTGACGGACTCAGTGACCCTGGTACCGGTAAAGGACTGACAGAACCGGGGTCGCTGTGGACTGACCCTCCGCTGCCGTCAGACTGACCCATTTTCTTTTTGATCAATTTCCTTTCCTTAGCTCTGCGGTTCTGAAACCAGATCTTTACCTGCGAAGACAAACAGCAAACGGTTAAAGAAAGAAAAAAAGTCTAATAGTTTTCAGTGAGTGTGATGAATCCTATACTATAACAGGTACTATATACTATAACAGTGAGGTCATTTTACCTGTCTTTCTGAAAGCCCGAGGTTTACTGCCAGTTCTGATTTTCTTCTGATTGTGATGTAGCGATTAAAATGAAACTCTTTCTCCAGCTCCAGCCTCTGATGGTCTGTGTACACAACTCGATATTTCTCCTTCGTTCTCGTTTTGCCTAAAAAATGGAAAATAAACGAATAATTAAGAAACAATGTTCACAAAAATAAAGAAATTCGTCATACAAATGTAAAAAGCAGAAATAAATATCAAATTAAACACCATGGTTAAAATATTCATATTGCTATTAATAAAAAGCTAGAGGAAGAACTGTTGCACTGTAGACTAAACTATGTTTTGTATAGGTTATATTTATTTTTTGTCACATTGACTTTCTTCTTTTACATGTATCGTTGTATTTGGGACTATACTAGCCTATATCTTTCATTTTAACCTTTAATTTTGAAAGTCACTTGTATAGGCTAAACTAAGATTACATCGCTAGATATGCAAATTGAGCTTCTGATCTTCTTTGAGAAGATTTTTTGAACAAACTGCAAAACAAAGAGACGCAAAGACACATACCCAAACGCCATTGATGTGTTAAGAGACAACACACGTCTTACAAAGAATTACAAGCAGATAACATCAAAAATCTTTTCCTCAAACTGAGCAGGCTGCACTTGTTTGATGTGAAGTCGAGCTAGTTATAACAAAGCTTTATATAAGCTATAGGTATTTTATGTACGACTAAAGTATTTATAAACACAAGTAGGCCTACTTTAATTAAAAGTTTAGATGCAATCACTTAGTGAAATCTTCATTAAGTGTATACTAATGCAACTATGCCTTTTAACATCATTTCCAAAACTTTACGTTTTAAGCCATTGAAATGAAAAAGGCAGTTTATTGTTAGTTCGTGTAACTTTGTGATTGCTTTTTTTGCTGTGTTGTTTTAACATGCGCCGGAGACAGGATCACTTTTAGTGCCGTGAAAATTGTCACTCTTTGAGGTAATATAACCCTCGAGAACAGAGACAGAGGAAGACGCGCTGCTGCATATCAAAGTGAAAAAGGTGTTGAAAGGAGTCGCCGCCTGAATATGACAGATAACCCTCAAAACCTGAGACAATGTAACAGGAAAAGTAGACCTCACATCTTGTTTACGGGAGTCGCAAATTAGCATTACAAGCGACCCTGGCGCCAATTCCCAGCACCTTCATTTTGCCACAACTATTTGTCCCATGCGTCAAGGAACAAATCTATATTAATATAACGCAGATATTCCGTTTAGGAAGGTTTTTCTCAAGTAATGAAGGGGAGAAGGACAGTTAATGCGCGTAAAACTAGACCATTCAACTTTCCCGGGGCTTTTGAATTCGTAATATTTTGTCAGATGTGTTATTAGCCTACTTCAGTAAAACACATAAAGTTAATACATTTTTAACAGTACTGCATTCAGCGCGATTTTTCCTTCAGTAAATTATTTGACCAATATTAAAACCTAAATAAGAGAAAGCAACTGTTTTGATTTTGTTTCTGCTTTTTTTTTTAGACGTTTTTCTAATGATTTTTTAAAATATAGCAACATTTCAGAATATGACAAATTATATTCCTTTTTCTACAGTATCAAGAAAATGAATCATAATATTAACTACTGTCATTTTCTACATTTCGATCGCAAGACCTTTAAATTAGACTATTACGCAGTTTACGTGTTTTAAAGTATTACTTAATAAATAATCAAACGTGTTGCTTTTTGGGTGTTATGACATATATTTTAAATTCTTAGCTGGTTTTTATTTACATTTATTTATTTATTTTGGGAAAGACAATTATTGGCCTTACCGGTTGATGAAGACTGCACGGTTTTGCTCATCCACTGATAGGAATTGCGTCTTTCTCTGTCGGGTGAAAGCTGGCCCACAGAAATATTTTCAGGTGGTGGAGGCAGCACAGCTGATCCCGGGCCGTGCATGGCATTATAATCTGAAGAGCAGTAGGAAACTTGTCCCGGAGATGAACTGCTCATAGGTGCAGAAATAGTGTTTGGAGGTCCCAGGCTGTAGGCGCCCCAGTCCTCTCTCGGTGCGCCGTACGGAGAGCCCCATGCCCCCGCTGACTGCGGGTGTGTGTCCATGTTGGGCACATGATGGTATCCTGTAAAATCTGAATACTGGGGTGTGGAGACAAAATTCTGTGGTGGAAGACTGATGCCAGATCTTCGCACTGTTCCTTGGTGATACATGCTTCCCTCTTTATCCAAAATGTATCCAACGTACATGATTCGAAAGAAACCCCTAAAATAACTTTTTTAAGGCAACATGCCAGCCATACATCAAGCCCAAATAGCTCTCAAAACCAAGGTCCGACTCGATACTTTTTTTACTCAAGTGTTGTATAGTCCAAAATGATCTCCAGGTCACGCGACGTAGTCCTTGACGTGCTTCAATCAAACATGATGTGACTCTGTTGTCAAGGTGGTGGTGGCAAAGGTATAACCAAGCCCTCCTGACGTCAGCCACGACTTCAAAACCTCTCGATTTGCATTCAAATGACCAGCCAATAACACCACCACCAGGCCCTCAAAGATTCCCCTAGCGCCAGATTTTCTCATCACCTCAGACTTGCATGCACCCACTTCTTCAATGTTCATCAATAATCAATAGAGTTGTAGACTTACTCTATAAGTCTTAAGGAATCAACACTGTAAATAATATTAAGTTCGTATCGTCAAAGAAGCCAATTTGGAAGTGGTTTTATCACATCTGTCTCAGTTTGACTTCAAAGAAACCAAAATGTTCAAACCAGCAAAATCCAATTTTTATTGTTTTATATTATTTAAAAAAATTATTTGATTTGCATCCATTTATTTTATTAATATAAATTATTATATTATATTATATTATAGTGTATTTATTTACTCAGGTGAAAACAACAACAGTTCTACTTTTCATTTTATTGCTAAAGAAGTGTTAATCATAAAAGTGAAATAAGTTGTGACGTGCTTATGAGCAGAAGTTTTGAGTTGAATGAGTTGAAGTTTTACTGCTCTCTTCTCTCTAATGGAGCTAAACCTGTGGATATGGGAACGTCACATCTGCATAGTACCCATGCCACTTTGTCGCCTTCAGAGTCCATGCGTATTTGTTAAAGGATACTCTTGTAAAAGAGGTGCAAAGCGGGAAAAGGTGTCTTGAAGTAAGGCGAACTTTTCACATTCCGTATCCCTCACACCATGACACTCTCGGGTCACACTTCACAGCTAATTCCGGTTTATGGAAATGTGAAGTATCACCTACAGTACCCATGCGACGACAATGTGTCGTGCGTGTCGCCATGTAGTCGAAATGTTTAACGAGTTGTTAATTCATTTTACAGCGAGGTTTCTGGGGTATTTTAATCATTAACATATGCAGACAGTAGCTTGTTCAGGCTCGACTGTCATGTCTCAGATGTAAAGGCAGAAAGGACTACGTTTCTATCAAAAATGTGTTTGGACTTTTTTTAAAATAAATGTTAAGACTTTCTACAATTTATTGCAAACAGAATTAATTTAATGTAAAATAGCATGTTTTAGATACTTCAGATACCAGAATTTGTTCTTTGAATTATATGTATTTGATTTTATATATAAAGATGTTTTAAATTCCAATAGGCATTTTCAGGAAGGCAATCCATAAACCCGTTTCATCTTTATTCAAGTCTTTATAGAGTGACTTACTGTAGCTGAACTGCAGATTCATTTATTTTAGCCTAGTTTGTTCACTAAACTTCTGAAAAACAAACAGCCAATCATGGTTGCCATCATAGATCATCCCATGTCCGCCATGATACAGTGAACTAATCAAAAGTAGGACAGATTTTGGCAGATTTGTGATGGTGCAAAGATAGACCTGTATGTGTTCAGTCGTTTTTATGCTACAAGCCTCATATTGTAAATATGTCAAAACTATATTTAATGTGATTTCTGTGCGATAATGATTGAACTTTGAAAATAGCCTATAGTAAGGGACTGCATTTCCTTCAAACTCCTTCAGGTACAGTGCTATCCTAAACAGCACTTCATAGTTTATAACAAATATATTTATTGCAATTTCAATACTGCAGCATTTTTAAAAAGTGCTAAAAATAATTAAGATTATGGCCAATTAAGTCTATACCCCTGCTGGAAAAAACAAGTCCTTTTAGTTTAGGCTGATTTTTTTTAGATATCCAAGATGGTTTACTAGCTTTAGCTAGCAAAGTCTACTCTGTTGATCCCAACTAGTCAGCTAGTCTAGTTTCTAGACTGCACCAGTTAATGACCTCCTGTCTGTGCTATAGTTTCAGAAATAAAGGTACAAAAGCTGTCACTGGGGCTTTTGTACCTATTCGGTTAAAATGTACACTTTAAGTACTAATATGTACCTTTAAGGTACCAAAATGGACCCTTTAGGTACAACCATGTACATTTTGAAAAGGTACCGCCCCAGTGACAGCTTTTTACCTCTTTTTTTGAGTCTAGTGTACAGCTAAAATAGGGATTTTAGGAAATATGAACTGTTGTATGACATGATTGATGTTAGCTTATGATTAATAGACCATCAGAACATGTTTATAAGGGTGACTGATGATATCACTGTAAGGATCAGTAAGACGCAAGCCAGAACAAATCCGTTATGATGATGTCAGGCAAATGTGACCCTAGGGCACAAAACCAGTCATAAGTAACACAGGTAGTCTTTATTTTGTACCAAGAGCTAAAAATATATTGCATTCTTCAAAATTGTGTTTTTTTTTCTTTTATTCCAAAAATCATTAGGACATTATCCCCCAGTTTCACAGACAAGGCTTAGGCTAGTCCCAGACTAAATTGCATGTTTGAGCTGTCTCAGATGAAGACCTCGCTCTGACATATCTTAAAGAATTATTATTATTTTTTTTAAGTTGCTTAAACATCTTAATTTAAATAATGCCTAGTCCTGGCTTAAGCTAAGTCCTGCTTATGAAACCGGGCCAATATAAAGATCAGAGATATTTCTTACTGTAAATATATTAAAACTTAATTTTCGCTTAGCAACATGCATCTTTAAAGAGATTTATTTATTTATTATTATTGGCACCCTCATATTCCAGATTTTTAAATAGTTGTATCTCAGCCAAATAATGTACTTCACAACAAAGCTTACATAAAAGCAAAGCCTGTTTATTCTACTCCAAATTCTTACATCTTCCCTTATGACTGGTTTTGTGGCCCAAAGATAGATAATTACTAAAAAACAGTACTAATGACTGCTACAGTTACCTGTTTAACCATTGATGAACTCAAACAATAGTAAATGAGTCTAGGGTTAAACTTTTTTTTAACTTTTGTTAGATATTTTCAACGCTGCTCCAAACAATTTGCTAAAAAGTGTAAATGATGCTTGTATACTATATCTATTTTCCTATACGTTGCATTTTGCTGTCTGTGCTGAATATGTGTTCATTTTATCCTACTGTAACAATCCGAAGGGCAGACTTGGGTTTTGTGAGCACACAGGTGTAGGCTGAATAATCAAGAAAGCAGCAGGTTGGCTTGGCAGTGACGCCATCTGCCGGCCAATTAGCTGCACGAGCGACTCAATATCAATCAAAATCTAGCTGCTGCTGGAGGAACACCTTTTTCTGGTACATTTTTTTACATTTGTTGTAGCCTAAAACACGCATTTTCTAAATCCGTTCCTTTGCTTTTTATATGAAGAATGATTTTGAGATTTCATTTAAAGTTCATCAGCACAACTAGAGAAAGATCTCTAGAGGGCGGTATCCACCAAGTCATTCGTCTTCGTGAAATTACCTCGTGTCTACGGATCACTGAACAGCATCAAATGTCTGTGTATTTATGTGAACTACTTTATATGATTGTATGTGACATATAATCAGATATGTTAGTTGCCTACTGTTGTTACATGGCTATTCGCTAATCATTGTCAGTATGACAATCTATGGCGTGCGTGACCCCTTCACTTTGGCTTGACTATTGTTTGGATACGACAACGAAAATGTCACAGTAGATAGTTATTCCACAAAATCAGAAACAAATGAGTAAAATATAAACTAAAGCCTGTGCCTGCACGAGAAGTGCAAAAAATAGACCACACTGAAGAAAGCTCGCCCCAACATGTTTAAGATGCTTTGATTTATTTAAGAAATGTTATTTAGTTATTTGTAAAGGTTTAATCGTAATGTTATGTTAGTCAGTTGAAAGTTGTGAGTCTTAAATAGGGATGGAGATGGATTTCAGAGAAAGGGAAGAGGTTTTGTTTGTGCACAGTTTTAATGATGGAAAGGGTTCAGTTCTGAATGAGGAATGCTTTATCTGAGGTTACAGATCCTCTCAGCATGACAGATTTACTACTTTCTTGGAAACTTGAAAATAACAACATGTGTGTCCCAAATGTATGATGGTTTGGGGACAGATTGCACTCAAAATACTTTAAATTGTACGTTTTCTCATTTTCTTTTCCACGAGAATTGGGTCATGATACTGTTCCTAATAATATTGCTAAATTTATATTTATTGGGACATTGAGTTTTCCAAAATTTCATTGGAAATACATGCAGTTTCAGAAAAGGTTAGATGTGACGTTGTTCTCATAGACTTTGTAGACTGTGGTCATTTCCTGTTCTGCGTAAAAATATCAAATCAATAAATTTCATAAAGAGTGTTGTTAAAGAATTTCCTCAAAATCCTATTTTTATACACTATAGCTAAACCGTGAATGACACATGCTTCTAAAAATATACTTTCCAAAGCACATCAGTTGCTCTAAGATACACAAGATCAGTGGCATAAACATATATGCATGAAAAGATCATGAAGACAGCGTGGATGGTAAGACCATAGCTTTTATTCCAAATGACATTAACTGAGTCCATGGTGCTGTAGATCAGATGTTTCTGAATTGTTTTCGATGTCAGAATTCTTGACAAATATAAACAGTTCATTTTTAGTCATTGGAACCCTGTGGGGACAAAAAGAATTTACTTTGATCTGACGGCCAAAGTGTAAGACAACTATTTTTAAGACAAACAGTCTGTGTGATTTAGTCGGAGCACTTTGACCCTGCCTTTGGGCGTCATGGGAGTTTATTAACATATTTAGGGCTATTTGTATTTTTGGTGCTACCTTTCTGGGAAAAGGTGGGCAAAAGCCATATCTGTGGTGAGTGAGGTCTACCCCATTGTCTCAAGCTGTAGGTGAAAGGTGTGGAGGTGGTTCCTGTCATTCCCTGCGCTCCTTCACCAGAACTCAGCGTGGGAAGTGCGAGCAGACGAAGAACACTCCATTCATGGAAGTTACACTGAGGAAGGAGAATGGGGTATGATAGGATTTCAAGGCATTCTGTTTTGTCACTGATTGCAGGAATAAGTTTTGGCAGACTGCCAAAAGCCGCAATATACCGCCTCTGTTTTAGTGATTAATGAAGCATCTTGCCACCGGGGGCTGTTTTCCTTGGGAAGGGACTCTGGAAGTGGCAACGCAGGGATTTACACATTGTTGAACGAGAAAAACAAAGTGGTCCCAATAGGAGAGAGCCTTTAATTAGATGCATACGTGATGTTTTTCTCAAAGACAATTTTAGGAGATTCCATTCTAAACTATTAACTATTAATACTGCAATTGACAATCCGTGTAATACAAAGGGCCGAAATCCTCCGGTAATCCTCATTACCATTTAATATTTAAAAATTGTTTTGATTGTATTAACAATTTTGTGAAATAATACAGTATATGGTATATATTATAATAACAGACAATAATATATCAATGTAGTATATTATAGTTATTGTGAAATAGTATTACAATTTAACTTAAGACATCAATGTTAAAAACAGTTTTGTGGAAACTGTGATACATTTTTTAAGGATTCTTTGATGAATAGAGTTAAAAACTTATTTTTTTTTATTTGAAATAGAATTTTATGACGTTATAAAAGCCTTTTACTTTTGTTTAACTGACTGTGCCCTTGCTGAATGAAAGCAGTAATTTCTCAGACATTTAATTTTATAAACATACACTCACACAGAATTGTAGCTGTATATAAACTGTATGTTTATTCATTAATTATAATAAAAAAAACAGACAGATAGATAGACAGATAGAACAAGAGAGATGTTTTTAATGCTATTTATTGGTTAATAAATTAAAAAAAAGTAGGAAATGAAGCACGTATCATGTAATATTCATATTCATTTGGAGCAAGGGAAATTAAGAAGACTGTATGTACTTCCTGTGAGCTTGGAAAAATATGAGGTGTGTGTGAATGCCATGTTTGCACTTGTAGCCAGAATATGATGAACCCTAACCCTCCCAACATCCTTCCCTTGTTTGTTTATAGCTCATATTCCTGAATCAGTTTACGTGTCTCACAGCCTTTACAACAAGCCAGTAACACTCCACCAATCCTCAATAAGTCAAGTGAACTTTTACAAAGCACACGCTGTTTATCTTTAATATGACAAGCAGAGACGGCAACAATATGCACCTTTTTCACCTTTAGCGTTTCGGCCCCAAAGCTGGGGGGCACTGTTGGCCCTTAGGAGGTTTTGTGTTTGGAGCTCTGTTGTGATGGGAATGATGGAGAAGCCCTTCCTTTTCTTGCTCACAGAGGTATTGTCCTGGTGACAGACAGACTGCCGTCACCTCACCCAGTTCAGGAAATGTGTCTCTGCGACCAAGGAGAAGGAGGAAGAGCGCACAGATGACACACAGCCTAACCATCGCCACCAAAAAACCTTAACCTTACTGGAAGTATAGTCTTGTCAGAAATCTTGCTATAATAAGAAAAATGCAGCACTTGATAGGCAAACCATCCTGATTGTTGTGTACCAGTACAAATGCAATCATGACTCTGAAAAGGTGCTATATATAAATATATAGATCTTTATTTATGCTTGGTTAATATTAAAATACAATTATAATACAAAACAAATATATGTAGAAAATATCAGTGCATACAATTGTACTTCACAAACACCAGTCAGTCAAAATAACATTATTAAAAGCATCATTTGGCAGTACATACATTTCCTTATTTGGAAGTACTACTTTCTTCATAAAACAATAAAAATTAGCAATAACGGGCCTAACTGCTTTTGCAACTGTTAATTTAATCAATGCAATGATTTCCCACCCATTCCATCATGTTAAGGAGTTAATACTGAGAGACCGCTTATATAGTGACCAGCCTGTTGACAATATTATAGCCTGCCCTGCAAGCTTTAGTAGTGTTTTAGCACGAAAGACTACTGAATCAGTAACAGAATACGTTCCTCTGGTTAATAGCTGCACAACATATTACATGCTGTTATGTATACAGTAGTGTAAACAACATAAATACGGAAAGGACACAAGGCAGTGTAACTATTGTTGAACAGAGCATGGCCGCTTTATTGTGGTCCAAATTTGAACGGTGATGCTTCCTATTAAACGTGCATGAATAAGTTACTTGCTAAAGCTTTATAAACCTTTTTCACAGTGATAGACTGAATGATAACTGACATGTGTAAGGCTTGACTGATGATCCAGATTAAAAGCTATGACTATTAAAATACTATATGCTGGAACAAAAGTGATTCATTTAATGTTCATTCAGTAAGACTCAGGAAAACGGCCCCTAAGGCTGAAGTAACAGAACCTGGAAATACAATGTGCATCCACAGCGTTGATGATCAATGCAATTTAAGACTGAGTTCTGGGAAAGAATTTCAGACCGCACTTTCAATTATTCATGATCTGTGGTCTTTGACATTTGCGTCTTACATTAAAATACGAGTGAAATTTATTCTAAAGAAAAATATTTTCCTAAAAACAAAAAAAGAGCTTTAGTGAGCTCTGAAATAATTTTAGCAAAAATAAAATACCATATAACCAAAATTCCAGTTTTCATTACAATAAAATATTTATCTAGAAATAAAATAAGAATTGCCTTTGTCCTCTCGTTCTAACCACTGAACAAATGATTTCATAATGAGCCACAATTCTGTATGAAAAATGCTATTTTGCTGGGAAAAAGAGTGCCGTTATTGTAATAAAATGTGCTAGATGTGTTAACAGTGGACTGTAGGAATACCTGAGGTGGTCCATGTGTATGTCAGACTGCCACAATGATATGAGTGGCAGCCCACTGAACTCACACAATACCTTGAAAAAGTGCACAGAAAGAGAAAACGTGAAACTCAGGATAATTCGGACAAAAGTAGGAGAAAATAAAAGGGATCTAACGTGCAGAGACAAAATGGACCAGGTCCTCCAAAACTAGGTGAGACTTCTGGCGGCTAAGGAGTCCAGATGAACTCAGACGGGTGGTGTGGAGTAACGGACCACATAGTTATAGTCTGGAGGTGGGCTATGACATTCCAGCTCAGGGTCGAGAGAGGAGTCCTCCAGACTCAAGTCCAAAGAGGGAACAAGCGGTGGGTATTTCTCCTTCTCACCCTCCAGCAGAACGGACTCCTTGCTTTTGCTCTTCATCCTGTGGAAGAAGCAAACCGATTTGAATGTGATATTCCAGTATTATTCTGTTGTACTTTGCTCTGTGTGTTGCTATAACTCTTCATCAGGGGTCATAGGGTCAGACACCCTGGAGGGAGTCTGTGAGTTAGCTTTGCTTTTAGTCTACAGTCTCTCAAGGGGCGATAATTTGCAGTAAACGCCTACGCTAAATGGCATGTATTAGGGTTTGTACACAGTACACAGCAAACAGTGCCAAGCACTTCACATATGTGCATACTAAATGTGGGAGTACCAGGTGGAATCTAGAGGCACAATGTGGAGGGAGAATCTTGGACATAGCAGTAAAGCTGCAGAAGGTCAAAGGTGACAGTGATTGAGTGGGTCCTCGGCAGGGGCCGCCTCTTTACAATATATACATCCTTCTCTACATGCTCCAAGTGGCTCTTTTTTTCCCATGCCTGTGACCATGGCAACTTGTGCATGGATTTGCCAGCTGGTTGCAGGCTGTGCCCAGCTTTTCATCATAACGGGTTGGGATGAGGAGGGCACTGGACAGGGAAAGTCAGGGGAGTGCTGACAGAGGCCAGACGGAGTGTTTTTAATCAAAACCTTTTGACCACGTTCACTTGTAATTAAACTTGGCTCATCAGTCATAGCAGTAGAGGAATTTAAAAATGATGTGGTGTTATTAAAACCTGTTACACTGCTCTCTGGAACACTTGAATCTGATTGGTCGATTTCAGTATTCGGCGGTCAGATGTTTGGTGTCTTTTGTATCATGCTGTGGACTGGCTCACACTCATATTCGAACATTTAAGTGGACAGTATCGTTTCTTATAATGTAATTGTTTCACATTGTTAACATAACCCTGGCATTGTGGTGCACCCACTGTTGCACTCAGCTGGCCTTATCTAATGCCAATCACATATTCAGACTGAACACTTCTAAACAGCATGACCATGATTAGTCAGTTAACCACTTTGCCTCTCCAGGTCTGAGTCATAAACCTCAGATCAGTAAGAGATTATCACTATTTGTCTAGCTGCAATTGAGAACCAAACCGCTGGCCTCAAATATTAGGATGTCGTATAGTCCACAAGGCCTTGAATGCAATTTAGAGGATAACCTTTGTAGATTAACCCTGGCCTTTGCTGCAGTGGAAGACCATAAATGCAGTCTCAGACCTCAAACGCTTTAACAAAACCAAGGCTAATCCAGTCCAATGGCCTGCCATTAATAACTTAAAAGGCCACCTTCACTTTAGTTTTCAGCGCCATTTGCCCTGGGGCCCATTTATGAACAAGTAATGATGTCTCAGGCCCCAGCACACTTTAGTCTGTGGTTAATAAATTATTAGGCTGTGTTATACTGTGTTTTTAAGGGAATCATCTTAATATTTTATTAGGCAGTCAATATATTCACAGCTTACATTGTGTAGCTGAAATAATACAACCCTAGCTGGAATACACTGCAATCACTAATATTATTAACACTCGCTCTCTCAAATACTTCCTAAATACAATAAAGGCATGTTATTTTATGAGATGGCCATGTGCCATATCTGTAGCATGTTTCAGTGATTGAGTCAGAGGCTCTTACGACCCACACACAAAGATGCTAGTCACCAGAGCTTACAGCCAGCTTTAACAAGTCACACGCCCAGCCCTGCTTTTGTTGTCTGGCTGTTGAGATTGTCACCTTAGGCAATATCTCTCCACTGTGTCATTGTCTGAGAGACTCTCGCGCAGGCACGTCTTCCAAAGAAAAGGGGCAGTGGCTGGAGTCGTGTGGAGATGGTGGGGGGGGGAGAAACTGTATGACAATTGTGGCATCTACATTCCAGCCCAGTGGGAGGGTCTCCAGGGCATACGCCGGCAGACCTACCCATTCCTGTGGTCCAGGCAAAAAGGTCTAAACAGGAGTGAATGTACTATACTCACACTCGGGCCATGAAACTCCTGGGTCTGGCCAGTGACTCCAGACGCTTCAGTGTCTTCAGGTCATCTGAAGATAAACCTATTCCGCTGTCTGACTGGCCTCCCTGTGAACAACCAAACATGATTTAACCACAGATACTATGACTTTGCATTATTTCGCAATGTACCTTTTCTTATGAAGGGGAGAGTGTGAAAAAACAGCTCTTCACCTCATGGATCTTGTTGGTTCCATTCTCCATGATTACTTCATCAAAGGTCTTCACACTTGCTGGGCGGACCTTAATGTTCCTGAAAGCACCAAATACTTCATATCAGATCAGTGTGGAAGGTTTCTCATAACATCATGCCTGGCAGATCCAAACAAATACACGAAACACATTACAGGGAAAGGAATGTGTTCGGTATAACAGTTTCCATGTAAAAGCTCAACACTGTGTTGGATGAAATATTTTTTATTCAATTTTGTGCAGGAGGGTAAAGCGATAGCTCTTGAATTCAGCTTTAGGGATAACAGGGATTGCAGCATTTCGATACTATTCTCTACAAATATACTTGAAGGACCTATGGAAACACAAGGGTTGGAAAAATATTATCTTAAGTAGGCATAAATCCCGAAACTGCATTTGTGGCAAAAGAGGAAATACCTTGAGGGGCCTATGAGAACCGTTTCTTATCAACATCCAATTAGTGCTTTCCTTCACTTTTAAACCATTCAGGCATTCAAGGCTGTTAGGATGAAGCATAGTGTTTGTTTGAAACAGGAAAATGTATGGAAACCAGAAAATAGATGGTGGACTTTATCTGCAAAAACCAGCTTTCTAAAATGGTCCTCATTAATATTGTCATCCCGAGTGATTTATAACAACTGAATTACAAAAACAAATCAGTCTGAGCATATATTCATTAAATGGATAAGATAAAGCCATCTTACCAAGCAGTCCCGGAGTCTCTAAGAGAGGCGGGTCTGGTGGAGGTCACCTCTGTGGGGCTCACGTTTGAGGGGTCTGCTTTGGTCAACAGGGTGGTGTTGATTGGAATGTAGTGTTTTCCCTCCTAAGAGAGACAAGGTGTTTAAACTTTCAGCTCATTTTATATCTGGGACATCACCCTGCATATATTTTGTTTTAGGATTCTGGAGGAATCTGTATATATTTCTGCAAGGGAATGTGTGAATATGTTTTATGGAGATTTTATTAGGGGCAGTCCGGACTAAGCTTGATTCCTCATGTGAGAAAGAAGGAGTTTGGATGGCTTCCAATTCAGTTGGCTTGGAATATGTTTTGATCTCTATGCCGTGTAGTGTAGACCATATCATCTATTCAAGCCATATTAGAAATCAGATTCATTCCTTACTTTCTTCTTCAACTGAGAAAATGTTTCAGAGCACACTGTACCATCAAATATTCTTCTTTCTCACATAAGGAATCAAACTTAGTCCGGACTGCCCCTAATAAAATATATCTCCATAAAACATATTCACACATTCCTTCGCAGACAAAACATTACAAACAGTCTTACTAACCGTAGACTTTTAAATAGTAGAGTACACATGTATTTTTCTTCATGAGTGACTTAGCTTGTTTCTTTACAGTCACTTCAAACTTACTTGAAATCCTTCATTCATCGCATTCATGAAATATTCACCTCTCATCTATAACTAGTTGCTAAACACCGTTTGCAGTGACAGTCTAACATGCTTTTGCCTGTGTAATGGCAGTGAATCACTCATCCCATAAAATCCTCCAAGTTCATGACACTCTCTTACCTGCTGCACACTAGCTTGTAGCAGATCTCCTAGCCTCTCCACCAGCTCTGTGAAAGTGGGCCTCTTGGATGGTTCTCCATGCCAGCAATCTAACATGGTTTGATATCTGCAAAGAGACACATGCACGTTTTACAAAATGTCCTTTGAACATAGAGAGCGTATTTAATACGCCACAATCATAAACTGCAATTCTTCAGCAGCTACATCAACCCTCATGAATTACACCCTTTGCCTTGACCTCTAGGTTAGTCTGCAAATCCGGTTTATCCAATTATTTACAGTCATCAATAATATCCAGTGCGTGACAAGAGGAGTGAGGCTGAGTGTTTTCACTGCACCCTTCTCGGGGTGAGAATTTGTGTTGAGAGGAACTTCCTCCTGCTTTACACGAGCTGTCAGCATCTCTCTCCACAAGGGACGTCTGGGGTCCTTTATTGGATTTTGCATTGGCCTATAATGGTTAAGTTTATCTGGAGGCTAAGTTTCAGTTGCACCAACCAGGCATTTGAGTAAATGATGACTGCCAATGACTGAGCTGTATCCTGTTTATACTACGGTGTTGAACTCACAGGTCCTTATATAAATAAAGCCTGTTAACCATGAAACTCTCTGATCCCGTCTGATTAGCACAACATTGGGCAATTTGAAGTATGGAAAAATTACTGTATTAGTTGATGACGCATTACTTCCTTACACTAATCAACTAATATGTCCATCTGGGTTTAAATGAGGTAGTGATCGGAGAGGAGGCATTCTTCTCGTGTGCTGTGTAGATTAGTAGGAGGAAGCAGGACTTCTAAAATGGTTATTTTAATGAATCCAGATGGAGCGACTCCTTAAACTAACAGGAAGTTCAGAAAAATGGCAAACGGTGGTTCCTTTAAAATCAATGATATACCCGGATGTTTTATATCCTCTCATGCTGTGTGCTCACACTAATAGAAATGCAAATGGAAAATACATTAATGACAGCCAATAGCGTTTAGCTCAGTGTACTAAATATTTGGTCAGGGGCTCTCATGGTTGGAAATAATGTTATGTAAAGCACATATGTTAATCACTGTCTTTTCTCTGTTGAAGAACAGTGTTATTAGTGCTAAAGGTAATACAGTACATTAAATTGACCATTATCTGCAATGCTAGTTGACAATTTCTTTAAAGCTGAATGGAAAGACGTCTGTGTGTTGAGGACTTGGCATCAGAAAAGCTGTATTTTAAGGGGCCGAATTCAATTCAGGTCTGAGGTCTGGACTGCATTTTGTAGGTCATCTCCAATCACCATCTTTCATGACCTCTTGTTATGTTCAATTGGCGTGTGTGATTGCAAATGTGAGACTCGCATTACGAGCTATGTTTAAAACATAAGTGCTCTTTTCAGGTTTCCAAGAGTTAGAGAATATCAGATATGAAAAATTAGATTGAGTAGAGCACGTCTCTGACAGCAGCAGGGGTTGTTACTGGGAACAGGCTGAGGATATTTTTTCAGAGAATGAGGCGATTCAGTTCTGTGCACCAATTTAAAAGCAACGCTGATGTAAAGTTGTCCACTTCACTTCCATTCCACATTTAAAACTGATATCATGACCTCTTCTCTCATATCTTGTTACATCTTAAACTTTCAGATTTTGGTTTGGCTTGCTCTCTAACCCTTGTAATCACAATGGGAGTATCTTGCTGGCGGGTTTCCCTGTCTGATGCCCAGGGGCCCTGCCACTGTGTTTGGCCACCCCTTGCTGCTAAGGTAGACTGAAGCCTTTAATGTGAGCTTGAGTTTCAGCTGCATTGGTGTAAGTTAGTAATGGATCCCTAGCACACATCGACTGCACTATAAACTAGCTGCCAATCAGAAGCTGCTCCTTTTCTTTTACTCAGTGAATAATTGATCTCTTTCCATTTAAGGCTTCAGTCTTGTGTCAAAGCAATGAAATTAGATATTTATGCTCATTTCAACTTTATCGATAGGAGAAGAGATTCTTTCCCCAGAGTGGGGGGTTACAGAGAGAGGTGAGTTTTATTTTGGGCTCACTTCAAGTTTGTTTAAAAGTTTTGGGATCACACCTAAGTAACTTAGAGACATTTAAAAAAATACCTTGAAAAATGTCCATGCATACTTTGGGTATAGTGGGATGTTCTAGAATAGGTAGCAGGCATGCAAATATATATATATATAATGTTTACTACTATACAATGGGTAACATGGTTGAAGGTTAAGACTGGTGAATGCTTTCAACACTATAATTAAACAAAGGTTTTTCAAAAATATATTTCATATTACTTCAACATACTGTGAGAAAATAACAAATACATGATTTATGCATGTTTGTATTTGTTGACCATTAAAAGTGGGGCAGGCAGGTGTTCATGCTAGATTATTGTTTTGTTATAGCTTATCTAATGTATTAACATATTGTTTAACCTGCTATTTCACACAACAAAACTAAACAGTTTGTGCCAATAAAGCTTCAAAAACTACTCATCAGTACTCAATATAGCAATTGTTACGCCGCAATTGCATGCATAGTTGACAAAGAGTTTTCATATCAGGACTGCCTGACATTAGTGACACAAGAAGAGTGACTTACATTTCAGAGGAGGAGTATTCAGGAGCTTTCATCCTGGTGCCCTCCTTCAGTCGGCAGCAGAATTCCTCATCAATGTGTAAGCCAGGGTAAGGGGAGGCACCTGGGGAGAAGAAAGAGAATAATGGGGTTATCAAGACTTTTCCATGAAATAGAGCTCTGGCCACTTCAAAGGGTCTGACAAGAAACTCGCTAAACTGTGAAGTGGGTTGGGAGCACAGAGAGATCAATGGAAAGACCTCTGCACAATCAGCATCAGCGGGGCCGATTTGACTGAACTTGGAAACTCTGCGCAAAGCTGTTTTCTCCAGAAACACTTAATTATTAAGACAGCGTGAATTTGCAGACTGTTGAGGCTTTGCTGCGCACTTGCAAAAACCATGATTCATGAAACAATATTTTCATTTACTTGAGTGAAGTCCTTTTAATAATATCTGATAACCACTAAAATATGCGGATCATAACAGCGAATCTCTGAAAAGGTCAATCTTTCATTAAAGTATGATCTAAACCCTCTTCTGACATAGATTAGGTAGTCATTAAAAACAAATACATTAACAGCGCTTGAAATCTCCTGCAACTTTGGGAATAGAGTGCAGTAGATGTGGAGCGCCTAGAAAAACAGGGACAAGAAATTCAATTCCACAACACAAAACATAAGAGTGTACTTTGGGTGCGGTGCAAATTTTTCTCCCATGGACACTATCAAGTAGCAATAATAATTTTTCTAAACTGTTCATGTTAGTCTATTTGACACCAACTTAAATCAGTGGAGCCCAGTGGTTGTGACAGCTCAGAGTCATCAGGTAAGATCCTATTACTTCTATATTTCTGATAATGGATTATTTATATTGTGTTTTCCTATAAACGTTGCTTTATTCTAACATGTGAAATAACTCCCTGCCATTTTCCCACAGAGATCATTGCACCCAGTGTGAATGTAGATTTGGGGGAATTTTACTGTTGTTTCTGGTTTACTCGTTATGCATTTAACAGGGCAAATCTTTAAAAACACATTTATATTCAACAGTCCGAAGCCACATTAATAATCTAGAATTTTAGGGATTTTAAATATATAATTTAGTGGTTGCCTAGTAAAAACCTTGCACTGTGTTATCAAGAAAAAAACACTGTTGAAGTTCAAAGATTGAACTAGTGAAATGAAAATTGTTTTTTTCAAGCTGACAATGCAATCCTTTTTAATCCCAAAGGAAAATTTCACAGCAGCTGACAGTTATAGCCCTCCACATCTGGAGGAGGTTGATAGCGCAGGGCACCTCATGAGCAGCCTGTTTTGTGCCAGGTGTCTTTGATTGAGGACCCTCGAGTTCATTTTATTTCTATTTGGATGAAGCGCAGCATGTGCTGAGTTGCCTTCCTACTTCATGTGTTTAACTTTGAAATGAGTGCTAAATCCTTTCTGGGCTCTTTGCTTTGGTGTAAAATGCACCGAACCAGCAGAGCAAACAAACAAAGTCGAAGAGACGTCTCTATAGAAGAAAGGAAGGAAAAGCCGACACTTTGTTTCACAGAAAACATTAGAGCAGAAAGCACCATTCCAAGAATTGAACGCCTGAAAATCATAAAAGCTAGAAGTAGTACTTTGATCTTTCATAATCGAATCGCCCCAAAATACCGAAACAAGATTGTGTGTGATAACAGTCATAATAAAATAATCATTAGAGAGTATTTTAAACTCTTTTAATAGCTACATGTTCCTGAACTGTTGCAAAAGGGTCTCCAATGAATAGGTGAATAAAGAGGACAGCGATGATATTTACCAAGAGAGAAGATCTCCCACATGAGCACTCCAAAAGACCACACGTCACTCTGAGTGGTATAGACCTTGTCAAATATCGCCTCTGGAGCCATCCACTTCAAGGGAAGTCTGGCCTATAAAAAAAGATAAGTGGACCATGTTACTCTCACCTGTTAAGAAACAACTCCCTATATTAATTTACAATCAACAAAGTGTAGCTTATAAACCGCTGTCTATTTGATTATACAATCTGTATGACATCTTGGCTCACACCTGACCACAAGAAAACATCCTTTGACCTGAATAATATTATCAGGTCTTATAAAATGACTAACAGTACGCCAAAGACTCTTGGCATGCACAGAAACATTTGATCTTTTTCCAGATGAACATTCACAGTGTCTGTGGTTTTTGGACCGTTATCATTTGCGTCCATCACACTTAAGTAGTTTTGAAACACTGTGTGCCTTATACAGCCTAACTGCACCAGGAAGTAACTAGAGAATCGTCCACACTTACATCTCCTTTGCGGACATAATCTGGGTCCTTGTACACATCTCTTGCGAGTCCAAAATCGCAAATCTTCACAACATTGTTTTCAGACAGCAGGATGTTACGTGCAGCCAGATCACGGTGAATACACTTGGAGGAGTAAAAGAGAGATCCTATTACATTATGTTTTACCATACTTCATCAGTTTATTGCAATAGCAGGATATGATTGTATGTTCTTTCTACTCTCAGGGTCTTGACCAGGGAAAGGGACTGAAGTGAAGATGCGTTTTGTGTCTTATTTGAACCATGTGTGGCATTACGCTGTCAGATGAAGCACATGATGGAAAGCTGTGTTAATGTAAAACATATGGGACTGCCATCAGGGAAACTTTGACCTGAGGTGAGATTAAACCACATATGCTAAACCGCATCTTTAGTATGTGGCAATTAATCTCATCTGTTGGATATGTGTGAATTAGTGTGTTGGATCAATAAAGTAATTTGGGGTTTCATATACTGGAGTTTTGGACAAGTGTTGTCAAACTACAGAGATTGATCATTACCGTAAAACATTACGGGCCGGTTTCCTGGATAGGGATTAGATTAAGCCAGAACTAAACCTTTGCTAGTTCAGGACATTTAATAATTTTTAGAAACATGTCTAACAAAAATGCATTATCTGTCAGTGTTTTAAGACCAAACAACGGCAATTGATGTATTTTAAAATATCAATGCAAATCCAGTTCTTAACATTTATTTTAATCTGGAACTTGTCTCACACCCTGTTTGGGAAACTGCCCCTACAAGCCAGAAAATTATTTAAAAAGGAAATTAGTATTAAAATGGGCTGCCATAACAAACTAAGAATAAAATAATACATTAACAAGAGTTAGAGATATTTCTAATAAAATCTTGAGACTCTTACTTTTCTTGAAGCCAAGAACTCCATGCCTTTAGCCACTTGAAAGCTGTAGCAAATTAAGTCTTCTAGTGTGAGCACTTTCTTATACAAATCCTCTTGCTCTGCAAGAAAAGGGTAACAGGCTATTAGCTAAATCAAAACCATTGTTTCGTTATGCAAGTTTTGGCAGGCAAAAAAAGAAACTGAATTTCCAAGAATCTCTTTTGCAACCAATCTGTGCTGTCCCTTTTGGCTTTAATAAAGTTGTAATATTTTCGCCTCCATAATTCTCCTGTTTACTACAGACACATCCGTTAGGGAGGCATGATGAAACGTGGCTTCTTTATTTAGATGCCGACTGCGACGTGCACTTTGTCAATGATACTCAAGCGAGGGGCTTGGGTGGATCATCCACCTGAGTAAACAGTTTATCAAACCAGAAATAACCGGCATGGGACAGCACGACCCAATCTACCCACAGCGGACTAACTCTGGTCTGGGGGAAGGAAATTAGAAAAAGCTCTGCGCACAGTGGGTGACAGTGGCTCGTACAAAATATCAGTTGTATTTATGAATCCCTGAGGAAGCCAGATCAGATTGAGGGGGGAAAGAAACAATCAGCGGAGCCTTGAGAGCAGAGAGGGTGGGGTGGAGGTGAGGCAGGGGTTGAGAGGGAGGAGAGGAGAAGGGAAGAAAGACACTCAGTCGCTACCTTCCTCCTCTTCCTCCGAGTCACAGTAGCTCTTATCTTCAATGAAGCCGGAGCTAGCTGAACTTCCGGTGCTGGCCACGCTCTCCAACCTGCGCTTGATGAGCTCGCTCAGATCACACCCGGAGCTGGAACGCAGAGCCTTACCGTCCTGAGACTGTGGGTGTTATCAAGCAGACATTCCCATCAATATTATGCGTCATCATGTTAAATCATTGCATAAATGTACCAAAGGTGTTCTGCATACCTTGTAAACCACAAAGTCACCCCGCTTACTTCTCAAGTAGTTGGAAAGGTTTCCATACTTGCAGTATTCCACGATTATCATTAGTGGACCTGAGCGTTCACCAAACAAATGCAAAAACACAGAAGAAAAACACAAAAAAATGGTTTAAATTTCTTATATCGCCATGGTTGGGTTTTCTATGTCAGCATCCTCCTACCTCCACGCTTTGTGCAGGCTCCTAGCAGATTGACTACGTTGAGATGATGACCAATGTGGATCAGAATCTTCAGTTCAGACATTAAGGCTCTCCACTCGTTATTTGTAGCTCCAGCTATTGAGTGTAGAGAAGAAGAGGAGCAGTTGGAGAAGATGGATAAGAAAAAATTCATTAATGGAATGTCTTTCATGTTCAGAAGGAATTTTTGTTTGCATTTTTGTATATAAATAATCCAAACTTATGCTTTTTAAATGACATATATATGTATTATTATAATTTTTTTTTCAATGATATTTGTCCTATAAATAAAAAGGGGGAAAACCACACCAAAAACAGTTTGATCAGCACTTTGATAATCAGGTTCACACATGGAAATCAGTGGAAAGTATAAAATTAAAGTTCAAAGCTTGTCACTGTGTTTAAAGAAACCTTAAACAGACAACATAATGCATGCCATTAATTATAGTGGACAGATCGACATCTGGCGGCAACATTGTTATAAGCTGTCTAAAGGGAAGAAACAACACTTTTTCGGTTTCTTGGTAGTTTGTACATCATTCTAGGAAAATATGTGGTCAGGAACACTATCCTGGTGACCTTCTGAGGTCATGAAGTCAGACTGGGGGGCTGTTATTTTAACACGTCAGGTTTCCTGTGGTTTAGACCCATCAAAATGACACAGGAGAGCTATGTTCAATGTTGAGCAGTAATTCGTACATGATTCATACCAAGGATACCTCACAGTGACTTTTACTGAGAGGAATATTGACGCTCCTTGTTTCAAAGAAGAGGGAGGAATGAAACCATCAAATCAAACTTGGGACAGACAAATCTTTCCTTTGCATTTGAGATTTTTCACGTTTTTGGGTGATAAAAACATGCAAATAATTAAACACTGACTGCTTATCTAGGAGGCCCATATCATACTCTAGAAATAAAATACATGTAGGCAGTAGATTTGATGATTAGAATTAATTTAAATGAAAGGAACTGCTTTTTATTAAGAGCTGACCTCTGGTGCATAAGGATGCATCAGTCTTGCCTTAATGCACAGGGAAAACTAATATAATAACACTAGTGGGAACGCAATCTAATGAGTCAAGTGATTTATCATCATCAAGAGAGGACAAAACACCCCCACCACCAGAGCGGCGCTCATCGCTCTGCAAGAACACACCATCACTAACCGACAGTTGACCAGACGGGCAGAGTTTAAACAAATACAATTGCAAGAGGCAACAGTCCTACTAGACCAAAATATTTGTTTTACTTGAATGCATAATAACACAATTCCTTGTGTTGACTCGATATTGTTGTATAACAGTGGACATTTTGGAAATAAGCGATAAAATAGCAAACATTGACCAATTATGCGAAGCATGCTGGTTCTGGTTTGGTGTGATCTAAGAAACATCTGTTCATGGGTCAGAGATAAATGCTACGTGAGTATTTGCACATTCAGTTCACTGAACGTATGTTGTTGTCCAAGGTTTTATATCTGTGGACTATCACATGCAGCATGCAATACTCTGAACAGCTGCTAATTATCTTCATATGCACTCAAGAAACATGCATGAAGACCAAAAGATCCACTATGGACTTCTGTTTTCAATATCCGATTTACATTTGCATTCAATATACTGGATCAGTGTATTCAATGCTGCCAAAAAAAGCCTTTACGTTTCTGTCGAATAGAGGAAATTTATGATGTGAGAAAACTTACAGGAATGTTGATTACATTCAGAACTACTTTCGTTTCTGTTGATCTGATAGCATTATACTGTGAGGTCTAAAAGTCTGAAACCACAATGAAAATATGGCAATTAAAATAAAGTTCAAAGCTGAGATAATAAACAAAGGAACGCCCTGGTGGTCTATTATAGGTAACTAATCGAATAAGTCAGTTTGTGTAAACAGATGTTTTTCTTCCATTGAAACACAATGCTTATGGGGTCACTCTCCAAATCATGCAGCTGATGTCAACAATCATATCAGTTTTCAAATTGTTATTTGTAATGGTTTTTGAAGCCTATTAAAACATAACATGTTGCCGTTACCTTTCAGCATTTTCACTGCCACCGTTTTGCAAGTAGAAATCTTGTCTATGCCAAATGCAGAGGCCTCTACAACTTTTCCAAATGCTCCATGGCCCAAAGTTTTACCTGTTACAGAGAGAAAGAGAGAAAGTGTCTGCATGAGCAAGCCGTGTCGTGGGGGCTCATAAATCAGGCAGGATGCCCTGTCAGGAAAGATGTGAGGCTGTAATTAAAACAGCCTGCTGAGGTTGGGACTGCTTGACTGACCCTCCACTGAGAATTCATGAAGCAGTTAAGACTGAACGACAGAAGCGGCTTGCTGATAAATAAAAGCATAATATTTTCTTTTGAAAACTTAGACAACCCTGATGCCCACCGCTCTCAGACAATAGGCCTCAGGATTAGGGCAAGAAAGAGCCAATCGTGTTGAGCTGTGTATGGATAAGGTTGTCTTTGTATTTTATGGCTCTTTACATGTTCAGTACCACAGAGACCTCAATATTAATCAATCATTTTAAATTAAATTCTTTTTAAAACTAAAAGCTATGCCATCTATATTGACTGAATATAAAAAAAAATAATGATACAACTTAAATGAAGCAATTATGAGTCTAATGAGCTATACACTTTTGAAATAAGGAAAGACTTGAGTTCATTCTTGTTTTATATCAGATGCTTTGCTCTCAGGGGAAAAATTAAATTTTTAGCTGGTAAAAGTGACTGAAAAAAGTCTTTGAACTGACCGAGCCTGAGACGGTCTCTGGGGAACTCCCATTTGTTGCTGTCATAGGGCAGACGATCACACTGCTCATCAAGGGGGATCTGGTCTGGATCCATGATGATAGACAGGTACCCCGTCTTTAAATCTGCTGAACTTGGCTGGTAGAAATAAATGAATATTTCTTGAATCAGAATATTCAGGAACATTAGAACAGGATTGTGTCATTCTTCCTATATAGCTGCTGTGGGGCTCTGATTCGATCATCAAGGGTTTTGAGAGTTTGAGAGAAAACCATGACTAAGTAACAGATAAAACAACAACTGTAAGTTACATAAGCATACGTGTGCACACTAGTTTTCAGAGTAAACGTTCAAAGTACTGGAGTAACGGCTGCTAAAAATTCAGCTATGAAGTCTTGATCAAAAACATCTTTTGGTGGTTCATGTATAGTTACCGTACCTTTCTTAATTTTCGGATAAAGAGAATGAGCATTATCCAAAGAAATGTTGCTGCTGCTCCAGTAGACACCAAGATGATCACCTCAATATTTGGTTTACCTTCTTCTCCTGTGTGCAGAATACATATTAGAAATGACTAATTGTATATGCACCGATAATCATGTGTTAATAACATTTGTACATGTAATAACATACCAAGTACCAAATACAAAACCACATTTCATTACAGTCCTGCATTTCTGCTTTAAACTTCTGCACTGAATTTGAATCTGATCTATAATTTTTTTGCAGTGATAGGATCTCATCTCATTCTCATTTATAATGTACTCAGTGTTCACATACTGCATACAGCAAAAGGAATTATGATTTCCAAAAGAGGAAAGAGAGAGTACTCAAGGCCCACTCTGATCTCTGAGTTTGTTGAATCAAGTAAAGTCAGTTCTTTCACAGGATTTACAGTGTAACCGAATTTCACAACTGAGATGAGTGCTGCAGTTGATTTTGAGGAGTGCAGAGACAAGAACTTTGTTAATATTAACCCTCCTGCTTCTTTTAAAGACATTTAGTCATTAAAGAATATCCTTAAAGACTATGAAGAGGTCAACTCCCTTATGAGAGGACCTTGACTTAAAATCCCAGAGCCCCATCATAAAAGTCTGGAATTTGCATGGTATTTCTGGCAGCCTTAGTCTGTCGTTCTCATTCAGCAGTTATTCAAAGTTTTGCCAAAAAAGGCTGTTTTTTTGTGTTTACTGGAACAGTTGTCATTGGAAAATCAGTGCTTACAAGATTTTAAATCAAAATGAAAGGTCTCAATTTACACATTTATAATAATATGAACAATGAATACAGAAATAAAGGCAGGTGAAAAGTTGGTACTCACCCACTACAGTAATGGCCGCACTGGTTTTTGCTTCTCCTCTATCATTGCTGGCACGGCATTCATAAATGCCCTCATCATCCTTCTTCACCCTCTCAATGATCAGAACGTTATCTTTTAGAGCGATACCTGAAAGCAGCATTGAAAGATGCGACATATAAAACAGATCCAGATCCCTGATAAAGTCACTGTAATATAGCTGAGATCACCTGTGACCACACATAAATCTCACCTGGCCCCTCTGTGACAGGAATCTTGTCTTTGTACCATTTGATATCAGGTTCTGGCACACCTTCAGCCAAGCAGGTCAGAGTTAGGGTGCTGCTGCTGTTCACATCCTGATTGGTCAGATTCTGCATCAGCATGGGCCTTTGCCTCTCTGTGTCAGATAACAGGGGAGTTGCACATTTTCTCTCATTAACATACCACACTTCTAGAAAATTCTTTGATTATAGACATCAACATAAGCAATTCATGCACAAAGGTGAATTATAAGAATACTGCCATTCTGAAGAATCTGGATTCTGAAGATGCTTTAATCCCGACTCAGTTAAATTAATTAAAAAAACAATGTATTAAATAAATATACGTGTAAAACATAACATTAATTTAATAAATGCAATCATTTGATTCAAAATTATTTTCACAAAGTATAATATTTAAACGACAGTAATGAAACGAGAAGTTGCTTATTGTCCTAAAAACAGTAATTCCTTAACGCTCAATATTAATTATATTTATTTCAAGTAATTTTCTAAATGTATATTTGATTATAAATGTTTAATACCCTTTAACTATGATAATTATATATATATATATATATATATATATATTTAGAATTTGTATTGTATTGCATTTAATTAACTATAGAAACTATAGAGGCTACTAATCATAAAACATCAACCCCTCTTTATGCAATTCACGCTCAATTGCCGTTTGTTTCTCACTGATTAGTAACACAAGCTGGGTCTGACATTACATCATATGATGTATGCTGATGTTTTCATAAAGACAAAATTCTTTGGTTCTTGGAAGTTCATACTCACCATTAATAGTCAAAAGAGATGTTATGTTGACCACTTTATTGGAGTTGATGTTAAAAGCCTGGCATTCATAACCCGGTGTGTTGTTTCTAGAGACATTGGGCAACTTGATGGACAAAGATATGGTGTAGGGCTCGATCTGAAAAGTTGTCTGGCCTTTGTGCACTCTGTGGCCCTGTGGTCCATACCAATGCAACCTATCGTATAGGTATCTTGTGGCCGTGCAGGTCAGTGTAACGTCATCTCCTGCAACAGCTGTCGAGGGCCCAATCTCAAACGGCTGTGTCTGATCTAGTAAAGGTAAAAGAAAATAAGACATTAAGAAGCCGTATGGAAAAGAACAATTCATTGAACATGTCAGTCAACGTGATGCATTTATTGCGTGCTTTTCATGCATAATCTGTAAATCGACAATCAGTGAAAGCGTGACTAACCCACAAAACATATGGCTCATGAGGGACCTGAAACTACGCTATAGATGTACTGCTGAAAGAGATCGCCATACTCTGGCCTGCTCTACAAACACAAAGCTGTATGCTGCCATGCCAGGAATGTCAAATTTGCAGTTATTTCCTGTTTCATCACTCCTAATTGGAAGCATGTTTCTGGCGAATGGCGGCTGACCTGAAGCATTACAATAGAAACCAGGCAAAGGCCAGGCCTCCAGGGAGCCGGCAAAACGCTTGTTTATTCACAGCAATATACGTCCCACCAGAGGAGACAGCTGTTATTACTATTTCATCTCTGACCAGCATTCCTGTGCACAAAGTCATCTTCACCTCGCGCATAGCACAGCATATTCTCTGGGGCTTCCAGCTCTGTTCTGGAGACATGCCACTCGACATCCTCCGTTTTATCTTCTGTCTCCATTTTTATTGCACAGTTCTCACTTTTCACGCTTCCCGAGTCTCGGCTGCTATTCATTCCAGCTCGTTTTTCCTCACCTTTCTCATCTAGGCAGCTTTGAATACTCTGACAGCCGACACACTCTTCATTACGTAACTCAGTGAATGGGTTTCTCATTTCAGACACATTTGACCCCGGTCAGCAACATATAACAGTGATTCGTTATAAAACAGACTGGCATTTCAGTACAACTGTCCATTCCAAAGTACGTGAGCAGAACGACGAGCGGACGTTGCCTGGAGTGAGGAGCTTTTTTCACTGCAAAATTGTTTCAATACTGTGCTATCATAAGCATAACACATGTTAACTTCCCAGTGCAAGTTTCAAGCCAGCCAGAATTCACCATGTAATAAAACACAGTGATACACTATTGACAGTCAGACCAAAACAAAGAAACCCTATTAGATCATTTAAAAATATTTTATTAATCTTCATAAAACATTTTGTATTTTAAATGATCTATATATATATATATATATATACATAAAACAAATTCAAAAAAAGGTAGTAAAAGCACCATGGTACTACCATGGTATTTTGGATGTGAACTGTGGTAGAATCAAATAAACGAAAACTGTCAAAATTGAAATCAAATCAATAGTTGCCACAAATCTTTAAAAACAGATTTTTCTCTTTCAGTAAATAAAATGGTTCACTTACTATACACATAGAAAGGGATTCTCATGGTCCGGTTCCCAAGTTCATTCTTTGCTGAACAGGAGTAGATTCCTGACACAGTAGCTGTTTCCACCATCAGAATGCTTACAGTCTAAGGAAATGGATGAAGACCATTAGGAATGAAAACATAATACAATATTCTTTTAACAGGAATAAAACAGTATCATGTCATCTTAGTACCTATGACATTAAACTTTAATGTACTGTACTTTAATTTTTTGACACTCCTCAGCCTCACACATTTTTAAGGCCAAATGCAGCACACAGAGCACAGAACAGAAGGTGTGCCTGTGTTGCATTTCATTTCCTGATACACATTTAAAATGCCAGGCTTAATGCTGTCACCATTCAAGTGGAACTCATTAATAGCCTATGTAGACATAATAATAATGCAGATTTTTGGCAAAAGACCAGATTCCAGAGCTCTGTTTTCAGTTTCAAACAACATCTGTTTTCCTGGCCGTCACATCAAAGGTATGAAACACTCCGGGTGTATTTCTGAAGCAGTATACTTATTTTTCAGCTTACTTCCTGGGGTTCACAGACTCTTTATAAGATGTATTTGAAACATAAGTAGCATGGCTTTGGCTCTGAACAACACCTATTTAAATGTTTTGTCTGTTTTAGTTTGTTAAGACGTAGTACAGTAATATTTAATGCAAAAGAATCTTTTACAAAGGGTGGGATTTCTTTTGTACACAACATCACGCTGCTGTACAGACAGAAATGAGGTGTGGAGCACGGTTAATGTAAATCTGTGGACTTGTTTTAACGTCGCTGTTTAGTCTTACATGTAGCTGATTTTAATTGGCACACTGTGCTAAAATATACCTGAAAAGCAAGACGCATAATTTCCATACTTTTCAGCATGAACATAGCTCTATTCTAAAAAGTATTTTCATTATAGAATATATATTATTCATGCAATGTTTTGAATAAACCCCTGAGTGACATTTAGCGGTTCTCTCAATCTGATGATCTAGTCAACAATTCGGACTGACCTTTCTATTTTGTCTTTTAGTTACTGTGACGGCCTTTACTTATTTTGGGGTTACAAGGAACCATCACAGATGGACTCTTAGCAGGCTGTTATTCACAGTGCTGGAAAATTTATATGAGGTGACAGAAAGGAATTCACCCTAAACAAATCCCACCCTGTTAAATGGGGCCTTGTTATCACTGACCGCTGTGCTTTATCCCTGCAAAGCATCATCTATTTGTCACAAAAGCCTTTAAATACAGCTAACCTCAAAATTTACACCTATGTCATAGTGAGAACGAACCTCTTAGCACAAGGGAGGGCAGGCATGATTGGTTTTAAATGACATTCCTACTGTGAGAATATACTGCGTCACATAAATCTTGCTATAAAGGAAAATCTTGCTGTAAGCTTATATTTTTTGCTGGCTTCTAGCTGATGATTTCCAGTTGAATACATGCTTGACCTGGTAGGTTACAGCAGCTCTATGTACAGTCACACTGAATTGCAGAGGAATGCTACAAAAGAAAATCTGTGCTTCGTTATGTATTGGGTGAATGGTTTTGGTAATAAGGCCTCCTGGGATGTTTCCCATAATGTATGCAGTGTTCACTGTACCATTTGGCATTGCATCAAAGGATGATAGAGTGACAGACATAGGAGATCTGTCTAAGAAAACAACTCTGGATACTGTAGCAGTCTGGATTCATCCCTGAAGTGCTATGGTCAAATTTAAACAGGGCCATTGTGAACTCTACTGTGTTCTCAAAGCTCAGTCTGGTTTTTCACACGTTTATGTGATTTCCACACACAATGATTGCTCTGTCCATAAATAGCATTTAAAGTCATCTCATGTGTTTGAAAAACAGGCCTGAAACAATCAACATTCAGTGCATGTATAGTTCTGGGAGAAACTTCTGTTTATGAGGATTTTACTGGCTTCAGTATGCTCAGTAAGATGGACTGATATATCAGTATAAACTCTGTCCTGGGGCACCAGTCTAAATGGCAGCTGCCCCATTTACTGGCCTCTGTTCTCCACTGAAGGTGACTGAAGCGTAGCATAATTCACAGCAGAGCTAAATGAGCCTCAGCTATCAGTTCCATTAGGAGAGAACACACACATAGTCACTCACGTGCACACACTGAGTGTCATTCTTCACTAATATATTGATACTTAAGACTACTGAAGCGAACTGAACGGTATAGAAAAACAAAATGCAGATTGTTGATTTTTTGTGGTTTTTTTATTATATTGAGACCTATTTTCTCAAAACGATTTCTAAAAGGGCAATTTAGTAATGTGAATGTTCAACAAACTTTATGAGTTTTAAATGGAAAACAGATGTATGCTGTACATCAGATTTGGATTCTTCCCGTTCACTTCAAAATCAGCATTTTTCCATGAACATATAAAATGCGGTATTTTCAGGTCATCTATTTTGGACCAAAATGAAGCTGAAAGTATAATTAATCTGGATTAGCCACCCAGTTTCTGCATTATGTAAAAGTTGTGGTTTTAAACGTTATTTAACACGTTTCCACTAAATGATTCCATTTACAGTTAGAAGGCGTATTTTTAACAAACAAATCTTTTAGATTTTTAAAGGTACACTTAGTATTTTTTTATGTTAGCACTATTTTTGTCATCAACAGTATGACAATATTCTAACACCAAGCTATGTGGGTGTCGCATCATGCAAATTTTTCAGTTACCAACACCACTGAAGTAACGCAGCATTGCTATTATAAGAGCAATAACAGGAGTTATTACCAAGCTAAAATAAGTCACTCTTTATCTGCTCATGTCATCTCATCCTGCTCCACGTAAAATAAAACAGCTACATTTACCTCACGTGAGTGTACTTTTTCCAAACATATACTCATTGCTTTATGCACAAAACTTAATTAACGGAACAAAAATGAGTGCATGTTTGAAAGCCAAAAACATTTACTATTACATAGCAAAACTGCACATACTGCAATCCATACCTTGTTTTTACTTTTTAATAATTCAGCCTTGTTCCTGACACCCTTAATCACATTATGAGGATAATGGTTGTGTGATTCAGTGATGTCTCCAACAGGCAGAGGATCGGTGTAATGTCTGCACCTATCACACAAAAACACACACGTTTAGACAAATCAAAATTGTTGAAGAATTTTTAAGGAATGACATTTCTGCTCTGGAGTTTACAAAGGAAGTTTTTGCCTTTTGATATCAAAGCAGGATGTACACAAGGAAATGCCAAGTCGTACAGTCATAAGATTTCAGTAAATACCCTCTACTTTCAAAACAGAGGGAAACTGTTGAGCAAATTAACTTTTTTAGTCTTTCATTTTTCAACCTACTTTATATTAGGTGACCTTAAGTACTATGGACTTGCATTTAAATTAATTATTTGGTACAATGTACTTACGGTATACATATATTTTTACACTGTACTTGTATTTTTAAAAATACCTATATGTAATTAAATCTGTAATTAATTCTGTATTTACATGTATCAATCTGTTTTTTTCTGAATTTAAGGGCCATGTATCAAGTCCTGTGTTTTATGGCTTGAACCGGCAGGAGACCAAAGGCCTGTTTTGCATCAATCTGAGTGGAGGAACAATCGGATTAATGAGAGTCGAGGTCGGAGAGGAAACCAAAGCGTGACAGGAAGGGCTGAGTCATGCGTCACCGTTCAAAGGAAACACCCCCACTCTCTGGCCGGCTGAGATAAGGCTGATCCCAGACCTCCATGGTCAACAAGGGACCACTGATAACTTCTCACAGCACCCTTGATTAAGAAGACTTCTGAGAGATCACCTTCACGAGTGCAATAATGATATCTCTAACATGGGACCCTGGGAAACACTGATTTAATGGATGCTTTATGGCACATTAACAAAAATATGATCATGTAGGGGATTCACTCCCATAACTCCCAAATCTGGCGGTGTGAATGTGGCTACTTTTTTTTTTTTGGTCACTTCTCAAAAAAATAAATTAATTTTACTGACAATAAAAGAAGGATTGTTCTGTTTTTTCTTCCAACCAGGGCATGGCAATTACCCTCCAATGTACCTCTCTCATTAGATGTTGAAAATGAAGTCTTTTCACCATCTATATTCTGAGCTGTTGTGTTTACTGCCACCGCTGATTATATTTAGAACAGGCAAAGTGGTATTTTGGCACTGGGTTACAAAGCCCAAAGAATTTTTGTCGCAAATTTGGCAGTGGCCCTTGACAAATAATTACTCTCAATTACGAGAAAATCTTGTCATGACACACCAACTAAGTTCAGTGGACATCTGTAGCATTTATAAAGGTTCACTAAAAGGCTGCCATTTACACTGCAATACTTGTATTATAGCACAATGCAGGCTTAGGGACTGTGAACAATAAATCGTCCTCACATTTACAGAGCCAATAACTGCTAAATGTACTTCAGGGGCTATTTTTCATCAATAAGCATACTTTATTTTGGACCAATGTCAAGGAAACCGATGCAGTTCATTTGAATAATGAGAGCTGTGGGTAAAGGCCAGCATTAATCACTGACTTTAACACCTCAGCAAGAGAAAAGATCTTCCATGTAGGAGGGAGACAACTCTTTTTGGAGCCACAAACCAAAAAAACAGCCCTTGTCACGACTTTTGACACAATGAAATGTGATTAGAAGTAGGGCAATCTGATTTAAATACTAAAGAGTAGACATGTTGATTCAAAGTAAATTTGAATATGAGCTAAAAGGGCGTCATTAGGACTTACTCTGTAAGGTCATGGCTGGGGTCACACGGCTGCCAAAACCAGGTTATGTTTGGCATGGGAATCCCAAATGCAGTGCAGATGAGCTGGTGCCCCTCATTGTATTTGTAAGCTTGTGGGCCTCCTGGAGCCACATCCTCCTCAAAGATCTTTGGCTTTACTGCATATGAACATACAGATCATCAGTCATTTAAATGGTCAGTCTACAGATCATTTGCAGAGAAAAACTTTCACCTCATAACTCCTACTGTAAATGGAAGAGGAAGAATATCCAGGCTTATTTAATAAGGGAGCAATATTGCTTTCATGGATTTAATTGAATTTATATTTACATTAGAATATTTAGCATCAGGCAGATTACAAAATTTGATAAATGATGGCCAAAACAATTGCAAGAAATCTTAAAACTGTTTCCAATGTTTTTGACCTTGGACTGAGACTCATTACAATAAATATTTTACATTTCTGAGTTACCTCTGACTTCCAGCCTGTAGCTGAGGTTTTTGTAGAGACCCCTGTCCTGGTTTGACAGAGCGATAGTGAAGATCCCAGCATCCTTCTGCCTCACTTGTTTTATGGTAAGGCTATAGCCTTCTGTCTCATAACATGTGGAGTTTTCTGAAATGGCAATTCCATCTTTGTACCTACATCCCACCAAAGCAATAATCATACAATAAATTATTACCAGTGGAATACTAGTACATGGTTGCTACAAATTAAATTCCTCTCATGGCATTTTTTTTTTTAATGGAAAGCATAAATTTACCACAACACTCTGTCTGGTGCTGGCAAGGCATTGACCCGTGGCTCAAGCCGCATCTTTTTACCCTCTATAGCTGAGATGTGTGCGCGTTTATGGGTCACATTGAGGAACGGATGCTCTGTAGACACAAACAGAAAAACAATCCAAGAAATGTATTAAACTTTTCAGCAAAACCATGAGTGTTTTAAGGTAGCACAACATTACATCCTCACCGTATACAATTAGTTTAGTTGAATATTCCAGCTTTTTGTTTTCAATTGATGCTGTGCACACGTACGTGCCCTTGTCCTCCATTGTCACATTATGCATGATTAATGCGCTACTCATCGAGATGACATCATCACCACATTGGACCCTATTCCCTTTTATTTTTTGAGTGTGATTGATCTGAAAGCACAGACAGGAAATTCAGAGGATGTTAGGTCGAGTTTTACATAACGCCAGTTCAAATCAGGTAGCAGATCTGAATGGGTACAGATTTAATCTAATGCTGAATGGCTTTAGGTAGTGTCTTTAGCATATTATTATCTCCTGATAACTCACCCGAAGCTTAGGGAACTGCCACTCAAAATCAATTATGCCATTGTAAGTGGTCTCTGCAGTGCAGTTGAGGATAAAGGAGTCACCGGCCACAACTTTTGGTCTTTCTGGTTTGATGCCAATGTTTTCCAACACCGCCGCTATGCACAGAGAACAGGAGATACCAATGTGAATCCAGGTTATGTCATGAAAAAAGCTTTTTTAATTTCAATTGGTAATTGCATAACTGAGATTTTCTCTTTAATTAAAATGACTCACTTCTCCTTAAGAGCATGTAGACTGATGAAAATTGTTTTCCATCCACACTGGTTTTACACGTTATCATTTGATAGCTGTCATAAGGTTCCAAAGGAATCTTGAAACCTCTTTTTGGATCCCACTCCACCCTGCTTTTTACATAATCTGTCATAGGATTATTTATCTGAAGAGCAAGAGGAGAGAATTTATTTAATCAATTTAAGTAACAGTAAGTTGTGTAAAGATTTTACTGCCTATAGCCCATCCAGTAATGAGAAAAAACAGGGCTGTCTGTGAGAAACTGATCATGGCTGAGTTGTATACCCAATCTCGCTTCTTTTGTTTGTTCTGTGTCCAAGTGCCCTGCTAGGAAAGTAGGGAAGGAAGGAAACCGGAAGGACGAATGCCACAGATCTTCCAATGGCAGGAAGGTTACATTACTATCTGTGCCATCTGGCTTAGAAGTGTTTATCCATAGCAAAGAACTGTGAAAAACGGCCAAAGAGTAATCAAGGGGGAAAAAAACTGCCCCTGCCAGTTTAGAGTACTGAATCTACTTTTATATATTATGTAAAAAGGTGCTTGCTAGTATACATAAAATAAAATAAAATAAAATAAAATGAATGATGGAACAAAAGTGTATTAATTTATTATTTAACTACAGTTTGTTTCTCCAACCTATTCTTCATGGACATAATTCATAAAAAAAGGTGTTTTATTTATAACCTGAGTTTCTATTTTGAGTGAAAAACAACAGTACAACACTACCTTCCTGTTCTTACAGGAAGCAGACAGAGTGACTCCTTAGGCCTCCTTGAGCTTCCCAGAGTCTATGGCACACTGTCTCTATCTGTATACACATGCTCAAGGCTTTAAATGGTGTGAGAAACTCTGAGACGCCCAGACATTATTCAATGTCAGATCATACAAAACACATCCTCTTTTTTTCGTATTCAAGGCTTCTGAGGCATGGAAAGCAGGTAAAAAATTCACCTCCGCTGCATGTGGCTATAAATTATATATTAAAATTTTTGCATTCGGTGGGTTTGAAAACTGTGCCATTAACATAAAAAATACTCACAGTCTGAATGAGAACATGATATTTCGGGGACGTAGTTCTGCATGGGACCACGAAAAAAGGGTCTTCCCGATATGCATAAATGGGTTCTGTTCTGCTGTGAGCCTCCACAAAAGGATTATTGTGATCTATGATAAAATAAAAAAAAATACAGTAAACACAAAATAATAACAGTTTGCTAAACACAAAGCTAACTTACCAACCACAATTCATTATTTCACTTATGATTTTTAAATGGTATTTTTAATCTTTTATCAATGAATTCTCAGACATCAGGCAATGCCTAGACATCCAGCCTAGAGGAGCAATTAAATAACCCAGATAAAGTCAGATCATTTTGCTCTTTAAACAGAAAACTGCCACACAGGCTGCTGGATACAGAAACCACTTGGCAGGAAGCAATGTTACTGTACAGCTATGCTGCGAAATTGGCGTGATTAAACAAACAAGATCTTTTGTGTGCTGACAGTGTTCATGTAATAAAATATATTTTAAAACAAACTTATCTCGCATTAAAAGTGGAATCACATTAGTGAAATGAACCAGGGGACTTTTAGGTACTAAAACTGGCTGTTTACGCAGCAGGCTGCAATGGTAGAAGTCTGCTGAATTAAACAGTTGGTGAGCAACTGCAAATCAGTTGTGATGGACATACATTACCGTTCAAATGTTTAGGGTCAGTCAGATTTTTTAAAAATAAACTCTGAATTTATTTGATTAAAAGCTATACCGTGAAATATTATTACAATTCGATTTATTATTACAATCTCTTTCAAGGGACATGTAAAAAAAAAACTTCTTTGCTTAAAATGTTAACAGCTTATATGCAGTTGTCAGGAGGCACAGGAAGACTCAGAAGCAGAAGCTCAAACAGGAAATGATCAAAGACTAGGCTTCCAGAAAAATCAACTCTAAAGACATCCAGCTTAATATAAAATCCTTCCTTTTTTGTGTCACTGATTTTCTATTGCCTAGTCTTATGACAGCTAGGTTCTGTCTTGCAGATACGGTCCCGCTGTCAGTGATTCAAATCTTCTAAGTAAGCGCAGTCACAGCTGCATAGTCACCAGGTCCATTGCCCAGCCCGGTTTATGGCTTTGTTCTAGTTTCAGTCCGGTGTACAATGAGGCGAAGTTTCTCATTACTTCATTTCAAGCTTTTCTAATGCCTTGGAGTTTTTCCAGGTCCTGTTTTACACAGACAGACCATTTCTTGTGGCAATTAATTGAAAAGAAAGAGGCAGACTTCCTTGGTTTATCCCACAGGAATCATGTGTAACGGGAAACCAAAAAAAAAATCATCCAAAGAGACGTTTTATTTTGCTAAACCAATTTTGCACAATCACTGGGTCTATGCTTAAGTATTGTAGTTATCTTACCTTTAACGAAAACATATGTGGACACCTCGTGATTGCTAGACTTTTGGTGACTGCATGTGTAGAAGCCAGTGTCGTTGTGCATCAGGTTGTGTATGACCAGCTTGCTGCAGTGCTTGTGCATACTCTCCTCACACGGCTCAATCTGTACCGATGACACATCTCTCTTAGCCAGCTTCCAGTGCAGGGAAGTTGATCCTCTAATATAAGTCACACCATATAAACAATACATCAGAAACAATAAGGACAATTTCATAGCCAAGTAGGCTTATGCCAAATTAAATAATCATAAATTATCAAAAAATAATTGCATAGAGTATCCACTGCTTTAACATTTGATTTTTAGCTATTTACGTCATATATTACAGAACTAAAAAACTAAATCAGGAAAATTACTCAACCAACCACATACAAACACATTTAGCAGCCTCTTTTAGTTTATTTTGACATTACAAACGTAATCCTAAAAGTAACTGAAATGAAAAGACAGCAGATGTTTTTAAATTGGCATCCTGTGCAAAACTTTAGAATTTAGAACGCATAAGTAGGGTTTAAAACAAATCCTTCATTGACTGATCCTTCTGCGGTTCATGATTATATTGTTTTGAAAGTTACAAGAGCTCTTTGTGAATGAGTTTTAACTCTTAACATGTCAGATTCTTCATCCATATTCCCAGTGGGTTTATTTTAGAAAGTTTATTAGATTCCCATTTTCACGTGGGAACAGGTATTTATTGAATGGAAGTGTTCAAATGTTTCAAACAGTTTGTTTATGAAAGGGCACATTTTAAGGACCCCAATGGAGAATCAGACAGATCTCACATTCTGCTGCAGCCTCTAGACTGATGGGTCATGCAACTTCAGCCTCAAATCTCTGTCCAGAGCCAAAGACTGTATCTGCTTCTGGCTCACACGGCCTTCTAGGGAAGCGTTACATTAGTTAAGTTTCTCCGGGTCAGCATTCCTGGCGTGGTTGCAATTCCATGGAATGCTCTCTCAGCGTCTAAATATGTATGTTTTAGAAGTCCCCCGTCCCCTTCTCTTTCCACTACATTTACATGACATAGCTATTTTGGGAATATATTGCTCTCTGAGAGCCTCTCATCCCATGTCAAAGCAAAAGCAAATGAGTTTTGGTTTGAAGAGCTATGTTGTGAGATCAGTGTGCATGGACACACACCAGATGTCACCCAAATACTTACACTGAATTAAAGGGATAGTTCACACAAAAATAAAAACCTTTCCAAACCTGTATAACTTTCTTCTGTGAAACATTAAAAAAGACATTTAAATGAGTTATTTAAAATAATTTGGTACTTTTATGTTATTCTCAATTGAGTTTAATAGTCTGAATACTGGAATGCTGAATTGTATAGCATCAAGGAAATTTGTTTGTATGAGATGAACACAATACCTGCAGGTGAGTGTGAGATTGTCACCAACATGCTTAAGGTGTGTCTCTTCAGTAGGAAGCAGCTGTGGGTCAGCCAGATGAGATTCCTCTACCAACCCTAAAAACACAATACAGCAGAACACACAATCAGTGACACACTAACATAGCAAATACATCCCACAATGTGGTCAAATTGAAAGCCTTGAATACAGTAATGCAACACACTTTTTGAAGATGTGAATAAGTTATTTCTGGTGCACTGTTGTGCAAACACAACACTAAACTGTGGTTCACAAATAAAATGCTCTAAGGACGTACAAGTTCATAACATTGTAATTTGGAGACTCAGATTCAGAATGTTAAGCAATAACCTTTCTGCTGAGCCAAACTGTCTGTGCTGGACATGTTTGAGCTGGCAGAGATGTGGAAAAAGTGCGTTTGAGCGTGTGTATACATTCTGGATCAGAGAAAGGAGGCCAGAGATACAGCTGTGCCCCCCACGGAGGGGTCACCTCTGTCAGCATGTGTGTGAGAGAACAAGGCAGACCCCAGATGAATCAGATGTCCTTAAACACATCCTTCACATCAATCAGTCCCTATTTTTTGCCCTCTGCATAATGCCACATTTTTATACTCTGATGAAGAGCTTAATTTTACTCCGATCTCTCGAGATCTCTTCTGTGAGCTATTATTATAGTGAAGGTTCACTGCTGGTCTGGGGCCAGGTAAAGCTGATGATAGGAGCCATGAGTATGCTCGGGACAGGAAGCGGTATCATTCCCTCTGCATTCGTCTCATAAGTGATTTCCTTCTTTTGAACTTACTCCCTGAATGCTTTCTGTTGTGGCATTGTAATGCAGGTTATTTGTGTTGCCAGGCAAAAAAACTTTTATAAGAACAGCCTTTTGGGATGGGAAAATGAAAAACACAATCTTAGATCAGCACGAACTTTGATTCTAGTCCAAGCTGGTCTAACTACTGGACCAACATCTAGTAACAGATCACCAGTTTTTCAGTCCTAAAAGTAACAGTTCTCATGTGTGAGACACTAAAAATGTGATGCAAAGGTTAAAGACAACCACCTAGAGTGCATTTACATAAAAAAACTATTAAAAAGTAGTTAAGTAAAATGCAAAAACACAGTTGCGTTTTGTATTGTCTTTCTATGCATTTTCAGACATCCTCTGTTTTTCTGTGCCTCACACATGTGCATCTCATTCTTAAGTCATCATATCAAGTTAAAAGACGCGTAACAACATAAAATAGATCTGGAAACTGAGTAAGATCTTAACTTTAAGATCATAACGTTCTGTTATATGGCGGCGTCTGAGTCCAAAACCCAAGATAAATAGGATTATTATCAGGATGATAACGGCATTACATAAAGTTTATGTTCTTTTCATGAACACCCATATTAATCTCTCTCTTTCTGATAAAACATGATTACTAATTAATAATGAATGTCATGTTCTATTACTCATGTAGTCCCCCCCCCGCCACATGACACAGCTGCATTCACAGAATGAACTTACTACACCAACACTGCCACTTAATATGAACTTCCTCTCAGTATGCTTCAACATCATTGTTGTTTCACAGTCCAAGGTTAGTTAAGGGGAGCGGATGTAACTGGAGCTTTTCACGCAAAGTACACATCAGCTTGATACTACCCTCTGACCAGATGAGACATAACCAGACATAACCAGACACAAACGCAGATGTCCAACTCAAAAAAATACCCTCCCCTATGGTGACTTTCGTAATTGCACTACAAATCTGTTCTGTAGATATTTAGACAGATTTGATTTGTAGATTTACATTTACACATGAAATAAAACACACATTGCAAATGTCTTCACTGTGATGTTGGCGTCTTTCATAAATCATGACAAAAAGCCGCAGACCAAACTCTGTCAAAGACAGTAACTTTGCAGGTCCACCTCCCATCTCAGACAAACACTATTCATCATGAAACTTCCTAAGCTCATATGTTGTACATTTTGTAAGACAAAGAGATACAAACTGGATGTGACTGCTCTGAAATGCATGCTTACCACACAGAAGCTTTGGTTTGATACCAAATGTGTTTTTATGAGAATTACTGATTCCTGCTGACATCCACATATTCTTATTTTCCTCTGAGCCTCGTTCACAGATGTACGCCTGCATGCAAACACGAGCAGTGAATCACATCCTATAAAACCCAACAACTCTCACTGTCTTCACAGCTGCCCTGTTCAGCAGGGGCCCCCAGCAGCCCACTTAAGAAGAGTACTTTCTCATAAAAACCTCTTGTCTCTGTCCCTGTACACCCACGTATTCCCACAGCTCAGAGACCCCCACCTGCCCCTGATGTCTGCCCAGTGCTGACCTCAGTGCGGCACCTCGCCCCCCTCTCCGCCAGCTGTGTACTGCATTCCTCCAGCACAGAGACTGAAAAATGCCAAAAATGAGGCTTGTTGTGGTGCTTCAAGGGGCCTGGGACCTGGTTTCCATTAAAGCCTATTAAAAATAAACGACAACCACGGATGAATGGAAAAAACACCGCTCTAATGCTACGTGGGTTGCCTTATTCAGCATGATTAGCTTGCATGCCTCTCATGGGAACATATAAAAGACATGTCACTGTCAAAGGCTGCGCTCGTCCTGACCTACTACAATTATGCAATCAGTCAATCAGGCATCCTAATTGATATCTGCAGTTTTGTGAGAATAAGAGATGGTTCATGTCCACGCGAGCAGAGAAGCCTGCACAAAGATGATGGGTTTGAATGTTGAATGAGATGAAAGACAGAAACACTCTGAAATGAAACTGCGGGCTTTCATGGAAAGCTGACTTCTAGAGAACTATAAATAACATAAGCATTGTGTTGCAAAACATTTTGACCACAAACTGTTCACCAAACATAATGTGTCACAGATCCCTGGTGGATGTTAAAAAGCTGGAACTTATAAAGTCAGATGATGCTCAAGTTTGATTTTTTTTTTTTTTTTTTTACAGATGTAATTCAATTTACTTGTGTAGAGAGGAAATCCTGTCGCTGCCCAGTAAGCGTCAGTAATAATATGCGGAATTCCCTACTCTGTGGCTGGTACATGACTGCCTGTGCTTCCCGTCCACCCATGTGATGCACAGTGCCAGTAAAGCGGTCTCTGAGGATGGGGCAGGGTTAATCTTTTTTGGACTTACACAACAATAGACATTTATTAATCATTTAACCTTGCCACACTATCCATTGTGATTTTAAAGCTTTACAAGCAACGAAGGCTTCTTGATAAATAAAAATAACGTAAAACAATAGTAAGCGTGTCCATGGGCACATAAACAAAACATCAGGCAACTGTCGCACGCGACCAGTCTCACATTAATTTCTTTCCTGACTTTTTCGGAAGAAGAAAAAGTACACTTCTGGGACATATAAAACTATAAATAATGGAATTTTGCAAGACAGAACTTTTGAGTGGCTATATAATCTGACATAATATGACAAGAAATACGGCGACTGTACATTTTCCCTCATTATGTCATTTATATAATTTAAATTATAAATCATGTAATATGTCTGGTAATGTCCAGTCAGCTGTTCCTTGTTGCCCTCCTCAAACAAAAAAATAAAACATAAAAAATCAAGTCTGATTTTCAGGTTTATACATTATACAATAACTTTATATTAAGTGGCCTTGACTATGATGTACTTAAATTACAAACAATACATATATACACATATTGTATTCATATTCTATTACAAAACACTTCTGCTGCTATTGAGGTGGGATACTGGTAAGGTTAGGGACAGGTTTAGTGTTAAGGGTTGGAAGTTGTAATGGATGGGTCGTTGTGATTATAAACTACCGATGTAATTGCATGCAGGTTTTTTTTTTAAATACAACTGTAAAAACATGTATGTAATAAATGCACTGTACCAAATTATTAATTTAAATGCAAGTACATAGTAGTTAAAGCTTCTTCATATAAAGTGGGACTCATTATTATTATTACTATTTTTTTTGCACAGGTATGAAATGAGCATATATACTGTAGGATAGGATTAAAATGAAGTGTACCTAAGAGCTACATAACAAACTGTAATAATATGTCTGCTTGTTAATTTACTACAATTCATGTGATAGTTTGATAGTGGTTATTCTGCTTCTTTTTATACAGCTTTTACATTATCAATGGTATAGTCCAGTCTGCCACACAAACAACACTAAAACAATTTCACAAGATTTTCAAGTAGCAGATGACATACTGAAGGGTAAACTCCTAAACAAAATTAGAAACCACCATCCAATTAAGTTGCTATTACACCTCCAACTGTGCTGCCTGCCTTTTCATTCATTGAAGTGTTCTCTTGTTGCAAGTCCCTTTGCTACAACTACTGCTCCCTGCCAAGCCATAAGGTTAAGACAACAGCAATGGAGAATGCAGATGTACCTGGATTGGTCTTTGGATGGTGGGGTCAAAAAACAAACACACAAAAAACTTGTATTAGAATGAAATAAGATGGTAAATTAAACAAAGAACAGCTAACTAGTCTGCAGGGTAATTTTGGTCATATTTGATCAAATATTGAAACCATGAATTACGAAGAACCAAAAGTGGATTTGAATCCCATAAGCTTCCACAATAAGTTCTGGAGCTCAGGGGATTGTGCTATACTCCATGCTGGAGATTGTCCTTGAAATTGCAATATAACGCAACATGAACAGCCATCATGGCCTGCAAAGAGACTAACTAGTGTGTCAAAAGTAAAAGATAATTTAGAGGAAATAACCCATGACTAAAAACATTGTACTTAAATGTCTTCAAAGCACACCGCCTGAGGTAAAATCTTAGACAGCCGAAAAAAAGATTTATATGAAACAGAACATTACTATTCCGTTGGTGTAAATGCTGAAATATAGTAATTGTTATATCTCTATTATGTTTTTATGTTTAATCAAGTGAGAAAATAAAGAAGACTGCAAATCAAGAAACCAAGCCAGAAATCATGCAAGAGAAAAAGAAAGAAGGACGTCTGTGCACAGTCTGTACTTGCGGGCCACCCCAACGCTGAGTGGATGACCTTGAATTGCACTTGGCTCACCCCTACCTACTGTATTCCTCCCAACATGCACTGCTGTCTAACAACTGTTCAGAAGGAAATTATACTTCATCCTGAGCCTGGAAAACAAAATGTAATCTACAAAGAAACAGCACCGAGCAAGTTTAAACCAGGTTTATTTTGTATAGCATGTTCAACTAGGTGTATTAGTATCTTACAGTAGTTACGCTGCTTGAATAAGTTCTATTCTGCCTAAAAAGTGCACTGAACTTATCAGAATACTGATTAAATCATATGCAATATACAATACGCATTTATTAAGCAGCATAAATAACTACTCCACTGTTTGAGAAACATGTCAGGCTTGATGCAATAGTTTTCAATAGTTAACTCCTGCCTGTTATGCATGTCTGTTATCAAGATATCAGAACTAATTTTATTTGCTGTACACAGCCATATCTCTATTACACAGGATACATTTTTCCAGACTTAAAGCATGAAGAGAGCTTGCAGTTCATCTCTGCTTATGTGCGTCTTATGCATGCAGTGTGAAACAGACCAAATTTTTCAAGTCAGTAATGAAATGTTGTATTATTGCAAAGTTGTGATGTTAAAGGAGCAAGCACGAGTTGGCTAGCACGATTTCAGAGAGTTCTGGAACGTAATGTAATGCAGAGGCTTCTCAGATGTGTAAAATTCCTGGAGTATTTTAACCTTTAAATGATTCAGCCAAATTTGAAAACAGAGCCCTGGGCAATATCTGGATCATTTCAAGATGTCTTATATCTCTCTACAGTGCAGCATTATTGGATATTTCTCTTACTTAATCCTTCTTATTCCTGCAAGTAACTTCTAAAAGCCAAGTCAAAATGTGTTTCACTTCTCTAAAGTCCAATTAGAGCTGAGTCTGATTAGCGGATCTGACTCATTTTGAACGTTTTTAACTGAAGTTTTAATTCTTAAGAAATCATGTGACATATTAAACAAGATATATAGTTGCACCACATGGATAAATTGTAACAATCACAGCATAACCACCAAAAAATGGGATACGGCTCATGTCTCCATGGCCTATTTTCGTCTAATGGATTAACCATACACTCCTAACATATAAAATATAATGGCATGCTCTTCCGCACCACCATTGTCTTGAGGTGGGGCGACTGACACATATTTGGAGTAGAGGAGCAAGCAAGAAGTCTGGGGAAGGGGTCTTTACTCAGGTAGCGTGTCACATTTCCGTGACCTCTACTGCCAGAACAATTCCAGGGTGCCTCCTGCCTCTCCATCCGCTTCCTTCATGTGTCTTTCCCACGCTCGGCACGAGGACAGCGAAGGAAATCTACTTGGAGACCTTGTAGACAAAGCTTGAAGACCCAAAAAGTCATGGGGGGGGGCAGTATTTCCTCTGTTTGGATCAGAGTAAGTGCTGCTGTTTGTTTGGACAGCAGGAGGAAGACCTGTATCTGTAGTGTACAGCTACTATGTCACAATGAACAATGGCATTCATCTTTTACTATCCATCTTGTTTATAAGGAGATGCAGCCAGAAGTCCAAGCAGCCAGAGTCAACAATATACTCTCTCTTGTAAACACATATTCTCCTGTCAAACTAGAGAACAACACAGGAACTGGAGATGTGCCCATGTTACCCATTCACTATAAACTGTTTGAATGTTACCAAAAACACACCTGATATTTCAAACACAATGTGTGCTCATTCTTGGAATAACTAGAAAATAATGACTTATCATAACCAACTAGTCCCAGACGATGGAGGAATGCAGGAAGTGCCCACTTCCCAACTGCTATTCCATCATCAACTGTGGAGGAGACTGGGGGTCACTGAAATGATTGGGCTCCCCAGAAAAATGAGCAAACGTCAGGAAAAAGATCTAAGCCCCAGCAGGGAGAGATCACCTCATGCTTTCTAACTGAGAATTTAATTTAGCGCAGACCGTTGATGACTGGGTCTCAAAACCCAGTGAGCAGTCTACCTAGACAAAATCTGGGACCCCGAAATTGGTTCGAAGACTGCGAAGAAAGCATTCAGTTATTAGAAACAAAGCCAATGATATAAAAGGTTCCTTTAAAGAATGAGAGAAAAATCATTATATTTTAATATTTCTTTACAATTATTATTATAAAATCACTACATTTAAAGCCTTCAGATAAGTGATGTACATTTTTCTAATACGAAGAAGCCATAAAATGTGATCACTGCTTCAAAAGGCATTATTATATCAACAACATATGTTCCCATCCATTTCATTTGTCACACGAATTTTCATAACAATGTCTTCTTCAGTAATTAAAGTCCAAAAAGTTTAAAAATTGCAATAAACTCAAGACCACCAAACATACTGTACATTTTCTAGAATGAAAATAGCTATCAGATCTATTAATAAACAGTTGCCTTGTAATTCAATGGCGTCAGATGTAATATTATTTTAGCAGAATACTAAAACGTTTTTATCATCACATCAACATTAGTTTTTTGTTCCATGCATACAGATGCGTGAATGCCCATAAAGTTAACAGCTGAACTTCACACCGCATCTGTACAACAGCAGCCCACAGAAAGCCAAAGATCGCTTCAATTAACGAGCAGAAAAATGACAAAAAGCTCGCACTTACCGCTTGAGACGAAATTGAGAAGCAGCTGAAAAGTGAAGAAGCATCTGACTGAGGTCATGTCGTCCGTTAAAATGAGGATATTCCGTGCAATCAGCTGTCACTTATCACTTTTAACAGTCCAAGTATTGTTATTTCTCTCGGTGAACGGTTAAATAGCCCCGTCCGGTATAAACGCGTCTAGTTCCCGCTGATATGACAGAGACTGTTGTTTCAGTGATGAAAACACCTCTCGTAGCCTCTCAGTGAGTGTAAAGGTATCGCATGGTACAGCGCCTGCCCCGGTGCGCCAAACTACTCCCGAGGGCAGGTGCGACGTTTGCTCTTCCTTCCTAAAACTGAGTGAATGAAGCTCGGAAAACTACACTCTCTGTAAAGAAGCTCTAACAATAATATAACGATGAAAGGAACTAATGATAACCGGCTGATGAGGCACAACCCTGACTTTGGCTTTTCTGCTGGGGTTTTCCCTCTCGAAGGCTTTATACGAGTGAAGCAGGGACGGAAGGACGCAACGTCACCATAGTAACCCTGCAGCTATACTCCAGTCCACGCGCATTTTTCCTACGAGATTGAGCTACAGATAGCCTATCTGTTCAGAAGTTGGTAATTTTTTTAATTAATTAAATATATTAAACGACCAATAATACATATAGCTTTATATATGTATTTATAAATATACATTTATATATTAAAAATCATATTAGCACAGGTACATTGTTCGATCCACTTATCAGATGTGGAAAGAAACGCTGTGCTAGATACTCTTTTGCACAACAAATTGCATATTTGCAGGTGCGCACATTTATGAGATCCTGAAGAGCTCCAAGAATAAATGCACGCAATAGGCTAAAGCTTGCACAAAGCCACAACAAAATTAATTACCATGTATGTATCGGGGAAATAGTAGTAAGATATTTTAAATATTTATTTTAATAAACGAGTGCTTTCTGAGTCCGTGTCGCAAAAATGCTTTTTCTGTCTCACCCTAGATTTTGATATAGATTTAATTATTTTGATAAGTGGTAAAGCTTTCTACACTGTTAAAAAAATCGTTAAATTTACAGTAAAAAAACAGCAACGTGGTTGCCAGAATAGTGAAAAATACAGTAACAATATTTTGGATTTTACGGTTTTATGTGAAATTTAAAGTTAAATACCATAAATTCTAATAATAAACCATAATACTGTAACTGATATAATGTTAATATACCAACCTATTAAAAGTCAAATATATTTTGTACCCTTGAAATACACTGATAACTACCAAACACAGGTGATGAGGAGAAAAATCACATGATGAACCAAGGCTCATCACAAGTAGCTTTAAATAGTAACATCTATAGAAGGTGATCGGTGTCATTCACACAAACACTAAACATCATGGTAAGAATTATTAAACTGAAATGTGCAATAAATATTCATTTAACAACATACAACCCCAATAAACATAACTGATACAAAAAAACTAAGAAACATAGTTATTTTAAAGAAAAAGCATTAAATTCAAACTATATTTAAAATGTAACGAAGGGAATTCTGGTAATGTCAGTTTACAGTTTTCCCTGTAAATTTAACTGGAATTTACCATTAACCATTTAACATTCTCACAGTTTTTACCATTAAAATCACGCCCATTTTTGCAGTGTATAGATATGTTTATAATTGTTTTATAATTGAGTTTCATTTCATTTTCATGAAGCGCTCCTGTTCAAGATGAAAAACAGAAAGAGCATCATGTTTGTTTTCTTTATCTCAGTAAATCACAACTATTTGTTGATATTGTCAGTGCACACGAATAAAAGCAGAGCCTTTACAGTTCCGAATGATGCATTCCTCTCACCTTCATCAGAGAAAATGACTCTGTAAACTATTTTGTTTCCACTGAATAAAATGCAAGTGACTGCCTTCATGTCCTGCAGAACTTGGATATACCATCATATACCATTACACATTTATTAATATAGCGCGTGATGATTTCAGAAGGCTAAGTTAGTCAAACATAGTTCAAACATCAGCTCACTTTCTGCTGCTTGGTTGTTACTTTAAAAAACAAAAACTTATATTTAACAAACTTGACCCACCCCGTTTTATGTAGGCCCACCCACTTAAACATTTCTGGCTTCGCCCCTGCTATCTACAAGTATACTTTGTTTAGTATTAATCTAAATCAATTACATCTTTCTGCTATTTCTGTCTGATTAAATGAAAGATGTATTTTAGGTCTGTGAGATTAGATATCCCACCCAAATGCATGTGAAGAGGCCTGGTTTCAAACTAAAATCGTTCAAGACTTAGCAGTCCCTAAAATATTTAGGAGCAAAGGTAAACAGACATTGTCTGATAACATATCAGTCAAAATACCTTGGGAAAATATTTACAGGGTTTATTTTTAACTTAAGCAACAGGACGTGCAGCTAATTTTATATTAAAGTAAATAATCATCTTCCAAATAATCTGTTCACTTCCAACACCCCATGGTGTGTGGATGCACCACCGAGCATTTGTCTTTTTGATGTTATGAATGGGGACAAGCTACTCACAACATACAGCATCACATTGTCCATTCATGTCCTTCCATTTAAATTATTTTAAATGCACAGGATGTTAAATCTGTAAAATAGAAAAAAAACATCTAGTGTCAAATTACAGTATATTACACTTGGTCACTGATGAGGTTAAATGAGGCATGAGGTTTTCTGATGAGGTTTTCTTCTTATTGATTGGAGGATAATGTGATTAACGTGATACTATAAGGGCCACTGATAATAGTTTATCAGTTTATTTACTTCTGTGCCTCAGAAACAACGAAGGTAGCTGCTCACGTTAATGTTGCATAGTTCTTTAAACTTTTTTATGTTTGTATTTTTTAATTGTACTGTATATTCTGTATACTGTACAAATCTGTATATTTTCAACTATTTTTGATAAGATTTGATGTAAATTTAGCATATTTTATTTTACAATGCTATGTCATAACTGTATTATTATTATTATAAAGTTTTTCACATTTCCAGGTTTCTCAGCTGCGAAAGTCGTAGTTGGGTGAATGTGAGAATACCGCAAATATATTTCTTTTGCATTTCCATTGGCTAAAATAGCAAAAGAAATACAACAGAGTTTTCACAACCTTAAAAAAGAGTATGTCATGTATCCATGATGATATTTTGTACATTTCCTACCATAAATACATAAAAAATATTTTTTGATTAGTAATATGCATTGCTAAGGAATATTGTCCTTTTATAACAGACCATACATCAGTAGAAAACTTATTTATTCAGCAGATTTCTAAAACTCGAAACATTAACTATTATGACTGGTCCAAATTTACCAGCCCTCCCATAGGCACTGCATTGGAAACACAGTCCTCGCACAATGTTAATTATTTTTATTTATTTTTTGTAGTTTGCTGCTGTGGTGATATAATAAAAAGTATATAAAGTTATAAATCTGATTTAGATTTTAAGCCCTAATATTGGGCTACCTACTAATGACCTTCCATCCCAAAGAAGAACTATGAGGTGAAGTATTTTTACATCTGGCACAAATGTATAAATATGCCTGTTTATTATTATTTTTTATATTATTTATGTAGCAGGCTTTAGGAAATCTTGTGTGCATCTCTCTGACCACATGTCATAGGGATCATGTTTGTTTTTTTCTTTCTCCTGTGCAATCAAGCCCTCTGAACTGATCACATTTCCCTCAGGCCGGCACGGTGGCTAGATAAGAGTCAGGCAGAAACAATTGCTGGAAGCCGAGCACTGAGAGGAGTGGGCTTTTAAGACATCTTATTTTTGAATCTAGTGCAGTGAACACAATAAGAGAGTCCACAAACGATTCTGTGTACGCAGCTTGAGCTCTTTCCTTCAGCTCAACAATAAGCTCCCCTGTTAAAACAAAACCTCCAACGTTATCAACACATACTTTCTTGGAGGTAAATGAGGTTCTAACTACCAGAAGGTGATGAATATTATACTTAAACAATGCTATACCATAATGCCATAATCTTGCATGAAAAGAAAAGTTGAACATTACAGTTGAAATGCTTATTTTTGACATCTGTCCCTTATATTTTATATATCCTAATAATATAAATATTATTAGGTATTTCAAACAATGAGTGTGCATTTTAATTATGTAAACATTACTAAAAAGTTAGAAAAATGTGACCCTGGTCTCCAAAACCACTAGCACGGGTATATTTGTAACAATAGCTATTGTTTGGGTCAAAATGGTCAATTTATCTTTATGCCAAATAAATTACTAGAGTATTAAGTAAAGATAATATTCCATGATTATTTTTAAAAATTTGATAAGCATAGCTAATTATGCATTGTCCTTTCATAACAGACTATACATCAGTAGAAAGCTTATTTTTTAAGCAAATTTCTAAAACTCAGTTTCAAAACATTTACAATTATGACTTGTCAATTGACATAATTTATTTTATTTTTGTTTATTTTTTTATTATTACGCCAGTAAATTAAATCTACACGTGAAATATGTGAGGGAGAGGTAAACGAGAATAAACACATAACTGTGTGTGAGACGCCACCTTGTGGTGCATTCGTCCTGCAGCGCGTGCGTGCTTGTTTTTGGCGGCGAACGGTCGCGAGGGGTCGTGTTTCTGTCACACATAAACACGGACACAATTCTACCGTTAAAATTAACCTTATTCGACTTGTTCATCCAAATACAGAAACCTGAGCGTAATATGGAGCAGTTTGTTGTCGATGTAAAAAGTAAGAATCTAACGTTAACGTATTTTGTGGAAGATACGGGGCTGTTAGCATACAGGGAATAACGTTAACAGTTATTACGCGCGTTTATAAAATAACTGATCTCTGAAGGATATTATTAGTGACATAATATTAGTGTTATCTGTTGTAAATATTTCAGCTTACTTTGGTATGATTTGGCGCAGTTGTTTGGTCTATGAAGACTGATTTTGTCTTTCACAGACTGGTCAGAGCAACTTCTCCACAGACGGATCGATTCAGCTTCAGATGAGGTGATCGAGACTCTCTTCAAAACGATTTCAGCTCTAGATGCAGCAGCAAAACTACAGGATTCACAGGTGTGTGTGTGTGTGTGTGTGTGTGTGTGCAATGCCCACCTCACTTACAATCTACGGAAGCCACAAGAGATCATGTTTCATTTCACCTTATTTAGTAAATTACTTTCTCGTTATTTTTATTTTAAAGTAACACAAAGCTACTTAAAAATATTTTAATCTTTAAACAGTGCACTTGTTTTTGTAGTTGGAGGAAAGCGCCATACAGCTGTGGAACTGGGCAGTGACCAAACGTGTTGGCTCAACTATTACAGAAGAGCAAAAGGCCAAAGGTGTCTATTATTGTATCTTTCTGTTCATATATCTATCTTTTGTTGTATAGATATTTATTTCTGTACCAGCAAAAGAAAAAAGTCTATCTCCAGATGTTTGCACAGATGTCAATTATTTGATTTGTTTGATTTGTTTGCACATGTTTCAGTCCGTCATGTGGCATGCAGTCTTCTGTATTTATGCGGGCCTGAGAAACCATCAGAGAATATTGTTCGCAAGCAGATACTGGTTTGTAGAATTTGTTTTTGTTTTGATTTTAGCAAGCTTGTGTAAATTCCAACGCTTGGTTATAAAATGTCTTCTTCAGATGGCAAGTAAAACAGGAAGAACATGGCTTGACTGCAAAAAACCCAAAATCGCTGATGACTTTTTAAGCCTTGCTGTCAAAGTAGGTACAGTATGAATGTAAAGAAAACAAAAATGGACTTTGTATGTATACAAAAATACTTAAAATGATACTTTCACAGAGCCTGGAGACTCTTTACAGCAGACTCTCTTCCCATGGAGATTGTGCAGAAGATATGAACACACCAAAGGGAGACGTAGAGAAAGACCTGCTGCGGGTTTTGTCATATCAAGCTGAATCTGTGAGCAGAGATTGCTTAGCAGTTAATGTCTAGTGTAAATACCACTGGATCAAATGAGCATATTTAATGTGTTCACATTTAATGTGATTATTGCAATGGTTTTATGATGATTTCGGGAGGAGCACGCACAGGTGATTAATCACGGCTGGCTCCTCATCATCCTATCATCTTGTCATCCCATCAGAGCGAGATACTTCTTATAAATAGTACAAGCCACCTTTCCCAGGCATCTCGTTCTTAGCATCCTCTGCGCTAAACATGCTTTGCATTATATTAATTATTAGTAAATACAATACAAGTACAACTCGTGAAATATCATGTTTTTTAAGTATTTTCTTAGATTGAAATTATTTTCTGTTGTCTCAATAGGCAGTTTATCAAGGACAACATCAGGAGGCAGTGTCATTCATTCAGCGCTGTAAAGAAATGCTTCTGCGTCTCCCTAAAGAGGTGGACAAAGTGTTGTCATCAGCCTGTCAAGTGGTGTCATTGCTTATTTTTATTTGAGAGAGAGATATGCAGACTTGTACAAATAAAAATAAAAACACTGTTTTGTAAAAATTACCTTTAGACCGGCTATCTATCTCTAATCTGTTACAACTTTGGGGTCGACACTCACAATCAGGGAAAGCATGAAGAGAGCACATTTTGGCTAAGGTAGGAATATCTTTATGTATATATATACATATATATGTTTTTATTATATTAAATTTTTGTATATTTAAAATGTTCATTTATTTATTATTTAATTAGTAATAATATAATTATTTACACTGTTAGTTAAATATATAATTTTTCTGCATTTCAGCCAGAGTTATGATATAGGCAAGATGAATGTGAAGTACTCTCCAGGATCAGAGATGCAAGTAAGAAATATTAGTCAACACTGAAATGAACAGTGGGATCATTATAAATTTATAGACATCAGATTATTAATATACTGCAGATTATCTAAGCAAGATAATGAAGGTAAAAAGTAACATTTGTTCACAAACAATAACATTTAAGTCCAAACTCTCTGTTTGTTTCTATGGAAAAATTAATCCAAGATCTTAAGTGCAGCGTTTGCATTACCTTAACGTGTTTGTAATCTTCCTTCCCATTCCTTCAGGCCAAAGTTTTAAGACTTCTTGCAAAGGTTTATTTGGACTGGGACTGTCAGAAATACCTGGAGAAAGCTCTTAATGCCGTGAGCTTGGCTAATAAGGTAAAGCAACCAGATCTTAACAAAGCAAACCACACACTGTAGCACACACACTGTGGTTTTGTAACACTTGGCCATTTTATTGTTTTGATTTCAGGAGCATATGCATTTGTCAGGCCTGCATCTGAAGATTTGTATCCTAATTAAAAGCCGCAGTCCAGATGAGGCAATAAAATCTGGTGAGCCCGGTATCTCTGCTGACATCACAGTTTGTGGGTATGTTCTCTACCCCACACATGTCCCTTCTTAGCATGCTTCTTCCCACGTCAGGGCTGTCAGAGCTACTGGACTGTGAGGTTCCTCTGGAAGTGTGCTTGATCACAGTGAAACTGCTCGTGGACGAGAACAGGTATGAGCTCTGTTGGGGGGAAAAAAACGGTATATGCTGGTTATGTTTTGAAGCATGGCTGCTGGTTTGATCTGGTTTAAACTCGTCCTTAGCTGATCATGTGCTGGTCCTAAGCTTCTGCTTAAAACATACCTAACCAGCATATGCTGTTTTTTTCAACAGGGCTCTGTAAACAGGCACAAAAAATTGTGTTATTGAAAAGGCCAGGTATGACAGAAAGCTAAAATGTTATTGTTTCAGGGAAGCTTTGGCCTTTGACTTCCTGAAGAGGCTGTGCAGGCATTTTGAGTCGTCTCCTGAACTGGGCTCTGCTCTGCTCATGCATATAGAGCTGCTGCTGCAGCGGGACAAAGAGCTGCTGGCCAAGCAGAAGATTGAGGATGCTATCACGGGTAGTTTTCATTCAGTGTTAGTATGTATTTATTTCATGTCAGTACTGAATTGTGTGTTTAATAATTATTTTCTAGGACATTACTCTGGAAAACAGCTAGCACCCCAGACTCTGTCATCCCTCCACCTTCTTCTGTGGGATAGAGCTTCCAAAAACTTTGAAGTACAACATCAGCTTTATTTTTTTTAGAAATGCAATAAATACTTTGGATTGAATAATGTCATAGTTTTTATAATGTGAAACAAAATATACATTTCTTTAAAAAGAAATACAATACTTCCTCCAAGCTTTTAACCACAGTGTGTGCAAAGAGAATTCCCTTCAACAACTAGGGTAGAAAATGTGTGGGGATGTTTTTCTTTATATGGTACCGTACAGCTTGTTAGCTTCATGTTTTTGTCTCGCACAGGCCAAGAACTATTGTGAGGCTCTGGAATGGTATAACTACTCTCTGAGCTTCTACAGAGCAGATGAGTCGGATCCAAACCTTGCTAAACTACAAAGAAACCGATTCACCTGTTTCCTGCACCTGCATCAGCATGAGAAGGTCACATCACATTACACGGACACAAGTTCTCATACGTGTCTGTTGTGAAAGATGCTACACTGGTCAATTCTTTTTGAAGGCCAAAGAGGCTATAGAAAAGGCAGCAAGGATTGATCCCAGCAACATTTTCACACAGTTCAACATCTACAAGATCGCTGTACTGGAAAACAATGCAGAGAAAGGTAACGGAGGATTCTTTTCAAAAAGATTTTCCTACAGACCCCAGATTTTTAAAGGATTTAAATGCAGTAGATAAAAATGGATGTGTTAACGTGTTAATAAGCTGCCGTGGCTCTGAGAGAGATTGGCGGTCTGGCTCAGAATCCGGTCACCAGCGAGGACAGACTGCTAGTGACCGAGAACGCTGCTTCTAACCTCCTCAGCCTGGCCGCACAGATCGCCCTCGAGGTTGGCCATATCATATCTTTTTTTCTAACATTTATCCTATATGTTTCAACACAATAATACTATAAGACAGCAGGTTAATAAACCACATAATTGTTGGTACATCACCACAGCATGACCAGCAGGAAACAGCCATCAAAGCCCTAGAGAGTGTGTGTGAACAATCACAAGATGTTACTCAAATCCTCACTGCCTTGCGGTCAGTCACACATTCATTTTTACCTTTAACCCTAAGCTTCAACCTATTCTGCGTATATTCGCAGCACACAAAAGAGCACACCAGGTATCTCTGCTATAGAAACATCATTTTCTCATCTTTCTTTGGCAGGTGTTTAGTACGACTTGTTCTCACAACAATGGAGAACATCAGTGGTGAAACCAGGTTAGTAGATCAGTGATTCAGTGGCTCACTTTCAGCAAAGTTGCGTCTCTATCTATCTACCACACACACTTCTGTTATTAAAACAGGAGTCCCAACTTGGACATCCTCTTGTCATACCTGAAAACAGGTACTTTTTACCCGTAATATTTAATTACACTTTCTTTTGTTAATCAGTCACATTTCTCCACACTGATTTACTGTATGCTGATTTTACAGCTCTTGAGAAGTTATCAAATATAAGTCCTGTTCATGGCCACGGAGCACAGCAGCATTCAGAAGACGCCAACTGGTTCAGGAGAATCGGTGCTTTATTCCTAAATCTCCAGCTTTTGAAACATTTATGTATTTGTTGGTTGTGTTTGATTGTGTGTGTGTGTGTGTGTGTGTGTCAGCGTGGAACTCAGCCCTGCAGTGTGAGAACAGTCCTGTGAAGATGAGGGATTTCTTCCTTCTCTCCTTCCAGGTAAGTTTAAGCACGGTAACTCTTAGTAGCTGTAGGCTAGGTCATAATCACATGTAAGTGAGGTGTGTGATGTTCTGTCTGGCTGGGCAGCTGTCACAGCTGTGCACCCCAGACCGAGGTGTGTTGATGGGGCAGAAGACGTGTCTGCTGATGGCTGCCGCTGCGTCTCTGGAGGTCTGCAGGAGCTCTGATCACACTGAGCTACAGGTGGATCTCTCGCTCGTTTTTAGTTTTCATCATTTCCATCTGATTAAACAATAACCAGGAGGCAAGAGGTGTTTTGCTTGCTTTTTAAAGACAAGGTGGAGCCTTGAAACTTGGCACTGTGCAAATTCTGAATATAAACTGAAGTCGTATGTTTAAAAGCAGGATCATTTCAAGGTGATGTTCCTTTTTGCTTTCTTAAGCTGCAAACTCTTCACATTAGTGGTCTTCAGCCATGTGCAGTGTCTCAGTAGTGTATTTTCTCAACATTACTCCAAGGCCTCCCATTGTCCACACATTTCTGGATTCCAGAAGTTGAACATTATTAAAGTGATAGTTCACCCCAAAATAAATAAACACAAAAGAAGATTTTTAGCAGAATGTTGGTAACCAAAGTTACTCATAGCCATTTTTTTGTTTAAAGGGAAAAAAAGAAACTCAACAGGTTCAGATCAGGGTGAGTAAATGATAATAACATTGGAGTTTTTGAGTGAACTGTCACTTTAAAGACTCCCATTATTTTTAACCAATGACTTTCACATTCATTTGTGACAGAGGACAAAAGATTAGGAGAAAGAATATAATTTTTTATTTCACACTTTCTACCCCCCCAACCCCTAAAAATATTGCTGGCATGTAAATAGAAAATATGCATTTAATTGGATAGCTGGAGAAAAACGTATTGTAAAAATCTTTATAGAATTGTAATAATTTTTCGTTAAATAATTAAATTTTTTTGTCCAGGCCAAGGAATCCCACTTTTAAAATTAGGCAACATAATTAATCCAGGTTGTCCCTAGTTTTTCAAAGAAAATCAAACAGTTGTTGGGGTGGTGATTTATATCAAGCAATATCTTTAATTTTTAATTAATTTAGCTTATTTTAAGTCTTGTTGTGTCCTATTTTAAACTATTTTAAGTCAAATTTTGCCTCTTGGAAGTTTGCCTGACCATCTCGTTGGAAACCACTTTTCTATGGGTTGCAAAAATAAAATATTATATATATATATGTGCAATATATACATTAAAATATGTATTTACATTTATCTAAGTCTATTATAAGTCTAAAACAAATGGTTTGATTATTTTAGTATACTGACAGCCCTTTATTTTGTGAATGAAAACAAATGTTATTTGTTAAAGCCAATGTAGGCGGTTTTCCAATATTGTTTTTGACCATGGGAGATCTCAAAGTTGGAAAGTTTTGAGAAGCACTGCTCCATATGTTCTCCTGCTACTATGACTAACCAGCAGAGGGCGCAGTGTATTATATCTGCTGTGCTTTCAGACTGAGCTCCTGACCCAGACTCTAGAGCACATTCAGCTCTGTAAAGAGATCTGGACCACCATCAAAGCATCAGGTCACTTACTAGTTTCATTCTGTTCCAGATTCCAGATTTGACCTGTTTGTCCAGAACGACAAGGATCTTAATAGTATTTCTGGCACATTCTTTCCTCATTAGGCACTTCCTCCAAAGACAAAACAGACACATTATTGCTGCTCTACGAGTTTGAAGCCCGCGCCAAATTAAATGATCCAAAGATTGAATCTGTGCTAGAATCGGTTTTAGAACTGGACTGCATTGAGACCAAGCTGCTAGAAATTATTGCAGGTCAGCTTCCAGAACCATTTTAAATATTTATATATTGTTAATATATATGTATATATATATTACGTATGGTGAAATTCCGACTGAATGAGTGAATATTCACTGCTGTTCAAAAGTTTGGGGTCAAGATTTTTACATTTTTTTCTATCCTATCCTATTCATCAAAGAATCCTGAAAAAATATAACTTGATTGTCTTCAACATTGATGTTTCTCTGGCATTAAATCAGCAACATTAGAATGATTTCTCAAGGATCACGTGACACTAAAGTTTGGAGTAATGGCTGCTGAATCACAAATAAATGACCTTTAAATATATATTTAAATAGCAGACACATATATCAGATACTTATAATACTAGTATATTTTTTACTTAATAGTGAAAAAAATAATTCAGTCTGATTAAGTATAAAACATTTAAAAAATCTTACTGACCCCAAACTTTGTGACGGTTAAATGCATTATAAGCTCTGTGGTCCTGTACTTTTTTGTCTACAGTCCTGGCGATGGAAGCACCGGCTCATTACCCTGTTCTGTGTAAGAAAGCACTGAGAATGGCCTTGTCTCTGCACAGGAAACAGCCACAGGTCGACCTCACACGCTGCAGGTCAGTCTAGCCGAGGGTTACTTGCACAGTGAATTTACCACAGCAAAAGACACCAAACCGTTTCTCATATGACACGTGTGTGTCACAGCAACTGTTTGCACAGCCTGATTCAGCTGACCCTGCCGAGCGGTGTGTCTGAGGTGGATCCCTGCGTGCTGGAGGAAGTGTGGGGCTACTACGAGGAAGCTCTTTCCATCATAGGAACCGCAGTGAGTTGGTTACCATGACTCAGCAGCCGTCACACACGACCCGCTGCAGCTCAGCCCCGCAATTATCCCCATCTTTGAAAGAATCTCCTGTTTCTGTCAATGGGCTTTTAGTTATGCCTCAGTTAGCAGATGCTCCATTCACCAGCTTCTTCCTGCCAATTTGGATGCTAATTTGAAATCTCGCCTGTGTCCTTCATCTTGAACTCGCATTGCAGAAAACTTGCATAAGCATCAGGGTGCTATTCTGAATTCGTGACCTTCACGACACCATCGATATGAAACCGCAAGATATAATTCAGCAGCTATTATTATAGCATCTGCTCCATTCCTCCATGATATCTCTAACGGATGTCTTGTTTTCTCACACAGCCCGAGGACTTTCCAGAACTGGAGATCCTGTGGCTGCTGACCCGAGCGTGGAATACAGGAATCCTGCTCTACAGTCTGGCCCAGTATCCCGAGGCCGAGAGGTGGTGCGGGCTAGGAATAAGCTTCCTGAAGCACCTGGGATCCCTGCAGGACAGCTATCATACTCAGGTAACGCTGCAGGAGGTACAGCTGCGACTCAAGGGCGCTGGATTTCATTTTCATGTTTCATATTCTCCTTGCTTCGAGTCAGGTGCACGAGCTGCTTTTTTCATCACCTCAGTGGGAGGTTTAATTAGAGCAGCAGGGTTGGTTACAGCTATGTGGGTTGGTTGTTAAAGATATAGTTCACCCAAAAATTGTAAATTGTGTTATCATTTACTCCAAATCTATATGAGTTTCTTTAGTTTTCGGTCACCATTGACTTGACATTGTAGTAACACTACAGAAGTCAATGGTGACTGAAAACAGCCTGGTTACAAACTTTTTGCAAAATATCTCCCTTTACGTTCGGCAGAACAAAGAAATTCATACAGTAAGAGTAAATGATAACAGAATTAAAATTTTGGGGTGAACTATTCCTTTAAAGCAACATACAGTAGTCGAGCTAGTAGTTTAAATGTGTCATTTGGCATTTCACAAGATAATATTCAATAAAAAACATTTTGTTCATCGTGTTTGGTAAAAGAAAACGTGGCAAGGTGTGAATAAAATACATGAAATGTGTCTCCCCAGATGGCAGGTCTGTACAGTGAGGTGTTGGACAGGCTGGATAAAGCCAAGAAGAATCTCATTATTGAGGAGTGAATGATGGCGGCTTCAGTCGCAGATGGAGATCTCAGGTCTAACGGCACGTGTTTAATATGTAGTGTGAATTTCTGTGCATGTTTTTGAGAAGCTAAGAGATGAGGGGGTTTGTTGGTTCGGTTATGAAATGGTTCATACATTCATTTAATCTGAAAATACGTTTTGGCAGTATTATTTTATTACCTGTCACCCGGTTATATGTTTGAGCTTTTCTCGGCTGATGAGTTCAAAACATCTGCATTGCGATACAAAACAAATAAAAATGCATGCATTGAAATTGTAACAGAGTCACATAGTTTATTTCCAAACAAATAAACTCTTGTCCAGTCCAAAAAAAGAAAGAAAAAGCCAAAACGAAACAAAACAAAAATAATAATCGGTAGGACTGTGTTCCCTCTTGACCAGGATATAAAAGAGCAGTTTTCCTTGTGTCCTGATGGATTGTACCACCTGTAATCATGGGGAGGACACTACTGTACAATCAAAGGGTTCATACTTGCAAGCACTTACTGCACAGGTGTGCTGTCACATCAATAACTCATAATCACTCAAAAAGACAAATCAGACCCATTCCCTCCCCATTTCACGCTCGTGCCTTCCGGAGCAGAGACTCATTAGTACACCAGAGCTGCTGTGATTCAATCCGCTTCATTAGAAATATAGTACAATTAATCAAAATTCTTTGGGCTTCACCAACAAGGCTGACCGGAAATGTCAAGTGCGAACAGTCAGCTGCTTCCTCGCTCATCACCTCAGAGGACCAGATCTACGCTAAAGTGAGTCATTTAAGCTCCTGGTTTACTTTAATATCACTCTATTGGTTGCTGTCTGCATGTCTTTTTATATATATTTATATTTATATATATATATATATATATATATGTGTGTTTTTTTACATTTGTTTTTCATCTATACACTCAGACAAGTTCCACAAGATATCACAAGTAGACAGGCCGTATTGTAGGGAAGCTGGTTCCCGACTCACTAAAAAAAAATGTTCCAATAGGCAGCTGAAGATAATTTTTTCTATAGAGAAATACCAACGTTACGGCACATTTGTATGGAAATTTAATCTCAGAATAAATTCAAAGTTTACTTACCTGACATTTGTGATTTATAAAACATGTTTGCCCCAGTTGTATCACACATGCATGAAGCACAAGTGAGGGGATTATTTACACTTTACAGCTATCATACCCATTAAAACAGTCTGTAAGCAGTTTATAAATGGCTCTGTTCCCTTCGATTATTCCCTGAACTCTGGTTTTGACACAGGTATGACAGCTGATTTCGCAGATACGCTTGGCAGGTGAGCGCACCTGTTTAGAAACTGCCTGCGGGGCAGGACGGGGGGGGAGAGAGTGGGCCTAGGAACTTCCCTCGCTTCCTGTGGGATCCAGAAAAAAAGAGACCAAAGGAAGTACTGTACTTCTGTATCCCATGCGTCGCGATCCCGTTCTCTTCAAGGGGCGACCACAGACATAGCGCTAACAGAGTATTTCAAATAAAAAAAGAAAGAGGACTAAATATTTAGAATACACAAGTATAATATATCAGCATGTCTGGGTGTTCAGTTAGAGGAGAGAAAAGCATCCCCTTCGAGTTCACACTCTCTCTATTCCATCACAATACGATCGCGGCTCTTTAGTCGTGTACAAAAAAATTAAATAAATTATTGTAGTAATTATCCATCAGATTCCTGAGCTCGCCAAGCTCGCCCCGGCACAAGGCTCAACACAGTGGAGTAAACATCAGCCCGGAAATGAAGGAGCAGAAGGGAAAAAAATCGTTTAAAAGCTGTCATTACAAAGAACAGATTTAATCAAACCATCGTCGAGTTCTGGGGAAAACGGTCAATTTCAGGCTCCACTAACGCTTTAATATCAAGAAGGACATCCAATACAAGTATTGTCTTGATTCTACCCGTTTTAAGGCTGCGCTCCTGGGCAGCTAACAGGACAGTACCTTGTTACCGTTCAGTCTGAAGAGAATATAGTCATGGAAGGCAGAGGAAGTGCAAGTGGGCTGTCTGCTTTTCAACTCCAATGGTGGCCGAAATTGGATTTTGCTTAAGACAAAAAAAAACACACTTTGCAAAAAAGGATTTCACAGAGGTAAGACACTTAAGTCTATTGCACTCACAAGTTAGGCCTCCAATAGGATGATGGGAAACTTTCAAATAGAACTAAAACAAAGTCTCCCTCTAAGCACTGATAGGTTGAATATTGTGTCCCCCATGACTGATAGGAATTTGACAGAAGCGTTTATTCATCGTAAGGCAGTTTGGTGGTCTGCAGAGCCCAGTTACACCTCTCTACCCCCATCTTTAATACAGAGCAGCTAAAACCACAAGAAAGAAAGAACACAAAAACCCAAAGACAAGTAAATGAAATCTAACAGCCCTCCGAGTAGACAATTCTAGTGAAGTGTAAAATGTGTACCGTATTATGTAGTAAAATCTCTCTGTAGGGTTTTTATTTTCCATGTGATTTCAATAATATAAATGTATAGACTCAAACCCCGTTTTCCATTTTGTTCTACCTCCAAAAGCGTCGCCATACAAACGGCCAGGCGGCCGGTCAAATAAAGCGAGCTGGTTTGTGAGTACTGTTTGAAGTTTATCCGTTAGAAACACGAGCAGTGACGGTACCATCAGCAGGTTTGAACTGTATCTAGTCCTCGTAAAAAATAAAAAAAAAACTTCGCACAGCATCCTCGAACGTCTTTTTTCCATGAAATCGAATGAACATATACAAGGTTCCCGCTCGTGCCACCATCTCCAACTCCCCGGCTCCCCGTTCTCGTCCGTTGAGACACTCATCTTCAAGTCCGTCCGAAACGCACGAAAAGGGTTCGCTCAGGTTTCCCTTTTTTGTTTTACATGACAAATTTCTTTAGGAATGGCATTTCCAATCGTGAATGGAATTGCTGAGAAACTCATGCAGGGGTGTGCACAGTCACAGTAATGGTGAGAAGACGTCTTTCAATTGAGGGTAACATAATGATGACACTAAAACTTGATATGAAACATATCAGTGAAAGGGAAGGAAAGGTGTCAGGTGGGAGTGGGTGTGGGGGTCAGGTGGGGTCTTCGTGGAGGCGGTGAGCTCAGAGCTTCTCTGCGGACGGGATCCAGATGTAAGGGCCTGACTGCTCCTCTATGATCAGCTTGATTTTATTATAGATCTCATCTAGTGAGTCACCCTGGACTATGGCTGTGGAGACAGAAAGAGAGAGAACAACAGTCATTCTACTGTATGCTGTTAAACAGTAACAGAGGGGCTGGACTAAAAGATTCCCTCTGGATACAGTTAAGAGAAATCACATGATGGTGGGGGTTACCTGTGAAAAATTCTCCAAACTCCTGTTCAAGCTTCATTGCCTTATCAAAGACTTTATTGGCTTGCTCGTATGTCTGTCTCTTATTCATTTCCCTGATAAATACAAAGAAGTGCATTGCTTGTTTCACATCACATAAGCACAAACTGCGGTTCAGAATGATTACGAAGTATTTATATGTTGCATCAAATGATGAGACAAAATGTAAGTAACTACCATTGAAAAAAAAAGGTTGGGTTTGTGAGGAAGACGTATTTTGTTCATCAGTAATACCGTAAAAAGAGCCATTACTGTGCTGGCCAACGAATAAATAAAACCTTTGTGTACATAATGTGTGTGTGTGTGTACTGTGCATATTTATTATATATACACATATATATATATATATATATATATATATATATATATAAATAAAATGCACACACATGCATGTATACATAAAAAAAAAATTATACATATATATAAAACCTAAAAAATACATGCAAATATTTTTTTAACTATATACTGTATGTCTTATATACACACACACATACACATAATAAATGTAGTTAGTAGTTGCCCAGCACTAATCATATTTAATGCATCCTTGCCGAATAAGATACTTCTTAAAATAAAATCCTTACTGACACCAAACTTTTGAATGGTAGAGCATATACATTATCTGAAAACTTACATTAGGGCCTCCACAGATTTTGGCTTGATGAAAATGGCGATTGGATAGAGCTGTGCTTGCTGCAGTCGTTTTATGGCATTCCCAGACACATCTAGGATACAGTGTTTTCCCTACAAGAGGATTAAAGAAACCCTTTTATCCCATTTCCCACTATTACTGCACACAGTAGTTGCCACAGGGAAAATATCTTTATTTTAAGGATTAAACAGGAGTTCAGATCCTGGCATGTTTAGACTAGGGAGTCACTGACCCTTTCAGCCACTGCCCGGACAGACAGGATGCTGGTCCCGTACAGATTCTCATTGAACTGGCCGGCCTCGATAAATTTGTTGTCCTGAATGTCCTTCTCCATTTGCTCCCTTGAAGCCACGAAGTGGTAGTCCTGGCCGTCCATCTCATTCTCTCGTCGAGGACGAGTTGTATCTAAAATGTATGTGCATGTCTTGCGTTACGTTTACAAGTACTGCTAAAAGATTTGATACTAAACATGTTGTACATGCAGCCAGCATGGCTTTTTCTTATTACACTCACGTGGGACGCAGGATCCAAACTTGTGGGGAAACTCTGAGATCAAGTCATCGTTTACTCTGTCCTTCATTGGACCCAGGATAATCACAGGTCTTGTGTAATGAACTGAAAATAAAGCCAAATCAATGTTGGTCAAAAACCCTCAGCCTTGAGAATAATTTCTTGGCTTTCCTCATGGAGTACATATTTTTCTAGTGTACAAAATTATTTTCTTTTTTAACGTGAGCTCCCTCCACCGGTCCACAAAGACCATTAAAGAAATGTAAACAGCATCACATTATAAAAGAGGTTATTTACATACAAAAATATATACATATAATGTTTAACTTTGTGTCATGCATACTTGAGTACAGTAGAAATGTGGACTGTAGGACAACAAAAAACTGAAAATGCAAGAAACAAAAAAACAATTAAACTGTTAAAGAGTTTGTTGTGGGTTGGCATGTGGGCAGTGAAAAACAGAATGAAGGGTCAGAGTGAGATTGGGAATCTGTAATGTAAAGCTAAATTACTAGCTCTATAAAAAAAAAAATACAAATATTCTGAATACTTACTCTCCTGTCGAATTACTGGCTCATATGATAGAATTGTGTCTTCCTGCCCCTCTGTATGACGAGAAAAAATACAAATATCCGTTTGAAATATGAAGGTCTCATTTGTCATCATTCAATACCAAAATGATCCACTGGAATGAACTTGTAGGTGACACGAATCAGGTTTTTTCATGCTGCACCTCTGCAGAATACATTGGTACAGATTTAATGCAGTAAGCACGTAACGGAGGTTTAGAGACACTTACTGGAGCTGCTTTCACTGTCACTGGTGTTGGATGTCAAGCATTCTGTGGATATAAGAGAAGTGAAGTTAAGAAATGTCACAATGCACATTTTCGCCCATATGTAAGATTAATAGTATATCCAGCAGAGCTCGGAATTAAACTATACACCCTCCCGTACCATCATGCCAAGAATAGAAAAGGCTGAGTGAAGAGAGGAAAACAAACAGAGAACTCTGGGGCACTTAAATGGCTGCCGTTTCCTTAGAAGGGAAATGGTAGGATGAGGCAGCAATAGGAAATTAAGTATTTCCTTTTCCTATGACCCTAGTGATCTAAGATTCCGTGCTGAGTGTTTCCTATGACCTTGCCAGTGTTGGGTTCATCAGACAGTGATTCTGTTCCTCATGCCAAAGCAAACAAGCCAGTGTCGGATTCCTTATAGGAATCAAATTACAAACATCCCTTAGATACGGTGACAACATCATTAAAACATGGAACACCAAACAAACTCAATCCTGACCAGTATGAGCTGGCTTTGAAGACACTATGGGACCTCAAGAGGTCTGCTGTCAGTGTATGATATGGCAAGCAGATCTTTGATTTAAGAATATTTGTGTGTCTAGTATGGTTCACGTCAGGTCACGGTTTGGGAGTCTCTTGCTGTGAATTCTTCATTGATTTTTTTTTTTAAGTAAACTCAAAAATACTACGACATTTACTGGACAGAAGCAACTTAGGTTTACTTTTTTATTTTTTTTAAGAAAAGCCATGCTACAATGTGTTACAATGAAATATGATCTCTCTCAAACATGGTATTGCACTGTATTGTGTTTTAAATGCAATAAAAAATTCTGAGCTTTGATCTTAAATATTAACAAATATCATCCTCACAACAGAATTACAGAATTATTTTTAATCTGAAGTAACTTTCCTTTTAAGAATGGTTTTAGCAAACTCACATTAGGACTGGCTTCTAATAGACACTTGAAAAAAAGCAGATGACTATTAAGGTAGAGAGGAGATTCAGTAAGAAAGAGAGAGAGAAACAGAAAGAAAGAATAAAATGTGCGGTGTGTGGCACAGCCGGTTCAGTTAGCTCAGGGAACAGCTGCTTGACAAGAGGAACCACACACTTACTCAAACTCTTTGATCCATAAAAGTCATCGCTTAACCCTGGGAAGTCCTGAGCGTCCCGACAGGTGAAAGCAAGAACAAAGAGAGAGAGCAGAAAGGAAGAAGAAAGAGGTTAGTGAGATGCTGGGAGAAGAGAGGTGTTGCACTCTCAAGGGATGAAGCAATACTAACATCATTTTGCTGTGCGATGAAAGATCTGGGTTGTCCGTTTGTAATTTAAGGGGGAATCTTCCCATGCAGATCCATCAGTAACAAAATAAGTGCAAATGCTAAAGGGAGCAGCTCTAAACCGCTTTGACACTGATGGATGTTCTAGCACAGTGTTTGAGTGTTAGTGGAGCCTCACACCTGTGAGAAGTGCTGAGGTCCCCCTCAGAGCAAGACAAAGGCCCGAGAAGCCCTGATTTGCTCTGTTTCCTCACAGAGAGGTCAAGAGCCAATCAGAAGCTGTCTTCAGGGTGAGTGACAGTGACAGGATGAAGCATGAAGGACAGAGTCAGAGCTTTCGTCACACGCTCATACTTACGTTCTGTCTCCACCAACTCCTGAACTATATTCTCCTTGCTCTTGTAAAACGGGAACTTGCGTGATAGGTTGAAGCTTTTTTTGCGCTTCACTTTGACTGGCTGCGTGGAGACGAGCCGATGATGGGGGGAATGGGGATGAAGAATGAAACAAACACAAAAAAAACAACAAGAATGGGTTTCAATGTAATTCACAGCACGCATGCAAAAATAAGATGACGTGGTTGCACAAACAAGTGGGGATAATGAATTTAAACAACTTGGATGCTACATTCTGAAAAAAAGTCAATTCTAAGTTTTGACGTTTTAACTGTGAATGTAACAGAGGAAATACATAACAATGAAAGATGTGAAATATCTTCATTGCACAAACTGCAGAAGAAAATCATGGATGTCAGACGCAAAAAAAAAAAAAAAGTGAAGTGTGCAATTTTTGCTAAAATACTTTACTGGTCAAATTTGCAAAGGTCTAATACACCACCATTCAAGAATATTATAAAAAAATATATATATAGATCATACCAACCTCATATTTTAAAAAAAGTAGTGTACATGTTCGCCATATGGAGACTTTTTTTTTCTTTCTTTTTTTTTTTTAAAGTACATAAAAAAATAAAATAAAAAAAGTACACACTTCACCCTTAAAAGTTTAGTTCACCCAAAAATAAAATCTGGTCTTATTTACTCACCCTTATGTCGTTCATTCTGCCAAACATCTCCTTTTGTGTTTAATGAAAGAAAGAAAATCATACATGTTTGTAATAACATGACAATTGTTATTTCCGGGTGAACTACCCTTTTAAGATACAATAAAATTATTCTCAATCCTGGTTATAGAGGGCCCACAAAAGTCAATTCAGGTCATACGCCCTATTTGTGTGGGAATGTCTTACATGGAGTCATTAGAGAAATAAGTTTTACAAACATACTTTGCAATTTAATCCCATCTGAATCTGTCACTTCTGGTTTTATTTTACACAACCTCTTTAACTCCAGAGCAAATTACCCACTGTTTTTCAGCAAACTCTGTGATCCTATAAAAACTAATCCCATCCCAAATGTTTTCAGACAAAACAGCTGATGTCGACATAGATCTGTGCATTAGTGTGAAAGCAGCCTACCAGCCTAAAACTGCCACTGTCTGTGATCTCATCAGTAATCGAACAGCAATAATGCTGCGGAAAAAAGAAAACTTCTGACTGTAAACTTACGGATACTTTAAGCACTCTCAGATACTGAATGTACTTTTTGTTTATCCCTCGTATTGTCTTTTCCCCTTTATTATTTCATGTTTGCTTGTATGCTTTGAAGTTATATTTAGCTGGTTAAATCCTTTTATTGTTTGTTTTCTATTATTAGATTTATATATTTTTTAAAAAGTAACCTGCTAATATAATTTAATAGAAATGATATAATAGGTATGCATTGTGATATCGTCAACATAATGGTAATCAGAACGAATTGTAAAAAACAGTGATGATTTACAACCCTAGTGTACAAAAATTAAACATGGTTTAAAAAAAAGGGGGAAAAAAAAAAAGGTACAGTAAACTTTAATTATTCATGGCGTTGACATACTAGCCATAGCTGAACTATGATATTTGTAGTAAAACTGGTTATACTAATGGTAACTAATCCAAATGACTACACACAATGGATGAATACAGAGCATGTGATCTCTGCAAAGCCCAGGTGTACAAAACTGATACTCCTACGTCTGTTAAACACAGATGTTAGTTAGTCCAGTCCAAACGGTTACAAGAAAAATCACAGATCTCAGGTGATAAGAATCAAAACTCATAGTTTTGAAAACTAGTCCAATCCGAATAGCTCTACAGAGCAGTTTACTAATGAGAAAAGAAGTTAAATCAGGTGAGGAAAACGTGAAGTATAGGGGGGCCTCCAGGACCAGAACTGAGAAGAATTGATCTAACCATCATAGCTGATTATGATGGCACAGTTCATATTTGTAATTGTATGCTTTTGTTTGTGTGGCTGTGAGAAATTAGATGCTCAGTAACAGGAGCCTCCAGGTTACTATGAGAAGCCACCAATTCCCACACTCAGGGGAAGTGGGGCAGCTCCCATGAGCCGTTCACAGCAGGAGGATGACAACTCACTCACCCTGTTAGACTCAATCATGCCCGTCCTTGCATGGAACTTGACTGTTTTTAACCGTGCACGCTCTTTCTTTTCCACCCTATGCATAAAAAAAATAAAGGCAATAAGCACACTTCATTACTACAGGGGAAATGCTGTAATTCCGTCTGGGTTTGTTGGCAGTACTGTACCTTTTCTTGCTTGGTATGACCCCAATTTGCTCACTCTCCCCATGGGGTGTAACCAGCCGTGCCTGCCACCACTCATCATCTGAGGCATTGATGACATGCAGGATGTCCCCATAGGAGAAACTCAGGCCCTGGCTAGGGAGGCAACTGTCCCTGGTTCTGTCGTAGTCAAAAAGAGCCCTGGGAAAACCAAACGAAACAATATATACCATCAACAGTATGCCGGAAGAGTGGGTATTCAGGTTTCAGTGTAAAACATCTGTTGTGTTTGATTAAAGGATGGGTGTGTGGGGATACACATACACAGAATACAGTGCATCATTAGACATTTTTTGTTGTTTAATTTTGTTTAGCAGATGCTTTCTCACTAAAAGCAACTTACAATACACTTCCTACCAAAAGCATATTAACCACTTTAGAAATTATTTTATATTATATGCTCATCATGACTACACTTAATTGAGGGAGGAAAGAAAAAAACATTTAAACAGTAATACAGTTTTATATTTGATCACCATTTAAAATATTTTTTTTTTTTAAAGGGAATTTTCAGCAACCACTACTCAGTCTTCATCGTCAAATGATCCTTCAGAAATCATTCTAATATACTGATTTCATTGTAAAAAAAAATATATATATATACACACACAATAGTGATAGAAGATCCACATGAAATCATGAGAGCAGCCAGATGGCAGATGTCTCGGAGTAGAGTCAGGCATTGTGTTCTAAGCTGAATGTTTTTACCTTGTCAGACAGGTAAATCCAACTATGAGTAGGAAAACCAGTGGAGCAAGTCTTCTTGTTTTTCTACATACCTTTCTCCTACAACACACTAATTACAAGCCCACCGAGACACACACATACAGTTTGCTACACGGCTAAATTGAGGACAACATCAGGACTCTGTTTCAAGATAGAGCAGCACAGGGTGGGATTAGCACTGACTGACATGCCTGTTACATTCTGACACACTTATCACTGTATTCACAGGAATGTGAAAACGCCTTGAGATCTCACACTTAACATTAACACTTGTGGTCAGCTGATTCACAAACCAGCAGCAGCTGAACACGGCGTTAAGCACAGCTCACCGGTGCAAACCATCATCAGAAGGCCACACATTCATTGAGTATATTATACATTTACTATGCAAAAACTATTATCAGAATTGATTTAATTTCTTTAGAAGATATCAAAATGTCAACTGCTTCTTTTAATATGAGATCTTGTCATTTAACATCATCAATGGCTTGTAGTTTTGCCCATTCACTGTAGGCAAATTGATCCATTCTCTCAGATTTGATGGGAAGACTCCAGGCTTTTATTTTTTTTATAGTACTCTTTTATAGTACTCTGATTTTATGTTGCTATGCACAAGTTCAAGGTATCCAGAGACAGAGGAAGCAAAACAATAGTCTTCTTACATTTTCTACCATGAAGACAATTTTCATTCAGAGTGTAAAAGGTGGTTGCAAACTGCTGCACCTTGGATTTGTTTTGTATATTCTCTTGGTTTTTACCAGTTGCACAATCTTTCATTGTAATCTTGAAATAATTTTCTCCCCACTGCCCTAGTACCATGAACTATAAACTTTATAGTTAGCACTTCTCTTCATTTAATCTGGCTGAATAAGTAGGGAATACTTAACATGAAGTTGTAAACACTGGTGAATCTATTTAAGGTAGAATTAAACAAACAAAAAATATCATCCAGGCATTTTATGATATCTTTGTACAGCAAAAATGATTTATTTTGAAAGCTTTAAATTCAACTGAAAAACAAAACTATGTGTTCATGACCAAACTCTAGAACTGAATACTTTTTTAAGCAATAAATGGTGCCTTATTGGTATTAAACGCAAGAGAACTGAAACTCGATTGCTGAAAACCCATCTTGATTATTTTAACTAGGATTTGTACTGATTGTTTGATTGACATGAAGACTCCTCTGATTGAAAAAGGACTCTTATAAACATTGAGGTATCAATCAAATATCAGTAGAACTGAATACAAGAATTCAAGGATGAAAAGGGTACCTGACGTAGAGAGAGCGTTTCTCACTGGTGCGGAGGGAGCCGGAGCCAGAGCTCATGCTGCTGTTCATCATCTGCTCCCTCAAGTCGTGGATCTTGGACTCAAAACGACTGTATTCTGGAAAGAGACAAGGCACACAATCCGTCAACAACACCTATATTCACAGTGATATTCCAGGCTTTGCTCCAGGTTTTATGAGTGGAGGTGCTTGTAGCGCAGGGCAGAGAAAGAAAGATCAGCAGCTTATTGAGGACTGATTAATGACCTGAAGAACAGATGGATATTAATCATGTATCTGCACGAGCTATACGCTAATATCTCCTGCCAGATAATTAATTATGCATATTAATTAAGTAGAACATGCACTATTCAGTATAAAGGAATGAAAACCTCCAACAAACGTCGAGACCATAATCATTTTTCACAGTGAACAAGGTTCTCGTTTTAGGGAGCAGCACTGAAGCATGATGGCCGATTGTTCAGCTGACTTTTAATTAAACGTGTACACCTCTGCTGCAGTGTGGTCGGCAACTCACAAGCTTAGCAACCACATTACACACTGAAATGCACAAGCAAACAAGGATAAAGCATAGCCATGGAAAGACTATTGTTTTCTTAAGCACTGGGATTTACGTTGTAGGTCCAATATAGAACATCCATAACAACAACTTTATGATTTTTAACCTACTCCGTAACCTTGTGTACAAGGATCAAAAGTCTACCTTCCCAAAAATTCCAAAAACAGAACCTGAGGCAGGAATTCCAATTTTTACGAGAATATGAGACCTTGAAAACTCTAATAAATGGCAGTAACTCCAAGTCTAGAGCTCAACGCAAAGCCGAAACTTGGACTTCACTGTCAGCAGAAACAGCGCCTACAGGGAGCTCTTCTGTAAACGCCCTGTCTATCACAAACGGGTTAACAACATGCTGGAATGACAGGGCAAGGTAAAGTAACCTGATACCACCTGCCTGTAACCAGAGGAACACCCCAGCAGAGAGGTGGAAGGAAATGGTTTAACAAACTTCTTGAAAAAACAATAATAGCAAAAAGAAAAACAGAAGCTAATTGTACTGCTTTAGAGAGAACCTTGTTTGCAATCTAAAGCTTATTCTAGCTTCCCCTGCACTCATCTGATAAGGAATAAAACAGAAAGTAAATTCACCCCACTGGTCAGAGTCAGACACTCTATGGGTAATACAATATACATATGACAGACGACACAGACAGCTGGGTCCTCACATCCTGTCCGACACACGGTTCACAACATTCAATGGCTAGAGCACAAGGTCTTCGTTAAGTGTGACCCGTCAACAGAAGATCTGGGGAGAATCTGGGCCAGCTCTGCTTCACACTCACATGGCCTCACTTGCCTTCATTATGTGCAGGGCTTTTATTTTTGGGGAGTGGGGATTGGCTGCAGGCTGCTTCTTTGTCAATGCAGTTATATAATATTCGCAGCCATGTGCTTTCAACATGAAAGCATGTATAGGGTTATGAATAATACAGCTGTCTTAACAGGCATGCAAGTTTGAACTACAAACATTTTATTTACAGAGTTCAGATTATTTGATCTGATTTCTGAATTAATGAGCAAAGTGTAACATCTCACAATTACATGTGAACAAGCATTTTAGTATTATGATATATGCATATTCATTTTGTGATTTTCTATAGACTAGATTTACAGTATCATTCAATTATTAGTTTTTATAATAACTTTATTGATGATCGATATACAACCAATATTCATAAATAAAATGTAAAAATGTAATATCATTCAGTAGCCAGTATAGTTTAGAAATACTATACATTACTAAACAAGAATATTTAATACATATAATAAAAAAATCCCTTAAAAACAAAAAAAGAACTAAACTTCAGGAAACATTATTTTTTATTATGTCCAAAACAAAGTGCGTCTGTTGTAAATGTTTTACACAACTTTGTGCTATGTGCCTTTTTTGTTTAGCCTTTTCATCCTTATTTTGGTGTTCAGATTCATTAATGTTTTTAGCTATAAGTGCTATCTGTAGGCTATAGGCTAACTGCTGTTTTTGCAAATGAACAAGTTTTGGTTGCTCTTAGTGTTCCAGTGCATTTTTGAATAGATAAAAGTAATGCACCTGAAGTAGTGATGATTTTGTTTTTCTATATTTACATACATTCAAGTTAAATTAATAATAAAAAAATGCAAATGAGGGCTTTAAACTACTCATTGTCAAGGTCAAAGAAATGAGTTTTTAATCAGATCAATCACATAAATGCAAAAATACACAGAGCAAATTTTCCTTTTAATGGTTTAAAATGTATAAGGTGTAATTTATTTGCTTAATGTGGAATGCAAGGCCAAATGAGAAAATGTGCCGTGAAGCTAGAAACAAGTGCTTCACAGTTCAAGTTCAATCACTTTCCCCTAAGTTAATGTATGACAAGAGGAGTTCAAATTTTAACAGAAGCCAGTCTACAAATAGACTCTGTCCCTTTCTTACACACACCCATACACACTCAAGTAAGAAGCCATAATGTCTCTCATAGTGCTGGTTCCCACCTAATTCAATGAGCTATTCTGGCACAAATTAATGTGTCACTTCTACTTCTACGTAGACGTATGAGCCCTTGGGAGGGAGAGGCAGGCCATTTATACTCCAGGAGCGTCTGACTAAGGAGGAATATGGGGGAGAGCGTGCCGAAACAGATAACTTACATGGCAACATTCCTGTCATTGCTCACATAGACACCAGAGAATGAACTATGCACTGACATACTACATTTTAGTTACAGTGGCACGTCAAATTTAGTCAAGGACCATAATTGATTTTTTATTTCTTTGTGTCAGTCAAATCAATCCACGGTTTCTGATTAGTCTTTACAGCTAACACCATCTTTTACACATTATATTATTGGTCTAAAGAAATTATTTGAAGTGTGAAATCATAATAAGCAGCAGCAACACATTTAACATAAATAAGATAAACAATAACACAAAGTTCCCTGTTGTAGTTTTCACTGAGCTACAAAGTGACAATAATGTTTAGCGTTTAAGTGAAGTTAGGTGACTTCCTGAATGGGCCTGCACCTGTCCTGATCTCTGGAGGAAGCTCCATATAAATAACGCATTGAACAAACACGAGAAAGAAACGTCAGGCCTCGAAGAGCAAATATGCCGGATCCTTCTGACAGGACTGAAGTTTAATTCAAAGGTTAACCATCCTACTGCTCGTACTGAATGAAAGCACCATATTTCTTATGATGATACAAAATATGAAGCACTAAATTAACATTACGTGGTTATGGATTGAATAAAGCATTTCTCGCGAAAACCTCGCGCGAACAGTTTACCTGCGTCGCCCAGCAACACAAACCTTCACCGACTAAACATATTTAGGCTAGAAACAACCTTCATGACGTCAGCCCAACGGCTGATCAGCTTCATAAATGTCTTTTCATAATCTTTAAACCCACTACACTATGTTCAACATGTAACTCGACACGACAGAAACCCATTGTGAACACAAACAGCGACGTTTTCCCTTTTCGGTTCAGTATATTATAAAGCAATAATGCCAGTTTAGCGTAACGTTATAGTAAATTCACACAGTGTTTTATATGCTTTACATTTACTAGATATTTCTTGAAAATAATCAATGAATAGACGTTGAGGTGATCTTACCCGGCGGCGGCTAAAGCGCTGTGTTCAGCTCAACTTCTCGTTGTCCAGCTCACTCCAAAAACATTTTAGGTAAAGTTAACTTAATGTAGAGTCAAAGAATAAACTAGCGAATGCCGCACATCGGCGTGATAAGGAAAACTACGTCTTCTTAAGTTTCGAATCCACAAGAAAGGTAAATAAATAGTAAAGAGTTTAAGTAAAATGTCTCGGTCCGTCCTGCTTCGCTCCTCCCATTCCAACAGTTTTCTTCTTTAAAACCGAGTCTCATTCGCGCTCGAGACGCGGGATTTCAATACGTCCCGCTCACGCGACCAGCCCGCGCTTATTCCATAACTCCAGTCCGAGAAATTCTCCTGTGACCCAGCAGATGAAACCTAACCCTGCGCCGAAAACACGCTTTCAAACGGAAAAGTCAGGCTCTTCCTTCACACAGTGGTTTTTGGTCCATTTCGTTCTTTCCCCCTCGTTTTTTTCTTTCAGGTTGGTCCCACCCACTTCTGGCAGGGTTTCATCCCAGTACTTTCATTCAAGCGGGTGAACTAGCATTGGGAAGTCCGAATCTTTTCCGTGAATCGGTTCTATTGAACAGTTCATTTTAAAGAACCAGATTCAATTATTCTCTTACGTCATCGCACGGTCCTTGACACCCGGTGTGGCAGAAAAGTAATAATACTTTTCCCAAACCCAAGATTCCAAGTTCAATTTGTTGCAGATGTGAATTATCTTATAAAAAGTTATTTAGAAATATCTTGAAATATAATTTGCCGCAATGGATAGAAAATGTGAAACTTGTTGTGAACTAGTTCGAATGACTCTTTAAAAAGATTCGATTCGAATTAGGATTAATTCCAGTGAATTCGAAGAAACTTCAAAGCAGTCTGTTTCCAAGCATTATTCTGGATAAAGCTTTATTATTAAAGACTTCACTTAGCAGAGTACGTCAAACAAAAATCTGCCCATTTACTCTACCAAAGCCAACCAATCATCAGTCACTGAATGTCCTCATTTACAAATAAGGATTCTTTCTCATACAACTAGGCGAGGCTAAGTAGTTCACCTTTCTTAAAGGGACATGCGGTAGTATGCTGCTGTGATGGAGCGATTACAGAAGCAGGCAAGACACAACAGGCACACATGGGTGTGTGAAGAAAGTGAGAGTAGTTTGGGGTCTTGATGCAATAATCTCACATAATATTTCGAAGTATAAAGGTGTTCTTTTTTTTAGAATCACACTTTAAATGATTTATTGCTCTTAAATGAATCATTGCATATTTTAAGACCCCATAAAAAGCTAACTTGCATGCATCAGCTCAAATCTCTTATCGTTGTTAATTTCATGCATCGTCCTCTAGGAAGCACAATTTCTTTTTCAGAGACAAAACATTATGGCTACACACTACCACTCTACCTTCTGGTCTGTACTGGGCAATGATGGTCACCGTCTGTCCAGCCCTCTTCAGTGCAGCAGCAGCCTGCTCATGGGTAGCATTGCGCAGGTTTACACCATTCACCTGGGACAATACCATGGTAACAGATTAAAACAAGAACCCCCACACACCACACACTCATGCAAATCACATGATGCAATGCCAGCTCTACTTCATACCAATTTAAAGAGCAGATTGCATTAGGAACCGTGAAAAAAATCTATTCTTGTTTCTTTCTATATAATATACACTAAGGAAATATGTTTGGGGTCAGTACGATTTCCTTTTTAAAGAAATGAATACTTTTATTCACCAAGGATGCATTATAGATTGAAAGTGGGAGTAAGTTTTTTTTTATTCATCAAAGAATCCTAAAATAAAAAAGTATTAAGCGACACAGCTGTTGATAATAATTATAATAATAAATAGTAATAATAATTATAATAATAAACAGATATACTACATTTTATAAAATACGTGACCCTGAACCACAATATCATGATAAGTAGCACAGATATTTATAGTAATAGCCAACAATACATTGTATTGGTCAAGATTATAAATTTTCTTTTATTCCAAAAATTGTTAGGATATTAAATATATATTTAAAAATATTTTGTAAATACAACGGTTAATTATCAGAATATCATTTTTGATTAGTAATATGCATTGCTAAGGACTTCAATGGCACAATTTTAAAGGTGATTTTCTCATTATTTGGATTTTTTTGCACCCTCAGATTCCAGATTTAAACCACACATCAATGGAAAGGTTATTTATTTAGCTTTCAGATTATGTATAAAATTACTCATTTGACTGGTTTTGTGGTCCCTGGTCACATATGTATAAAACATATTCAAATACAAAAAGTTATTTAAAATTGTTATTTACTGTATGTTTGATTAAATAAATGCAGCCTTGGTCAACATAAGTGATTCACGGGATTCAAATGAAAAATCAGAAGGGAGATAAATATATTTTTGTATTCCAATGAGGAAACTGGTATCCATATAAGATACTTTACTTTACAAGATTAAATTTTAATGCTGTCCTTCTGTACTATTTGAATGTGAGTGTCACGGACAGTTACTGACCGACAGGATGCGGTCTCCTCTCCTCAGCTCTCCACTCAGGTCGGCTGGTCCACCTGCCAAGATGAAAGACACGAAGATGCCCTCTCCATCCTCGCCGCCCACAATGTTGAATCCCAAACCTGTGGAACCCTTGTGCAGTAGGATCTTCCGCGGCTCCCTGCCAAGCAGAACGACAGAGTCAGAGATCAGGATGGACTCGGATCACCACAGCAGCAGAGAGGCGACGAAAGACAGACATGTATGTGCAATAAGAAAAGAAATATAGTGGAAAAAGCAGATTTTGAAGTTTGAGAATGTGGTGGTTTTTAGACACGTTTCAAAATAGGCTTCATTCATCCCAGACTGCAGCAAGTAGGAATGGCCAAAGGAACAATAATAATGCTTCGGTCTATCCAGAAGGTAAATAATTTTTTTGCATTTAGTTTTTTCCTCCTGTCGTTTACAGAGAGTGGAAATCGAGATGAACAGATTATTGAGAGCACACAACGCTCTAGTCACGACTAGAGAAGACTGGCAAACTTTCATCCACAACAAAGCTAAACAGCAAGTGCTCCAGATTTGTTCCAGAAATGAGCGCTAACACATACACACCGATAACTAACACACTTTCTCACTCGCGTTCACACATCGAGCTCATCCCTGCCTCGTGCAGGACTGCGGTACTGTTATAGCAGCCGTGATTCATCTGCATTCCAGACTGCCCAGATCTGGCACACCAGCAAGACTTGACTACATTCGTCAAAAACCCTTTCCGAATGCAATACAGAATAACACAGGAAAGCCAGTTCCCTAAAATGCAACACACATCCACGGTTTTATTGACAGCTCCCAGCATTCAGCACTGCGGCACGCATGTTTCTCATTAGAATTCTGCACTACTACAGAACTCGGCTGGCTCTCGACATGAGCCATTCCACCTCCGTTGCCCATAGTACAGCTTTATGATGCTGAAAACAGCACTTTTATGTGAGCGGATGAGTTATGCTTTTAGGAAGTGTTTTGTCCATATATGAAACATACATAGTGAACATACAAACTGAATGTGGTGAATGAATTCACAGAGAATGCCAATAAATTGAATAAAGTTGGTAAAAAGATTTTAATCACCTTTTTTACCTCTCTTTATTGCATGCAAGACACTGTAAAACCATGACCTGCACAGCTCCCTGCCTCTCTGATGGATCTATTGTACACAATGTTTTTTTTTTTAGTTCCTCTCTATTGTAGTCTTACCCCTGCTGTAAGCTGGCGAATTGAAAATGCTCTCACACACATATAATGTACATCTGTGATTGATTAACTGGAAATACTGGAGCAAGAAGAAATTTCATTTGGTTATCCGGTTGAAAATGCAATGTAGAGGTTGATACTTTACAAACATTATAATTAAATCGGTTAAAACCCTGAAGAAGTACCAGAGAAGGTTGTAAATAATGTATAACTGAAAATGTTTGCACCCTTGGAGTTCAAGAAATTGAATTTCCACAGAAAACTGAAATAAAAGGAAGATGAATTTAAATGCAATTGGCAATGGGTTCTGGGAAATGAAATGCTGTACCACCCTGCTTCTACCATCAGGCATACAAACCTTCAAATCTTTTTTCAAGAAAACTCTGAACATACTCAAAGTTTGTTTCACAAATATTAAAGAATAATCAGAAGCAATAAAACCAATTAAAACAGGCATATGAAACATGATTTGATGTTAACTGAGTTAATTAAAGGCAATTATTATTAATGTCTAGATCAAACACTTATTAGATCTAGTATTAAGTGTTTGCGCTATATTTAACTGAACATATGCTTTCATTAAAAAAGATGAGAGGTTAGTATTGAGAATTTTTTTTAAAGAAATTCCTTTTCATACAATTTACAGCTTCCCGATGCACAACAAGATAAAGCAGTTATCAAACAGTCACTCAATCAAACCACAGCCTGGACCTACTGTACCTGTTCATAAGGGTGATGCTTGTCCGGCCTCGTCGCTCTACATTGGACTTTAACATTGGCAGGGAAGATGAGATGTTAACAGTGAACATGGTGCCTACCCTTAGCTACCCAGCAGGGTAATGAAGAAAATATTCCCAGGACTTTGTATCTCAGTCCAGACCAGCGGTGAAGTGCAGCGTGTGTATATGTGTGCTTTCTCTAAGTGTAGGGGGAGTGATGGGAAACAGCTCCACAACGCCTGTCACGCTGTCACCCCTGCAGCAACAGGGTAAGACTTAACTCTTACCAACCCACATCAACATACACCGTCCAAAACAATAACACATCCTTGGTTTTGAAGGTACAGATCAGGAATAGATTGGATGATGAAAAGTAGCTTTTTTGGCAATGAGTAATTGTATCTGCATGTGAAACCAAGTCTAAAAAGCTATTAATTTGGTTAAAATTATGCAATCCATGTGGTCCAAGTGATGCCAGTGCACAAAGAAAAGTTGCTTAAGAGGAGAGTGGAAGTTACTTTTTTGTTATTAAAGATTAGAAAGACTGTTGTTTTCTTTGTATATTAAATGTATAGTAACTGTTGTATATTTTGTATATATGTAATCGAATCCACCTTATTTTGCAATGTGGAGGATAACTTAAAAACCCATTAGAATAACAAAAGAAATACCTGTTTGCAACATCAAGCAGCTAAAAGCAATTACAGAAGCCTCAAATACTCAATTCACAATTGTTTCTTTCACAGTTGCACAAATGCCTGTTCTTATGTAAAGAACAAGTTGGATATGGCAGATATTTATAGAGTGTTTATTCCTTCTCCAATCATCTCTATGGCATATGTGCCCCACAACCCCCACCCCAACTTTATGGCACAGGATGAAATTTCCCATCCTCACTGAAGGATGACCACAAGGCTCAGAGGTTTACAGGGTTGCAATGCCCCAGTGCAGTCTGTCTGCTTCTCTTTCCGCTCTAAGTAATTGGCTCTGGTTGGGTGATTAATGGTGGACACAGTGGATAGTGTTCTCCGGAAACACACAGAGACATAATTCTCTCTGGAAAACATGTTCTCTTTGGCAGGTTCACAGACTCATGGCTTTCATGACTGCTATGGGTTGTTCTCTCTTCTCTTCTCTCTGCGTTTTCAAAGCTCTGGGTAAAATCCACAGATCTCTTCCTCAGAACACACTACTTCAGTCCCATTTGACTTTATGCCAAGAGACGTTCAAGATATTTCCAGCCTCTCCGAGCAGCTAAGAATAAACCAAGTGTGTCAACAGTTTACAATCAGGTGCGTCACTGAGTAAACCTGCCAAAAAGTACCCCTGTTCAATCAGATTGAATCCCGACTGTTATTTAAACAGTATAAACTAAACCTAATGACAAATGCTTGACACTCATAGTGTTGCTTTATTGACGATGATGTTCTAAAGATTTATAATCTGAATTGTCAATGGTACTGAAAAATAGAAGCTTATATTTAATCAACTCTATGGTTGCTTCAGCAGTATGTTACCCTAATAGCTTGAATGAGTGCACATGTATGTACTTCTAAGTATACGAAACATAATTAAACATATAAACCAAATTTACTAAAAATGATAAACTAGAAATAATGATTGAAGTAACATGCAGACAGATTAAATGACATAAATTCACCCTTCACAAATTTGGACTATATATGATTGTTTTAAAAAAGTCTCTTACGCTCACCAATGAACATTATTTGATCAAATATTAAATATAGAGTAAAAACAGCTTTTCTATTTGAATCATTTTTAAAATGAAACGTCTGAAATCATTCTTACAGTATATCATAATCTGGTCATGCTTTTTTTCTGCATTTATTTATTTGTAGAAATTGTATTGTGGAAATCCCATTTTTATCAGGATCTTTTAATAGAAAGGTTTAAAAACAAATAAACAAACTAAATTAATTAGAATTTTTAAGATTATAAATGCCTTTCAGTTCAGTGGATCATTACTGAATTATATACATTTCTTTGAAAAATTAATTCTCAAAAAACCCAAACTTTTGAATTGTGATGTATTTATTATATATTGTAGAGAAGATTACATGTATGTCAATAAGTTCACAGCTGATCTTTCCCATGATCTTTCCCTGTTCCCACGTTCCTTGCTTCACTTACAAGACAAACAATAATTTTATTTAATGGCTTTTTATGGATTGAGTTATCTAATTTATACCTTACATCTATAATAGTTTGCAACATCAACCATAACCAGATAAACAGCAATGCACAGCTTTTCAAATCTGCATTTGCTTACAAATGTAAAGAATGCATGATGACTAAGCACTAGTGCAAATGAAGACCATGCAAACGTTTGATTCACCCCTACCCTTTAGCAATTTCTGTGCAAAAAGTGCCATATAATATTTATTTTCTTTCCCAAAAATCCCACCGTGTATTTATACGGCTTCATATTCACCCAGTTGTGCATGTGGCATTCTTTAGACATACAATACTTTAAATCTAACCAAGTGATGTAATGCACCGAATGGAAAAACAAACTCCATGAGTCATACAAGGAAGCCATTTCTGAAAACCATAATCAAACATGGTCAGAAATGGCCTGAACTGTTTGAAATTTGAGATGGTGTGTTTATAGTCTGGCTGGCTTTGTGAGCATCTCTAAATGCGTGTCTGTCATTTATGAACATGAGTGAGCAGATTGTCATTAGCCTGTTCGACTGGCGGCACGGCCGATTGTGTTCTGCAGTCTGAATGGTGGGTGGGAGATCTCCCCCAGAATCTCCATAATGAATTCAGCTGGTAGAAAAGCCAAGAGGCCCTTAGTGTGTACTGGGTCAGATGGAGGAATCTAAATGTGTCCGTGACCGCCATGTTAGTTTGGGGGAAGCACAGATGGGCAGAGGGCCTATCTGAGTCTCTCCTGTGACTCAGTCATGTATACACACACGCACGCACAGGCAGTATCCTCCAGGAGTGAACTGACACTGTACACCAACACAAAGTATATATGCCTGTAAACAACTTTTATTAGCCTCTAGAGAGACCTCCAGGGTGATGGTGAAAAGGTTCAGACTTACTTTGACAGCTTACTTTGGGACTGTAAAGCACAAAGTGGGATAATAGAACACTATTTATATACTTTGGTAGGCGTAGCCCTGTGTAGATTTAAATATTGTGCTTTGTATGTGTTTGTGTGTGTGTATGTTTGGGCTGCATGTCAAAGGGAGTGTGTGTTCATGTCAGCACATTATGACAGACTGTCTAAGTGTATCTGTGTGTGTGATGGGCATTGGCAGAGCACCCTGTGTGTGTATGTGTGTTTGTGGCCTGCTTTCCCCCCATTCAAATGAATCATGACAGCTTCAGGAATGTGCGCCACTATTCATTTGTAGTCTGACTGCAGAATCAGCCTCTCACTTCCCAATACATTTATGGTAAGAGCAGGCCCTACTGTTTATATTTACATAACTGCAACAGAAGCCAAATATTCCTGTGTTGGAAGGTTCCATGAGTGTGTATTTATGTGTTTGGAGAATAATGAATCTTTTGTGACTGCTTCAGTCACACCTATATGGTAATGCTATTATACACGCTGATGATGAGCATACAAATATACATGTGCAGGAGGACTGTGTTGTTATATACAGCACATTTGTGATCACACACACATCCTTGTAGAAGAATAGCTCGGCATTTAAACAAGTATCCTTTATATTATGTTGAATGTAGTTCTAGCTTTTAAGCACATTTCTGTGTACTTGCATGGGTGCTGCTAGTGACCTCTGGGTCAAAAAAAGCAGTGTTTGTGATGGTCTCTATATGGCTCTATTATTTTAATGCAAGTCCAGTGGGTACGGAAAGTATTTAGACCCCCTTAAATTTTTCACTCTGTTGTATTGCAGCCATTTGCTAAAATCAATAAAGTACATTTTTTCACACAACAGAATTGTTGACATTTTTGCAGATTTATGAAAAAAGAAAATCTGCAATATCACATGGTATTTGTGATATCACTAAGTATTCAGACCCTTTCCTCAGTATTTAGTAGGAGCACCCTTTTGATCTTATACAGCCAGGAGTCTTTTTGGGAAAGTTTTTCATTCCTGGATTTGGGATCCTCTTTCATTCCTCCTTGCAGATCCTCTCCAGTTCTGTCAGGTTGGATGGTAAACGTTGGTGGACAGCCATTTTTAGGTCTC
>JAUCMT010000026.1:17190763-17204226 GCA_032357475.1 Enteromius thamalakanensis
TAGCTGTGACACCAAAACAAATTCCTTGTATGTGCAAGCATACTTGGCAATAAAGCTCTTTCTGATTCTGATTCTGAGGTACTACATAAAGCAAAGTATCATGTTAATTGATTAGAAATTTGATGCTATATAAGTAATTGCATTCCTTTATATACTGTAAATATATTTTTTTAAATGGTTAAATGGTATGCAAAAAAAATTACTATGTATGTAATGGCACACTTTGCATGTCTGCAGTTATGGCAGACATGATTGATGCGTAGCCTTTTAATGATGACATTTATGACCATGTCAGAGCCTGCTCAGTGCCTGGCACTTGCGTGCCATACAAGTGTTTCTCTTTATCACAGCTGTGTCCTTGTTTGAATTTGTGCTCAACTTCACATCAATCACACTGTGGCCCATAAACCTTCACACATGAGATATATCATCTATAATACGACATAATAGCCTACAACAGTGTCTGCGTTCATTGAAGCATAAACTAATTCACTGAAAAGAGAAAGCCTTGCAAAGAAATGCAATGCGTTATATAGTGAAGTCCACAGATGCACGTGTGCAGGTGAAATCTTACAGCCAGTAGGCGATCGCCTGTCTGCAGACGTCCATCTTTCTGTGCCGCCCCACCTTCGATGATCTTTGTGATGTAGATACTGTTGTCGCCCGGGATGTGCTGGTTGCCTATACCGCCAGCAATACTGAAGCCAAGACCTTAAGTGAATGGAACAGAGTTACATTTTTAACCAGGAAATCAGCTGATGTCAACACTCAATGGCACTCATAACCCAATTTATTTTCTTAATGCTGCATATTTCCAAGACAAACAAGCAATTCAGTAGAAAAAATTATGAAAAATGTGCACTGATGCATTGCGCACATTAATAAGTAAAGGGGTCAATCTGTGTTCAGAACTAGCTTAAAATGATTCAGAACAGCTTTAATAGGTGTGCATATTTACTGTAGCTCCTCTAACCTTTAGGCCCTTTGAGTAGGTTGACCTCCAAAATGGTCTCAGGAGGAGCCTGTCTTCTGCGTACCAGCAACCTGACCACTGGGCCGGCCTCCTTCAAAGCCTCTACTGCCTTGCTGTGCACAACCTCCGACACGTCCACATCATTCACCCGCAGAACACAGTCATTTACCCTGAGACGAAGGATAAAGCAGTGTGTAAAGGTTATACACACAAAACATAGTGAGTTGCCTTGCTGTCAATATATATCAGCAGCTGCCTTCTATGACAGCATACCAACTGCCTTTGAACTGTCAATATGAAAATCTCAACATAAGTTGCAGTCACATTGGCAAACTTTTACTCTATGTCACTGTCAATAGCGCAGTGATGCATTAAAGCAGCATATACACAGAAATCACTTTCAAACCAAGCAGAATTATGTTGGTCAAATTGCCATAATCACTTGAAAACGTGGAGAAATGTTAACCACTGTTATGCAGAATTCCTAACTGCATAGACTTCTATTGAAATGACTGGATTTAAAGTGCCCTTATCGTGCCATTTCAAATTTGCCTTTCACGCAGTGTGTAACGCAGCTTTAAAACATTAAGCACACAATAAATAAAGCTACTGTTTCTCAAAATAAAGACTTTTAAAAGCCTAAATGAGTTGTCAATAATTCAAATCTGATGTTCTTTGTTGGTCAACCACAAAAAACCTGACCCACCTTCAAGAAGATGCTTTGTCCTATGCTGTAAAGTTAGGACCATTCTACTGACAACTGATTCTATAATTTCTGGGAGTTCAACACAAGATTCACAGACAGTTGTTCAAAGTAGGTTTACAGAACAGAAAGGTTTAAAGAGACTGGACTGCTTCGAAAGAATCATTTAAAAATATTACCTTGCATTCATGTACAGTATATCTATCTAGGAGACTCCCAAAACAATATTAGTAATCTTAAAAATGGCATAATGGGGGCATTTTAAAACTTTAAAACTCCAAGAAACTGTAAAATTGACAGCAACTTCATAAGCAACAAAAAGAGCTGGGAACTCGACTTCAATTTTAATAATGGTGTTAGCATGTTGTCAAGCTGACATTGTTAGTTAGCTGCTAAACCGATACTCTAATTGGAAAAATAAATAAGATAACAGTAAATTTATAATTACAGATAATTGTTTTAAATATTTATTTTACTATTGAGTTTTTTCTTACCATATCAGCCATCATTCAAGGATGCATGCGATGCAGCCTCAGAATCTGGCCGGACTAGGCAGTATAATTAAGGTGTTTAACTTTTGAAACAGCCAATCCACCTATGATGCTTTAAAATACCACCTATGTGAGCAGCTCAGTAGGTCTGTAAAAAAGCTAGATTTGCACAAAGATATATTAGGTCGTGAGAGATGTCTTTCTCACCCTAGTCTCCCATCCATGGCGGCAGCACCTCCCGGGATAATCTTGGTGATAAAGATTCCTGGATCATCAGGAATGTGTGGATTATCCACACCTCCAGCAATACTGAACCCGAGGCCAGAGTTGCCCTATTGACGACATAAACTAGATTATTAGAGTAGAGTAGTTTATTGTAGATGAGGAAAAGCAGAGTTTTCATAAAGATTTTGAAAAAAAGTTTGCATCTGCTTTTCGGAAAGGCACCTGGCTCTCAACACTTTTCAAACACTATCTAGGCATGCACATTTTCTGCTGCTAAATATAGGAATTTGTGGTGCGCATTTCAAGAATCCAAAAATCTTATCCGTTTCCGCCTATTTCCTCCCTCCATACTTCATCACTTCTTACACTGCTGTTTTCATTCCAGTGCCAAAAAGCTGAGACAGGCTGGTCTGTCTGACAGTCACATCTCAAAAGACAGGCCCTAAAGCAGACAGCTGAGAAAAGAGTTCACTTTATTATTTTCTATAATTAATGAGCAACGGTCGCAGCAAATTAGTACAGAGTGGAGCTAAGACATCCCAGTGTGCCTTTCCTGCTCCAGAGCCACTGCGAGAGCTCCCACTAAAGAAGCGAACACACCCACGGACCTTTTAACGTGTGAGATCTTAACATAGTTTATTTAGGCCTCAGTGTGCAGAAATGGCACTTAGAGAACAGCCCTGCAATTATGCTGAAAGCTCAGAGATGCACCCAAATCCAACATCCACTGCTGTTTAATGAATGGGCTATGCAGACGGATTTAGATTCATTTGCATTGAACAAACTTCAAGTATGAAAAGAACTTGCAGTGTTAAAAGCGTGCTAGTTCCTATGATAATTAAAAAGCATTTCGAAAAGAACTGCCCCAGTACATGATGAACTGCATGGTGAATTTTCAATACTCTTGAGTAGACCAAAAAATGTGTCAAAATGCTTTTTTTTTTATTATCCTCAACTTAATACAAGAAACAAAATCACAAAGTAACTTAAATTGTGGCACATATTGCAAAAGCATTTGCAAAGTTGTCATTCATTTCAACACATTTCATCCAACTATTGTTTAATGATACTAATTTTAATGTTTAATCTACAAAGAATTAGATATATCTATAGATTTTCAAACGGTGTGATCATTATATGTGTTTCTAAGGTATTGACAATTGTTTTACCCCAAGTATTGACAGAAAGCCTCATGTTGTGATGAGTAAAAACATTTTTCATTCAGCAGCACCAATCTTGACTACTAAATAAACAATACCCAAAGATGATTTTGGAAATTAAATCAAATTATTTTTTATATAATTTCCAATGCTAATGTTTTGTGATGAGACTAGTGTTTTGGAAAAGCATCAAATTATTTATTAGCTCAACATTTACTGCCATCTAGTGTCCAGGTCCCCATAGGTATCAATGGTTAGAAGAGAATATTGGCACATTTGACTAGAAAGCAGATGTATAAAATAGCTGATTGATATTTACCCTTTCCAAAATGATTTCTTCATATTTATACATGCCATCACTCCCATTCACCTGTAAGAGACAAAAGAAAATCACAGACTCATAAACAGAGTCATTAGACGTGATGTGATGCAAACAAATTACACACAAGAAGGTCACAACCATAATTAATTATGTAAAAGCAGAATGCTATAAACTCAGTGCAATAAAAATGAGCGGTATGAATCACGTACAAGGCATAGGGGCAATAAACGGTGAAAGACAACTCATTATAACGGTTAAATAATAATTGCACTCAGCATTAAAACTACAGTCCACATCTGCTGTCATTTAATCTGTGCATATTTTTATTGTTATTATCTCATGTGCATTGGGGAAGGTTTGACCGGGTTGAGGGGGATAATTCCACGTGGCAGGCAGTCAGGCAGGCAGGCGCTACTGGAGGTGCTGAGAGCATGAAGCAGATACTTACATAAGGGCCTGCATCCAGTGAGTCTGCGTTCACAATGATGGGGGGAGGGTTTGCCTGTGAGATGAAGAGATGCACATTACCTCAGTGTGTGAGGCTGGTGGCTCACACGTATGCACACACACACACACACACATACGCACACGCACGCTGTCATGAGGAGACAGTAAATGCATGCCATGGGAACAGTGGGTCTCAACAGAGCATGGTACATCATCACCATGATGTGACGCTTCAGGGGGAAGAGTGAGGACAGGACTGGAGGTGTGAAGATTACAGACGGTCTGTGGTCTGCCGTTGAAAGAGAACTGAGACAGTACTATGTGTGTTATTGCCCTCCGGCTAGTTACATTTTTCATGTTTAAGCAATATCACATAAATATCAGCACAGCTGCGATTATATCTTTTTTTGTTTTTTTTTACTTTTATTAAAAAAGGATGCCTTAAATTTATTGAAAGTGACAGTAAATACATTTATAATGTTACAAAAGATCTCAACTTCACATAAATTATTTACATTTAAATTAATAATTTAGTACAATACACTAATTGTGTACATAGATGTTTTTACATTACACTTATATTTTAAAATTACCTGCATGTAATTAGGTCTGTAATTCACTTTTATACTTACATTTATAATTACACTGTTGACCAATCCCTTACACCTTAAACTAACCCATTCCACCAAACCTGTCCATAATCTTACCTTTATCCCACCTCAATAGCAGCATATGTGTTTTGCAATACAATATAAACACAAGTACATTGTATATATTTTTTTATGTAAGTACATAAGGCTATCCTAATATAATGTGGGACCAAAATGGTATGATTCTAAATATTAAAAACGTTCAGTAATGTCTTAAGTACCAAATTGAAGTAGCAACTGCTTTGCCATTACAGAAAAAAAGTTACAAATTGTAATAATATTTCCCAATATAACAGTTTTTTTATTTACATTTTCAGTACATTTGGTAACATTTTAGTCTTGCATTTTAAATACAATTTTGTTTATTGTTTTGGTCTTGTAATGAGAATATCTCCATATTTAATATCTCCAGTTTAATTTATATCCAAACCCAAAAAATTTTTTTCAGTGTAACACAAAAAGAGAAATTCTGAATCTTTTTTATCATAAAGCAATGAAACACATTCAGAAATGGCTGTCAAGCTCTAAAAAGGCTTAAAATACCAAAAAAAGAGCATGCACCATCAGTGTAGTGAGTTTGACTCACATGTTATATTTCAAGTCATACAATGGTTTTGTTTGAGGGAAAACCCCTTTTGGGAGTTTGACAGTCACCATCTACATCCAAAACACAGCATCTTGAACATTCTGCAGAATAATCTTATTTTGTGTTACAAAAAGAAAAAAAAAATTAAGACTTTTTGGTCAATCATTACTTTAATATAATGTACAAATTCATGTCCTCCTATCATTTTAGGTTTTGTCCATAGAATAGTCCATGCTCTTAACAAAGCATATGGATGAACTGACGGAGTGAACCAGCTCACATTCATGGCCTTTCACATGCAAACCTTGTTGTGTTTGTGAGTATTGATCTGATTGATCTGTAGTGAGGTGATGCTGACAGGGCCGCCGGGTGACTAGTAGAAAGGAGATGGTCACTACCTCTCCACCCCCTTTAGTACTTAAGAAGCGAAGAACTAGATTATAACTCCAATTCATACTCAATCCCATACAGCTCTAATAATCAAGCCACACATGTTGCTTTCCAGTAATAATAAATGATAAATGACCTTTCTTAGTAGCCTTGCCATAATCCACATCCACATAACACTAAATAACACACATTTCTAAGACCATGTTTGACTGCTGAATGTGCATTGCTTGCACAGATGTCTGTAATTTTGAATGTGTAGATGTGTAGAACCACTACAAACTCAGTTATAGTGCAGATATTTACCCCCCTCACTTTCTCTGTGGTTGTTGCATCAGCTGCGTCTGACTGCGATTCGGCTGCAGACCCTGAATAATTTCTGCACCTCTCTAAACCAGTAAAGACCTGAAAAGACCATTTGAGTTACAAGAGCATATTCTAAAAGCGTTTCCTACGTCACACCCTCTATTTTCACCTGACACTTCCTTCCTCGTGACAGGTTTTCCCAGGTGCAAACAGCACTCAGACACAGCTAGCTCTCTAGTGTGAGAGGTTAGCACAGCGCCAGCTCCATCTAGACCTCTGAACACTGGGTAAAGAGCTGCTCTTAAAGTCTAGAAGAATCTCATTGGTGAGCAAATGCATTATTATAAGACTGCCTTTCTTCATGTGCCCAAGCATCAGCCATCTTTTTTTTTAACTATAGGAAATCAGGAGTGAGTAATTCAATGTGATTGACATATTGACTCTAGTTGCATCCCTAATGATATACTATACTTCGCACTTAATGTACACGTAAAACTATGTGGTTTTCCAGAGTGTATGATTTTTCTGAGAGTAGTGTCATTTTATATTAAATGTTTTTTGTGTTTTCACTTGAAAGAAGTGACATTTCAGACGCACCGGCTTTTTCAGGTTTCAGCATGGAAACAAAAATACTTCAAAGCATCTGGCTTTGCGTTCCACAGAAGACAGAAAGTCCACCAATCTATTCAATCTTATATGAGACAACACAGACTAACGTTCAAAATGTTGGGTTGGTAAGATCCTCATGAAATGCTCATCAAGACCACATTTACTAAATGAAAAAATACAGTAAAAACAGTAACTTTGATAGTAATTTGATACTATTACTCTTTCAAACATCAATCTTTACTGTCACCTTCCATCAATGTAATTAATCTTACACTAAAAGTATTTTATAAAAAAAAAAAACACACACAGACCTAAATTTTGGGTATGATACAATGCAATCAGACGGCTAAATAAATACTAGAGTGGCGTTAGTAGTTGTCCATTCTTAAAATCTCAGATATAGGTATGTGGGCTAATAAAACAGCAAGATCACACAATAAACATCTTTCCAATCATCAACTCAAAGTCTGCCTCACACTACACCGTACATAAAGTTTCTCACTGTTTGCTATTGCTAATTGGCTCAACAGTTTCAAAAACAGACATGAGAACCCTTTGACAAAAATAGACACAACTGTGAAAAAACTGTGCACTAACACCTGAGTGCATCAGCCTATGCGCAAATCGTAATTGTTAGCATAAACCAAGAGCAAAATCACAATAATAAAAGGAACTAACTCGCTTTATCTATAGCACTGTGTTTTCAGTCAGATGTCATTTCGATATGTTTGTGAAAAGGACTTTCTGACAACTGAATTGCATATGCCCCCTTGTATAGTCGCAAAAGAGCAAAGCATAAAGGCAAAATGTTTGCACAATGCCTCTGTACACCACGTGAGGACATCTTACGCAATAAATTATACTTATGCGCCGCTGCAAATTGGTACGTTCGAGCACAGAGGCGCCACAGACGAGGCCGAAGCGTTTTAAAATCAGTGCCATCCTCTTTTCTCATCCATGGAGATATTCCAGCACAGAGAAAGAGATTCAAGGAAACAGGTGAATATACAGCCTGCTATACAGTGCCATTAACTCTCCAGATGCTAATTAAGCATGAAATGTGTTGCGGTAATAACACAACAGACCTCCTACGCTATCGGCCCCTTAAATCCATCAAAAAAAAGCCATCGTCATGATCTAAGGGATACGGGCAGTAATCTGTATGTTTCTATCCTACAACACAAGCAAACGAGATAAAGGAGGATGATAATCTCAGACGCAGTAATCCGGGATGCTGCGTCTGTCTTTGGAGGAGCCGGTGGATGAATGTGCAGAGGTATCACTGAGCTATGTGACAGCGATACGTGACCTCAAGTGTCCATGTCCTGAAGAGAGGCTTTATACCATCACTGCTCATAACTCTCTATCCCAGATTAAAAAGCTGAGGGATGACGGAGAGGTGAGGTGATGGAGTCACACAGGGGCGTCACCAGCCGTGGGCTTTCTGGGTTAAAGTCATGTTTTGTTTTTTTTGAGCTTCTAATCTTTTTTTCTCTCTACACGACCGCTGCTGTCCATTGTTGTGAAGTGAGGTGCTCAAAAGCAACATGCAGCCCGGTGCTGTGTACATACAATGGGTTTTCTGTAGAAAAAAAGCACAACTATGAGAAGCGTGATGGAGCAGCGGTAGTGACAGTCTCTTAATGCTCTGAGCAGACCGGGTCTGAAGGTTCAGCTGAGCCAGTCAAATCGCTGTGACAGGGGCAGGTGAGCAAGTGGTGCCACAGCTGGCTGAGACTAGCCACAGCTAATCATACAGCTAACATTCACCGCAAAGTTCAGAAAGAAAGTTCTGTCATCGTTTACTCACCCTCAACTGTATGACATACAGGACAAAAAAGAAGACCTTTTGATAAATGTTTCAATTATTTGGACTATTCCTTTGGATGGCTTACTTATTGTTTATTTCTGTCAAACGATGGTTGACATGGAATCAGAAATGATGTGTTTTTGCTAATGCATATTATTATCAAGTACATAACACTTACTATTTTTTTATCCAGTCAATTACAGGTGGTTAAAATCTTGTCCACCTCTAAATTTTTCTAATTAATATATTGTTTCAAGTCTTGTGCTAAGGCTTTAATTTGACATTTTCAGTGGTGATGCTTCTGGACAATCCTGACTGATTCCAGATGTTCACAAATGCTTGCAGTCACATAAGACTGGCTCAAGGGAGGTGAGAACACAGAACCGGTGAGAAGAAACAGTAACAAACAGCACAAGGCTGGAGGATGTCCAGATGTGACAGAAGGGAAAGACTAAAGGGTACGAGAGGGATTAGATAAATCTGGATTAGATTACAATAAATCCCTTAATTTCCTTTTAATTCAAAGTCTAATCATTAAAGGCTGTTTTTTATCAGCCAGCTGTCACTGCACCGTTATCTCCAGCTGCAACACACACAAACTTACACACGCACATCATGTCTGAACATCCAAGCACTGTAAACACGATTTGACTTTTATCATCTACTTATTCAAACTTTTCTCACACTTGCTTCTTGTCTTTCTCTTAACAAACCTCTGTAACATCTACAGAACTGCTGTCAAATTGTAATATCTCCATGTGTGTCCACTGATGGCTCATCTGCCAGATCTGTCTCCATCTGTTGCAACCTAGGAAAATCAATGAATAAACATGTCTCTGTATCTCGAGTCAATACTCTGGATAGGCAGCTCATTTATTGTAACTGTTGCTGTAGCTTCAGTTTGCTCATTAGAGGAGTGAATTTGCATTAGCTCCCTGCGCAATTGCCCCTGTCAGGCTTTCCTAATTGGACTTGGCCAGAGACCCTTGGGACCGCAATCCGACAAAGGCTCTCACTGAATCAAGGCAAGCACCCGGGCAAGCGCTTCATCCAAATTGTTAAATAATCAATGTGTTCCTATGGTAACAGCTACTTTGGCCTCTGCAGTGACTGGAAGAAGCGGGTAGAGTCAGCCCTCCCTCCTTCATCTCTCTCAGGACTGGTGATGACGCCATGACAGTGGTCCATTCTAGATACAAACTAGAGTGCCCACCCAGTCCCATTCAGTTCTGTTCGAATCACTATGAATTGGAATTGCATTGACAATTGCAGCACTCAGTGCCAGACAGTTTTTGGGTGTGACCGTGCTCCATATCAGAACATGCTTGACATTTTAAACCATATCTATTTCCTTTCTAACCATAACCCTTTTATATAAAGGAGAGCTCTTGTTTCATAAAGAGCACATGGGACAGGGTAATTATAGAAAAAAAGTACTTTTTTTATTTTTTATTCTGACCTTATTCACACACATTTATGTAAATAATAAAACATAAAAAAAACAATATTTTAATACACTAACTTACTAGATTTTTATATTATACTACTACCTGGACATTCAATCAAAATCAAAGTTACATGAAGCTTGCACATACAATGATAAGAACAACAAAAACAACAACATTATATTTAACAATTATTATTATTGGCAAATGCTGGATTTAATCTTTTTGTCAACTTTTTGTTTTTATATTTCTTTTTGGAACTGACTGGCCATAAACCACATTAATCTTAGCTTATGCGGACAAAATGATCAACAAATAATCCCCATTTTTTTACCCAAAACATTCAGTGCATAAGCTTAGATCAATGCACTGTGCTAATTGACAAATTAAAAAAACCAAGGTGACAAAAAGATTCAGTCCATGTTTGGTGATAATAGTGCATAATGAGATATTTATATGCAATTTTTAAAAGGGCCAGTTAGCAAATTAGATAAAGGATTTTCAGCACAGCGCAACAGATGTGTGTGTACTGTATACGTGTGTATGTGTAAACGTTAGTACGTTTGTGCTGGTTATTGAAAGCAATTAAAAACCGTTGCATTGCCATCGCTCCAACTAGCATATGCATCCTATACCATGCATCAAAAAAGTAGCATATATAACATTAGTCTAAAATCCAACAGTCTTTTCTCACTTGAACCCATCACAAAGGCACCTTTGTTAGATACTGTACCCTCGGATGATCTCTGCTTGATGTCGACACAAGTTATACCAGGACAGCAAGTACTTCACTCAAAAACTACACCACTTCACAAATAGGCCATGGGTCTTTTTTGACAGGATACAAACCGGAGAGAATAAAACAATGTTAAATTCGAACAAGAACAACTTTTCCTGTATCTAAATTGTATACAGCTTTTAGGTTTGGGTTCAGTTGATTTTATGCTTAGTATGTAGAGAGGAAACTAAGACAGAGGAGGAGCTACTCTTAGATCCTGTCTTGTTAAGCCTCAGTGGGTTTTTTAAGTCACACTGCAATTCAATCAATAAGACTTAATTGCCATGCACCCAACATTGCGCTAGGGTACAGGTGCTCAGGGACAACAGAAGGGGAAAGTCAGAGACGCAGGAATGTACGTGAAAAAGAGGGGAGAGTTTGATTGAACATATAAATAGAAAAAAATGCAATAGCATAATATACTGTGATATGTTAAATAATATATAAAGTAATATGGTGAAAATAATACATTTTTTAGCACTCAAACATAAATACATGCCTTGTTAGAGGATCTTTCTTATGTAAACCTTTCCTAGTGCTTCAAAGCATACACGATGTATTGACTACATATTATAAACTGGCATAAAATATAATATCATTTATAATACACACACACACACACACACACACACACATATAATTTTATTTTATTTACTCTGTTTATTATAGTATGCACAGTATATAGCAAGTGAATAATGTCTATTTTTAATTTCAAATTTGGAACAACAAGTTAAGTAAATAATGACATATTTTTGATTTTAGGCCCTTTATGAAATGTAATATTGTGATCATAAAGGCTCCTCAAACAGTCAGCAGTTTTTCAGTATCCCTTCTCTAAAGTTACTGAAGCATGTCCTGGTGGTGTGTTCTGTTTGATCATGGTGAGCAGCTCTAAATGATCCTCAGTGAGGTCACCAAACTGACCTTCAACTAGCGCTAAATGATGATATTAAATACTACATGGGCTATAAATAACCCAAGCTAGCCCAAGTGTACAAACGAGTGTGCCTTGAGCGTCTGCGATATGTAATATATGGCGAGTTATGCAGCGTCAGTCTGACTAGCAGGAGCCGAGAAACACATCAGCAAAATACGGGTTAATAATTCAATCTACCCTGCCCTGTCTGATCACACTGTTGCCAGGTTACGTGAACCACTGCCGCAGCAGTGCTGTAATCATCTCTATCATTACACTGTGAACACAGCCTCAGTCACCATTGCGATGAGAAGTCAGAGTGCTCTGGATTCTATCACAACAGGCTGAGAGAGAATCTGATGCAGCGATGCGATACGCCACTGCTTCTGCGGTGGAGATTTATACTTAAATGCTACCATACTTCATTACATCCATATAGAATGAATGAAAGGAATAACAAGTGTGGTTTTGATTCCAATGCTCATTTCTTCTCTGCTACGAACTGGTTGCTACCCCCTGTTGCTAAGCTGAGAGCTGTGCCCACTCCTCTGCGTGGTGTCCTGTGCCAAGAACAAGGAATATATTCAATCAGAAAATTATTTATTTTCGTTTTTATTTCTTTTTTATGTTGTTGTGAAATATTACTTCAGACATTTTAATGTGAAAGTTCACAACGGAATGCTAATTCTGCTATTATTTACTCATATTTTAACAAGAAAAAATTAATTTCCTTCAAGGAACACAAAACTTTTGATGAATGCCCCCGCTTTGCTTTTCCATACAGTGAGAAAGGGGGGTAATCAGGTATTGCCAAGCTTTGAAAAGCACAGAAATTACCTACTTAACTATATTAATATAATATGTATGTCATATAATATAATATAAAAAATGTAAACAATTCATATTAATAACAATTTATTGTACTGCCAAGGGCAAATAACTTAATAAAATGACCTATGCTTAACTTGTGCACTTTATTATAATCTATTTTATATATAATGAATCTGTAATTATTATGATAATTTAATATTGCAACTTGACTCTGTCATTAGGAATGAAGGTCCCTTTATATTGAGTGGCCTTAACTACTATGTACTTACATTTACAGTGGGTATGGAAAGTATTTAAACCCCCTAAATGTTTCACTCTTTGTTATTGTCACAGAAAGCACCTCTGTGGCTCTCTCTGACCAGCAGCAGCGGGAACTTTTACCCGAATACTAAGGTTCCCACCCGGACTCATTTTCCCCACATCCTATTTGCCCCCATGGTGATATTTCTAAGCGCTCTACCTGAGTTTGATTTCCTGTGTTTGACCCTGGATTGTTTTTGTCCGTGTATGATTACTGCTGCCTTTCTGATTTGTGATTTTATTGGAAGGTAAACCTTCGGCCCAGTCTGAGGTCCTGAGAACTCTGTAGAAGGTTTTTGTCCAGGATATCTCTGTACTTTTTTTATCAAACTTCATGCGGGCTTTCATGTGTCTTGTACTGAGGAGAGGCTTCCGTCGGGCCACTCTGCCATAAAGCCCTGACTGGTGGAGGCCTGCAGTGATGGTTGACTTTCTACAACTTTCTCTCATCTCCCGACCGCATCCCTGGAGCTCAGACACAGTGATCTTTGGGTTCTTCTTTACCTCTCTCACCAAGGCTCACC
>JAUCMT010000026.1:17210716-17234924 GCA_032357475.1 Enteromius thamalakanensis
CGAAATTAACACTAAGTCACATATATCGTGATATATCGATATTATCATTATCGTGGGCCATATATCGCCACAGAATTAAATCGTGAGTTATCTGTATCGTCCCACCCCTACAACAAAATACATATTTCTATAGTCATAATAAAGTCAAATACATTAGAAGTTACATCAAGTAGAGTGTTTTTCTGGCTGTAAATTTGTATTCCAATTAATGCTGTCATTGAACCTGACTGCATTTGCAGCACATCAATCCCTCCTTTTAGTTCAAGTATTTCAGCTTGTTTTAAAAACAAATTGTCAAAGGCTGCTTTATGAAACGTGAAAAGTGGAAAGCTGTAACTGCAAATTCTTTCAATGTGATTTTAGTGTAGCTCCCAAAACAACACGCAAAGTTCAACAATCAATTCAACCTTACAATTAGGCCTAACTATGATAAAAAAATATCTATCCCACATTTGAATGTCTTATTACTATACCTTTAAACAGTCAGTATACAGTAAGTCTCACAAATCATTTCAATAGGAATAACCAAACAATCAGCATTAATCAAAAATTACTCACTGTTTATCGAGTGAGAATAAATCTCATCGATTAGTAGTGATCTGTCTGACTTTCATTCACAAATTTTCACAAATTGGACATCACGGGTCATGCTGTGCTGAGCACAATGACCTGAACTCCAAAGATATAATTAACCGATGCCTCATCACTAAATGAAATCTGATAAAAGAGCATTTCGGCACAAATATATTTTTCCCATCTGTCAGTTAATTACATTGTAATTTATTGCTGTAATTTCGCTCACAGGTCGTGGCCTCGGCACAAGATACGTTACACTACATCCTTTGAAATTAATCAACGTAAGCAGTGCTGCACATAGAGTATTCTAGGTCTGCAATCTCTGTATGCTCACAAGTGAGTCCACAGCAGAGGTAAAAGCCAAAAAGGTCTAAAATTACGAGCACTGGAAAGCTCAAAAGCTCCCATAAAAGCACCCACAGACTCCCACAACACATCGAGAGAGTCGGAGGCTGGTGGATCAGCACTCTCCAGTTATTGATTGTGATGCATGCAGATTCTATGATCTTGTGTGGGAGTTTTAACGCCGGCCGTTGCAAAATACAGCCACTGATATCTGAAGCATCACACAGGGAGAGGGGAAGAGCAACGGCACAAAAGAGGGAATGACTGTGCAAGCTCTCTAAAAATAGGCTTTAAAATTCATTGGGATGTTAGCCCTTAAACTGAAGCAGCAGGGAGGGCTTTGTGACAGTGCTTCAAAAGCAAGCAGCGTTTGTGCCGTGGCTCTCGGTGGCATGTGTACATATTTCTGCCATCCTTGTCAGCATGGTGGATGCGTCCAGAACTGAATAAGATGAGTAAGCTGACCGCTATTCTTCTGTTTTCCAGGACAGTCACTACCGCGATCAGCAAAAACAAGAAATGAAACAAAGCAGGTGAGCAAACAAATAAACAGCCCTCTCGACTCCCCACCCCACGTGTGGCACAGAGCGGAGCAGGGGAGCTGCGCTCCGACAGGGCCACCAGCTGAGAGCATATGGCTGACAGGTCAATGGCCATGAGCAATACAGTCACTCACATTAACACCCACACAAATGTATTTATGTGGGGAAATATCGCAATGTGTAAAGCTCACGCAGCGGGTTAGTGCACAGAAACATCCTGCTGCAGGTCAGCAGATGACTGGAATCTTAATGACGCGCTTCGTTTTACATTACGAGAGCAATGCAATTTCTTCAACTCTACAAATGTCATAAACAAACTTAGGGCTTGACAATAAGAGTGGCCTGACGGCTGGGGGACAACATGAGACAGTTTTGTCCAATTGGTTTTCTGTGATGTATTGAGTATTCTGCTGTAAATTTGAATAATCTATACAAACACGGAAAAGAGGCAATGTTTTACACATTTATGAATATATATATATGTGTGTGTGTGTACGTGTGTGTGTGTGTTTAAGTATTTGTGGTGGAGCTAAAAGTGAAAAATATTAATGGAAATAATTTACACCTTGCTTCTGAAGCCATCTACATTCTTGAGCACAAGACCACAACATGTCATTTTTGTTTCTTTGTCACACTGTTTAAAATATTGACATAACACTGGCATTTTTATTATAATTTCCTCAACAGTGGTTTCTTTCATCGGATGAATAGATAAATGAGAAACAGGCAAGCAGCCAAATATATAACAATAATGGAGGTGGGATTCTTTAAGAACATATGCATATACAGTACTATGCCAGACTTCATCACAGATCAAACCAAACTTCTATCACACCACAAGTCCACTAGTTCCCATAAAAACACAGTCAATTATCTCTTTAAAGTTTTCTCAGGGATACATCTTTACCCTTTCTTGGTGTATAAAAGCCAACTCTAAAAGTACGCATAAATATTGCAGTGTACCTTCTATTGCGTTTTATAGTGCATTTGCAGTGATTTTCTATGCGCTCCTCCAACGTTTTTTATAGACTGAGTACATTTTGTTTTAAGAACGTGTATAAAGGCTTGTGTGTGTGCAAATATTTTGGAGTAGGATGATAGATTGATAGATTGCATTCAGCATCCTTGAGCCTTCTCACAACTGATAGTTAATCAACAGTGAGAAGGCCGTGAAAGAACACCCTAACAATCACTTACTGAGCAATGCGGTAGGTTTTTTAGCCTTGTGGATCTCTAGATCAATAACATAATGTTGCAAATCAAATGAACTTTAGGATGTGGTCATATTCCTGTCCTGGCCAGCTACTTCAATAGCTGCATATGTGTGTGTAGAGTATGACACTGTGATATAGCGAGATAACATCACTGATTAGAAAGTGCACTATGTAGTCAAAAAAATTATTTTGTGACGTTTTGCATGTCAAGGTAACTGCAGCGTCAGCAAATAAAATGCTGTCATGAAGACACACGATCATGTCTGTAAAATGTCACCGAATTCAGGTCTCTCTCTCTTGGGCAGCAGGATTTCTAGCCTTCTTGTCGCTATGGCAACACCTAAAGTTAATTGGGTACCTATGCAGTGTTGGGTAGAATCAAACACCGTTCTCCTACAAGACCCTGTTTCCTTTTGAAGGAGCACACTTTGAGTATGAAACGTGGCAAGTCTTAGTTATCTAATTTAACAAATGTGCAATACTATAAAGTAAAAGCATATGACAATGTCAATAATTCTCTGTGTCAAGAATGTTTTGAATGTTGCACAAAGATGGGATTTACTTCATCTGTGTATATATTAACAATATTTAATGCACTAGGTGTATACTGTATGTGTTCCTTAAAATTGTAAATAATATTTCCAGATGAGATACATCCAATAAATTAAATAAAACAGAATGTACTTTATATTTTGGGGATTTACAAATATTATATTTAAGATTGATTTAAATAAATCACGTAAGCTTGACCCTACAAAATAAAAAACAAATACAAAAATAAGAACACAAAAACTATATATTAATATATATTACACTATTTGTTCATTTAATCTAGTATTTTGTCTTCACATGTGCGGCCTGACAGTAAATACTCAGTTCTCCAACAGGACATATATTGGTTTTAGGGGAAAGAGAAGTGTCCCGCGGGACCAGCCCTAAACTGGTCTCGTCTGGAATGGATGAGGTAAGCCTTATCTTCCTTCACAACATAACCCCCAACCCCCATCCCATTTCCTTCCTGCTACCCAAAACCCCACATTACAAATGAAAATCCAATTTGCTAAAATCTCTCACAAACCCGGCCTCCTCTCAGATGAATACATTACCGTCTATGCTGATGTCTCAAGCTAGCGATCTATCCGTAAGCACTCACATATGCTAGCCCTGCTCCTGATTTATGACATGCATAATCAACTGAGGAACTTGGCTTACTGCTGAGATCACAAGAGCACAGAACATCACCTCTGATATAGCAGGGTGCACCAGTAATGAGATGCTTTAATAAAAAAAAAATACAAAAAGCTGAATGTAGTCCTTGCATTCTCTTGCACTGATTTGATCAAGATACATTTCTCACAAATTGGCAACACTGGGCATCAGGAAAAGGAGCCATTAAGATGTTATATGGCAAGTAACCTAAAAAGGATAAATGTGATTCTTTGTGATAGTTCATTCATTCATTCATTCATTCATAATATATATACATATATACCGTCCACTCAATATACCTCCCAATTACAATGAATACATTTTGAAGGCATAGGGAATACTTTTTTCGTGAAAAGAAAACATAATAACATCATTTACAGTAACAACCTTGTTTTCCCCTGAGTTACAGTTGTGTACAAAATGACAGCAGTCCAACATGACTAACCAGATCAATCACTATTTTTGGTGTAAATCATATTATTACATCGCAAATAATTTAACAGTAAGTGTAGTAGAGTCAGAGAAACCAACAGACCCAACATTTATGATATGGATGCTCTGTGTAATTGAATAATTAAGTAAAAGGGGCGTGTTAAAAATTATACCAGTTTGGAGTTCAATTAGTGAGGTCATTCATTATGTGAAGAAACAGGTCATTCAGGGGGCCCTTATTTAAGGATGAAGCCAGCACATGTTGTGCATGCAATTCTCTCTTTAAAAACCTGAGAAAGATTGGTCGTACCAGACATTGTTCAGAAGAAAAGCGTGCTTTAACTAAAACGTTGATTGGAGAGGGGAAAACTTATAAAGAAGTGCAGAAAACAATAGGCATCTCCAATGCTTTAAAATGGAAAGCTAAACAAGAGAGACATGGAAGAAAATGGTAGACTACCATTTGAATGGATCGAACAATAGCCAGAATGGCAAAGATTCAGCCAATGATCAGCTCCAGGGAGATCAGAGACGGTCTGAGGTTACCTGTGAGTACTGTGACTATTAGAAGACGCTTGTTCGAGGCCAATCTATCGACAAAAAGCCTCTGCATAGTCCCACTGTTAAACAATAGACGTGCTGAAGAGGATACGATTTGCCAAAGAACTTATTGACTGGCCTAAAGAGAAATGGAGAAACATTTTGTGGACTGATGAAAGTAAGATTGTTCTTTTTGGAACCAAGGGAGACAGTTTGTCAGACGACTCCCAAGCCACAGTTCACTCTGAAGACCGTGAAGCCATGATATGAGGCTGTTTCTCTTACTATGCTGTCGGACCTATTTATCATATACCAAGGATCATGCATCAATTAGCTTAAATCAAAATACTTGAAGAGGTTATGCTGCTGTATGCTAAAGAGGAAATGCTATGAATGGGTGTTTCAACAAGTCAATGACCCCAAACACACCAGTAATCGAGCAGCATCTTGGTTCCAGACCAACAAAATTAAGGTTATGGAGTGGCCAGCCCAATTCCCGGACCTTAATCCAATAGAAAACTTGTGGGATGACATCAAAAATGCTGTTTCTGAGGCAAAACCAAGAAATGGAAGGTTGTCAAATCATCCTGGGCTGGAATATCTGTTTACAGGAGCCAGAAGTTGCTCAAATAATAGAATTTTAAGAATAGAATTTTAATTTTTGGGTGAACTAACCCATTAACTTAACATTTATTGATGTATTTATAAAATATAATAAGAAAGCATAGGCAACATATGAAAACGAGGCATCACCCCAAATCACTAGGCTATGTCTTTTTAGGTTTTAAATAATTTTAACAACAACAACAAAAAACTATTTCTACATAGGATAATAAAATGTGAATAAAATTACACAGTACTCAAGTTAGGACAATTGCAACAGGGCTGACAAAAACAATGCGTCATTTGCTCCGGGAAATAATTACATATTAAATGCCTGTTGCTCATTAATATTAATCACTGCTTAACTCATGCAAGTGTAAGAGCTATTAAATATCCATTTTTAATTCTTCAATTAATATTTTATCTAATACAATACTGCATGTAGTAGACAAAAAATATGCTATGCTTGCTTCACTACTGTTTTACTGATGAAAATAAATGTTTTATAGTTCCCCTGCTACTTAAAATGCAGCATTTAACAGGATTTATTTGTCAAGTTTTATATCTCGAGAGGACTGAGGAAGATAATGGTCTATGAATCATCTATAGTAATGGTTGATCCTATGAATGAGACAATGAGATGCAAGCTAAAACACAGCATCCATTTGCCTTTCTCTCTAATTGTAATGCAGCCAGAACACATACTGTCATATATTTCAACATCATTTCTGCCTGGCCCATATGTTTGCAGCTACAAGGATGAGTTAACAAAAAAAAAACTTCTTTCTTGATATGATGCAGTCGCTTCATCTCTAAGATGGAGGCTGTCTGTATCGCAGCTGGGGGTAAGAGCCGAGGACATCTGAGGAGCAAAGCTTCTCTCAAAATCTGCTCCTTCGTTCTCACAGATTTCTTCAAATACACATCAACATATGTGATGCAAGTAGTTCCTGGGCACACGTAAACTGACAGACATGCGAGAGAGCAGGATGTGGAGTCTAATTTAGCATATATCTCCATTGAGTAGTTAATATTAATATAAAGAAATCACAGAAATGGAACAGAAAACAAAACAGTACATATGCGTCACCTCCAGATATCTTTATTTACTTACAACAGGCACGTATATTAAAAAAGTATATTATTCATTTAGAATTCTAACTGTGTTAAATGATGTAAGGGCCATTTGTTATTTAACACTAATCATAACTGTGAGATTGTACTACTGTATAAAGCTCAAGACCACAAAATGATAAACTGGTGCCTGGGGACAGTTGGTTCGTTCTGAACATGCCTAGTCCTTCCGAACACATCCTTACTTTACCAAAGAATTGTTCTTGTCCTCCAACGTGTCATGTCTTTTGATAACTACTGAATTAATGGAGACAATAATCTTGAAATCAAAATAAACCCTATTGGTATTGTTCAGATTCTGTATGATTAACCACTGAACACCTTTATTCTTACATTTTAATCATCTGGTTCCATTCTGTTAGCGTTCACTTTTCACAATCCAATCAAATTCAGATTAATGAAATGAAGTATTGATTAACAAAAAAAATTAGTTTTTTTCATTTAGTATCCAGTTTCACACAGAAATAATTCAAATGGAACTTGCTTTAACGTCTAACTGTGTTGTTTTATTACCGTTTGAATACATTCTCCTAATATACAGACGCTCCTATTAAATTGAAAAACTGCAGTGCCTTCAGTGTTTTGAGGAACAGTTATTTTCTGTTTGGTGATGCTGGTGGTGCAGAAACCCCACACACTTCACCATTAAAGCACAACAGAGAGCTGAAGCGATGGGGTGATGCAATTTGGCCACAATAACACAGTGCGAGAAAACCGATCTTTTGATTTGGCATAAAACGAACAAGTATCTTCTACATCTTTTCACAATAAATATAATGTATTCTGCAGATACGAATGTGTTTATATATTATACGCGCTAGAAACCAATAAATGTGGCCTTACAGAAAGTCGGGGGCACACAAATCCACAGCTTCTCTCTCAAAGCGTCTCCACCAACTGCTTTCTCTTATGTAACCCACTCTGTTTCCTCAACCCGCCTGTCCTTATTGGCTGATTTCTCTCTTTTCCACATTGGCCTCTATTACCACCACTTTTCTGTGCTGTTCTGATGATTACCTATGAGGAACGCTTTCCTTCTTTTTACTGCTCAACCCTCACTCTAAGCCAAAATTCATACTAATTTTCCCCAGTAGAGATAGCCTTGGCAAATGAAACACATCCACAAGGCCTTCAAAGATAACCAAAGCCTCTTTAATAATCCTGACAGGCAACAGCCTGGCCAGAGGAGGAGAAACCAGCAAGATGATCCATGGTCTCCTCCTCACATACGTGAAGCTTTAATAGTACCATTGTCCTATATACCTCTGTTAAACAATTTCCTTCTCATTAATTAAACATACACTCCATCAATATGCCCAAGGAGTGCTCGTGCCTATCAGGTATTGCATTTAAAGCACGGGAGAAGATATACGCATGATTTATTTCACCTCTCTGGACGCCATACATCAAAGTGAGAAGGAAATTATCGCAGAAACGGAGAATAAACAGGAAACTGTACATATTGAGGGTTCATTTATTCGCTTTACAGCAAATGCTGCCAGGAACACATGCATAATTCATGATTAAAACAAAAGCGAATGAGTGAAAAAAAAAACGCACTGCTTTTGACTGATGCCTCTCCCATCCTCTGAACGGAGGCAGAATTAGTCAGCTCCTTGCTCACGCCTTCCCTCCCTGCGCTTGGTGAAATTTCACCCTCGATGCCACCGAGATCTCACCCTCCATTTTCTCTGCGTCTCCGCCACTCTCTCTGCATTCTCTCTACCTCGGCCATGCACATATACCAATGAAAACCTGTGCACTCACATGCACCCCCACACCGCAGACATGCACGCACACTGAAGGCACAGAGCATGCATGCGGGCTCGTTCTCACACGAGAGCCTGCTTCCTCCATTTTATACATTCAGAGCGACCCTTCCCCCACCCCTGCTGCCACTTACACACACACACCTCACTTAATTACAGCTTCTGCTCCCTGGTTCGGTTTGAATATGAGGTTGAAATACAGCTACATCGGCCACAAGCAAAAAAGTGTACATTATAATTCACGAGACGCCTCATCTCTCAATGAGCAGACAGGAAATGAATGAAAAACGTGCACACACACAGATCCATAAAGTATCCACATCTTCACCTCCCAAATCTAGATTCAGTTACTTGCTGGATATTAGATTTGATCATGCATTAAGCCCGGTCAGCAGTGTTGGCAGGTCACTGCCATCCTTGAATTAAATTGGCGGAGCTACACGCACTTGTTGCGTGGTGGTCACAGCGGCCCTGTCAATCCTTGTCAGATGAGGGTTTAGATAAGTATGTACGTGGGGGATTGATGAAACCATAAAGCACTGATGGAGCAGTAAATACATGAAGATTAAACTCCTACTCTGCAAGAATCAATCTTGATGAGCAAACTGTAAGATTACAGCACATGCAGTATGAAAGGATCAACACTGGATGAATCCCTTGATAAAACGATGCATCTTCAAGCAGCTACAGGGGAGCTTTCTGATTTTGCTCAGTTTCAGGTTAGTGAGTATACATACACCGACTGCCTACCGCCTGCTGCCTACTCTCAATGCCCCCAGCGGCACAGAAATGGTATTTACCTGGTCGTACCAGTCCCGGTTGGTACAGGTGCACTCGGGCCACCATCCTCCTTGCCCTCCTGAGTTGTTACCATTCACCTTGGGGCCGCCCTTGGATTGGCTCTTGGGGTTGGGGCCTCCAGGACCCCCAGCTGACATCATTTTCCCTTTACTTCTTCCCAACGTACCCCCTCCACCCATTCCCCCTCCTCCGCCCGAGGTTTGGGGCGGTAAGGTCTGGCCGCCTCCATAGCCAGCCGGGTATCCGTAGGGCTCGGGCTGCCAGTCTCCATATGCCGGGGCGTCCATCCTGCGCAGGGCGGCCATGCGGGTCACTTCATAGCATTCTGGGCACTTGCAGCAGTGGTGATGTTTGTGCATGCTGGCTAGATCACGCGGTGCGGCGCTCTCTGTCTCTTTCTATCTCACTGCTGCTGCTGCTGCCTGCTCAGATCAAACGCAGCGCGCAGTGCAGCTCGGCTCACGGAACGGCAGCAGGAATCTTCACAAACCCTGGTATCCTCCTCTTTGTTCCTCCCAATCGAGAAAAAGATGAGACGAGGAAGTAGCAACAAGGCGATGAAAAATAGAAAAAGCTCGGTGGTTGTCCTCTGGTCGATGCGAAAGGTTTGGAAACGTAATAAAAATAGTGTGTATGATCTCGGAATCAGAGACCAGCCCCGATGGTCGAGTTCTCTTCTTGCTTCTGTTGGTTCACAGTGATGCGTATATAAATTCATAGATATATATATTCATTTGTTTATATATGTATATATTTACACACACACGAATACATATAAAAATATTGATATAAACAGACAAGCACAAATACAGTTATATACAGGAATATATGTATACATATATATTTCTATAAATATTGATATGCGTGTGTACAAATATATATATATATATATATATATAAACAATTTCTATATATATAAATGATATCCGTGATCAAATCTTCCTCTGTATGTCTCTGCTTGCCAGATTTCTTCCTTCTGCGTTTCCTCCTGCTTTGGGAAGCGTTTTCCTTGCCTTCTTTCTCTCACTCTTTTTCTCAGCCTGCAGAGAGGAGCTGAGCACTGGATTGACTCTCAGCCTGCTTGCCCTAGATGTGGATTATACGGAGGGATGCAAGCAAGCGAGAGAGAGAGGGAGGAGAAAGAGAGAGAGGGAGAGAGAGAGATGCATAGCAGCATCCCTCCAGCACCTCAGCCCTGACAGCCACAGCCAATCAACTCACAGCACAGCCATCAGCAGCAGCACCAACACAGGACTGACTGCTTCAGTGACTGCTCTTAAAGGGCCAGCGCACCTAAAAATCCGCCAACACACAGAGCCTGAATGGAAACGCAGAGAGCGCGTTATTCAGTCCTACAACTTCACTGTAAGAAAGACTGAAGACTTGTCAGGCTATATGAGATTGTTGACCATGTTTTAATCTATTTGTGAATTAGGTTAATTTGTTTTATAATAAAATAAACCATAGACTTTCTGCACCACAAACTCATTTTCATAAAAAAATGCTTGACGATAAACTCCCAAAAAATACTGCACTACTAAAGACCAAAAAATATTTGACTTGAAGGAATAAAACATGAATGAAAATGACATTTGAAATTATTTTGCAGACCTAGTGCTCAACAGCTTATTAACAGCAAATATTTTAGTTATGTTCTGTCAAAACAATATTTCCTGTTAGTTTTTAATAACAACATGATATTCTTAGCTTTTTGCTCATAATGTTGCTTGTTTTTTCAAGTCAAGGAAGATGTAACTCAGGCGAGAAGAGTTGGTTGAGTAAATTAGGTTTTTTTTTTCTTGTAGTGTTGCAAATCTGATGTCACATGGACTGTTTTACCAATGTATTTACCACGTTTCTGGATCTTGGATCATTTCAGTTGTATTGCTGTCTATGGAGGGATAGATAATTCTCAGATTTCATCATAAATATCTCATTTTGTGTTCTGAAGATGAACGAAGGTCTTAAGGGATTGGAACGACATGGGGTTGAGTAATTAATGACAAAATTGTTCTTTTTGGGATGAACTAACCCTTTAAAACAAGACGATCTGAAATTACTGACTATTATAAATGACAGTTTACATACCTAAAGGAAATACTCCCACAACACTAAAAATTAATTTGATTACAAGTGACACTCCTACTAAGGGTGATACTCCTATTTTATCACATTACTTTTTTTATAAGATTTTGTAGCAGATTCTAAACAGATGTTGGCCTGTTAGACTGTTGTGCTATTATTATAAACATTAGAAACCAACTGAGTGTTTACTGATGCGACTATATGCATGCATGGACACTTGTGTGTGTGTGTGTGTGTGTGTGTGTGTGTTTCTCTGTTTATGCATGTGTAAATTCACTTGTTTTTGTGGCTGAGTCAGTTCTAATAGGCATTGCACACTATTCTATTCCGACCCCACCAGGAGGCACAAACAGCAGGCTCAGCCACACTTAATTATATGCAACGGTAACTCACTTCATTACCACAATATACTAATTCCAGCGAACTTTTCGATTTCCAGGAGAAAGACCAATCGGAGTTAAGAACGGTCACACACAGAACAATTGCCAATGCCAATGGGGAGCGTACGGGTGATGCTTGGTGGCTGAAAAAAGGCAACGCAACCATATTTATCACAGCACACATAACTGGGCACATCTTACGACCACCCTGTTCCCTCTGCTGCCCTTGTCTATAAAGTACGTTCTCATATAGAATGCAGACTTCCACGGTCTCCATAGAAGAATTTTTAATGTAGCTGGCCAAGGATGAAGAGGAAAGTGGAAGGCAGGGAAGCAGAGCGTGCTTATATGCATGCATTTCATGCTTGCATTATGTCATGTGTTTGTGTCGGTATCTTCCAGAGTGTGAGTGTATGTGGGCGTTTCTAGTACCTCTAGGGAAAAATGCTGCTCCTTAAAGAATTACATAATATCAAATCTTTAAAAAAGACAGTCACTGCCAATCAATGGCCATGTCTGTCAATATTAGCTAGAATATCAGTACGCACACCACAAAGGGTGATTACTGAGAAACAAAATGCTTAGGTTATTCAGATCAAGACATTGCACCACATCCGCTGCCAAAAATGCTTATGGTTAATGCATGTAAAGGGGCCATGCGTTGCAAGTAACATTTAAGTGCCTCTTAAATGTCATCCAAGATGTTCTCGGTACAATAATTAGATATGCAAATATAAATCCTGTGCAGAACAGTGTAGAAATGCTATAAATATTATTTGAAATATTATTTAAAGCTGGTGCAGGATGCTTTACTATGGCTCAAATATGCATACAAAACTCTATTCATTTCTATCTGCAGCATTATTCTTTCTCGCAAATGACCACATAGAGAGAGACTGTGTGATAGTAGAACATAGAAAGAGACTGTGTGATAGTAGGGACAGATGCATCCTCCCAGGCTGAATGAAGAAAAGTACTACAGATGGACGATTAAAAAAGAGACAATTTAAGAATGCACCTTCTATCTGCTTGATTCGCCTGCTCTTTGACTACGAAATAAATCCTTGGTTCATCAAATATATTTGCAGATATTACATACAGTATACTGCATTGAGATAAATCCTGGAGAAAGAAAACCAACCTCTGACCGGCTTGTGGTAAACTGGAAGAAAGCCTACTGTTGATTTGTGAAATAATAGAGAATGTTATGGTTTTACAAAGGGATGAAGATTGTGCTTCATGACACACAGCATATCTTATATCTGACAGCCTCATTGTCAGTTTCTGCATTCCCACATTACATAAACCCCCCCAGCCGGCCTCGCAACCCCCACATACTCTCTCACATCGAAGGTATCTATAGAAAATTTCTGGAATTTCTGTGCATTCTCACAGCAAACCCATGTGACTGCACTCCTGTCACCTGACAGGATGTATGCCCATATAAGGCAAGATGAGACACAGGCAGTCTTAAAGGGGCAGTAACATTCTTGAAGGTTTTCTTTTAAATGAACTGAAGACAATTGCTGTAGGAAACAGGTGCAGAGCAGCCTTTGAAATACTGTGACTATAGCCTGTATTGAACAGGCAACATAAACATGACACAATAATTATTAATGCATGCCATAAATGCAAACACTATAAATTCTGATTTGCAATGAATGTGCTGCTTCAGGGCCAAGAAAGGGTTTTGGGTTTTTACTTAATCGAGGCTTTGCTCCTCCACATTGACACAATAAACTAAAGTGCTTGTGAAGGCTGTGACTCCTATTAATAGGCCTTGTGACAGAAAACAGCTGCTGCACCAAACACCGCACATCCGACTGACTGCGTAATGATAAGGGAAATGAGAGAAAGAGAGAGAGGAAAAGAGAGAAAGGGAATATGAGATGCTTGTGAAATGACTGAAGAACTGAGAGGTCTTGAAGGAGGAGAGGGTCTGATAAGGGCCACGTACACTGTGAGAGTGACAGCCGCATTTAAATGCAGGAATGAATCCCTAAATTATCGTTTTCTGAGGCTACATTCACAGAACCAGTGTTTGGGATTGACAACAGTGTTGAATTGTCCTGTTCACACAATAGGAGAGGGCTGAATAATTACTATATGAACAAATATGGACTAAAGGCCCCTAGATAGCCTTAATTAATTGCAACAGAACAATAAATTACAGAGCGTGGTTTTAAATTTCGTTTAACCAAACTGCGTGTGAACTATTTTTAGTGCTCTGATGTGTCCTTATATACGTTGTTAATTCAGTTAGGGTCTTATTACATTTTTTAAAGTGAATTTGGTTGGTTGTCACTCGCCTAAACATGCTGTATGTGTACAAAACAGGATTAAACTCTAAGAACAGGAGTGAAATCCGTATTTAGCTGCAGTGTGTACGTGGTGAGATGTTGTAGGTGTTGAGAAGAGGGATGAGTAAAAGAATCGTGCACATGCCCAGAGAGAAGCAAGACAAACAGAAAAGCAAAATATAGTAAAGAAAGAATGCAACCATGAGAAAGATATGACTGGACTGAAAATGACTCTGGGGGAGGGGAGGTGGGGGGTTAACTCAAAATGTTTGACTGGGAATGAGAACGCCTGATCATAGAGAGGGATCTGAATACAGAGAGAGATTCCTTTGTGCTGCCAAAAACATATTTTGCATTGTGAATTCTGCATCGTCTCACATTCATCCATCTCGAGCGTCGCATAAACACCCTGCCGGATGTGACACGCACGTTTTCGCCATGTTATGTGACTGAACGCATATGAGAGATGCAGAAAGATGCAACAGCGACAGAGAGAGCAGGAGCGAGAAAGGCAGCCAGTCTGTAGGGATGCAAGTAGGGGGAGGAATTTGGTTTCCATGGCAACATGCGGAAGGCTGAGCTCTAGGTGTCCGTTCCAGCTCTAACTGCGTTGCACTGCACCGGCCCTCGCCTCGCTCCCCCCATCCTCCCCCACTCCCGTTCCCTCTGCAGCTCTCTCTTCATCCCTCCCTTCCACCTCATACCCCTCCTAATGTGTGGAAGACACGACACCACATTCAGCTCGACATCAGCCAGCCCTGCTGTCAACGGAACGCTGCTGCCTTGCGCTTTGATGTAGACAATGGAGGCTCTCTGTTCTCAACACGGCGGTCCCACGCTCTTCAGCCACAACCCGAGACCACACCCACACTGCCATCTCCACCTCACGCCCCCGTCCCTCGCACTAGATCTCCTCTCATCTGAAACGCCAGCACCCGCAGGCAATGTGCCGCCACATGCCGCTGGGGGTGCTGTGATTGGGAGAATGTGAAAATGAGAGCTGCCATGATATAGTAGGAACTGAGTGTTAACAGCATCAATCGTGGCTTATTTCTTCCTATTTCGGCTACACTGAAGCCTAGCTACTATCTACATAATGTGAACACACAAATGCACATCAAGCATCCATGTGCATGCATTAATAAAAATATAAAAACATCTCTAAATAGGCTTGTGGTCAAAATCCACCCAGTGGACATGTGTTTTGTGATTACATCAAAATGATAAAATGTAAAAAATAAAAATCACCTAGAGTACAAAGATTTAAACAAAGTTTCTGTTTGCCATCCTGATATTTTAACTAGGCCAGATTTTTTAAAAGAAATGTTATATTATATGTATTATATGTGTATATTCGAAGAAATTCTGCTTTATAATAAAGATTAGGACAAAAAAGTACAAAAGTCCTTTATAATGTTTAATCAGTACTTAAGGAAATGCTATTATTGAAATCCTCACCTGTCTTGAACCTGTCTCTGGAAAAAGATGTCTTACAGTCATTTGTTTATAATTTTCCAACTCAATCTCCTCAACATTTATTGAGCAAACTTCACCACTACATTGTTCAGTATTTAACTCAAGACTACATATTAGGTAACACTTTCCAATAAGGTGTCCTTTGTGAACATTAGCTAATGTGTTAGGGTTAATGTGTAAACTAACATGAACAAACAATAAACAATTTAATTATTACAGTATATTCTTCATTTTAATCTTGATGCATCTTAATTCCCAGAGTATTATCTGTTTAAAAAACAAAGCTTGTGATTTTAATAATGCATTAGTAAATGCTGAGATTAGCATTAACTAAAATCAAAACATTCTGTAAGTAAGTATTGTTCATTCTTAGTTTATGTTAACTAATGAACCTTACCCATTTTATGAAAACACATGCACGATCAAAGAATTACACACAAAATGTGTTTTTGCATTGCCCTTATAATGCTGTTCCAGATTTCTTGCACAAGATGGACATATTTGTTGCTTAAGGTATCTTGCATTTGATACAACATTTTACGAACATTTAACTAGACCTTTTGACTTTACATTCTGCCCTGGAGTCCTACGTTTTTAAACACAAGACCTAGTTTTATGTGAACAGCCCATAAGGGAAAAGTCTTGCATGCACTTTTAGATATCACCAAAATATCAACCACTGGTCTGATATTGATTTGCTGTGCTGTGTATAACACTGAAACTTATTTCTTCAGACAGAATCCAAAAGACAGCATATACCTAAAACAGCATCTAAAAATGCAGTATAAACACAAAAGGCTGAAAATCATACTGATCCTAGTGCATATTGCAGGTTAGACATTCTACTACAGTATGTCACACAGCAACAAATCCCCATGACAGGAATCTCATGACACAATTAAAAGCACAATTTTTAAAGGTGCAATATGTCATAAACTATTTATTTTTTAAAGGAAACTGAAGTTCTTAGCAGCCACTGACCTTTGATGTCTCTATATAATAGTGGCTTACTAGTCCAGCCACTTTCTCCACCTTCTGTGAGCTCCTCCTGCTGGTCACTCGCACAAGTGACACACCCTCTTCACCCGAGGTCTGCAAATACAAATCACACAAATCACCATCAATCAATCTTTTATTTATAAAGCACTTTTAACAATACAGATTGTAGCAAAGCACTGAATATTATCAAATAGGAGAACACAATGGTAATGTATAATGACGAGATGAAACTATTTATTTATTAAATGAAGAGACGGTCTCTGTAATCAAAACTAGATTATCACTAGAAATCAGGTGTCCCCAACCAAACAAGCCAGAGGTGACAGCGGCAAGGAGAATGGGGGGAAAAAAACTTTGGGTGAAACCAGGCTTAGTTGGGGCCAGTTCTCCTCTGGCCAGATGCCCAGCACTCAATTTTAAGCACTTAGTTGCATTAAGTTTCGGTGATCTGTCCACAAAACATAGCTATACCAAAAAATTAATTTATGTGTCCAATATTCAGCATTCAGTGTATAGAATATTAGGATATTCAACGTAGTCCAAGCTAGTGGTAAGAGTTATACATAGCAAAAATATTCCTTATGTGAATGGAAAGTTTAGCAGAGAGAAAAATAATAAAGTTTAAAAGATTTGGATGAACAGACATGTGTATTGTAATAAAAGAGAAAATAAGTGGCAGCACATACTATAAAATCTCTCAAAATCTGACAACATATATAGCATTTTAGTCCAAAATATACACAACAAAAACTTGTTCCTACCTGTTTATCATAAGGTATCACGCACTCACAGGCCACAGGCAGCAGAGGGCAGCCTTTGGAAAAGGCCATGGCAGCAGATGGAACAAGCTCTCTCACTTTCCCTTCCCAAATGCTAACAAACTCAACTCTAGAATGTTCTTTTAGGATCTGTTCTATTCTGATACTCTCAGATCAGTGTGTGTTCATATAAACAAACACACAGAGGCATGCAGGTTTGCAGCAGTAGGCCAAGCCACACCCATTTAAGTTGATGCAAAAAAAAAAAAAAGGCTGAAATAAAGTCCCATCAATAATCTTTCAGGCAACATTTAACAAAACACAATGCAAATTTACCGTTTTTATCATTGCCTTCGTTGGACCACCCTGAACTGATTGGAAAAACAGTTGTTGCCAAGCCCCAGGTTTGCCATCGTATTATCACCCGCTCAGCTACGAGATCGGCACTGCAGCCGAAAACATGCAGGATTACTGCAGTCTCTAACCCAGAGAGGAACATGGAGGCGCTGCTGGTGTCCAGCACCATTGAATCACTGCTGACACATGACATAATGCTCGCTTTATATACTGAGGCAGCTCGATACCTTTAAATCAACATTTTTAACCAACATTCCCAGATCCCAAATTATGTAACACAGCTATATTACCTGCTGTAATAACTGTAGCTAATATAAACCACAAAAGGGAAGACCGAAAGTCCCTTGCTGTTTAACACAAAGGCTTTATAATGATTGTGCTGTAAATTATTTCAGGGTCTTTTTTTTCTTCCTTCTGCACCAAATCGGGGAATTTGCAGACTCATTTCATTTAACGTCTCTCAGGTGACCGCACGCTATGAATGCTAATGAAGCTTGAGCTGGACATTCACTCAGTTCCAGCATCGCTCGCTCGCTCTCAGAGAGCCACAGAACAGGGCTGTGCCTGGACACAGACTCAGGATGAGGCCTGTGATGGTCTCCACTGCACGTCACATAGTGACCCCTGCAGTATTTTTGTGGAACATGTGTCACCATTAAAATGATGCTTCTGGAAACTGCCAGCTGGGGATTTAACACGGGAAAGAATATGCTCATAGAGAACTGTTTCTCTGCGCTTCATTTCTTCCATTAATGTGTTTAGCTTCAATCAAAACTGCATAAAAATTAATCATTGCTGTTTTTTTACCTTAACATCTACCACAACCATTTTACCTGTACATGTTTGTGAATACTACATAAATAATAAAATAATAGTATTTAAGTAACTTAATAAGTATTAATAACTATTTAATAATGCAAATGCATGTATTACTAAACCCAAAGTCTAGTTTTTCCATAAAATCATTCTTTAACCAAGTACGCAAAAAAAAACTATGTGGCTAACCTACTTATATCACTATCATCCAGTGCAATCTTGTGATAATGGACATCTTTATGGCACATTCTGGTTCAGAGAAATGTCATGGGTCTTGAAACACATTGCCATTACATGATTGTGGCAAAACTATATTTTGGATGCATTGGTAAGAATTTCACCCTGGTATGTACTAGCCTGATTTTCTATAAACACTCACTAAACCCATCAGCCTATAAGAAGCTTTAGAAAATAGATTTATTCCTTGAACATGTATTTTTCATTTTTCCTATATAGAAGGAAATGGAGTGACTTAAGTCTGAAAAGCAATTTGCAACAAATAAAATGTATTATTTTTTTTAAATAGTTCCACGAAATTTCCCACAGAATCTCCCTGATTTGAGATTGTCTAAAAGCACTGAGATGACTTCAGAAACTTCATTCTATAATCTTTTAAAAAACATCAGTCACGGGGCGCTGGACGGTTACTGGACGAACAGAGACTATTTTAGTCAGACCCAAGTGTATGTTTGTGTGAACCCTCAGAGAGACCACAGAGTGATCCTCCCCTCACTGCAGTCGCTTTTAACAGAATCCAGACAGAAATTGAGGTTATTTTCTGTACTCTCCCTATAAATACTTTGCATAGTCACGTGACTGCAGACACTTGTAAAGAAAGGTCCTGGTGACATCATCACACAGCCCACCGAGGAGCACTTGGTGTTATCACTGCAGTGCTTTCTAGATATGACTAATGTTCTGTAGTGTCTGCAACTTCCACATGCTCTCTCTTTCATTCTTTCCCTCTTTTTTTCCAATTTTGTTTAGCCCTTCTCTGTAAACTTTCCTCCTCTATATTTTTCTAAACCTTTGTCTGTGCTAATTGCTGATATTGGGAACAAAGAAAAGAACATAGGGACAGATATAAACGCGCTGCAAATATTGTCAGAAGGACTCATGTACTACATTTCTGAAGCTTTTTTCATTTTAAGATATTCACTTCCTTTCTGTGAGCTGTTAACTGTTAACTGTCAGTGAGCTAAATTTGAGAAACAGATCAGTCAGATTCATGTAAGATAACAAAGATACGGTTTAGAAAACATAAGGGTGAGTAAAATAAAGCTGCCCTTTCTCTAGAGCTCTTACCTCCCATGTGTCCACAGAGCTGCTGTCTTTAACTCCATTTTGTGCTGCATTCATTTGCAGGGTAACCTCGTAGCATTCCTGAATATCTGAGAATAATGGAATAGCGATGTCATTGAGGGAATCTATTTAAATAATTCAGGTATTTATGCTGAAATATGTAATACCTCTGTTACATTTTTAGATTAATAACAAAGTATGAAATATAAAATAAACATATTCAAATAAAAAATGTATAGTATGAATGAGGTTGGCATTCCAATATTCATCTATGCTAAAGGATTATTTCCTATTTGCAACTGTCCTTAACTCACCTTTATGTTACTTTCTTAAGTGAAAACATTTGAAAGAGAATTGTAACAGAATATCTGAATTTTTTTCTTTTTCATACGTTTAATGTGCATGAGAACTCCCAAAATTACCAAAATATTATAAATCATCATAAAAGCATATATAATATATGCTTGCATGCTATATTTTAAGTCTTATCAAGAAAAACAGTTGTTAAATATCCGTGAATACCTTCTATGCCTTTTATGGCAAAGAGCAGCTTAAGGATACTATACATTTCTAATGTTTCACACAAGAAAGTCAGTAACATGCTTTTAAAACATTTATATTTAAACATAACATTCTTAAACAAAACTCGAAGAAACCTTACAAACGCAAATGTTTTACGAGTGAGTGCAACGGTATTGAAAGACAATTTTTCTATCACATGACAAAGTAAATTATGCCAGACTGTTCATATCTGTGAACATTTAATGAGCCCCATCAATAGTTTAGGAAGCCATGCTAAAAAGCACAGGTGCACGGTCTTCACATGTCAAGTGAGCAAGGTCAAGAACAATGTCAACTTTTGGCTCAACTTCAGCATCGTTCCCACTATTGTGGGTCTCTATAAATATCATCTAACAGCCTCATCCAAAATTCCTGTCCATACTGGGTTTAGAGAGCCGGAGCAATCACATTCACTTAGAGAGGCTTTTAAGGTGACTCACTCATGACAGCACAGCGCCTGCAGACATTAGCAGAGGTAACACTGGCTCTGGTGTTGAGGGTCAAACACAAAGCTGTAAGCTGTTTACACTTGTGCAAATTGGGACAATTGGAATGGCATGTTAAATTCATCAGTGCACACTAGAGTACAGCTGTGGGATTATAAGTATTCACATCAAATTAGTATGTGAGAAACTCGCTCTGACCACCGAAAGCAAACGGGTGTTGCAGGGGCGATTGCAGAAAATTGTTGAGCTTTTCTGAAGGTACAAGAATTTGAACATGAATCATGTAATGAATATGAAATTACAATGAATTTTTGAACATGCTTAATTTTCGGATAATAATCGGAATCCATGTGATCTGGACTTCCCCACTCAAACTGGTCAAGTAAATTAACTCGCTGACCAAGCTGCTTGAAAATACGTTCCATGACAACAAACCCTGTTTGTTTGCTGTCTTGCTAACCTGACAGCAGCTTGCATGCATATGGTCCCATATATCCATAGATTTAATCCATCCATTGGTTTATCAAACTATATTTTTGTCCACTGCAGCTCTTTCCACCTTCAACTGCGCAGACGGACACTAAATATGAAGACACTTGTGTGTTAAAAACATTGAAGTGCAGATCGATGCATCCTCTGACGGCTAATATTGCCCTGTGGATGAGGATTTGATTAGAACTACAAACACGTTTAAAAAGTTTTGAAAAATACAAACATGGCAGATATGCACAGCCGATGTACAGGTAGAGAAAGGAATTTGAGTGATAAATAATCAATGTAAAACCTGAAAGAAATAAAATATTTGTGTAATGTTATCCACAACGTTATATTTCATCTTCAGCAACACTGCAAACTGTTACTATTATAAGTTTTGATTATTAACGTTAAAACTGCATAATTACGAGCAGAGCTCCCGGCCTGAACGATCCATGATGTGCTTGTTTATTTCTCTCCAACACGTTAAATAATCAATTTAAATGTGGATGATGTTAACATGTTAAATGTGGATCGTGTGACAAGATGATTGACAGGGTAGTTTTAACAGTTACAGGAAGCACACTGTCTGTTAAAGATGCAGCTATGACGAAGTAGTGTGTCCCAAAGCTTGCCTACTTTTCCTCTACATGTTCAAATGAAGTGCAAAAAGCACTTTTCTTCACAAAAAGAGTACATACTTTTAGGGAATAATATAAGTAGGCAAAATGGGATCCAGCACATGACTCTTTCTATGTTTACATTGTTTCATCAGTAGATGGCATATAGCTTATAGTATAGGAATATAGTATAGCTTATTTTGGGAACTAAATGATGCTCTTGAGTGAGTGAATTATTTATACTCAATCAGATTGATGTATTAAAAATGCAGGCTTTAAGCATTGAGGTTTCCCAGGTAAAGGCTGTAGACAAAGCGGCTCTAAGCTTACAAAAACTGCCTTGCATGCAGGATGAAGTGAAAATGACATTTCTTAAAGGCAGTCTTCCTTCAGAAATATAGTGATATATAAACCCACACACCTTAGCTTGATTTTTAAACATGCATTATGTGCCCATGTTTACACAACAAAGCCTTTTTCCGGTTTTGATAACGTGGCAGATTAGACAGTTAGGGTAGGTTTAGTGTTAGTAGAATAAGCTGACATACAGTATACTTGCAAGGTTTCTGATAGTCAGTATGTAGTATGTTGTGTATCCACCAAAATAAAGTGTAAGGAGACATAATAATACTCTAATGGCTGTTAGCTGACAAGTAGTTGCAAAGTTTCTTACTGTTAGTAAATCATCTAAAGTGGTCCATCAAAATAAAGTGCTACCACATGAGCTGCTCAGTATCAATATAAAGGCAATATCATAATCGTATCATGGGTGTAAGTCTTTGAACAACAGCATTCTTGCTTACATAGGCCTATATTACTAGCTTCTAATAGTTACATCAAAGGATGTGATATTTCTGGACTCATAACAGGACTGCTACTATCCTTGTCTTGTCCTCAAACCATCTTTTCCCCCCTTTCCAACAAGAATGATTTGTTTCTTCACCCCACCCTTTCTTCCTCTCTATATGTCTTACCTCATTACCTCTCAGGTCACTAACTGCCATGGCCTGTGGTCACCAACAGAGGGACGAGCAGCTGATGAGAATGGAGGGAGACAATACTGCTGATGTCACCCACACTCCCACACAGGCCCACAGCCTGCACTAATAACATAATGAGATGCTTGTTACCTCGCTGTGCCTTTGAAGCATAACGCGCTCTCGGCCCCCTTTGCACTGGAAGAAACGAGCAAGTCTTTTTTAAGACGGAAGAAGAAAGAGCTTGAGAGAAAAGCAACTTTTTTTGGACAGATAAGCAGTCACTCGGATTGGCAACGCATGCGGATGGCGTACGTGTGTGTGTGTGTGTGTGTGTGTGTGTGTGTGTGTGTGTGTGTGTGTGAATGTGTGTGTGTGTGGGGAGGGATGTTAGGGGCAGTAATGGAGTCCCACTGGGGTGCAGCGGGAAAGACAGTAGAAGAATGGGGCTATGTGATTCATCATGGCTGTGTCTGTGTGAGCCTGTGTGAGTGGGAGGAGAACAGTGTGTGGGAAGCGGTTTCATCGCTTGGCTGGTCAGAGCCAGATGAGAAATAGAGAGAGCGGAGAAAAGAAAGAGAGCGACGGGGAAAGTAAACTAAAGCGTAGAGTCTTCCACTAAATGCTGCATGATTATAAAACATGCAGCTGTAGGATGAATGGAAAAGCATAAGTGTGTCAGACAAAAAAACACCTCCTCATTTAGTAAAGCTGTCCTGTATGTCTTTGAAGACGTGTGAGTAAGAATTATGCCTTCATCTTGAGGACTTTTCCCCTCAAATGCATTATTAAATGAACACATAGCAGTCAAATCAATGATTATTCATGACTAGGGCTACTTCCTGTCACGGATATAACAGATAGTGTGCGCACTAAAATGCTTTTTTTGCTAAAAGTTGCGTCTGCAAAACAGACTAACACGCTTTGATATACGGATGCATTTATTCCAGACAAAGTCCTGGTGAAATGATACTTTAAAAAAAAAAAGTGTTTCAGCAGAATGTTCCCAGAGCCAAGTAAATCCTAAAAGACCACATAAATTCCTGGCCACTGAACAAAAAACACAAAGTCCTTTTGCTTAACTACACAGTCCTCTCCACAGATTCATTTTTACAAAACTGCTCTCCCTTTCACTCGGTTCACCTCATTTCAAAGTCAATATTAAGTTAACACATATTTGATTTGGTGAAAACTGACTTTTTACACTCGACTGCTATGTTAAAAACCATGTTTCCACACATATACTATATAAACTATGTACTGATCCTGCGAAATTCAATATAATTTTTGCTGCTTTTCCTCTGTGAGTAAAACTATTATGTGTGACCTAGCTTTAAAATGATAAAAAAAATGTTAACCCTTATGTACTTTTGGGGATGTTTTCATCCACTAAGGCAGGGGTCATCAAGTTCAGTCCTGGAGGGCCGGTGTCCTGTGGATTTTAGCTCCAACTCTAATCAAACACACCTGAAGCAGCTAATCAAGTTCTTAC
>JAUCMT010000026.1:17235024-17290278 GCA_032357475.1 Enteromius thamalakanensis
AGGTATACTTGAAACTTCAAGGCAGGTGTTGAGGCAAATTGGAGCTAAACTCTGCTGGACACCGGCCCTCCAGGACCAAACTTGATGACCCCTGCACTAAGGGGTGATTTGGCTTTATTTAAATATTTCTCTGTGTTTCAGCAAATGGAATTTTTTTTGGTAACAAATCTTTTTTTTTAAGCACATTTTGGAAAAAAGCTTTGAAAATTTTTTCAATAATAATTTTGCCCCATTGACGCCATTTTTTGATTGCATATCCATGACATATAATCATGCATTCCTGATTGTTACAGGTTTTCCCTTTTGGGAATAGGTAAAATGTGTCATTTTTATAGTTGTTTACCAAATGGCACCATTAACCCTTTAGATAGGCCTGTGCAAAAAAAAAAAAACTTGGTTTCTGAATTTTTATATGGAATTATATGCTGTATAACAGCAAATTATAGTTTGTGTGTATGTGTGTGTGTGTGTATGTGTGCACAATCACTTGTGAACTTGGCATTTAATTTTTGGGGGAATTTTTTAAAACCTTTGGTAGTTTTGATCAGGACTGAGGTTGATTAACAGTTGTATGGATGTTTTCATCCTGAACATAACGAAAGGGTAGTAAATTATGCACAAGGGTTAAATATTTACTGTGACATGTTGTTTCAAAGTAAATACTTATACACTACCATTCAAAAGTTTGTGGCTAGCTATTTATTTAAAATAAATACTGTTATTTCGAATGACTGCAATATTAAGCAGCACAAGTGTTTTTATCATATATACTATATTTAATTGAAACCAAATTTAACCGCTTTGCTGTAGTTTTTGATTAAATGCATCATTAGTAAGAAGTAAAAAGCTTTTGATGCAAGAGGAAAGTGAAGTGGGCTGACGTGAAAACTGTCTAGAAGGAACTAAAACATGATAACACAAAAAGAAACTCTGTACTGAGAAAGTACTGAGGAATTATGGACTTATGGTCTGTTTTCCCCAGCAATAAAAATAGCCCTGACTTGATATTGGGTCATATTTGGGCACAAAACCTGTGTGATCCCTAGTCTGTTTGTGTGTTTGGAAACAAAGGGATGAGTGTGCAGTTAGGAAAACCTTTGTTCGAAATTGTGCAATCATGCAGACAACCAAACAAGCCCACGGTCGAATCACCCTCCCTCCCACAGTGCATCACAGAACTGAATTGTTACAAGCCTCATTGTATCCCCCAATAAATTTGATGATCACTTTTTCTTTGATGCCATATAAAAACAAAGGGCTTTCAACTTAGAGTCTAAGAACACTTCAATTATGTTAATGAGATTAATGAAACCCCATTTCAAATCAAAATATAATCTAAAAATACTATAATATTTACAATAAAACAATATTAAATGTTTTCCATCTGACAGTTGTTAGGATTCATACTGTATTCCCTTTTTAACTCTGGCCAACACCCAAGAGGCTGGAGAGATGATTGAAACCACATGTTGCTCTCAGCTCAGCCTCACATGACCCCTCTCCTCGGTACCTGGGAGAGAGAATGGGCCATCCTGCACAAAGAGATACTCTCTGCTTAATCTGGCCTGAGGTCAGATGGGAGTATTACACTGTGGCCAAGAACTGTTTGTTTATCATTCTACCTACATGTTATCCCACATTCCCGCTAATGATCCAGCCTCTTTCTGGAATGTGTGGAATTCTTATCCTCTTACTGTGCTATGCCAGTTTCGAGCTGAGACTCTCATGACTGATTCACATCCTGATAAATGAGCATATTTGCAACATCTGTTTGCCCTGCTGTAAGCAAACAGCTTTATTAGAAGCCCAGAAAAGTATATGAACCTAAATACCAGCCATACTTGTTTTAACAAATTCAAATACCCTTTACCCCTACAAAGCTTTCCAGTATGAAAAAATAAACAGGAATATTTAAGTGAATGGCACTTCCTGTAACACCAGAGGCATTATAATAAAAGGTAAAAATCCCTCAACAGAATCCAAATCATTTCATCCAAATCATCTTACGGTTCAAAAGAGTGAGTAATGTCTTTAAAGAAATTAATAAGCATGCATAAAATTGTTCTGCATTTGCTATATTTCATATAAATGCTGTTCATCAAAATAAATAAAAAAATATTAAGCAACATAACTTTTTCCAACATAGCTAAAAATTATTTTATTATAAATAATAATAAAAAAATATTTTTTTGAGCAATAAATCAGTATATTACAATGGTTTTTGAAGGATCGTGTGACACTGAAGACTGGAACAATTGCGGCTAAAAATTGAGCTTTGCATCACAGAAATAAATATCATTTTTAAAAATATATTTAAACAAACAACAAACAGCTATTTTAAATTGCAATATTATTTGTAACAGTATCCAACAGTATTATGGACTTTACCGCATTTGACAGTACTGAGTGTGATCAAAAAATGAAGAAATTTAATTGTATTATATACTTGGAAATCCCACTTTCCCCTACAGCCTTTAATTATTTTTTATTTCAATATATAAACTTGATATATTTTATATATTAACAGGTTTAAATAAAATAGACTTTATATAAAACTTTGTCACTTTCTATGCCTTTTTCTACATCATAAGCCTATAACGCCCAATGGCACACAAGAAAACCCATGAGTTAAGATCAGGGGAAACTTGTCCCTCTCCTCCCTACAGTCCTATGGCAACGCAACCCATGGCTTGATCAAAGCCCCTGTGGTACTACTCTTCTGCAACAGCAGCAGGCAGGCCTCATTAAAGCCTGGGCTAATTTGTTTCCTTTGCAGGACAAAGACTAAAAATAAGTCAGGAAATCTCTCATTTTTATTAGATGCATCTGGCATGGCAGTGATACCTATTGTTACTTGTCTGTTTTCTTATTCTGGCTGTTGTGAGACTGACAGAGCACATCCACAGTACTGAGAAATCAGCTGGGGTTGTGAAAGTCTGACTCGTTGTGTAACTTGAGAACACATTCGGAAAGTCTCAAATGCATGCGGACAGGAAACTAAATGTACCATTTATAAAAAATATCAGCAGTGTTTAGTAAAGCAAAACAAACTGTAATGCAGCTTCTTGGAACATTTTCCTTAGTATAGAGTGTGCTGGAATCAAGTGGTACATCCCTAAATAACGACAGTTAATCATTATTTGTTTTGAGAGTCATTACAGTTTACACAGAAACAAACCTCACCCAGCAGAGCCTGAAAAAGATGACTGCCAAAGATGGAAGAGACCTTTTCTACGCTGGTCTTCAGGACCTGCTCTTCTGGGCTGGTCAGATTTGCCTGGTACTGTTTCAGTAGCCCAACTGCTCTTTTGGTATCTGAAATAAAAGAGAAGGTATTTCTTTTTCAGTACAACTCCTGGTCATTTTAATACCTTTCTTCCTTTACCTACATACTCTTTCAGACAGTCTGAAAGCATTTTTAGATGCATGCCTAATTCTGAAAAGGCTCTGCATCATGCTATATGCTTGAAATCTGATATTACTTGCCTATAATTACAAGATCCCCTAGAAGAGGGGTCAGCCAGATGTTCTCAACCAGGGCTGTCTAACTACATTTTTTTAGAAAGCAGATAAAAATAAACGATGGATTGGTTTTGCATAACAGTCTGTGTTAAAGGCTGGGTTACTCATATGGAATAAATGAGACCATATAGCCTAGTGGCCAAAAAATACAAATTCAGACACCTAAGTTAAAATACACTAGATAACAAGTGATGCTATCATTTTGTTAACTAGGTTTACAGTTAACCAGTTAGTTGCCATATTCAGGTGTCCTAAATGAATAGCAACAACAAAATCAATATGACATATTAACTAACGTAGCTTAAAAATATATCTGTTGTAAGCAATAGCCAACAACAGAGATTTATTTAAACATTTGTCGTTAAAGGTTTTAATTGAAAATAGTGCAATTCTTTTCTAACACAGATGTATTGGCAGTTTTTCAAGCATAAAACATTTTTGAGCGTTTTTGAATGTAGGTGATTGTTTAAGAAAGGACGAGATAAGGCAAAGGTAAAGGTTGTAGGAGTTTCCACACACACTTGACAGATTGTGATGGGTTAAACATAGTCAGTATGTCGTCTGCTACACTTGACAATCATTCAGCTTCTGTGAAGAACAGTCGTTTCATTAAAAGTTACATAATCTCACTGCTTTCTGTTTCCCATGGGGTTTCCAAAAGATTCCTACTTGAAAACGCACATACAATCGAAACTAAAAAAAAACGTTAAAAAGAAGCAAGTTTGAATAACTGCCAGTTATAAGATGTGGCGTCTTCTTATTTTTAAACGACTGAGGCTAACGGTTTTAACGGAACTTACCATATTTATGTACCATGATGTGAAGACTGTTAGAAAAGTGATCCTGTGAATCCAGTTGAAACCTTTTGACTAGTTCTTCAAATACATAATAAGGCTTCAAAAGTCCTTTTCGGGTCAGCTGTCACTTTCTAGCTAAGTTACTCCGACCAGAAGTTTTGCCGTAGTTTTTCTATTCAGTGAAGAAATGGCTTCTTTTGGGAAGCTGTAGTATTAAAGACGGTAATAGAAGTTACTCCAGCTGGCAGCAGATAACGTTACTTGTTGTGGAAGCAGTGAAAGTGTGAAGCGCCGTTATCTGCCTTCGGCTCCAGCATTGGGAAGTTTGGAGGGGAAGCAAGTGAAACTGGAGGGCGGTAACAGGGACTTACTCATCCTTCATCCGAGTGTAAATTGTGGATACAAGAAAACAAAGCTTATTAATGAGCTTGTCTTCAGTGGGGAAGACGTACAGTTTTGTTGTATAAAGGCGAAGGCTAATCATATGTGATGTACTGAGTTGTGGCTACTAAAGAGAACGGAAGGAAAATAATGGGGTTAGAAACTATAACAATAAATATAACTGACATCTATTTCGTTTGTCTATCGAAAAACATACCGTGTATGCCAGAAAAGGGTGATGCAAGTTTGATCATGGACATTTTTATTCTGAAGTATATAGCGCCACTTACTGGAGAAACGTTGAACCTGCGTTGAAGGGGTCGGTAGACGCCAATTGGCCTTTTATAGCAATAAGGACTGCGTTAGAATGAGGGAAAAAACATATTAGTCACCACGTCGTTTTTCCCAAGTATTTTTTAATTCGATGTCACTCTATCAATGCGTTGGATAAATGAAAATCCCGGACTGGGTTTCGTTACAGGTCTCTTCTGTTCGCTACACTCACATCCCAGCTAACAAATTAATGTTGTGATAACGTTTTCCTAACGTTCTAGTTTGGTTGTGGGAACGTTATTTGGAATTTCCAAAAACGTAGAACTGTCCAGTTTGCTTCACATTCCTATAATGTTAATATGTGGTAAGTATAAAGTTCCTGCAACGTTCTTGCCACCTAAATTTCACAAAAAAATACAACAATCTAAGGTTAAAATGTCCACTTTGCTTAACATTTCTATGACGTTATTGCAACCTAAATTTCACTTTTAAAATATAACGTTCTATGAACGTTTTTTTTACAACATTACAAAAACGTCCCAATGTCCAGTTTGCCTAACATTACTGGTTTGTTAGAGTTTTTTTTTTTCACCTACATTTTATTAAAAATACAATATCCTTAAAACAATTATTTGGAACATTACAACGTTTAGTTTAATAAAACAGCAGTTTTGCACCATTCTCTTTCAACATCTTTTTTATTAACACAACATTCCAGATAAAATAAATATATAGTTACATGTGCATTTGAACAGGTATCTGAATTAAACATAATAACTTACAAAAATCTCAACACATGGAACAAATTGGGGAAAATTGCATATCTTATAAAATAATAAGTTAATTAGCTAAATATAAAACCCCAACTTAAAGAAAAGACTTCACTGGTATTTAAAAAAAAAAAAAAAACAGCAAAAGACTTTAAACATTTAAGATGTTATTCACTCTGCCAATTCAGTCTGAATTAAAACGGTGACACTATAGCATCAAGCAGATTGGCCCTCAGATTTCATTATGTTATTTTTGTAGGAAAGTGTTGTGTATTAACAGTTCAATCTTTAGGTTTAAGTTTAAATCTAATAGTCACAAAACAAAAGTATAGGCTAGTTTTTTTAACATTTGTGCTGCTGGTAATTTCTGGTTATCACTGCATTAATAGTATTTCATCAGGAAAAAAACCCTGAAGAACTGTTTATAACGTGACAAATTACACCACTAAAGTCCATCAATTTGATTTCAAAAGCATGACAATCTGATAGTTTGAATTTTTAACACATCCAGATGAGCAAATAACAGAAATGTTAACTAAGGCTAACAAAACAGCCATTAAAGATGCTCCTTAGCCACTTTGTTCGCAATGAACATCATAATGCGTGCATTTTATAACTGAGCTGGTTAATCTTCAGTTGACAAACACAAAACGTTCAAGGGCCAACACAACATTTAAAACAGGTCAAAATGGAGGCAAAACGGGCAATTTTTTGGTCCAAACTCCAGTGTTTTATACAGTTACATTATATTATAAAAAACAGACATTAATATTTGCTATGAACTATGTACCAGGTAAGACATGTGCCAATCACCAGACCGAATAAAAGGAGCTTGCAAACTCACCAACATATCTCGTTCACACAAGATATTATTTCTTTTTAAGCACCTTTGAACAAATTGTAACACAAAGTTACACAACGTTCCTCACTCAATTTTTTCAGCTTCTTCTCTTTGACCGTTCAAACTCACGCTACAGTTGTACGTGCAGCACTGAGGGGAAGCCACAGGTCAGTACCATTTAATAGATGTACATTTTAACTTTTTATAACATTGTGAAATGTGATTTATTATTTTTGCCTTACTGTAATATGTATTTCATATTTGTGTGTATTCATATAGGCCGCAAGGGTTAGAAGTACACACATGCTGTGTTACAGTTATGATATTCAACTGGAGTTGCCTCAAGCTCAGCCAGAGGCCGCAGATTCTGCTCCACAATAACAGTCCAGAATTCCATTCCTGTATTAGGGCCAGAAGAGCCATCTCGAAGCCCCGCTCTCGAATCACGGCTAGGGAAGCCATTCCCAAGTAGAATTCTGTTTCCAGGTCACGACCTGAAGTGTTCAACTCCGTCCCCACCAGGGTTGGTCATCACTGAACCATCGCAGGCCCTGCCATAGCTATAGAAGTAACTGAGTCAGACATCCTGCCATCACGACTACAGAGGCCAAAAGACTCCCGTCCTGCCCATTTTCAACCATAAGAACTGCCCCCTGCCATGCCTCGTAACAGCTATGAAAGCTACTGAGTCAACAACCTGTCCTGCCATGGACAGAACCCTCGTTCTGCTCAGCCACAGCCAGAAGGATTACAGAGAAACTCTCATCCTGCTCTGTTCTGACCACAGAGACCACCTGCGACCTTTCAGTCAGCTCTGTTCCGGCTAAAGGGGCCTTCAATAACCTATCTATGCTCTCTCTCCCAGTCATATCTGCTCTGCCCTGGTTTCTGCCTGGGCACGGCTACATCTCAAAGCAGGTACAGTCTTAGCCACAGAGGCCATAATTAACCTCTCTGTGCTCTCTGTTCCAGTCCTACTGGTCCCTCACTGGAGGGCTGCGGTCCTGAAGGGCATCTCTGCTGCCGGTTCTGCCCTGGAGGGCATCCCTGCTGTCAGTAAAAAATAAAATCCCATTAAATAAAACATAATGTCCAATAATATTCTAAGCATGAAATTAAATTCTATGGACATAGAATACTATTGGACATCCAGATTTATTTTCATGGAATTTTACTAAGGACAAAATAAAATACAAAAGACTAAAATTCCAATAGGATTTTTTTGACAAGGGTGCTTTAAATAGTTGTCCAGCTGTTAACCTAATCTTCCTTTGAGTTTACATCAAAAATATATTTTGAGTTAAAAAAAAATAAATACTGTTTTCAGAATGTTTTATGAAGACATCATAAAAACATTAATTACTTATCAATTTAAATATTATATTAATAGCATTTCGATAACTTTCTAAGAATGTTGTTGTAAAATTGTTTCCTGTGAACTTTATGAAAACATTCATTAAGTATAAATAACATCCCAAAACATTCCAAAATCGTCCTATTAACATTTTCTAACATTATGAACAAGTAAAATAATGTCCTAAAACATTCCAAGAACGTTGTTCTAAGAATGTTTTCCAACAACTTTATTAGAACATTAATCAAGTACAAATACCGTCCTAAAAACGTTACAAGAACATTAATTCACATTCATTTTAAACATTGTTCTAAGAACATTTTCTATCAACATTATAAGTGCAAATAACATCCTTAACACACTCTAAGAACATGGTTCCAAGAATGTTTTCTATCAACATTATAGGAACATTTATCAAATAAAAATAACGTCCTAAATACGATCCAAGAACGTTGTTCTAAGAACATTTCTAGCAACATTATAATAACATTCATCAAATACAAGTAACGTCCTAAAGATTTTTAAGTTTTTTTTTAAGTTTTTTAACAACTTTATTAGAACATTATTCAAGTATAAATAACTTCCTAAAGACATTCCAAGAACCTTGCTCTAAGAACATTTTTAGCAGCATTATAGGAACATTCATTAAATAACGTCCTTGTAACGTTTTCTATCAACATTAACAATGTTCTAAAAACAGTTTAAAAACATTATTTTAATAACATTTTGTACCCTGTTAGCTGGGATGCTGATCCAGACCTGCCTTCAGTCTATGTGTTGTCTGCTGACAAGTTAAGTAACATTATGCAAAGTTTTTGTGGTCAATTTAATGAAAACATCTGCTTTATTTGTTTTACATCATACAAACAGAAAGATTATAAAACAACAATAGCTTTTATCATTTTTATACAAGGAATTCATAATAAATAAAGAGTATGAAAGTAGACTATGGTGCACCAGTTTTTTTATTTGATGAAAATCGTACATTCAGTATCATGAAATATTTACTCATAAAATTCAAAAGTATGACTGGAGTTATGTTATGCACTTGTGGTAGAGGTTTTGTGGTGGGTTGGCACATTTTTTAAAGGGATGCAACAAACGGAACAGATTTAAGTATTTATTAGAACCAAACTGACACTACTTTAACACATTTGCTAGACAGTGGTTTTATGGTTAAATGCAAATGTAATTTTTTTACAACAAATTTTTTTTTCTTTCTTTACTTTTACAGTCTAATCAATAGGGAAGAGTTTAGATGTTGTTTTGCTCCTCAAAGTTCCGGTTAATACATACTTCGGACTGCAGGAACAAAATGCAACAATGAATAAAAGTAACCTGTTAAATGTTTAAATTGCATAAATTGATTAAAATAGGGTTTTCAGTGACCGATTCTTAAAATATGACATGCTTGGATAGCATAAAAGGTATAAACAGGCACTTTGTGGAGCAAAACATTTTCTATTGGTTATTTAAAATATTGTAAAAATTGTGAAAATTAAAAACATATTTATTAATTGTTATAAAAACAATAAGTGATTTTAACTGGAAACCTTAATCTGTACACTGAAAAAATATCTCCCATTGCTACATTTAAATACAATTATGTAAAGAACCAAATGTGGCCAAAAGCAAAAATAAAAATAGTATGACCCCAAGATGAAGCCTGTACCAGCCAGATCTTTAAATGAACACATACTACAGCTATACTTAAACCACCTCTTTCTGAATTTGTCTTGCCCATTTGACACCCCCCCCCATCCCCCAAAAACACTGTATAAAAAATAGCAATAAAATATTTGCATATTAAAAAAATGTTGTTCATTTAAACACTAGATGTCTTTGACTACACTGGTTGTGCTCATGTTATATTGCAAAACACTTTTTCTGCTCCCAACACTAAACACTGTTAAGGTTCGGGACAGGTCCAAAACTATTCACACGTCTTGTTGTTTACTATCAAAAGGTGGCAGCACTGCACAATAAACTATCAGTTTTGCATTACCAGCTTTCAGAATAGCTTTTTTCCAGTAGCCATAAATATTCTGAACTCATGTATCATGTAACATTGTAATTGCATTTTGTAATATGTATAATTTTTTAATGTAATGATCTTTTTTCTTCCCTTTTTTTAGGTGCAATTGTGTGACGCCTTAAACCAGCATACTTGGCCAGTAAATGCTGAATTGAATTGAATTGAATATGCAGTCTATGCATATTGCATGCAGTCATGTTTAAAAAGCAAAAATATGATGTGAATTTACTGCATAACACATTTAATATGGTGTGATTTTCCTACAATGTCCACATGCAATCCTTCAAAACGTGAATGCCCTCTCAGGTCAGAGATGGCATCATTCAGCGAGGAAGCAAGGGGACACTTCTCTCATTCATATTTAGACGAGAAACATGGTTCCTGTTCATAAACAAAGAGAAAAACGTCCGTTACAAACTCAATCAACACTTGAGTGACTCTTGAAGTAGTGGCACTTCTGACTACTTTTACTAAATGAATTCAGAAGTACTGAAATAAATAAGTGTCCATAAGCCATTTGCTTATTCATTATACAGCATGTGCTGGGTTTCATTTCTTACCTTTGCCAGAGAAACAGGCCAATCATCAACAGCAATGATATCACGTCAACCGAGATCCATATTGCCATGTAGATATTAGGCTCCTTTCATTGTAACGTGCAAAGAGAGATACACAAACACAAAGGATTCCAGAGGAGTTACATATTCAGACAAGCCCAATTGAATAAGAAATAGAAAAACATCTTTATGGCAGAGTAGACAGTGATAGGTGATAGTGAGAGACAAAGATAGGCTGAGCTTTACCAGATGCCAGTCAGGCTTAGACATGTTTTTGAGAGTGTGGCAAGCGTTGGTGGTCACTGAACTGGCCCCAGAGCACCACATTAATGAGAAGAGCCAGCGCTCATTCACAACCCACAGATTCACAGACACATTTTTTTCCCGGAGCTCACTGTGCAGTGAAATAAAAACAATAGATATCAAAATAAAATACAACACAAATATTCCTACTATTTACTTGTCTTTGGCTCCATATCAGCGACCTTTAGACAGGTCGCAACAAGCCAGTTTTCTCAGCACAATAGACAGGAGTGGCAGGACCGTTTTAACATGCACTCTTATTCATCACTCAAGATTTTCTTGTTTAATTTTATTCTTTCTTCATCTTTACTGCCAGGAAAATTATAAAATGACAGGTGCACCCAACCGGACACAATAGCGTCTGCAAAAGGTTTCATCAATCATCATGTGTTGAATTTTGGTAACTCTGCATTCCTATTATAATCATTAGAAGATACATTCGTAAGTACAAGCTACAGATCTGCATTCGTTTTCAGAGCATTTCTGTCATCTTTGTAAGAAAATAAAACCCTGTGAGAACATTCCCTAAGGCTGGGAGATCATACCAGCTTTAATGTGAGCAGCATCATGTCTCTGCATGTCAGATAAGCTGCACCAATCCTCCGACACTCACCTTATTTCTTGAGCATTCAAAGAACTGTAATGCGTATTCAGAAAGCTCCCACCATCCAAATTCATGTCCTTTTTATTTTGATACACCTGCTTGAATCCTGGTGCAACTTTTCTCACATCATTTCTATATTCTGGAGGAAGCCACCATATCTGAAAGCGATACATATTAAAATGACACCCAATAGTGCAATGCAACATTAAACTCAAAACACCTAAATATGAGAAATGATGCTTATTTATCTGAAATAAAATAAATAAGCAGAGGTACTAACCATCCTAACCTGAAAAAAGGTTATATAATAGGATATATGTATGTGTATATATATATATATATATATATATATATATATAAAATAAAAGAATTATTATATATACACAATACTAAAATAACACTGACAGAAAAAAAAAACATGTTTTAAGATTCTGACATTTAAAACATACATTTCTGAAAATGTAATAGTTAATATTTTTTTCTTTCATATTATTACCTTCTCTTGTGAAATGCCTGAGTTTATAATTGCTTCAGTGGTGTAGTAGGAGTCACTGTTCTGGAATCCTGTTGAGTTTTTCTCGTTTTTTAGATCAAATATGAGAAAGACGTTATGATCTTTGGCCATGACTAAGAGCTCAGAAAGAGATGGCACAGTCTGGTCGTTAGCCTCCATCTTCTCTTCATTTGAGAGCGATGACACTGACTGAAATGGATCCGTCTATATTTGAAAACCAAAACATTTTCACAAAAACAAATTTGTCATTTTGACATCACACAGCTGAAGGGACTAAAAAAAGAGCATCTGAACATCAAATGTGAAGTGGAAGAATGTTTTTTTAATTATTTTCAGCTCAATATCTGCTCAAAATAGATAAAATGGCAACCTCAGAGGAGTTCAAGGTTGTTTGCTCTAATCAACAGTTACTGCCTTCTAGTTTGCTTTCAAATGCTCTACACAAGCTGTCTTTACAACAGATCTTTCATAATATAATATAGACGAATATACAATATGTTCAATTTGAACACATTTAAAATTTCAATTCTATAGTTCCGTTTTATAACTAAATATAAGCAATTATTGTCAAATGTGATAGAAAATATTTTAGAAATGGAATTCTTACATGTAATGCAATACAGATGCAGTTAAAATGCATAATAACCTATCACAATATATAGTAATATGGTATATTTTTATCATGGAGAAATTTCACTGTGGTTCAGATTTCCAGTTGTGTTCTATTGTTGTATAACAGACATTGTGACAAACTGCACCAAATTTGTAGGACTATATATGTATATAAATATAAGCTACATAGAATGTAAAATTATATATTACATTAAATTAACTAAAAGTAAATACATAAAATAAAAAAAATAAAAAATGTAATTACCTTTACAAACCATTTGCCTGCATTTAAAGTCTTTAACTCTTGCAATGTGAAGTTATTAAGCATTTCTCCTTCTCGACCAGGAAATTTCTCCTTCACATCAGTTGTCCGCAGCAAGCTTGCATTAATGTCATGCATAAGAAAAGGCTTCATGTCTTTACTGAAAAAAAAAAGACAGGCAAAATAATTAACACACACACACACACACATACAGAAGCAATTGTCTAGTGTTTTGATAGAATCTGTTACCTGAGTTGCACATCTGTTTCAATTGCCACCACATTACACTCCATACTTTTCTTAAATGACATCATGGTGTTCTCTGGAGCCCTCTAAACACATAACGAACATATAGAGTAAAAATATTGTATATATAATATATAATAATACATGATTTCATTACTTTACTTAACAATACATGTTTTTATTTAATTGTATGATCTGGGATAGCTACCACATGCAGAGAAAAATGAGAAAAAAAAATTCTGCCAGAAAGCATTATTTTGCTACAGAAACATGTTACGGTTTCCATGATTTCTTTAAACAAAATTCAAAAGCTGAGGCATCTGTGTTCTTCACACGCCTCTGTTTTTATTCACAGTTAACCTCCAATCTCCTGCTGAGCGAAGGGGGATCAAACCTACAGAGCTTCAGATGTCAAAACACCTCCTCCACCTTCCCCGCCGGTGGAATTTAACAGGTTGTATGTGAATTGTAGATAGTCCGATATTCAAAAACACATTTCTGGATGTGAACTACATATTTTGTAATAACTGTTTATGTTTTCACAGTGATTATTGCATCTATAAACTGTAATGACAAATGTTCCAACAGACTGACATGCTAATGAATTTCATTCCCCCAAGTCGATAGCTTATAACCTGGGAACGATGCCATAATCATAATAATCCTAAACCGATTCAGAAGCTGCAGCAGATGATTCATTGTGCGTGCATGTCAAACTTATTCTAACAAAATAATGCGAAAACCCTCATGTTGTTCAGCAACAACATAAATAAATCAGCAAAGACAAGTTTTTGATGGGCACGCCAATGTAAACATGTTTTAACAAAAGGAAAGAATGTCTCAAAATAAAAAAGTTACAACTAGGGCGTCATCCACTTACCATCGGAGAACCACGGTGTCCGACGAGGGCCGGTTTTGGGGGAAGATTTTTGGTAATGCATGGAGAGCAGATTGCAAGAGGACAGAGGAACACAGCGGTTGACACTACCAGGAAGCTCATCATTATAAAAACCTTACAAGCTACACAGACAAGATATAAAGAAAAATATTCAGAAACAGAGACTGATCATCACTGGTGTTAACTTAACACATTTACTGGTAACATTAATCTTAGGTATAAATTATGCACTAAAATATATAAATTCTTATGATTTTTATTTAAATCAATTTGTAGTGTCCATGCTATTTAATAAACAGACAAAGTGCAGTCAGAAAATATTGTTTTGGAGACACTGACCAGCTGTTTGTGCTCTGTGATAACTCTGGAACACCAGACAGCTGATCAAGGTTAAAGCCACAACAGCACCCAGCTGCAGGAAAGGAGCAGTGGCCTATGGGAAACCAAAAAGGGGATTTAAATACACTGCACTGCACAACTAGAGTGTTGTAACTAGAGATATGAACACCTGAGTGACAGTCTTGTGTTAAATACGGTATACTATAACATCATGCTGAGGGATATGCATGTTATTGGTGTAAAATATCACATTTAGAACCGATAAGATAACAGGAAATATGATGAGGACCAGCTGCAAAGACATAAGGACAATGTACCAGTACTGATGTCAGATGATGAATGGTTGAAGGCTGGTTTTGGTTTCTTACCTGAAATGACATATAGACGGTTTTCCACTCATCTCTCCATTCTTTACAAAATGCAGCTGTGCATATAGTAACAATGAGAAGACCTAAGAACAGAAACACCTGAACAGAGAATCATTAATGCGCTGGGATCATTTATTAACATTCTGTTAACTTCCTTTATCCACTATGACTATACACTGATATACACCGTTATCCGAGATTTATATGTAACTAATTTGAGATTGCTTCCTCATCTATGAGAACTGAACTTTTTTTCCACATTTTATGTTGCTGCCTTATGTTAAACTGCATACACCATAACTGTACAGCAAAGAAAACAGGTTTGTAACATCTTTGCAAATTTATTACAGTTAAAAAGTTAAAATGATTCCAACTAAAATGATGGTCAAAAGTGCTCTTGACATGAGTAATCACAGAAGCTGAAGTACGCTAACTTCTCCATTCCAGCCATCCTACAACATGCCCTCTGGACCCAATCCCATCACTCCTTTTCCAAGCAAACTCTCCCACACTCTTACCAGCACTTGAATACATCATCTTTCCTCACAGGCACTTTCCCCACTGGCTTCAAGCAGGCTTGGGTAACCCCACTGCTCAAAAAAAAACTATGTTAAACACTTCCCTTATAGGAAACTACAGACCTGTCTCTCTCCTTGCATTCATAGTGAAAAGACTTGAACAAGTTGTTTTCAACCAGGTATCATTGTTTATTTTACAGAACAACAAACTGGATGTGGATGCTAACCAGTCAGGTTTCAGTAGTGGCCACTTAATGGAGACTGCTCTACCCTCAATCACTGAAGCCTTGCGGACTGCTAAAGCTGGTTTGAATCCTATCGTACTGGTAGGTCTTTCTGGGTGGCCTAGGCAGAAGAGGTATCCAAAACACGTTAACTGGTCACTGGGGTCCAGTCATACCTGTCATCATACAAACACATGGCTCCTACCACTGCTACACCGATGACACACATCTCTCTTTTCAACCAGATGATTCAAATCTTGGTGTAGTCTTGATGACCAGCTGACCTTCAAAAAGCACATTGCAAAGACTGCTCAATCTTGCAGGTTTGCATTACGCAACATCAGAAAGATCAGACCCTTTCTAACAGAGCATGTTGCACAAAAGCTTGTCACAAATCTACATCCCCCAGCTTGTACTGTTCGAAGAGTACCTGAGGCCGGTATTACGAGTACTTCCTCTGTCCGTTTGCCTCTTTTAGATTAATCGCATTTAGTATTCTCCGAATGTAAGTCGCTTTGGAAAAAAGCGTCTGCTAAATGACTAAAGAACTGTGAAATAACATTGCATAATAAGTATTCATACCCTCAACTAAATATTTAGTTGAAGCATCTTTACAGCCTCGAGTCTTTTTGTTTGATGCGACAAGCTTTTCTCCACAGCAATTTCACATTTATCTGCCACTCTTCTCCTCTCCTCTTAACCTCTCAAGCCCTGTCAGGTTGGATGCGGGCAGATGCACCAGTTCAGGTTTCTCAATAAATATGTAATTGGGTTCAAATCCAGGCTGTGTCTGGGCCACTGAAGGACATTCACAGAGTTGTCTATAAGCCACTCTTGCTGTGTGTTTAGGGCAGTGCTTCACAAACCTGTTCTGGAGGCCCCCTGCCTCCTACTAATGAGCTGACAAGTGGAATTAGGTGTGTCAGAAAAGGGAAGCCTAAAAAATGTGCCGGGCAGGAGGGCCTCCAGGACAGGTTTGGGAAGCACTGGCTTAGATTCATTGTCATTTTTGGAAGTTGAACCATTAGCCCAGTCTGAGTTTCTGAATGTTCTGGACTGGGTTTTCAGTAAGGCTATCTCTATATTTTGCAGTGTCCCTGCCACTGAAAAACAGCTCCACAGCATGAGGCTGACACCAGAACACCTTACTTTTGAGATAGTACTCTGCAGGTGATGAGCAGAGCTGGATTCCATCAAACATGAAGCTTAGAATTGAGATTCATCAGACAAGAGAATCTTGGTTCTAGGTCACCACCGTAACAAAAGCCATTCACCTTCAGTTGCTCAGCTCCTTTCCAAATCATACCCATTCAAATGAATTTGCAACAGGTTCATTTTACCTCAAGTGTAGTATCATGCAAGCAATATGAAATTTTAACTGTTCCAGATAAGGGTATGAATAATTATGCAATAGAATAATTTTAGTGTCTTATTTTTAATAAATTTGCAAAGATGATACAAACCTATTTTTGCTGTACAGTTATGGTTTATGGAGTGTAGATTGATGTAATTATGGGGTGTAAGCCTTTAAGGCAACATTCAAACTAAAAAGTACAAAGGGTAAAGAGAACCTTATGCAGCCAGTGTAAATTCAAGGGCTGTCTGATTGCTATATGCAGTAATCCAAATACCTGAAGAAAAAAAAACAATTTTCTTATTAGTACAGCCATTATTTGTGAATGATACCAGCTGAGAAATCTGGATCACGTTATGCCCCTTCAATGTTCCCATTCTCTCTTCTTACCAGCATAAGAAAGCAGTATATGGCCAGCACAGCAGAAATGATCATCACTATCATGTACCAGTTCACCCATGTTTTTAGTTTTCTGAAGACTTCCCTGCAGTAGGAAAAAGAAGCAATAAACGATTTTTCCATGCAATTTGTCCATTAAATGGAAAAATCCAGGCCAATGTTTTTACAGTGAGGTTATATAATGAGCATGTGTTTAATCGTGTCTCTGCTCACCCGTTTGCATCATCACGGTCGTTGTAGGCAATAAAACAAACATACATCCAACTCAAGGCAAGTATGGACACAAAAGACAGAAAGGAGAACCAGCAGCAGGCTCTCTATACATAAAGCAAGAATACATACTTCAGTCATCTCTTTTTCAGAATAAAAAGAAAACATCTTTGCGATTTTTACTGATACTACCAACATGCACCAGCTCTTAAAAAAAAAATGTGTTTATTTAAAACTTTCCCTTAAGACTCCACCTGTGTGCGTGTGATGATTTAAAGTCATAGGTTAGCCACAATTGAGAGCCTGGGGGGCTTTGGCACACAGCCATCGCCTTCTCACGTTAAGTTTCGACTACTGATCCGAATATTTAAAACCAGGGCCAATCTCTAAAGCGAGTGGTTATTATGATAGCTGATTATTACGAATCCATCCCACACAGGGTTTGCGAAATCTCTGAATGCAACGGTAATTGTTTCTGACACAGATCAAAAGAATTGAGAGCCTTGTTTTTGTATTCAGGCTACCAATTAAAATACTTTTCATGCCTGTCATGATCATCAGTCCTCACAGCTTTGTACTCACTTTAAAGGAAAGCACATTTACATGATAATTGTTCATTAAGGAGGCTTTCAATGACAATGATTCTATTCTACGTTTATTAGACATGGTAAACTATTCCGCCTCTCTCAACTGATTGTGTCAAGTTAAAACTGCCTGCAAATTCTAAGAGATAATGGGTGCATCATTGATGTACAACTTCATTTTGCAATGTGGAAAAATGTGATTAAAAGTGTAAAAAATAAAATCTCACTTTTTGTCTTCTGCTTTGACTGCTCCATTGACAACTGTAGACTCCTCTAAGGCAGGATTGGCAGATCGAGAACATTGTGTTTTTCCCCCACATTTAATGATTCCAGCTGGAAGTGTATGAATAGGGGTTTTGGCCGGTATGGAGGTTAAATAATTTATACTGATGCAGGTGTTTGATATGCAATGACTCACGGCTTTACACCTGAAACTGAGAAAGAGGGAAGAGTATACAAGTAAACCTGTTCTTTAACTCAACTAAGCTCATAATGCATGGCGTACTTATTTTAAAGTTCTTGCATAAGGACAAGAGAGAAAAAAAATATAGGCTCCAGTCAAACGACACAGTGGGTGTGAAAAGGTTCGATTTAATTATGAAGGAGTGGCAATGCTTTAAAAGCCCTGAAGCAGAATACAGTATAAGATGACAAGTGGTACAGTATCAATCACTCATTTAATAAAAAGATGGAATGTTCTTTCAAATGTAAGGTAACTGCTACAGCTGTGTAACTGATAAATACATTTTAAAATATAACCTGTTTTAACTATAACCTATAATCAGAAGTTGCCTGATGCTGGAACACAGTTATTGGAGCGCCCTACTGTAAATCATATGAACAACTGACATGAGATATTAAATATTACTCCGAGCGAATAAAAGGCCTTGCCCCTTGTTTTGACAGGTTGTGCATAACATGAAATATAATCTTCAATGCAATGAAGATGTTCTTCCTGTAGAGACTTTTTTTGTTTTCCAGGTTCACTGAATGTCAAAACTCATGATCAGATAAACATGTCTGAGTAAGTGTTTTAAGTGCTTAAGGCAATTCTGTAAGGAAGTGGTTTGAGCAAAGAAGGAGAACATCATATAAGAACCAAAATATAAGTAAAGCATGCATGTGCTCGTGTATCAATATTTCACATTTGTAGAAAGAGAAATTGCACAGTGGCACTCGAACCTTTGGATAAAGTTTTCGAAGTGTTTGTACTGATCATAAAAAACTCTTTTTAATCGAAAGGAATATACTTTAATTCATTATGACAATTATGTTCAGATTTTTTATATTATTATTCAGCAAATATACCAAAAACGTACAGGCATTTCTACCGTTTTAGGATTTCTATTTCAAATAAATGCTGTACTTTTAAACTTTCTATTCAAGGGTTAATGAAAAAAAATGGTTTATGGCTCCCACAAAAATATTAAACAGCTTGTCAGCACTGATAATAATAATAAATGTTATTTGAGCAACAAATCAGCAGGACTTCTGAAGAACACTGACGACTGAACTAATGACTTCTAAAGATTTAGCTTTGCAACACCAGAATAAATTACTTTTGTGATGTGGCAGAAAAATATTTTACACTATTTCTGTTTTACTGTATTTTTGATCAAATAAATACAGGTTTGCTAAGCGTAAGTGACGCAATGCGTCTACTAGTGCTTCTCAAATCTCTACAAACCCCCAATAATGGCGAAATGAGTACAATTTCTTTTTGTGAAAAGGCGGCTGACAATACCGCTTATCACAAGATATTGATTTGTCAAATCTTCATATAGCAAACACACAAAATTATCATAAATTGATACATATTATAAAATACATATCATATCGTGGTATATTGTGTGAGCCAGGTAAACACAACTGTGTAAAAGTTCGATAATAAAAAATCCCCTGCTGGTGATGGGGGATGATATGTCAACCAAAACTAAATATCCTCAATGCAAGTACTTGGCAACTGTCAGATTTGAGTCACTGATAAGCATGGCAGTCTATCCGTGTATTTGGGTCAGTGCAATTCCTGATCAAAAATAAAAATCTGCATTAGATAATAAAGCATATTTTTCAGTCTGAAAGATACACATGAACAGTTTGTTTGAATTCTGAATGTACCATCATACATTGCAACCGTCGCTGTGTGTGGTTTCTTTAAGGAACATGTAGCATTTTTGCCAATAGCGACATGCTTCGCAAAACCCAGGGCAAAACACATTCTTCAGACTTGACTGATGAACTTGTCAAGTGTTTAGTGGATGTTCTGGATCTGCAGGCAGGTATTGCAGCACATTTATTAAGTCACTTAACTCCCCATTTCGGTTCAGTTAACTTTAACTCATGATTAAATAACCCCAAGTCGTTATCTTGATTTAACAGTTTATCCAACACTGTCAAATTAATCCTGCACTGGACTAAATCAAGGATGCCACGCTACACTTCACATAGCAGACAACAGCTGTCATGTTTGACTCAAGTTTTTGAGTCTTTTCTCTTTTTACCTTTACTTTCTAAACTGTCTACAGCAACCTTTCACAAGTTTTCTCTTGGGTGAACGTTTAATTTTTAGGGACCATTAAATAAATTTAAAAAAAAGCAAAAGAGCTTTTTTCTATGGCATATTACAAAACATGTGCTCTGTGTCTGTAAGGTAAACGGACATGAGTGATGCACACTGTAAATAGCTTAAACTAAATATCACATACAAGTAGATAATTTAAAATATATAAATATATTTCTATTAAAATGTTTAGTTAGGACCACAAAAAAGTAGGAAGCCAGAATACACAACACAAATGTTTTACCCCTGTGCATACAGGCATACAACATATATAATATTATGGCTGCATGGTTGTGACAAAAAACATAACTGTCGATTATTCCCTTAAAGTGGTAATTAATTACGATAATCACAATTTACACTGAATGATGTTTATAGCAATTGCATGTCATATTTGTACATGAACATAAACTGAAAAACCTTTATTGCTTTTCTATAGGTTTAAGCCTCAAATGTCAAATTTACCTTGGATTGGTTTATCCCTTTAATAAAATAAAAACTAGGAATGGCATTATGCTAAACTAAAGCTAAAATTAAAGCTAAAACCCTTAAGATAACCCGTAGAAAGAAAAAACACGCATCTTACAGGCAAGTGGACTTTGAACAAGTACATAAACGTGGCATCCATAAATGTTATTGCAATTGTAAAAAAGTATTAACTGTGCAGCTTTAAATGTCCCACTTTCAAAAAGGTCAAAAAGAAACGAAGAAAGGATTATTGTGAGCTTAGTAAACAACTGAAGGACATCAATAGCATTTCAACAGCAAATCCACTCCCATCAATCAGGCTTTCACTGTGTGTACTCAACATCTCACTTTTAATAGCTTTACAAATCATCACTTGTTTTACTGAATGGTGTAGGATTTTGATTCAACGAAATGTTCAAATGAAGTATTAAAGAAAAAAGGAAAGAAAAGGAAAACAAACTATGCAAAACTGTATGTAAAACATCTGCACATAAATCAAATGAAGGCGCATGTTGTTGAGGACAGTGCATGTGACTTTTCTATGCTGTGGAATAAAAGAATTAATAGCCTTCATTCACATATTGTTGAACACCAGACTGCTGAGACACAAAAGCATGTGCCCATTTTCTAAGAACATACGATAATAAAAACTAAATAGGCTACACTAGCTCTGACTTTTAATATAATCTAGGTGTTGATGACACTTTCTTTATTTAAGCACTTAAGTACCACCTTTTTGACTTAGAGAGCCTTTACCTCTTCTAAAATTAATTAAAAAACCTCATGTCCTGATCTGCAGCTCAGTGACAAGTGACATTTACATGTGACATCTCTTTTTTAAACCCAGGGGTATTAATGTATTAATAGGCTACGGTTAAATTTAGTCTAACACAACGACCTCCGAGACATTTCTCCATATGCCAACGTCAAATTATTTTTATAATTTCCAAATCCAAGTAAACAATTAACAGGCTAACTAACAAGTTTTCCCCCTTAAACACACAGTTTAACCTCTTGATAACACGTGACTCGCAAAAATCAGAAACTGTTGTTTTCGTAAATATGCGCATTTTGTTAAAGGCAGCATGTTTTTTACCCAAATCGTGTTTTTTCCTGTAAGGATGCTTACGCACCTGTAATGACTAGCACACACCTTGCCCGCCTTTCAGTGATATCAGATCAGAACAGATCCAGTCCGAGAGAGTACAGAGTTTAAATTTACACGTTGGCAGCTTACCTTGCTTAAAAAAGTACCTTTGAAAGTGTAGTCCCAGTCAGATTCTACGACTTCAGCACTGTTCGGCAGTCTGCGCCCTCTGGCTCATGCTGAGACACATGTCCCGTGAACTGAGTATTAATAAGGAGCTAACAATGAATGAGCTTAAGATTGCAGCCAGATTTGTATGGGCCAGCACTGAAAAACGAACTGCAGAGGGCGCTCAAAGAGGTTTATAAGAATTGCGAGGGAGCTTTAAAAGTGAAAGTGCGTGTACATATATATACTTATTAGATTTAAAGGCCAAGTTTTACAGACAGAGTTTAGACTAAGCCAGGACTAGTCCATAGTTCAATTAGGACATTTAAGTCATTTTTATGAACATGCTTAAAAAACATTAATGGGGTGCATCTTGAGACAAAATAGGGACTAATATATTTTAAGATCAGTCAGTGCACTTTCATTCAGTTGAAACAGCTCAGATTTACATTTAGTCTAGGCTTAAGCCCTGTCTATAAAACTGAGGGGGGGGGAGTTTTTTTTCTGATAAGCCTGGGTATAACAAGACATTGCACATTTATTAATATCATGTTTTTTAAGTCTTTCTAAGAAGAGATAGAGTTAAAAAGGTGTAGGATATTTCAGTTGAAGTATTGGGTGATTGCCAGTGTCAACTAGTTAATTATTTCTCATTTCCACATACGCTTATGAGCTAAAACCCCTTTTTGCTAAAACAATCCAGACAAGAGACTATTTTTTGTGTGTGTGTGTGTGTTTTTTTTGTTTACTTTTTTCACAGTAGATTCATATTTGAAAGCCATTTTCTGATTTAGGCAAATATCTAAACGTCTTGACTACAAAAAGAAAGGAAAAACACATTTCTCAAGACTTGAATCTATTAAACGGAAAGAAGCATAGCTAACCCTTTGATCTCAGGATGCTGTTGGAATTGAGCCACTGGACAGCAAGGAGACTTGTTAGAGAAGTGACCGAGAGACCACATTTACAGGGGTTGAAAGGTCTTTGAAAACTATGCGCGAAAGTGTCGCAAAACCAATATTTCCTTTACCTCTCCATGGCTTCTGTTGAGAGAAAAAAAAAGAAACGAAGAGCGCTGGTCACGTGGTCTTTAAAGGGGCGGGGCTAGTGGTTCGCTCGAGGACTTTTTGGTGAGTTAACAGACAAAATCAAATCTGTCGAGCAAAAACAGCTGTATATTTCGCTTGTTTTTCATTTTAGTATGTATTTTTAACAAATCAGTTCATTCGCGCAGCGTTTTGTGTAATGTGCATGCCTAAAGCTCACTGTTAAGCGCATCTTGTGTTTACTGTTAAGTGTTAGCAAGCTAGCATGTTGTGTTCACTGTACAATGAGAACCGTATAGAGTGAATTAAATCCCTTTAATTAGAAATCTTTGGTCGTTTCATGCTTTAACCATCAGTATAACTACGCTTATGTAATGACCTAAAGAAACCTTACACTTAAACATATCAAAAGACGACTGACATCATAATTTCCCCGTTTACTTTTCCTCGCACCCTCGTGTCTAGCCCGAAAAACATGGACCAAAAGATTCCCTACGATGATTATCAACTTCCAGTAGTGTTTCTTCCTTCCTATGAGAGCCCTCCTGCATGGATCCCCGCACAAGAGGTGACCGCAATTGTAGACTACGTTTCCAGCTCATCTTTTGTCATCATAGTGACCTAATTTACATTTGTCTTTCTTATAATCAGAGGATACATCACCCTGACTACAACAATGAGCTCACCCAGTTCCTACCTCGCACTATAGTATTAAAAAAGCCACCCGGTGCACAACTGGGCTTCAATATCCGTGGAGGAAAGGCCTCCCAGCTTGGGATATTTATTTCAAAGGTCAGTTAAAACCTTTTTGTATGTTGTGGTTAAAGAATTGACATCATCATGTTTGTTTTGTTCAAAAACTGCTTTGGCAGGTGGTGCCAGATTCAGATGCCCATAGGGCAGGACTGCAAGAGGGCGATCAGGTGCTTTCTGTCAATGATGTGGACTTTCAAGACATTGAGCATTCAAAGGTAAGATATGATATGTCAGACAGAAACACAGGGGGTATCTCATCTTATAAACAGAACTGGCATCATCTTTATTTTGTTTCTAGGCTGTGGAGATTTTAAAGACTGCAAGAGAGATTTTGATGAAGGTTCGATACTTCCCTTACAGTGAGTATTACATGTCTTTCCCTTGACAGTCTAATCCAGCTTCTTTCAAGTGTACTTCTCATCCAGTAGTATCTAATAATCAGATTCATCAACAGATTCAGTTGGAGCATAAATGTGGTTGTGTTTTTCCAGACTACCAGCGACAGAAGGAGAGGACTGTACACTAGGTGGCAGAACTGATTCATGAGGTGATGAGGCGTTGGTGTGTCAGCGAAACGTTCAGCTGCTCTGCATCATCTTCCTCCCACTAATATTCTCTGACTAAGAGACTGCTCAAAGAAATCCTCTTCACGACATGCGTGATGATTCACAGCTCCTTCACCCATAGTGGTGCTGTTGAATCCAGCTGGTGAAATTTTCTGATACTTTCCCCTCTTCTGTTTTCTTATCACTTGGTTTCCTCTAGGAAAATGTTGTAGCATGCTCAGAGATATGTCATGCATATGAAAACGGTTATTTATTGAAGAGAAATAGATGGTTACATCATGAATAAATTATGATCAGCTATTAATATCTTCACTTAGAGGCATTTGTTAAATGAAGCAGAAATTATGTTTAATATATCATATATTAATTACTAGGCCTTTTTTGTGATTTCGTATTCCAAAACAAAGCATTTATTTGTTTAATGTCCTGCTGACAGACACATTACTACTGACTAATTGTCAATAAATCAATATGCTCATGAAATAGTACTTTTTGTGGTCATTTCAAGAGTTCGCTCGTAATTTGGCCATACAGTAAGTACATTAATTACGTTAATTATTTCTCCAAACTTAAAATGTATAATTAAACTTTAACAAAGACACCTTAAAATAAAGTAGATTCGAATAGTTCACCAAAACATTTTAATGTACTCATCCCCCAAGCCATTCAAGATGTGGATGAGTTTGTTTCTACATTAGAACAGATTTGATTATGTTAGCATTACATCACTTGCTCACCAATGAATCCTCTGCAGTGAATGGATGCCGTCAGAATGGGAATCCAAACAGCTGATAAAAACATCCCAATAATCCCAGCTCCATGCAATCAATGAATGCATTGTAAAGTTTGCAAGAAACTAATCCATCATTGAAGCATTTCAACTTCAACTGTTGCCAAAATATATCCAAAATCCTTAATAGTGCTTCCTCCGGACTTTTGTCCTCTCACCAAAATCTAAAAATGTATTTATTCTGTTTAATTGTTTAAGCTTTTTCACTTAAGATCTTAATGCATGGACTGGATTTTTGTTGTTTACTCATGGGTTATTGTGAGGTTTATATCAGCGGTTTAGACTCTTTATGGCGGCACCCATTCACTGCATCCATCTGTAAATGCTAAATTTCTCCAAATCTCTTTTGATGAGAAAACAGAATCTTCTTGCATGGGCAGAAAATGTACTACTTAAATGCTTAACCAGTTTATTGAATTACATAATTGAACAAAATTGAAATGTAGCTTCTACAGTTTCTTTAGAGCTCAGTGGAACAGATGGTTGTTATATGCAAATACTGGGTATTAGACCATGATCATGTAAACTAGTATGGTGAAGCCATACTAGATAAGCAACAGTCTTATCCGGATTTAAAAAAAATAGAAAAAAAGATTTGTCAATGGTGTTTTAAACATAATTTATTTTAAAATGTTAAAGTATAAAACCATATTACCCTTCACTGAGTCCAGACTTCATATACATAAAATTCTAGCTCTCAAACCTACAAATTTACATATCCATCATTCCTCAGAAAGAAAACTCATCAATCAAAAATATGGGAAACTTTGATCCACTGGTGTCCTGTTATTGCTAATGTCATTTTCTTCCATGTTCAGGGGCACATACATAACAGATATACAGAAAAAGTTCTCATTGCATTCCTCTGCCTTCTGTTTCCTTCTGCCTGTTACAGGCTAATGAACTAATACCACTTTAAGTAATAAACCTTGAGGTAATACCACATTGTGTCTTAGACTGCTTTTGTCATATTACAGGTCCTTTAAGGCAGGGTTTCTCCCATGGTTACTTGGTGTCACTCATTTTCACTCATGCCATTACAGACACACCTCTTTAAAAAAGCACACAGACATAAATACATAATCACAAAAGGATGACATTGAGAGGAATCTCTCCCCTACCATGTTGACTTGAAACAAAGATTACACACGTTTGACTAGATTTTTAAAGAAATAAGGCGTAGCCTTACAAAAAGCATTTAGTAATAAATTAAAGAAGCAAAACAGGTCTGAACCACCTTTAAAAAGGTTTTTAAATTAAGTTAAGAAGCTTTTTTGTTGTTGTTCAAATAAGCACCACTATCACACGTGCAATGCCCTAAGAAACTCAGACATGGGTAATGTGTAGATCTGAGTACCAGTGATTGTAAACACTTACTCTGTGAGCAAGGAGGACTGTTGCTATCAGTAAGCTATAAGTGGGGTTTGAGGTAACTGGAAAGACCCTGTCACACAAAGCAGTGTTCGTTTGGATGTTTTTAGCTGCTGTCCTCGTTCTCCTGAGCATCCCTGGTCGAGCTCTCATCTACGTTCTCGAGCGAGTCTCCGCGCTGGATGGACAGCTCTGCTGGATCCATCATGGGCAGTTCACTCTGTATGGGATACAGCCACGGCTTATGATCTGGCGAATTTGCGGCTTTCCACTGAGGGTAGTTCTGACCGGCTTTATGGGCGCTTCTTAAGACCTGTGGAATGACAAGAGGAGAATGAGGGAGCGGCACTGAACTTTGTTCATTTTTTCGTGCTTGTGTAACTGAGAATCAAATGGAATCAGGTTTTGCTTCATTTTTAAACTCTGCAGTGACTCAAATTGCAAGCCTTTTTGCTCAATCATAGTTATAAATACATTGCGTTTCTAGTTTCGGTCTGGGTCTCAAGCATTTTTGGACACTTAGCCCAGAGTATCACTGTGTGAAATGCTGCCTATAAAGTCTGACTTCTAAACCAAAGTTAATAAGGCCTCGTGTTTAAATACAACAGTATAACCAGACAAGACACAATCCACAAATAAATCCTCTTTCCAAAAATAAACCATCTTTATCTTTTTAGACCTAAAATATGCTAGTATCATGATTTCCACGAACATATTAAGCAGCACAACTGTTTTCAACATTTACAATGAGACGTTTTTGACCAGCAAATCAGAAAAATTTAACTAATTTCTAAAGGTCACATGACACTAAAGCCTAAGCTTTGTCAAAACATTTTGAAATAGTCTATTAATAATATTTTTAAGTATTTCTTATCCTGCATATTTGATTATATAAATGCAACCTTGATGAGAACGAGAGGCATAAATCTTGTACAATTATTAAACCTTAACACCTGATTAATGGTCAATGGAAAGATAAACACCTCAGTGCTCAATAATAGTCTATAAACACTAAGCATGATGTACAGTCCATCTTATCAGTGCCCTTTGGACAGAGATACTGTCTGGGAACACTGCAAACAGCCCTATCACATGCAGTAATAATTCACAAGACCATGAAATGTCCAAAAAAAAAAAAAAAGTCAGAATGCAATGCAAGACTGACTCCTTGTTCTTAATCAGAAGAACATCTACATCAGTTCTCTTTAGATAATAATCTGATCATTCAGTGAGAGCTGGAGAGATATTAAATGTGTTTCTAGCAAGTGTAAAATATCACTGCTTGCTTTGTCAATGATCATCATGAATGATTAATAATGAAATGAGAGATTTGTATTTAAAAGGAGCCTAAGCGACACTATCTACTGTAAATAAAAAGAATGACTGTAGTCATGCAGCATACAGACAGAACAAGATGAACAAGTTTCACTTTTGGCACAGCTAGTGCTGCGTGAGCGTCTTTAGTACAAGATCTTCCAGTAGGTTACCATAGTAACAATTGTGGTTTCACAAGCCTTAAACGCAGGCCCACATAGAAAGACACTCGCATCCTCAGACGCACAGAAACAATAGTAAGAGATGAAATGGGTTCACTTACTTTTGGTGCCAGGACCTGAGATGCTTTGTTGACAACCCACCTCGGAAGAGACCCTAAAAGATAAAAAAGGCAAAAAACATCTTACAATGTAAATGAATGAAGGGTGAACGTTTCAAATGAAGTTGGGAATCTGTTCATACCTTTGGGATCAGCTTGGGAGAGGTATGTGAAAATGCAGCTGTTAGGCCCTGTCGGTTTGATCAGGTAACCCGTCATAAGGGAAACGGCCCTTACCAGATCCTTCCGTGCGGGGTATTTCTAAAACAATTTTAGAGTTTATTAAAAGCCATGTATAATTTTTTAAATGCATGTATTATTAGATTATATGTATTTAATATTAAAATTTCTCCTACACTAATTTGAGACGGATGTAATGTTCAAACATCTTTATTTTAACAAACAATTTCTAAATTGATTTTTGTAAAACAAAGTGTATGAAAGTATGACTAAGTAAATAAAAGACGTACTGGATGTTTGACTGAGAAGTTAATGATCACATATTCATTTTCTGCTGCCTGCCATGAGCGCAGGGTCACCACATCTCTGTTCTTCAATGGCTTCGGGCAGATCCCTGTGAATATGGCATACATTTAAATGACCTGCAGGCCCACAAACACCCATAACACAGAAAGAGGCTGCACATACACACAAAAAACATACATTTTCTTCAGCTTTTCAAAATGTCATAAGCAACTACCACAGAGACCGACAAAATCCCAAAACAACCAGATAAGAAATACACTAACTGAGATTAAAAAGATGACATCACTCACATGAATAGTAGCCCACATCAGCATTAGGAGCCAGACGAGCAATGTCAAAACTCTCAAGCATCGTAGGGTCCCATGTCTTCCGGTACACGCCGTCATGAAGCACATCATACATGGTGGCAGCCGATACATCCTTTATGTTCATCCTACACTGTATTGGAAACAAGGTATTTGCATTAGTGTTGTTATGGCAGCAGTACACACAGGACTAAACATGTTTTAGAAAAAATTAATAATTGTGGAGCCCGTAAAAGAGATATGAACGTGTGTGCATTATTTATTTTACATATCTACTTTTGAATCATGTCTAGCCAATGCCCTACTAAGCATTTAATGATGTGGTAATGTTAATGTTCCTACTAACATTTATAAAAAAGAACTGGGTTGGAGTGCCTGGAACCAGAAAGTCAAAAACTACTGGTTTAAATTATTTTAAAAGGCAATGTCGACACCATACATTTAAAAACCACACAAATCAAAACTATATAAACGCATCGACATAAATAATTAGACGCAGGCAGACATCTTACCTTGATTTTGTGCACTTTGGAGTAGTTCCCTTTGTTGTTTGTTGAAGTAGATAAAGGGGCCCCCTCGACCCAGACCTCCATGTCGTTTTTATCATACTTATTGTGCCAGTTCTCCGTGGACAAGCACTGTCTTTTGAACTCATTAAACATGAATTCATCTGGAATGATTCCCGAAGCGCGAGACATATCTGAAGCAGCGGATTGGCCGATCCAAAAAAAAAACAACGTTTAATGGACCCAGCTTCTACCGAGAATGAATATCTTTGTTTCGTTCGCAAAGGATGAGGTGCAGCTATTATAGTCACAGATTAACTTTTCAAGCTCGACAAGATTTTTCTCACAAATTCCTTACCTGGCGTCAACGCTTGCATGTGGAAAAACTTCGTCATCACTTCCGGGAGTAGAACAGGTGTATTACAGCCTTCAACACTGAGGCGCGCAGCTAACGTTAGTCAATCAGCGCTCGAGCACGGTCATTAAGCACACTTACATGGTCCTGATTTGCTCACTGGTTTTATGTTCTCAAGTGAGACTGGCACAGACTGGGTGTGCCGGACCGCCCGTATTGATTGGTCACCCGGGTTTAGGGCCAGTGGTCTCTACTGCTCCTATGATCTAATGATTAATTCATAACAAAACCGCTAAGACGAGCTCTTTACTCCGTCTCGTGTTCACACCGAAACCAATCACCGGCACATCATTCAACCGCCTCGTGCAGTGATTCATCGCTGAATTTCATGCCTGTTTGTTTTTGTTATGTTATATGCACTCTATAATGGGTCAAATAGAACAATTAAAAACGTGCATTTTAATAAATGGGCCAAACAGTAGGCCCAAAGAGTTTAAAAATATAAATATGTTTTCATATGTAATATAAAAATGAAATGTACTAAAAACTTTTATTTTAATAAATGGGCCAAACAGTTGGGCAAATAGGCCAAGTTTAAAACATTAAACAATTATTAACGTTCTGAAGTTTTTTATATTTAAAAGATCTTATATTTAAAAAAGCACAAGGAGGAACATATTGTGTAAAAATGCATTTACCCAAATGTTCTTGATAAAACTAATACAAAAGTACATTGTCTCTTTCCTATATAGGGCTATATATAGGATATTATCTGAGTAATATTTATGTTAGTATTAATAAGGCTTCTTTACTGTATTTTAAAATATGTGGCTTAATCAGTCAATTAAAAATGAATTTGTTGTTACGGCACATAGGATAAGCAATATGATCGCAATATAATGAACATAATTTATCTGTAATGATTATCTACCTACATATCAGTGGAATCCAACATTACTATCCAGCCAAAATGAAAAGTTATTCAGACAAACCTTTTCTCAAATTATCACATTTTTGTTGCTTATAGCTTAGAAAGAAATTATAATATGCCTTAAGAGTTAAACTGTCAGAACAAATTAATCTCGATAATGTCTGATAACTTTGACTGAAAGGTATGCAACTACTAAAAAAGTATAAAAATGATATCCGGTGTCTTATTTTTGCTTTGCATCTTAATTGTGGTTTGTGTATGTATAGGCCCAGAAACTAACAGCAGCACATTTGGTGAAATATCTTTATTCATGTGATACATTTTGGTGTCTCTTTAACCTTCCATTTTTTACAGCATATAATAATAGTACTTTGTTCACACAAACTTTGCTAAACACTAGTAGACAGCGTATTTCAAACAGACCAACACACTTCAGAATAGAACACAGCCGAGTATTCTGTCAGTGACACGTGACAGAGCTGTTCAGGAGGGTTTCACTCGTATTTATTTTAATTCTTACATATCAAACCATATTAAATGTTAATGTTTAAAAACACACATGGTGCCCTTTTTTAGTCTCAATAATGAAAGGATTAGTCGGTTTACAGTAAATAAGAAAAAGCGACAGCGCTGGGGGCTCGGCGATACCTCTCCAGCAAATAAAAGCCCATTCAAGCTATACTGTAGAAACCCAGCGTCACAGATGGGGCGTGAAAATATCCAAGATAGTGACACGACTAGGTCTTTGTGATACAGCAGCAAGGCAAATTATACCCCAGCCTTTGATTCCCACACACCGTTAACTGCCATTCCGCTCAAGCATACGACACACCGTTTCACTAACTAGCGAGATAATAAATAAACACATGAAACCAACAGTCTTACGACGAGCAATACCAAGACGTGTCTGTACACTAAGCAATAGCCGTGTTGAAGAAAGGCATCTAAACAAAACCTCATTAGCTCTATGCGACGTTAATATGCTCGAGCAAACCACAGCGCTGTGGCCTGAACTGGTGCACTGTGACAACAAAACAAGCAAGGCGTTTTGTGTTAAACCGTCTCTAAATTGCATGCTGTTCCTATACTTGCGCAGCAAAAAAGGCTGAAAATTTGTGGCGTTAGTGTGAATTCTCTTCCGTGTGCAAGCGCAGAGCGAAGTGTTTCTTTAGTACACACACGTTATTACAATTAACGTTAGGTTTTGTAACGACAGCCGTGGACAAGCCATTAAATATCTTAGGTTTTGAGTTTTAACGAAATTAAATACGCTTGCAAAGCAACTTCCGTTTTCTAAGAACGTTAAATCCTAATTGTTTTCCCCCTACAGCTCAATACATTCTACATCCATGCAACCCTCCGAAGACTCCTGTATAAAAGTAGCCTGTACAGAATGAGGCTAGTCACAAAACAAAACCGCTATTATTATTATTATTGGCCATACATGTGTATTTCCTGAAACAAAAAGACCTTTAAATGATATCTGGTCCCTAATACCATATTTAACATGAAAACGTCCGGTTATACAGAATATTGTGTCCATGACATTTCACAACAATAAAATCCAAAGAGATCCCTTCTGTTTCTTTCGTTAAATAACTACTGCCAAAAAAACACTAACAAAATAGTGTAATGCTCATATAAAAAAAAACACATCAGTAACACAAGTTACAGCCTCTGCATACAATAAATTCTTCCTCCAGTGAAATTAAAAAACAAGGCCTAAAATGATGACATCAGCCCCAGCTCTGAAACATGGTAAATTCACAACGACTATGACGGCACTGATGTGTGAAAAAACTCAAGAGCATGTGAGTGTATGTCAGTCTGCAATCCCGTATAATGCCATGCAGCCAGAACAGATGAGAATCTGTATGGTTTTAGCATTTAATCTATGCTGCGATTTACTTTTTCCCTATGAATATATGTATTTTTGGAATCCTTTTTAATACAGAGTAATAGCACAACCACACGGTTACTCTGAAAAGTCACTGAGTCGAAGAGAAAGAAAAGGTTGTCCGCTCATGACACGGGGGCCGTGAGAGGAGCGAGTGACCACTGAGAGGCAAGCTGTTTGTGTGTGAGGGGGTCGAGTGAAGGGGACGCAGGGCCTGGCGGGGGACGAGGGTGGTTACTAGCACGAGCAGCTGCTCTCAGTAACAGGCAGCTCCGGAGGCTTCTCCAGTTTGATGTCGATCACTGAAGAAGTTCAGGTTAAGGATCGGTTAGTGACATGTATGAGTATGTCTTTACCACTATATTACCTTACATTCATTTCTGTGAGATAAAAAAAAACCTGGCTTGTGATCTCCTGCTATCAAGCTGATGCGGACAAACTGAGTGTGACATTTTAATGTGACTGATGTCATATTTGTCAGAAGCGCTTTACGGTGCATGTGAAGGATACTGTCCTCTTTGCTTTTCTCTGGTGTACTGTCCATTCCAGGCAAAGCAGCAGCAACACGACGAAACAGCTAGAGGAAAAAAAGATCATTACTTAAATATTCTGATGCTTGTGTATATATGCATTTTTAAATATAATAAAATAAATATCTTAGTAGTAGGGGAGACTGGGGCTCGTTATCAGACATTTTGAGTATTTCTCAGATTCAATTTTTTGATATATTATTATTTATAGACATCTTAGAAATTTGTGACAATATTTATTGGCATATTGTCACACTGGTAAATTGTCACAATGCAAGCTGAAAACCTATTTTAAGCTTTATATGTAGCCTATATTTTAAATAGTAAAACTACTATGAACAAAAATCATGAGACTGCAGAAAATAGCATCATGATGATGTAACACGCTCCTTCGGACATTATTATGATTATTATTACCCAAAGAGTTCATTTGCAGATAATTCAGTTTTTAACAAATTTCGAAAAATTACGTTTTTTCATCCTGCATTCCAATTAATCTCAATTAAAGTACAGTTGGGTTATTTTGATTAGGTTTAAAAACCCAATAAAAGCATGACAACAAAAACATTTTAACTGTTTTTGCAAAAACTCAAAATATTATTAGCAATGTTGGAAACATTTGTTATGCTTGTTTTTTTTAGAAACAATTTTTTTTTTCAGGATAGTTTGATGAATGAACAGTTCAAAAGAAGATTATTTATTTGAAAAAGTCACATTTGGTCAATTTAATGTGTCCTTGTTAGTTATATATATATATATATATATATATATATATCACTTATGACAACCTTCTCATGTCCAACTAGCCCTAGTCTCTCCTTTTTAAACTAACTTATAACTCCCAGTGGGTAAAGATGTAACAGGAGTGTATTTTTGATGACACTAGCATTACAAAAAAACTATGTATGTTAAAGAGACTCCATATTATACTCATTCTGACAACACAAAAAGCAATAAAATATGCTAATAAAAAGCACAGTACACAAATGAAATGTCTACATCCAGTCTGTGAATTGCAAGTGGCGCTACAACACAGCACATAAAGAAGAATCATTATAGCTTGGTCAACATGCGAAGAACATCTGTGATACAGTTCAAGCAAAATGAAACAAAGACACAGAAGAGCAGCCCGACAGCACAGGACACCTGTGAATGTGAGGCGGGGGCAGAGTGGCTAATGACGGGTGCGGCAGAAAAAGATAGAAACCAAAGGAGGCTCAAGATAGAGAGGTGGAGGGAAGGTAGGGCTGGGCCGTCCTCGTTTCTCAGTGATTCTACCTGTTTGACATTGTAGCCAGTCTTTGCGCTGGTTTCAATGAACATGACATTCAGTTCCTTAGCCCTCTGCTCGCCCTCCTCCGTGGTAATCTGTCTGCTCGACCGGAGCGGGGAGGGGGGAAAACGGAAAGAAATACAGACAGACAAAAGAACTGCATCAAGAAGAGGAGAAAGAGACAGACTGGCTGAGGTTCACATTAGTAATGGGGGAAAAGAGGAATTAGTGTTTTGATAGGACCCCCCTCAAAGGTTGAAAAGTTGAGAAATGGCTGAAATCGTAACACTGAAGAGAGATCGCTGCACTGCAGTTCAACAAATATTGCTATTGGCAGAGAACACATTCATTATTCGAGGACAACTACAACTACAGATGTCGTAGGCACTCAGGTCATTCAAATAAAAGAGTTTACCCAGCAATTAATATTCTGTCATCACTCTCACTCTCATGTCTTTTCAAACTTGCCTTCTTCTGTGGAATATGAAAGAGTAACAGAAGAATGTCCAAACCACTTCTATAGCACAGGAAAAATCAGCGTTTCGATTTAGCTACACGTCTTCTCTTGTATTCCAAAAGAACATTATTGTCATGAATGATGACAGAATCTTTAGGTTAAGCTACTCTTATGTTTCTACACTGCATCAGGAATTAGTAAAAACAGGTTCAACTTCCGATAGAGAATAATTTTGCCTTTGTATAAAGACATTTTAGAGCAGCTCCAAGTATCCAGTGTTTTTACAGATAGTTGCTTCCTGAACCTGTGGCCATTTTCTGCATTTGAGAGAGTTTATATATGCGAAGTGTGTTAACTGAAATATTTTTTAGATGAAAACATAAGCAGTATCGCAAAATATTTAAGGAAAGGACTACAAGAGGAAGGAGATGTAAAGAACTTTGTGAATGACATTCATTTCAATTCAATAGTAGTCTGCAGAGCTTTCTGCTGAAATACACAGGTGTTAATGTCACATTCCTTCCATCTTTCTTTTTGGTTTCTTTAGGCAGATCACAACTGACAGGCTTGGTGATCACAAAGAAATTGGATCTGAGTCAGAGTCGGTTTAATATGAATCTTCACTAATGTGAGTTGAGTGAGCGGGACAATTTCCCTACATTAATTGTGCACCGATGATCATCTTGAAATACGTGGCGTCGATCAACAGAATGCTTATGTTATACCATCAAAGTTGCAGCGTGTTTGTTTGCTTGATTGCACTGCAAATGCATTACTGTCATTGTGTGTTTAGCTCATTTTTACAACCTGAGTGCAGAGTCAAAATTATTTTCCACGGAAACCTTAGGTCTGCTCTACAGCTCTTTCGTTTCACCCACCTGTTTGACGTTATAGCCAGCTTTGGCGCTGGTCTCTATGTACATCACACCCAGTTCCCGAGCTTTTTTCTCTGCTGCCTCTACTGACACTTGCCTGCCATAGTCCATAGTGCAGGTGTGGACACAGTTCAAATTAGAATGGATATGAAAAACAAAAGTAGTAATGGGAAATCAAACATAAATCAACAAGAAAATATGATCAAACAGAAAAGCAAAAATGGCACACATTGCTCAACATAATATTTAAATTAATGACAAAGAGAAAACCAAACACAAAAATAACTTAAAAGGTGAAGTCTGAGGGATGAACAAGAGATGTGTTTATCAAACACCTCCAACTGCTGTACCTTTTATCAGCCAAGTCTGTCTTGTTGCCAACCAGCATGATAATGACATCACTTCCTCGCTCTGTTCTGACATCATCTATCCACTTTGAGGTTTGCTGGAAAGAGTTGAGATCTGAAGCACAGAGGGGAAAAAGTCAGGGAAGGAACCATCAAAGGTTTTGTGTTGGAAATGATTGATCGATTGAAACTCAATGTGCACAATCCAAATTTGTCAGTATTCAAATCACACTTGATTCACTTCAAAGCCTTTCTTAGAAGAAAGTGTGCAAGCAGACTGTTAGTATGAAAATCAACAAAACAGAGGACAGTTAAGTTAAAGCACAGGTCATTTTGATGCTTGGTAACAGCTACTTTTCGTTTATTTTTTAAGGAAATAATAAAGAATTATTATTAAGATGAACTGCCATGACCTAGAGCAGCTGGCATATTGTGCTAACTGTGCCCTGGAGGCATAAAATCCCTGCTGACCCAATGAGTGAGGCTCGGACTCACTAGTGATGTCATAGACCACCACAGCAATAGTGGAGTCTCGGATGTAGCTGGGAATGAGGCTGCGGAAGCGCTCCTGCCCTGCCGTATCCCACAGCTGGAGCCGAACCTGAGGGACCAGCCAACCGTGGTGTGCAAAGAAAACAAGGGAAAGAGAAAGGAGGAACAGAGAAAAGAAAAGATATAAAGAGAGGACAGGGCAAGGGAGCAGGGTTAAAAGAAAAGGACAACATCAAAGAAACAAAACATGAAGGAAATGGAGAAATGCATCAACAAAGCCAACCTATTTTTTGCTTATGAACTTTTGCATAGATCATGACCGAAAGATTTTAGTAAATGAGAATCTTTTCCATCTAAAAGGCATTTCTCCATTCCTATTCTCTGAATAACGCTGCTTTCTGCAGGATGCTTTGCAAACGGCACTCCATACATTTAAATATTGCTGGATATGCTTTTAGTCTAAACATCACTTTATGGTTTTAAAATATTCATAAAAAGCCCAAATTGTTTTCATAAAGCTCCAAAAATGTATACTTTGTTATCAATTGAATGCCGTAACATTGTTCGGGATCTGTATGACTTACTTCATTTTGTGTATAGAGTAAGCAGTTTTTTAATCAATACAATGCAAGTTAATGGGGTCATAATAAGTCATACACGTTTGGAGCATCAGTGTGATTTTTTGACTTTATTGAACTTTATATAAAATGCTCAAAATAAACCAGCGCACTTTTAAAGCTACATGAGTGCCATTTACTCAAGCGTACCCAACTTGACCCCGTCACGTGGTGAAGCAGGAGCACTAGCTACCTACTTGCTATATCATACACCACCACTGCTGCTGCTGAGTCTCTGATGTAACTGGGAATGAGGCTACGGAAGCGTTCCTGCCCAGCAGTGTCCCACAGCTGTAGCCGAATCTATGACCATCCATGCAGCACAACAGGCATGGGGACCCATTCAGCACCCAGCCATGGAAGAGAGTGGGGCGAGGTGGACAAAGACACAACCAAACTTAAAAAGGTGAAATCAAAATAAATGACAAACTAATGGCATAAGTGTGATGAGCTACAAGCATGCACAAGGAATTACGCAAATGATAACTGTGATGAATCCGTGACAGAGACAGTAAAATCACCTGATGGACTTTTTTTTTTACAGGTGATATTAGAAAAACGTGAATGACTTGAGCCGGTGTGTGTCAAAACCATATTAATGTACTAACAATGCTTGTCAGTATTTAAACTAAACCAGGCTTTATACAAACATGCTAGCTTTTCAATGAAACAAAAGGCTTGGACACACAGAGACTCCTTGGAAACTATTCTAGAAATCCTACCGTGCGATCTTCCAAGTACATGGTTTTTGACAGAAAGTCTATACCAATAGTTGCCTGTAGAGAGAAACAGTGAGTTAACTTCAACATCCATCATTGAAGGACTTTTTTTTTTTTTGCTTCTGTGGAACACAAAAGGAGATTTTACAAAACGACCATACTGCTCTGCTTCCTTACAATATATGCAATACATGCAAAAATACCATAACATTGTCCTTTTTGCTTGTGCATATTTACACTTTTTTTATTACCACATTCTCCATCAATTTTAAAATCTAATTTGGATCACGTGCATAATATGCAATGTATAAATGTGACTTGTGAGCTACAAACTACATTAACACTTGCAGAGTGCCAAACGCATGTTAAAATCTCCTGTGTGAACAGTATTTTTTAACCAAATTAATACCATTATTTTGCATTTATTGATGCATTAATCTGATTCAAAGTGACAGTAAAGATATTTATAATGTTAAAATAACAAAAAACATAATGATCTTCAATCAGCATATTAAAATGATTTCTGAAGGATCATGAAAAGGCTTAGTGTATGTGAACCTAGACTTCCTAAAGATTAAACAATTATGTTTGTATGACATTATATTGCAATTAAATCTAAGCCTCAAACAGCTGCAGCTGTCATAAAAAAACATGTATTTTAATAAAATATAATGTACATTTTACTATAAAGTTTCATGGTCAACAACAAAACTTATAATATTTTCATTTCAACAGACATTGCTTCTCTGCTGAAAAACTGATTCTGGATGATAACTAGAGAGCTTTACAGCTGTCGGTCATCATATGTTTAGGTTGTATGAAAAATAGGAGTATGACTCCTGTACAAAGTATACTTTTGTATTACAAGGAAGAACATTTATTAGCAAGTGACCCATTTCTTTTAGGCACAGCCACTGATCCAAACCTTCATTTGACAACGTCAACAATACTTTGGACACATATTAAGATGCACAGATGCATGGTAAGAATTGGGCTGTAACAATCACAGCAGGTGTTACCTGATAGGTATTATCGAAGCTGTCATACATAAACCGGGTGATAAGTGAAGTTTTGCCCACTGTGGAGGAAGAGAAAAAAGATCAGGGCCCTCTCTCACAGTGAATACGTCTAAAAACATAGAGTGCTATACAGACAGCATGTTTGATGTTCATATCGAAAGCATAGTCTTAAAGATACTGTGAAGAGGGGAAGGGGATGCGCTGGTCTGTGGGATGAACTGTGATCGCTGTGTTGGCAACATGGGTGTCGCCGTCCTGCTTTGACAGCAACATACCATATCAATAAAGACTAAGAAATGCAGTAACTGTATTTTGCGACAGCTCTCTGCTCGTTTTACGTCCGATTCAGCCATTATGAAAAAAAACGTAGATGTGACGTGGCTGATGTGGCAGTTAAACACCCCTGATGCGGTTTATGATCTCATGATCTTGATAGTCACAGCCGGCTAGTTAGAAACATGCTAACTGCTAACCGCTAGCGACCATCCCTACAACGAATAGTAACCGTTTTATACCTTAAAACAGACTCATTCACGGTTGTAGCGCAAGCTTATTTGCCTTTTATGTGTTAAGCACTAATGATCGATGTGATCACATATAAAAGGCCTTTAAAATGGAAGCTCTCTATTGTGGCTAAGACAACACAAACAAGCTAATACAAGGACTTGACGGCTTCCTTCGATGCCTAATGCGAGAATACATCAACACTGAGGGGAAAGACATACAAATAGCAGGCACTTTGTAGTTTAAAGCAGTTAATAATCGTATGTTGTATCGTTTTCATTAACATTAGTTCTGATACTGCAAGGATGTTCAATGCCACATGATGTCTGCTCGTGTATTGTCCATGACAATCGTTTTCTGTGCATTTAACTGCACGTACACAATCCTGTCCGTACAAACTGTCAGTTCATCATTTGCGTGTTTATTTGGTAACATCTATTTTTCGGTAGCATCCCTTTACCTGGCCTGTCCGTTTCTCTGTCCACGTCTTGCATATCTCAACACTTACCGCTTTGCTCGCCCAAGAAAACCAGCTTAAATTTCCGCAGAGGGTTGCCAAACTCTCCGCCACCGGTCGTAGTAGACATCTTTGTCGAGTAAAATCAACAACAGATATCTAAATATTATTATTTTCTGTGCGCGAACGAAGGACACACTGTACAGTCCAGTGACCGAGCGCCGATAGCTGATGATTCCTGCGTGACAGCGCCTCTTGGCGGCCAGAGAGGGAAGCGCATGGCGCGCTGTGGCCGTGTGTCTCAGCCCCAGTGCTGGAGAGATGCATCCCTATGCTGTCTAGGCTCCAGTCAATGATCGCTGTCTTTGTAGGCAGCTGACTAGGTTTTGAGACACAGACTATGTCTACTGTCACACCTAACAGTTATATAGCATTGAGATTTTCCTTTATATTGTATTGCGCGAGAACTTAATTGACTTGACAATTAATTTTCTTTATATAATTCCTACAATAGCTGTGTTTCGCTAACCTGATTTTACCAAGTGCAACATGTCACTGGGTCAACATCTTTATTGACCCTGGTACAACATTGTGATTAACCATTTTTTGTGAAGTTTAGGCTCACAGTTAAGTGTCTGGGGCTTGTACATCAGCGTCATCTATCATTTCCTCTGATGTAAGGCATTACTCATGGGTAAGGTTAGGTTTAGGTGTAGAGACATGGTCAAAACTGTTTTTGCATGAAAATGTCCCATATGTATATTTTACATTTTCTGTAACCATTTTATATAAAGTTGAACTCACTCTTTTTGGGTAAAATAAGCAAATAATGCATGCATATGATATATATATAAATATAAATATGTATGTAATGTTTGTGTTTGTATATATACATACATACACATACAGGGGCCTGTTCCATAAAGCAAGTTTACCAAATAAGCCAGGCTTATGGCAGATAGTCTGACTTATTTTAATGCAAACTAACTGCCAATAAGTCAGACTAAGTGAAATAAGCAGGGCTTATACTCTATTCTTGGTTTATGGAACAGGCCCCAGGTCTTATGTATTATTTATATCTCATTTGAAGGGTAAAGTATGAAATAGCATATCAGGTTTTGAAATGTTTTATTGAAAATGTACACCATGGAATCTTACTACAGTTAAATATTTCACAAATTTCTGGTATTACAGGGGCGGGGGTAATTGACATTAAGGGGGAAATATGGAAGATGACTAGAAAAATGTAGGCCAGTCTTAATACCCAAAATGTTTCACACAGACAACAGTCACTTGTCAATAATTTCATTAATCATTAAAACAGATCTTGACATTGATACGCAAAATAGGTCCTTATAAATTAAATGTACTGCACATTTGCATGACTGCCTGTACCTCGTAACTGACTTACTTTAAATTAAATGACTGAAAACCCTTGTCATATCTAAATGCAATATTTGGCAAAATGGGAATTGAATGCAACTGCACGTTGTACCAGGAATAAATACATGTACTAAAATAGTCCAAAGAAAGAAGTGTACATATGTCTAAGCAAAGAATAACTCCATATATATAAAACAAAAATATGTTCAGGGCATGCAAAAGAACAGAAGATAAAGAATATAAAAAGTGGCACTGAATGTGACCTACATGGTATTTCTACAGGTGCGTTTTAAGATTATATTTTAAATAAAATATGACTCTATTGCCGCGACTATTTAAGACTTGAAATGTATAGGGCATTACAAAACATACAATACAAACCTCTCAGATTTTGCTTATATTTACCTCATGCTTTCAAATAAAGATTCTCATTAAATTACATCTCGCTTAACAGAAACAATTGGGCCCATTTTCTTTGGATTTTCTCAAAATTCACAGCCAGCGTGTCAAAAGTTTTAAGTCTCATTAAAGATAATCTTACTCATTTTAAAATCACACCCTAAACGAAACATAGTGTTTGCAAATAAGTTAGTATCCGTTCTCTTCTCACAGTTAACGCTGTGTTAATGTTGATGAGGACATGCAGATTCATTCACAAACGCGTGTGTTCATTAAAGAAACACAATGACTGTTTAATTGAACAGATTTGAGACTGCAAGGCAAATATCACAGACATTAAAAAGCTAAACTGAAAAAAAGCATTCGTTTTAGTTCACAGCCTTTCTATTAGAGCTTTAGCTCTGGTGTCACCAGCAAACAATGTCTGTAAAAATACTAATGAGGGACTGCTTAGCATGCCCCAATTAGAAAACAGAGCTAAAAAATACCATGTTAAGCCCACATAAGGCCATGTTCAACAGGGCACACAGCATGAAAGTTAAAAAAAAAAAAAAAGATAAAAAGAAAAAAACTATTAAATAAAATATTCAAACAAGGCTGACGGAGTGAAAAAAAAAAAAAAAAAAAAGACAGGAAGAAGAGTGGACGCTTAGTTCTTGTGGAAGCTGCAATCCCCTCTTCCAACAGGTGGCCAAGACAGAGTTAAAAGAAGCTAGAAGAAGAGAGGAGACAAACGCAGATTAGAGAAAGTATCAAGAGGCTACTAAACTCAACAGCACCAGTGGGAAGACAAGTTTATATCAGTCAACTGGAAACGGGCCAGCCAAAAGCATGAAGCATTCGGGACGTGGGCGCATAGGAACACACCCTGCTTCAAATGCATTGTGCATTAGCTTTTAAATGTGCATGGATTACCTCATCAACTGTGGTCAGCATTAACCTCATCCAAAACTTAGTGAAGAATAAAATAGCTTAACTAGGACAGCAATTATAATGATTGCATTTTCCCTCCCCACCTCCCTGAAGAGGTACACACTTCAAAAGAAATAGTTCACCCCCATAAATATCCTCTCTCTCGCTCTCATGTAGAGGACTTTGTTTCTTCACTTGAATTTAGCATTGCATTACTTGCCCACCATTGGATTCTCTGAAGCGAACGAGAAAAACTTTAACTGATGGACTGGACTGGTGTATATTATTGTGATGTTTTTAAACTCAGTCTGACGGCACCCATCCACTGCATTGGTAAGCCACAGATGTAATGCAGACTCGTCTGATGAAGAAACAAAATCAACATCCTGAATGGTCCGAAATGATTAAAGATTAACATTTTTGGGTGAACTATTCCCTTTAAGCATATTAGTAACAAAGCATCAAAAAAAACAACAATTACAAATAAATAAAAACCACAAACAAGGCAAAAAGCACAGCCTTAAGCAAAGGTTTTGGTGTAACAATGTTAGTAGAAGCTGCAGAAAAAAGCCCAAAAATCAAAATACAAGAGGTAATTTTAGAGAAACGCAGAGGGCTTGGTCCACACTGCCTCCTCTTAGGTACCGGTTAACCAAAGTGTCTGGGCCTGGTCCCTTATCAAAGCCATACTACTCAGTGCAGAGCCAGGGATTACTGCAAAGGAAAGTAAATATACACACGGCAGTGAGCAGGGACACTGGAGGGAGCAAAAGCGTTAATAGATAAATATCAATCACATCAATACCACCTGTTGAAAGACCAGCATCCAGATCTCATAGTCATCCAGCACAGAACCACTTTGATTTTACCGAGCATAAATATCATAGCTTACTTACTACTTGTTAAACTCAAAATGAGTCATTTCCTGCAGTGACTCAGAACACTTGCCAAGACTAAACTTCTTCGTACAAGTTTCTTGTAATGATGTTTATGTAATCTGACTGTGCAAAACACTTCACTTGAGAATACCTGTCAAACCTTCAGAAAATAAATCCACATGCATGATTAGTCATTATATATGCTCGGTTAAGCTTTTAGATGTAATAAATTGAATATTTATAGGGAGGAGCTGAATTTTCACCTATAAAGCAAAGCATAAATTGAAGACAATTCAACACTCATTTATGAATAATAATGCAAATAATAGAACGTAGAACTAATTGTCTGATATTCATACACAATGATTTCCGCACCAGTGTAAAGGTTTGTGAAAGAATGCCCTTTATTACTGATACAAATATCAATCCCTTTGCAATTGGTATTTATTAGAAAGTGTTTTTTTTTGTTTTTTTTTCCAATTTTGTGAAAAATAAAAGTCACAAAATAAAGAGTTATAAAAGGTGCTTACATTTGGACGAGATGTGCGAAGGTTTTTCTAAACTAAATACAAGCATAGCAATAACAGGTTTATAAAAAAAAACATTGAGGTATGGCTACAGATGAGCATCTGTATAACATGCATGAGCTAAAATGAGACAAAACATCATGTTCTGTTAGAAAACCGTAAAAGGTCTAAAACCTCACTGCACTGAAAGCAGCTCATACATCTTCCTATTATACCTCCAATGACAAATATGGTATTAGTAATAGATTTTGTCCCATTTTAACATGTCCACTCTACTGCATACCCACAACTATAGCCACGCATGTTAAAGTTGAATCAAACACTAGTCATGCAGAACAAAGCAATATCATCATGACATCATAACACAGCAAGTAAAACAAGAAACACTGCATGTAAAAATTTTTTTTAAAAGGTGTTAAAGATTCCATTCACAGTTAATATCCCTCCTCAGCTGTGTTATGCATGAAACTGGAAAGGGGGGGGGAGAGAGGGAAGGGGGGAAGAAACGGGAACAGCATGGCTCAGGAACACTGAGGGGGGGGAGAGCTCATTCACAGCGGGCAGGGGGAGCACTTTCTACAGGAATCCTGAACTGGAAACGAGAGAGAAGGAAGATTATTGTCCCCTACAGGTTGCACACTGTTGTATTCACACATTCATTAAAAAAATGAATAAATCAAAAATGTTAGTCGTGCATCTGTTAAAACATTTCAAAGCGGTTGCAGGGGGTGTATGCGGTAAGGCTTAGAACTGTTCTCTCTTTGTCCCAGATAAAATTCATTATATTGTGGCTTCTGTTGTGTTGTGTACATGAACCGGATATCCCAACTTTTAACAATTGTGTTCTTTAAGATGTCTGTGGCAAGGGATGCCTCACTCAACAACCGTATTGTTTTAAGGCCAAGTGGTGGACTAGTGTGACCCAGCTGTAGGAGCCGAGCCATTAAAGGCTCTTTTGTGCAAGACCGTGGAAGAGCAGTGGAGTGCAAACAACAGCAGATCGTTATAGATTCAGATGGCAGATGGCTGCACAACACACAGGGAGAGCAATAAACTCTCGCCCTGGCGCTGGTGACATAATATCCCCTGCTGCAGCCACAAAGACGTTCTTCACATTACCAGCACTTTTAAGCATGAATAGGAAAAGCTGTAATTACTACTGCAGTGCTTTAACACCGCAATTGCAGGATCGGGCTAACTGACCATCATCATTACATGTGTTTCTGTAATTTAGCTCCCTCGCGAATGAGGGTTTGTGCCTTAAGAGATACTTTGAAAGCCTTACCAGCATAAGGTGTCTCATGCAGGACTGGGAGCAGGTGAGGAGTTAACTGGAAAACAGCATGGATGAGACGTACATGACACGTGCACAAACTAGACAAGACACCTTACATGCAACATCAAACAAACAAACAATGAATACTCTACATGCCCTGCTCTGCAAGAGCACTGAGGAAAACTGGACCATTTCTCTGGCTGTCTTGGACATATACACAGGAGTATGTAACATCCCCAGGACAGAGGAGGAAAAAGCAGTAAGAATACTGGATCTGGACAATCTTGCACATGAGGTACTTCAAAAATAAAAAAAGCACCTCCTTTATTACTTGACATAAACAATTAACCGTGTTTCCTCAGTACCTCATTGCTGTGAAAAAAAGTGCTGCCTTGTGAGGACATACAAGAAGCTTAAGGGGGGAAAGGTAAAAAAACGGAATAGGCTGATATGTAAAAAAACAACAACAAAAAAAGTGAACCTTGTCAGTGCAAGTGTCTTCCTCCCATATAACACTCAGATGAATGCAGCAAATCAGCTTGAATACACAATCATGAGTGATTACCAGCAATATCGAAGCAATTTATTTGAGCTCTGATTACCCTTCTTAGATTGGATGTGCATGATCACAATGCAGTAAGCGAATGCAAAATAGTACCGTTAATAATCCAATACCATGAAAAGAAGAATCATATGGAATATATAATTATAGAACTAATATATAGAACTATTTATAAAATACCACACATCGGACTGGGTAACGGAAAGTGATGAAGTGCATATTTTATATGATTATATAGCATGAGTATGTTTACTACTGTCCCCAAGTTTGGGGTGAGATGTTGTTTCAATCATGCTCTTATACTTAACAGGCATGCATTATTTAATTAAAATACAGTGAATACAACAGTGCTGTTAAAATTGATTTTGCGGAAAATGGGATTTTCGACATTTACTTTAAACAAACCTAATCTTTTACGCATCTTTGCTGAACAAAAATAGTTTCTAAAGTGAACAATAGTGTATATGATTAAATTAGAGCTTTCATTTTCATGTCATTGCACTGTCAATGTCATCATTATCTAAATGTAATGGTCCTTGAATTATTACTTGAGCAGTGAAATGCACACACACGTTCTCCTGCATCGTGATCTTCCGGTATCTCCGGAAGGGAAGGTTGTGAGGATTAGGAACTGTGTAGAGGTCAATACTTACTTTTTCCTTTCTTTATCCTTCTTGAGTGTGGCGGAGCTCCCTGCCTGCTGGGTCTGGGCCAGCAGCAGCTCAGCAGCCGTCTTTTTCTGCTTGAAGCCGTTTAGCTCATCATCGAGAGACTTCTTCTTGTCCTCTAGTTTCTTTTTCTCATCCTGGTGAAGCTTCTTGAGGCGATCAAACTTTTCATGAAGCTGTGATGTGAGAAGCATAGTTAGTTACTGTTACACCGCGTCCTAACTACATGCTACACACACTACACGCAACACGACAGAATCAATCAAATATCACAGCCAATCAGAAGTGTGCGTGGGCGGGCTCTCTCTGAAAACGCACTGCTCTCGCAATGAAACGGTTATGTTTCTAATCTAACGTATAAATATTAACCATTTTTAACATCTTTAAATGTACATACTGATAACATCTCTGTTATGGAATAGAGTCGTTGGTTCACAGTTTTAAGGGTAATATTGGCTTTCATTTATTTTCAAAATCTGAGCTAGTCTGTTGTTGCTTTCAATATGGCTACGTTATTTAAACTCATATTGGCCATGTTAAACTTTGGATAATCTCAGGTGGTTATGTGATTTATTCACTGTCATATAGTTTCTATGGTGTTGTTCCAGCCACGATGTCGCTTTTTTTGTTTTAAATAGTGTTGTAGTGTTTTGTAGTTAAATAGTGCATTTGATCGTTTCAGACCAGCTGTACAGCTACTACAGTATACATGCCGTGGCTTTGTATGAGCTGTGGATAACACTGGGACTACGTTACAGAAGTGGTATGATTACAGTCTTCAAACAAACCTCCTTTTCTGCCTCTTTCAGCTCTGCTTCCTTCTCTTTGACTCTCTGGACAAACATCTGCCTCATCTCCTCCTCTTTCTTCTGCAGCTCACCCATGAACTCATTCCTCTTGGCCTCGTATGTTTCCTGGAGGCTGAACACAACAAACCAAACACAAAATAAAAGAGATTTATAAAGGGATTAAAGTTTTACCTTATTATGGATGTTTGAAAATGAGCTTTCCTGCAAAGTGTAACACAGTGAAAGAAAACATCCTGCATCTGAAAGTGCACCATGTATAAAGTTATGGTCTCTCAAAAGAAAGAGTTGACAATCTTTGGAATGAGCTGTTTTTAAAATGAATCCCAAGCCGTTTTATGTCGACCTCAACACGTAACATTAGCATACTGTCCACCCACTTGTTGGTCTTTTCAGGTTGGTCTGAATGGAAAATGCTAATTAATTCTTTTGGAGCTGTAAAAGCTCACTAACACAGATTTAAATGAAATCGACCAATCACTGAAGGGGTTTGAAATAATAAATCCAAATGAATTAACTGTTTTGAGTCGTTGAACAAATAAGGTAAAATGCATATTATAAGAATGTAAACGTGTTTTTTGACCTTGCATGCAAGTCTACCTATCTGAGAATCCCACAACCAAAATAATAACCTTTCATAACTCATAATAAGGGCCCTTTAAGCCACTCGATTTGCTTTTATAATGTCTAAAGTTCTTGGATCTTTTGAGTTTTGTTTACCTTAACTTTCACTAAAGGGTTATGGTAATTTGCTTTTAAGACAAATCAAAATCTTACAGGCATGAGGGTACGTATAAGTAACCCATCCCTTTTACCATTACATTTACCATGCCTGTAAATGCAAACCTTAGATCCGTCCGTCATATGTTGTGGTGAAGATCTTTTTCCAGATCATGCATTGCGATTCACCTGAAGGGTTTGCTGTCAGGGTCCGTGTCTTTGAATCCCATCTCCTCCAGCTTGCAGCGCCGGTATAGCTCATAGTGGCGAGTGTGAGTCTGCTCTCGCAGGTCCTCCATGTTAACCCTGATCAGCATTTCTCTCAGCTTCACGAAATCACAGTGATTCTCATTCTCCACTGAAAAACACAAAATACATCATGTCCAATTGGAAAACTACCGACAGATAAAAAGAGAACAGAATAACCACCTGGTCATGCCATACACATACAGTACATTAATGAGTTAACCTCGAGGTTGGGGTTCGTCTAAGAGTTAAATATCTGGGTAGTTCGTGGAAAAGTTGACATTACACTGTATCAGTAACAGTGGTAAAACAATGGATTTTAAGCATGTGTTTAATTCTTTTAGGTTTACACAAGCTATTTTGTTTGACTTTTACTGAATATTTCAATTTAAAAAGAAAAAAATCTAAAATCTAAAATCTATCTAAAATGTACGTTTTAGCATCTTGATGTTATGAAAAATATGTGACTTAATGGAATTATTTCATTTCATACCACTGATAAAGAACATGACCTCTTCTAACAGTCATTTTGTATAACTCTGACCAGCTGTGATCTTGTATTGTTAACACTACCAACTGCAGCTGTTATTGCAACAGTATAAATAGATTTTTTTTTACATATGCTTAAGAAATCATAAGTGGTGCTTGTCTGTGCCAAATGTCATAGCATTCCCACTTCGGTAGATGATATGCATTTGTATACAAATGCATCTCGTTCTGCATGTTTTTAATACATGTAACGCTGATCATTAACCAAGTAAACTGTGTGCCAGAAATCAGGAGTAAACACTTGACACACAGCAGCAGCAATGCATGAAATCACATGTATCCATATTTTCCTAAGTCATGTCAGCCTTCCATCAGGCTAAATTAAGTAAGAGCATGTGAGCTGCCCTGTGGCTTCATGCGTTCATAAAGAAAGAGATTGAGAAAGAGAGAGATTCAGAGTGATGTCACAGACAGCCTGAAGGCAGTCAGAGCACTGCTGCTATAATGTTACGCATCAAATCACTGCATGCATACCACACGTTAACAAAGACTGACAGGACAAATTGTGAATGAAGCGAGCTGGATTTCTACAGCTTAATAATTACAAATTAAATCAGGATATCTGAAGGATCATGTGACAACATAAATAACTGCAGTAAAGCTTTACAGCAATAAACCGTCTCAGGAATAAATTGTGTATAAAAATATATTTACATTTACATGTACGTATATATTTTTACCATAAAATGATATAGGTTGCACTTAGGGATTGTGATTGTGGTGCCATCAACCAATCACAGCTGTACTGACGTCATTTTCCTGTTGCTCCACAGTGATTAGTCTCTTGGAAATTATAGCTCAGTTTCTCATTCTGACAGCCCTAATACATCAGCATTTTGCTTTAAAAAAATGCAACAGACAGAAAGAGGATGGTGTGTTGAAAGGGAGTAACCGAGCTCAAACTGCAGAAAGGGAGGGACGGGATGGGTTTGGATGTCCTGAACAAAGAGGCCAGAGCCAAACGGGGAAGAGGCTTAGTGTGTCATTTCCTCTAGAAGACGTGAACAGCACTTACCCTGGACGGTTCCCCAAGGGTACTGGCGTGCTCGCACCATCTTGTTCCCGATCTTCACTTCCTCAGTGCTTCCCACCACTGCAAAAGGCAAATGACCCTGTATAGAACAGAAAAAAAAACCCCACAAACAAATAATTTAACAGAAATACACCAGTCTATTTTAAGTTCTGACAGTAACAGACGTGATTATGCAACATTTAAACCCATTTAATTAACAAATACATGCTGTTCTGTGTAACTTTCTAGAATCCTGAAAAAACTATTACACAAAAATATTAAAAGCAGAAGCTGTTTTTAACAATGATAATAATAATAAAAAATTGTGCATCAAATCAACATATTAGAATAATTTCTGAAGGAACGTGTGACTTTAAAACTCTTGATTTCTGAACAGCAGTTCATAATTGTCGATTATTCCTTTGAACTTATAATTGTGATTATTAATTATGAGTATCAGAATTTACACTAAATGATGTTAATACCATTGTTTGGAGTAACTGCATTAACACGTGCTGAAAACACTTTATAAACACAAACCTTAATTGCTTTTCTTCAGTATTTGGAATTAAATATCAATTATACATTGGATTGGTTTTTCTATAAATAAAAATGAATGAATGCTATTATGATGTTATTCAACAACTAACATTAAAACAATGGAAACACCCTTAAAATAACATGTAGACAGAAAACATGGACTTTATTTAATAGCCACTTTGAACAATTACATAATTGTGGCATCTTTATTTGTATGTGCGATAAGAAAATCTATTAATTGCACAGCCCTAAATCTGTCAGTCGGTACGGAGACCGCTAACACAGAGGAATAAAACAGCACCCTCCTCTCTACTTAAGTACTACGTCTCATAGTGGTGAAACCCTCATAAAGAAATTAGCTTATTAAGATTTACTAGACAAGAATGGCCTTTAAAACCACTGAGAAACGTCCCACTTGAAATGAGTAGGAAGGGACCTGAGGTCAGCTATCTTGGTCTCCACAGTAACCCCGCAGGCACAGCCTGTGTGCTCAATTGACATTCATTTATTCAGCCTGCTCTATACGAGCCCGTCTATCTTACAGTAAAAACATGCTGTTGTGAGAGTCCACTGAAGAAGAATGTCTCTCCTATTGTAGTGTCATTTCCTGTGAGCAAACACAAGCAGGAAAGCTGGACACCATATGGACTCCTTCTCACTTAAACTGTTGAACTGTGATGTGAAATGAGAACTAAATATGGCTGTGTTGTCTCCAAACAGAACAGGACACGTAAAAAAGGATTTTAAGTGGAGGAGAAATGCAATATTCTTAATCTTATCTTTCCAATCAAATAATATAAAGTAAGTTTGTTTTTGTTCTCAGCACATAACTCGATTTTAGATGTAGAAACATAAAAGCAAAACCTTTTCTCAAATAACTGCACAATTTTAGGTATCAGGCATACCAGAAACACATACAATATGTGAGGAGTTACACATCCAACCCCTATACTTTAGGGTTAGAGGCCTACTTTTAATATAGGCAATATTAATAACAATTATCCCATAGGCATTAAACAAACATTGCGTTTAGTGGATGTAACAATAAGAACTAAACTTTAAAAATAAATAAATAAAAATCACATTTTCATCTTCCTGAAAACCAAAAAATAAATTACATTTCATTACAACCAATTACAATTTACTTACTAATTACAAGTTTCTACCCCAGTTTAATTTGTTGTGAAATTTAAATGAATTATTTTAAATACACTTTAAATAAGAAAGTCATTATGAAATATTGAAAGACTATTGAAGATATTGGGAAAAAAATAGTACGTTTTATTTTTAGTAATATGTAATTTTTTAATAGACTTTTTCAATTATTTGACAATTATCAAATAATTTATCCATGTGCTCAAACATAAACCACATGGTCTAAAGGCATCATCGAAGAAGCTCTAATTATGTGACACCTTCATGCTCAATGATTCTGAGCCTTCAAAACGGGTTTGGCTGAAAAATAACATTTTTACTTACATTCATGGTTGAGTTGATTTCTGCCACAGTCTCGTCGTCCGTAGGAAACTGGTAGATCTGGACGCCATTGCTCACCAATTCACTTGTGATCTTAATTTTGAACTTAGCAAGTTCACTCTTTGAGATGGCATCTGATTTGGCGATGATGGGGATGATATTCACCTGTACATAAGAGAAAGACTTTTAGTAGGCATTTGGGAATAATCAGAAATGAAACCCATTTATCTACACATGAATTTAGACGACAATCAAACTGCATATAAAGCCCCAAACAACTCTAGTGAGTAAATATATTCATTTTTCCTAAATATAGATGTAAGCAACCTCAGAACATCTGGCTAAGTCCAGATAAATATAGATACTCAGATTCTCTCCTCTTATGCCCCAGCAAACTGAATAAATGGCACACAGAGTGCTGAAAAAGACCGCTGCAGACACAAATACACATCTTTTTAAATATTTAACTAGAGGCATCTAATGCAATTAAAATTAACTCCATAGAATGCAGTAAATGCTTACATAAGCTCAACATGCTCACATCTGACTGTGCCTCAAACTGGAACAGACTTAAGCATATGCAGCTATTTGATATTCACTTTGAAACCGATTCAGAGAGGACATTCACGTCTCCATTCATGTTCCCTTTATATTATATAAAAATGGCCTGGATGTTCTTTAAAAAAAGTCTTTTGTGTTCCACAAACGAAAGACAGTTTTGGAACAACTTTACAAATTTTTATTTTTGGATGAATTATTCCTTTAATCTCAGGTCTCACGGGGAATCTGAACTAACTATACAGAATAAGTGCTAACCATGCTAATGGGGGGATAATCAAACACCCCTCCTCCACTCATGACTCTCTCTGTCTATCTAGTGCACATATGGAGTGCTCTGATCCCACTCACTCAGTTTTTACACTCCCTGCCTCCCACACCACCATCTAAATACTATTCCCAGTAGACTGGCCACTAGCTTTACACTTTGTCAGTTTCCTGTAATTTACTACTGATGAATTGTGCGGTTCAAACAGGTGCTTTAAATAAAGGTTTAGCCACGGTCCGAGTACACAGGCGTCTCTTCTTAAGCATACGAGGCAACTGTTAGGCTCAGCTTCAGATCTAAGAGAGCATCTTTGTTCAGGGAGTCTGTGCAGCGCAGAGGGAGATGAAAGAGAATGCAGTATTACACAGCTGACCTTCACTGACTCCAATGTTATTAAAGATGGCATTGCCATCAGCTGAATGCCTAATAACCAACATCAACCATGCTGTACAGTGAAACAGTAAATAACGCTAAGCCAGATGTATGGAGCAGATGCTATTTTTTTCAGTTCTAGAAAACACAAGTTATGTAGAAATATATAAATAAATTTCATCACTAACCTTACTGTCCAACTTCTTCATAGTAACCAGGTCGAGGGACTTAAGCGAGTGTCCAGTAGGAGCGATGAAATACAGACAGGCGTGGATCCGTGTATCATGATAACTGTGTAGGGTGCGTTTAATCTTTAGCTCCTCCTGAAGGTATGCTTCAAACTGAGTGTCGATAAACTCCACAATAGATTTGTAACTGCAAGTTGAACAATGAATGAAAGGGAAATCATCATTTGTGGCCAAAAAAACCCAAATTAAACTAACTTAACATACACTTAAGTAAGATTAGTGTAGAGCTTAAAGCTTCAGGCTTACGACAGAACTGTAATAAAACTCTTTGAGCTTTGAGAAGAAAAGGTACTGGTTCAGGCATCTATAAACAGTTGGATAGCTCAAGACTCACAGAAGTGCATCTGCAGGCAAAATAAGCTTGTCACAACATTCAGCTTAATAACATGCTGTTTCAGTCAAATCTGAATGCTATAAAAATCCTTCAACTGGCACTTTCTTGGCTTACGGCATCAGAAACCTGAAAGTGGGGTTATATCTGGTTTCCTGATACCATACACACTTTATATTATAATGAGCTCTGCATGCAAAAGTGTCACATAACAGAGATCAAGAAAAGCAGGAACAACAGAATTCCTTTTTGAATTTTTTCTTATAAACATTAAACAAAGACTCTGAAGTCCCAAAATAAACAGGGCATCAGCGGCAGTGAATCCTCTGTAGAATCTTTTCTTTATTTTTTTTGGAGTTGTACAACAATAAATGATTACGTTTTACTTATAAATTAAAAGTCAGTAAGTGAAAGCAGGGCTCTAGAGTGCAACCAATTTGGTCACACGTGCGACCTATTTTCTCAATGGTGAGGTCACACTGGTGTAACCAGCTATTCGAGGGGAATAAAAATCTCCCTGTGGTTCAACAGACACACATTAAAGTGCCCCTATTAAGCCATTTTAAAAGGTTGCTAATATTGCGTTATAAGTCTCTTAAAACCGGTTTACATGTACTGTACGCAAGGTCAAAAAACACTTTTGTTTTTTTTAAAAATAGATTTAATTTTACCCCATTTCTAAATGATTCGTAAACGACTCGTGTGAAGCAGTTCAAAGACTCAGTCTGTGTAAACCCTGCCTCCCCACAAGCACTCAGTGCTGTGATTGGTCAGATGGCGCAGTCCTTTATGATTGGTCTACTGCTACAGCGTGTGTCAGAAAACGAAACGGCCATCGTCATAACTAAACGACAGCGCAGGATACAGCGTCTTCTTGACATGATGTAATCCACATGGAAATTGTACTGTTTGTGAGCGGGCAGGTTGGTTGTGATGTAGAATGTGGGAGGATGCAAATATGTTACTTCGTGACGTGTGACCACAACAGAAAAAGATTCTAATTGCTGACGACTCGTTTAGGCGAATGTTAGCCGAGTCTTTTTTTTTGATCAACAAAAACTTCATTTATCGTGCACTGTCGGCGTCAAGACTTTGCAGATAGTTTATGTTCACATACAGCTACATGACACACTGAATCATATTTGAAAGGCATAATATAGAGCACTTTAAGGCCGGGACACACTAAGCCAACGCAATTTGTTGCACCGGTGTAGACACGGTATTAGTTACCCATTTACAAATCAATATTGGCTATATGAAATTTTAGGCGCGCCAGTGTAGCTAGCACAAAAAGTTAGTCTAGAGCAGTGGTTCCCAACCTTTTTTAACTCACGGCCCACACAGCCAAACACATATGTTTCCGCGGCCCACTGCAAAAGAAT
>JAUCMT010000026.1:17292362-17318166 GCA_032357475.1 Enteromius thamalakanensis
TTGTACCTACCACAGGCACAAGACTTAGCTAGAATTTCAAAAACAGACTTTCTAAGTGAGGGGACGGCATCATTTCCTCCCAGCATACTGTTGATTTCACAAACCATTTAAAATATTAATATTGAAAACTAACTGCTGCATCACACCACGTTTTTGTAAAAGACGATGATCAAGAACTGGATGATAAATAAACTATTTTTTTTTTCTCTTGCAGTCCAAAACAAACTTAAATGTAAATATAAGCGAACATATAACACATTTTAACTCTACAGAAACTATTTTTTCATTAAATGTTACCAGTTGAAACAGCTATTCCAGGATTTGTACCTGACATACAGGTATAGCCCAGATCTCACTCAACTATTAAACTAAAAAACACACAAGGGTCAACCTGCACACTGCTTCTGTCGGACTCAGCATTGTACCGTTTAAACAAGTCTGGCCTCCTCTACCCACTTTTGATTACTCAAAACACATTGCTGCTTTGTGTGAACACTTTGTTATACATTTTAGCACAACCCAACGTTAAACAACACTGAACTGAAATACACACACCAGCGCTAGTCCAAACTACAACAGTAAACACCACCTGGAACCAAGAGACAAATTCAGCTGGCAGAGTCTGTCTACTAAACCAACACACATGCACACACCTTGACTGACTCCCACGACATTTTCATCATCTCAATATAACACACAGGAACAAATTTGATGACACAGGTTAGCTTATTTCCCTTAGCTAGATGTATTATATTTTACTGACCAGCTCAAATGGCATGCAAAACTGCATTGTCTGAAACTTATTTCCCCTATTTTTGGAGAGTTAGAACAGATAAGGTCTAACCAGTTAGCAAGCCACACATGAAATCAGGGTATGAAACCGAAAGTTCCTGCAACTGCTCTCCATCAGTGCACCAGTATTTAGTAAGTGGGTCACAGGACTGAATCAGTATCCATTCACAGTGAAGGGGTGTGACATACACTGAACCAAACAGTGAGTTTCACCCCAAAGAAAAAAAGGAGCTCCCACAATGATGCACTCACCCACGCAGAGGATATTAAAGCAGAAGCCATGGTTGACGGACTTGTTGACCAGCTGGTCCGGCATGCTGTCGAAGCCAACATGACCAGAGAGTGGGACGGCACGTGCACCTTCTCCCTAAAATGAAATAAAAGAAACAGGCATGATGACTTCCACCAAAAGAGATCATTTGTGCACTAATGGAAGCACAATCAAATTTATGAGGCCACGGTCACACTGTCAAATCACTAAGTAAAAGTGCATAACATGCACCTTATTGTAACACCATGGCACAGATCTTAAAGGTTCAGCTCCGTGCACTTCCTCTTTCCTGTCTGATCTCAACTGTCGAAACCACATTCAGGCAAACAGACACGTAAACCTTTTTGCAGTCGCAGACAAATGAGACTGTAATCATGTAACGCAGATACCTATGAAGCAAAGCGGTTGTAAATAACATAACACAAACGTCAAATATAGGCCATATGATTCTTCAGCACTTCCTCTACCATTGTTCACACAGGTCTGCCACCTGGCCTGCCAAAACTCTGGCAGAAAAGGCTTTCTGCCCACATATCCTTTGGTGTGTGGGTGTCTGCATAAGTGTGACCTATGCGATGAGCCGAGTAAACGTGCCAAATCGTTCGATTTCTGCTAAAATAATACCAATGAAGAGTGAGCATTCAATCAGCACAAGTGATTATAAATGACCATTATCCAAAAAGAAGCATTAAGTTAAACTGCAATATAAGGTAATCAAAAGTGAGAACCAATCAGCACAGATCGCTTCTGTTATGAGGATTACTGAGAAATAACAGCGACTCTAAAATGCACATTTCATTAACTACAAAACAGGCAACTAGGAGAAGTCAGACTGTGAGAGCATCTTATTGACTGAACAAACAAGTCACAATCTGACTCACATGTGCAACATTCCCAAACCAGACAACTGTAAGGAGTCCGAATGGGGTCATCAGGACTGAAACACAATACTGGCTGCTCTATAACCAGAACATACTGGATCAAACCCTTGGTTTGAGTAGTGTAGACGATATTTATGATATCTAACGTAACAGATATTGGCCTCAGACTCGTGCCTGCTGCCTCATGTTAGCTACGTATTCACAACAGAGACGTCAGAATGACCAGAACACAAGCGGCTACAAAACGCATCCGAAATTGTTTTATATCTATTATTGTATTGTTGACATTAAACGTACGAAATACTTGATGAAAGACAACGCCCAGCTTGCTGAGGGAACGCAAGGATGCTAATGCAATTAAATATAACGGTACTAACGTTAGACGCGCTCGGCTTACATGGGTTTTATAATACAGAGACGCTCGATATTTATTTACACGTTTTACAACGATTTAATCGTTGTTTCTGTAACGTTAGACCCATCAGCCGCGGTCACTTCAAACCGTGATGTTCATTCGCTGTTGGCCCTCAACATTTGTTAGCCATTTCCCTCAAAACAGCTGCATGGATATAGCTATATGCACGCATTAATGTGCTTGTATATATTCAAACGGTGGACACAAACAATAACAGACGTTTAACGGTAGATACTGTATGATTAATCAGCTTGTTGATAATGGATCATCGCGTTCACGGATAAATGAAAATCGAAACCTATTTCATACTACGATTTGTCACACCCACTAAAAATATCTGTCACCGATCGCCAGTCTAGTTTGGTAAATCGAAAGCGCGTTTTTATAATTAAACAGTGCTCTTACCGCTTGTCGAGCTATCTCAGTGGCCGCCATGGTTCTCTCCTGCATCAGCCCTTCACAGGAAACTGCAGCGCGCGCACGCGAAGAGAAGCTACAGCGCCGAACTCAGATACGATGGACTGTACCATTCATGACTGAGACCAGTAGTCTGTTAATTTTGTAATTGCACATGTTTTCATTAGAATTATATACGAATTAACTTATAACTTATTTGATAATTACAACACTAAAAGTCATCCGATAAGCAAAATATCGCAACCCCAATCAACACGACCCCCATTCCATTAAATGGTATAGTCCTTTTCGTGCTAAAAAGCATATTTCTACAGGTCTAACCACAGTAAAGGATGCTGAATGGCCCAAACGTGTCAGAATATGTTTTAAATAATCAACACATCAATATGTTAATATTATAAAGCAAATATGCAATGTAGGTCTAACTTAAAAGTTTAATAGTAATATTCCAAAGTACGTTTAAACATATTTGAATATCATTACAATATTAAAATCAGTCATTGCTTTTTTTGCATTGGCATTTGACTCAATTACAATATATTAAATGTTATTTTTAATATTATATTCGTATGGTAGCCACTGGAAGGTTTGTTTGTTTGGAAAACTGGCATAACATTTCATAAGGACGACCTTCTTCATAGTAGATCACATTAAAAATATAAATATATATGTATATATATAAATCTCTCCCTTTCTCTCTCTCTCTCTCTCTCTCTCTCTCTCTCTCACTCTCACTCTCTCTCTATATATATATATTGCCGCATTCTCTCGGTTCTATCAACAAATGAATAGTTGCAAATGTCGTGGGCTTGAATACAAGTGCTGATTTAGTCAGTGGTATCTGAACTTTAGACTTTATCGAGGGGAGGGTTTGCACGTCGGAAATGGCACTGTGAGGAAAACACAGCCGAAGAGTTTCGGTTAGCTTTCATAAAACATTGTCTACTTCTCAGAAAGGAGAAACTAAGCGCTCAGATGTTTATGGAGCCCTAACCAGCAGGAAATTATTAGCTTGAGACTATAGACAGCTTGAGTTACATGGACGATGGAGGAATAGCCTTTGAAGAGCTGTGCGTACAACAGGTGATACAGCACCGGATGGGTTTTACCTGAGAGACAGGTATTTACTCACATTCGTCAATAAAACTTTACGAGAACATTAAAGTTATTCTGTTTGATGTAATGTAGACCTTTTAGACATTAATCAGACGTAAATCAACTTAATGTAAGAAAACGTAAAAGGCAAAACTACGAGTAAAAGATTTAAAAAATACACTTGTGATAATGTAAAATAATAATTAGTGAGAATTAGTGAGAATGTTTTGGTTGCAAAAAGAGGAACAGGAATAAGGAAGAAGCACGTGTCTGTCCCCAGAGAGAAAACTAAATGAGTCGTGTTGTTTTCCTATTTAAATATATATATATATATATATATAAAAAGACTGCGCTATTGATCCTTGCATTAATTGATGATTTTATTTAATCCACGCACGGGCTAATATAGCGCATTCCTTTCCTCCAACCAGATTTCAACATTTATAGAAGTGACTGTGGTCTTCTCTGGTTATGTAAGCCTCTTCAATTTGGATCTTATCAAAGTAAATCGCTTCCCAGGGATCCGCCGGTATGTATGAGGGGCCCATCAGCTCTGAGGAACATTTTAATGACCCTATGGGAGAAGCAGCACTGCCCTCAAAAGAACCAAAAGACTCGGACTGTGAAGATTCAGGCAACAGTATAAGTAATGCGGATTCCCCTAAAAGCAAGCTAACAAGCCAGTTCCGCTCGAATCTTGAGGAGCGACTGTCAAGGCATGGGGCTCGCCCCGCGTCTCCAGTGTTTAGCGCCTCCTCGCGCAGATCCAGATTTCAGAAACAGCTGGAGGAGTCGGGCAGCAGCGCCTCCCGCAGACTGTCAGTGGACGCGTCGGAGAAGGGCTCCCTCACCCCCGCTATGCGAAAGAAGTATCTGAAAGAGTTGTTTTTGAATAATAAATCTGGACTGTCGAGCATTTTATCATCTAAACACATATCGTCAGAAGAATCGTATGGAGACAGTTTGAACAGCGGCGCGCTCTGGGCTTTGGATCCTATGGAGCACGCGTGGATGCTTTCTGTTGTGGATGGAAATTATGACACTATGCTGGAATTTCTCGCTGAAGATCCCAGTTTGTTGAGCAGAAAAGACTTTGTCAGTGGGTTTACGGCTCTCCACTGGTTGGCCAAAAACGGGAAGGACGAGACACTGATTCAGCTTCTCAGGCATGCAGAAAAAGAGGGGCTGTCAGTGAATGTGAACTTGAGAGGCAGTGGAGGTCTGACGCCTCTTCATGTGGCTGCCATGCATAACCAGTACACGGTCGTGAAGGCATTGGTTGGGGCGTTTAGTGCTAATATAGACGTCATGGACTACAGTGGGAAAAGAGCATGGCAGTATCTCAAAGGCAACACACCGAGAGAAATGAAGGAGCTTCTTGGAGCTTGGGATGATGAACACTCTGTAGGGTGCTTGAATATGAATAACAGTGCGAGTCCAGCACAGTCAGCTGAGGAACATACTCAAGAAAGTAGAGTTGAGGTGGACAGTTCAGGAGGAATCACACGCCAGCGATTCTCAACCTTTAGGAGGCTATTATATAGTGTTGGTCTGCTTGAAAAGATCTGAGACTTTACCAAAATCATGTTTCGATGTTTTACACTTGAAACGTACTCTTTTAAGAGTAATACAACTTGTGTTTAATGTGACAATTGCTTAACCTTTTAACACTGCTGGGAATTATATGAACTTTAATCTTTTTAATAAACCAAGCTGCAAGGAATTTCTCAACAGTGTTTTGTTTATACTGTCCAAATTAGGTCCAGGAGGAGGGCTGCAGAGTCGTTCTCTAACCCTAATTAAACACACCTGAAGCAGCTAATCAAGCTCTTACTAGAAGCTTCCTTTACAGGTGTGTTGAGGCAATATGGAGCTAAACTCTGCCAGACAACAGCCTGTTCCATAAAACAAGTTTACCAAATAAGCCAGGCTTATTTTGGTTAGTCTGACTTATAGCCAGTTAATTTGTATTAAAATAAGTCAGACTATCTGCCATAAGCCTGGCTAATTTGGTAAACTTGTTTTATGAAACAGGCCCCAGGACAGAGTTTGGTTTATACACTCCTTACTCAAATTTAATTAATTTTTATAATAACACTCAAGTTACTTGCTTTCAACCATTAAAATACAGTAATAACACAGTACAAAGCGATACAAAAATGTAACCAAATTGACTTAAACATGTGGCAAATGGGCCAAGGGGGAGAAATGTCAACATAGAAAACAATTTTTTATATCGCTCGTCAACCCACTTATTATTCAAAATACATCTGAAGTTAAATATTGAAGTCAGGTAATCCAAATGAAGAAATAAACAGAAATACGGTTTAATTTTTGGGATTTGCACATGGGTAACCTTATGACTTTAAAACCTTTCGCCTCAAATTAACCTCAAGACATTTGTGGGTAAAGAATTCATATATATAAACCTCTCAATCAAACTGCAGCTGGATTTTTTGATAAGGGCATAACAAAAAAATTATATTTTACGAATAAACTTTATATAAATAAATTTGTGTGTGTATTTGAGCATTAAAGCTCAATGAAAGCCAGTAAAATTGTTTATTAGCACCAAATTTGTTTTTGTGCACAACATTGCAAATCCAGCCATTGGAGAATGTCAACTTTGCCATTTCACAAAAAGGAGACGACAAATACTTCTGGTTTGATGACAGATCTTTTATTGTTCAGCAAGGACATAACCAGAATATCTGTACAAAAGAAAGACCGCTGTTCCAGATAGCATGGCTCCTCTCCAGCTCTGGACGAGTTGGTGGTCCTGGCAGAGAACAGACGAAGGGGGGGAAGCCGAAGTAAACTGTGTTTACAAGCCCAGCTTGGTCCTTCTCCAGTGTCTCCTCTTGGAGTTGTACCTGTGAAGATATTTGCCAAGGTAAAGCATCACAGAGGCAAACACCCATTAAAATCAAATACACATATACCTTTGTAGTAAACAGCATCGCTCAACAACTACTAACAGTGCAGACAAGAAATTCATAAATAAGAGGGTTTATAAAGAATACAAAATAGCCCATCAAGCAAATATCAGTAGGTCTCAAAACATACAGATTTTACTTTAACGCAATACACTTTAATACAATGAAACGTGTCTCCACCACAGAGCATTCACACGTCATACTGGACATGACAGTATTCATAACTCCACAGCAGAAGGATGCTCTCAGCAGGAATAATGACAGTACTCCCACAAAATTTAGTACTGCAATTGCGTCCTGCTTTAGTTAGCCAATATAAACTACAGGAGCAGAAACAAGCACTGCTATAGCAATGTAGGCGCGGGATTACTTCAGCAGTGTTCATACCTGATCTTGTTGCCAGTTTTCATCCTAATCCACTGTGGGATCGGCCTGTTCTGCTTCTGCTTCTTGGCGAGGAAGCGTTTGATTCTGAAAGTCTTATGCGACGCCTGCAACACAAAATTGAGACACACCGTCAGACTCTGTAATGGCTCGCGCTTGTCATCCTTCACCAGGGATCTTATAACTCTCCGAGCACCAATCTGTAAAATACTAAATCCATCTAACTAAATACTTAGAGTACAATACTAAAACAAATAGATTCACAGAACAACAACTACCTGTTTAAGGATGTTTTAGGATCTTCACTTACCATTCCGGAGACCGCTATCCGTTCACCACTATGGCGGTAGTCGAAGAGAAGGAACCATGGGTAAAGCAAGCATTGTATATCCGAGTCACGAGCCGGGCCACTCCTCACGTCACAGCGACACCCAGCGGCTCCACGCATCACAAGCGACTGGGTGTAATTCGCTTATTGCATTCAATTCTGTACAGCAACAAAACCTGTGACTTTTTAGTTTGGGCTGCCTCTAGTTCTAATACCTGTTTTACAGAAACAATCTGAAAATAAAAGCAGGTTTTGGTTTTTAAAAGACAAAAACATTACCTTAGTTAATGCTTAACCCATATTAAAATAATTTATAGATCACTATTGATTAAAATACTGTATCAATTAAATACACTAAGAAAAAGGGGGAAATTACTTCCTTTCGAGCAATTAATTTTTTTGAAAATATTTTTATTATTTCTTTGTACAGCTAACAATCAAATATTGTAACTTATGAGTATTCAGGAATATCATTCTCATAAAATGACATTAAGGCTTTTAATGGATAACGTAACCATAAAACTATTAACTTAAAAGTCATAGCTATAACTTAAATATTAAAATGTAAAAAGGTGACACAATTGCAATTTATTAACAATCTCAAAGAAATGTATTTTAAAAATTACACTTTTAAATAAAGGACACCCATTTCAAGAAATTAAAATAATAAAAATTTTTTACATGTATTTGCCATGCTAATGGCTATATTCATGGCAAAAATAAAAAATCTCAATTTTACAATTCAATTATTTATATATATATATATATTATATATAATTTTAAATTATATCATATCAACCCCATAGTCATTATATAAATAAACAAGTACAAATATATAAAGAATATCCTTTTTGACCTAAGAAATGTAATAGACAAATAAAACAAAATACTACAAGTAACACATAGGTTGTTCATTTATTGTTTTATTTTTGGATTTCTCTTGACATTTTGACAAAGCTGCAACTATAAAAAGGAAAACAAGCTGTGTTTTGAGTTAAGGATTAGATACAATGGAGCATACAATTGGATGACAGCACAGTTTCCAAACCAAGCTAACCAGAAGTTGCATTTTCTGAGTGATAAGATATGCTTCAATTTCAAAACTATAAAAGGCCACATCTGTTTTTTGCATATAATTTAGTCATCTTGCAGAAAAGAACTGACAGTTATCAAGGCATCAGCATTATGAAGCATGAGTCTTTTTCCACCTGACCAATTCCTAATCAGGACAGAAAAATCATAGATCAACAGTTGCAGGCTACATCCATGCTCAAAGAACACCAACATCCCACTGATTGTCTGAAGTGATAGCAGGTTTTGGGTAAGGCGCAGAAGATTGTTCTAAAACGGAACAGTGAGAAATCGTAAGCAAGCTGGATCAGACCTTCTTATAAACTATGAAACAGAAAAGCATGTGAAGTAAAACACGTTTGGCTGTGTACCAAAAGTAAGGTCACTTTGAATTATCGTGGTCCAATTGCTTTGGCTTCTCTCATGATTAAGGCCCGTTTCTCAAGTCTAACCGTCGGTTAGGACTTGCCTTGCTCATGAAACTTTGGGGGGCTCATTCAGGCACTGGAGGGCAACCGGTATGTGCTCTCATGTCATTGACAGAGAGTTGTTTTTTTATGTAGGGGGGGGGGGGGGTTTCTTTTGATGGCAGCACCATATTTCTGAAGTGATTAGAACAACAGAGCCCCTCCTCTCTCGAGACATCATGTCTAGCCCGCACAGAGCACCGTTTCCTCACTCAGCAGCTTTCTCTTGAGTGTTCTTGGACTCCCGCTCAGCTCTCTTCTCTGCTGCCGGTCCATCTTCTCCTGGTCCTCCTCCGCCCCGGTTACGGCTCCTTGCCCCGGGCTGGTACAGCTGAATTGCAGGACGATCCTATATTACGAGCAATACGTGAAATGCAAATTATACACATTTCATAAAATGTTTTTACAACCTATTATACACTTATGCTCATCCACATATGCTCATGCTGCACTTTTTAAATCAAAAATATACTAAAAGTAGAATTATTGTGAATTATTATAATAATGAATACAACAATCAAACGAACAGCATCGACTTTAAAGGTCAACCCTACAGTTTAGAAAAGAAGTTTGACAATTTCCACAAGAATAATATTAAACAGCACAACTGTTATTATATTATACATTATATTAAAAAATATTTCTTTATATTGTGTATTATTTTAAGCAGCAAATAAGCATATTAGATTTTCTGAAGCTTTATGTGACACTGAAGACTGAAAATTCGGCTTTGCCATCACAGGAATAAATGACATTTCATTTGCTAGAATAAGAAAAAAAAAATGTAAATTGTAATATTTCACAATTACTTTTCATTGCATATTTGATCAAATAAATGCAGCCCTGGCGAGGACAAGACTTCTTTCAAAAACATTAAAAAGAAATCTTAATTATTTCTTAATTATTTCAAACATGTGACTGATAATGCACCTTGTTTCTCAGACGGTCTTTTTTGGCACTGTCCTCTTTTTTGTCCCTCAATGGCTTTTCAGAGCGAGAATTAACGGAGGACTCTCCACTGTTTTCGTTCTTTCTTTTCTCCCAAACACGCTCCTTGTCCTTCTTCCCGTCCTCGTCTCTCTTTTTGTAGGTGTGTTCTCCATCGTGACGTTCCCTTTTCCTCCGTTCTTCATCCTGTCTTCTCATTCGTTCTTTTTCTTTCTGCCTTCTCTCTCTCTCTCTGTCCCGGTCTCGCTCTCCATCACGATCTCTGTAATTTTTATGCCCACTATCCTCTGACCTGCGTACCAAAGCATATTGACATCACAATATAAGATCAGACCTGAAAAGTAAAATATGTCCTGAGCAAGTGTAACCAGCTTACTTTCCCCCCTTCTCCTCTCTGTGTTCGCCATTCTGACGCTTCTTTGTGTCTCCTCCTATAGGAGGTCGATCTTCCTTCTGTCTCTCTCGGTCTTGTTTCCTGGGCTTATCCTTTGGCTTCTCAGTATCACCATCATCTGCTTTCTCTGTTTTTTTCAAGAGCTGAAAAACAAAACATGGTTGAATATTAAAAAGCTGGGATCAGTAAGAAAAACAGTTAAAAGTAAAAGCTATTAGACATGCATGCATTCAACTGATCAAAAGTGTTAGTAAGGACATTTATAATGTTACAAAAGTTTGCAATCTCAACTGTTGCTTTTTTTTTTACTTTACATTCGTGAAAGACTACTGAAAAAATGCATCATGTCTTTCGCAAAAACATTCGTTAACAATTATAATGAAGAAATCTGCATATTTTAAATATTTCTGAATAATCATATGACACTGAATACTGGAGTGATGACTTTACAGGAATACATTTTTAAATAAATTTAAATAGAAAAGTTATTTTAAAGTACAAATATATTTTACAATATTAACGTTTTGTATTTTTAAACATAAATAATAATAAAAAAAAAATCTTCTGTATATGAAATTTTTAGTAATCAAACTTAGTAATGAAATTAATCAAGTACCTTGATTTTTGGCAGTTCATCCTTAGGTTGGTCCTTATCCTTATCAGATGCTTTTTCCCCTTTTTTCAGTTTCTCAGCCTCTTTTCTTTTTCTTCTGTCCTCCTCTCTCCATTTACGCCGTTCTTCATCTCGCAGGCGTTTACGTTCTAGTTCTCTCCGTCTCCTCTCTTCTTTCTTCTCTTCTCTAATCCTCTGGGGAGGACAAGATGAGAGAGCATGAATACAATACACATACAGTATGGCATACTATATTTTAATGTATAATAAATATATTATATAAATTGAGATAACGAAGAAAGCATTTCAATCAGTACAAAGTGCACCCCAACTTTACCTGTTTATTCTTGAGGAAGTCCAAGAGAGGTGTTGTTTTTTTAGCTGGGGAAAGAACATTTTAGATGATTATGTCAAATGAAGAGTGCAAACTATTTAAAACTGTTTTGAGCTCAAACTCACAGCTGAGTTCCTTGGTCTTGGCCTCTATTTCCTCAAGTAAAGTCTCAGGGTTGGAAGGAAATTTTTCCTCGTCTCCATTGTAGAATTCCAAAAATTTTTTATAATCAACATCTAATAAAACACAAGTAAACTAATTATTAACTATCGATTCCAGAGCTAACAATAAAATGCAAAAAAAACAAACATATACGTATATTTCACCATCTTCAATTGTTCCACTTTTGGCATCTTTCTTCTTGCTCCTTTTCTTAGCAATTTTCTGGAATGGTGCAAACTCAACAATTGCTGGATATTCTTGACCTATAACATCGAAAAAAGGTGAAGGTAACAGTTCTTTAACTGCTAGAAAACACACCAGAAATTGACCAGCACACAAATCTTCAACACTATGACATTTAAAGCACAACCTTAGCAAAATTAAAACCACTGATTATCAAGTGAACGCCAAATCCTGGAAATATTAATGACACACAAAAGCCAAACCTCGATTATCAATGAAGACATAGCCATCAAAACGGTCTCTAAAGAGAATTACGTCATCTTGATTTTTGAAATTCAGATAGGCTCTTGCAAACAGATGAGGGAAAAGACTGCAAATAAAAAAAAAAATCTTGGTCAGCCATCAAATACCTTTCATTATGTTTTAATCTTATAAGACTGTATCTACGAACCTAGTATCGCTGGAGAAAAACTCCAGGTAATCCAGCTCTGGAAGAGGCTGCAGTTGTTCCACCAAGTCATCTTTAGTCAGACTTGGAGGGAGACGTCGGATCACAATCTAAAAAGTATATAAAAAGAAAACAAAAATCAATACTGGAAAACACTTCTTATATATAAGATATATGTAGTCCAGGGGGTTGAGAGTGTTTTTAACCTATATGCACATGTAATATATATATACTGTGTATATATACTGTGTATATATATATATATATATATATATATATATACACACACACACACAAAGTAAATATGTTTACTGTGATTACTGTATATAACAATAATATTAAACATTCAAAATGCTATCAATGATCGTTTATGGCTGTATCCACCCGTCAAAGTTCCCAGGATATTCCTCTCTTATACTGTGCTAGCTGCCAATTCTGCGCAGTGATTAAACTTTGACAGGAGGATTTGCTAACCAGTCTGTAAGTGCAAGGCATGTCCAGTGATACTCAACTACACCGTTCAATCAAACAGAGAGTAATGTGTAAACACGTTAGTAAAAACACTCCTGCAAACATTAATTCACAGATCACAGACTTCAAACGAAGGCGACTAACTCAGCCGCGCTGTTTATAGTCTAACGTTATTTGTAGCAGGAACGTAGCCAGCTAGCCTGCTAACTAACTACCTTTGTCATAGCCTCCTTCTTCTCTTTATTTGGCTTCTCTGCTTTCTCAATTTCGTCACATTTTATTTCCACTTTCTTTTCTCTGGGACGCGTGTTTTCCTTGTCCTCCTTCATGATCCTTCGCCAACTTTTGCAGCGACGTCTTCCTTCGTGTATTTCTCGCTGTTATCAGATTGTGTGCTATCTCTCCACTGCCCAACTTTCCGCAGTTGTTTCTCCGTAACACTAGCAGGCGTCTCTGATTGGCTACAGCTCCTGGCGCAAAGAGTCTCTGGATAAAGCGAGGAGCGTCCACTCGTTCAATCTGCGCCTTTATCGTTGTCAAATAGACTCTTACTAGGGGGTACCTCAACGATAATTAATGACTAACAGCAGCATATTTGCCACAATGTTACAATTAAAAAGTTCGAATACTTCCTATAAAATTAATACTTGTTTCCTTTGGTGTGCTTATCTGAAGAGTGGACGGGCTAGACCTTGCTGTGCGCCTCCCAGTTCTTTACCTTATTGTTTTCCCATCTGGCTTACCATTAAAAAAAACTATTAAAAATAAAATTGTATGTAAGTCTACTAAATCCTGTAGTGGCTGTGTAAGACTTACGCTAAGGGCCACAACACGGCGCTGCAGTATTACAGCTGAGGTTTTGAGATCCGGAAGTGGATTATACACATTTCGGAAGTTGTTTATGTGACCGTCGAAAGGGCAGACATTTTGGCCCATGTAGACGACAGTTTAGTAAGATTATCTGGAAAACAGTGAATAAATCTTTTCCACCGCGATAGTAATTTCTTTGTTTGTGCACGGATTTTTCACCACAATCATGTGGTATGAGATATTGCCCGGTTTAGGTGTAATGGCAGTTTGTCTGATGATTCCTGGCATCGCAACTGCTCAAATCCAGAAGTTCACAAACGGTGGCAAGGTGAGTTATGATGAGGATCAGCTATATTTTGTTACTCTCAGTCAGAACATATACTTTTATGAAACGTTCAGGAGATATAAATGTTTGTTTCAGCTTGCTATTTATCTGATCCTACTGTCCTAAGTCTACAGCATTTAATATAACAGTAACTACTTCTTGCACTCAGGAAAAGAGGATCGCACGGGTTCCCTATCACTGGTACTTGATGGAGAGAGACAAGAGAGTGTCTGGAACTGATACACACTACCATGCCAAGGTAAAAACTAGCATAAACTTGTGTAAACGTCTCATTACTGACAATATGCTCACAAAAGCTGGTGCTTTAATATCCTTTGCTTAATTCACAGGGACTTGAAAACATCAAATGAAGAGCCACCAAGCAACAATTGAAATGTACATTTTGTCCAGTCGTCTATTAAAATGTTATCTTTAAATTATTGATTTGCTTGCTAATTTTACAGCGCTGTTATATTGTACTGAACATTTGAATAGTTTACTGTATTAGGGTCATATATTTGGTTTTAGTACTCGGATCTAATTCTGATCCCAAACATTTAGTTGATTGTAAAACCTTTTATCAGACCATTTTGTCACTTAATGTGCATTGAGTTAAAATATAGATTGCATAATTCTATTCCTGCAGTTTTTAGAGACAGCAATGCATATACATACATTACATGTAAATCGCATTACATACTTCACAGTCTAAAAAATGTGCAAAGTACATCAAATAATCCTAATCGATCAGTTTAAGTGAATGTATAAAATGCTTGAAAATATACTAAAGTGCACATAATGTGCATGAACAGGGTGTTTATGTAATATACAGGCTCCAAAGAGTCCTTTGACAGCTTCAAATGGAGTGCCAGTAGACATATGTGCTAATGCGATGCATACAGTATATTCAACTAAAGTAGTAACACTCTTACTGTTGTTTTGTGAAGGAAATCTTATGCTCTTCTTAAATCCATTAAGACATCCATTGGAGAAAATTGAGATGCGGCAGCAAGCATGCAGACTTGACGTACTTCCATTTCAAACCATAATGCTGACATCAGCCTTTGTGGCTCATACTGTCATAGAACTGATTTCCAGAAGTCATAGGAATAACCATTTATTGTGTAGATTTAAGATAAGTGCAATAAGATTATTAGCGTTACTTCATTTAGCTGTAAATGTAAAAATTCATTATTTAAGAGTTATTTTCCATGGTCTAGTGTAAGGTGTACATAAGCTTTATCTTTGAGTAACTTTCATATATGGGTAGTTAATACTTTCTAAATGTCCTTAAAAAAAACAAATTAATATTGTTGCCAATTTCTAAAACTAGAGATTCAACGCACATAACAAAAACAAGGACTCAATATTTTAACTAACCGTACAAAGGGTAAACACAAGGTTATTGTTTAGGACCTAAATCTCATCTTTAATGAAAGTTACAGCATGACTGAATCACATGACCATTTTTATTTAGATGCAATGCACATTACAGCGGTTAACGGTTTAAGCTCTACGGATCACCATTTATTTCTTGTTTGTAATAAAAGAAACTTTAGTTCACAAGCCTTTCACCGTGTACTGCACAGGATGCACAGGCAAACAAAAATGAATACAAACACACATTTAAGTAAAATCTGTGACTTAATCACATCTTAAGTTGTCTTTTCCCTTTTAAAAAAGAAAAAAAAAAAGACATTCCAACTGAAAATATACTTCTGCAGGGCAGCCTACTTCTCATCTTTGCCTTTAGTTTTTCTGTACACCATCTCTCTGAAGCTGGAAAGGATTTTGCTCTCCCTCTTTCTTCGTTCCTCTTGGTTAAAGGAAGCAAGCGCCCTCTTCTCATCGGCACTGTAGATCTGGTTTTCCTTTCTCAGACGCACAGCCTCCATACGCCGATGTCTGAGGGCATAAACAATAGCCTATAAAAACGTGCATTGCACACCACCTAAAGTCTTAACAGTTAATGCATCCTTGTTTAAAAAAAAGTTTATTTCTTTCAAAACTGACCCTAAACTATCAAACCGTGGTATATGTGTATAGATGTATCTTAATGTCACATACCTGCTTCCGCTCATGACATAGCCACATTTCTCAAACTCTGCAATCTCGTCACTAGTCAAACCGATTTCACCTCTTCTTGGAATACGTTTCCCTGCTTTGACAAACTCTGCCATAGCTGCACCTTCACCTGGTAGCAAAGCGTGGCCAAAACTATGGGAAACAAGAAGCTTTAACTATCGGCTCCTATGACAGGATCAAAAATGACATGGTTTTTTATAACGATGGCTCACTCTAAAGGTTTGTCATCTTGGGTCAGGTGAGTGAGAGGAGCTTCAGGTCCAACAACATGTTCTCCAACACCAGTTTTCTCCACCCATGAGATTTCATTGACATCCTCTTCTTCTTCTTCCTCTGAATGTTCGCTGCTAGAGCTACTGGACTCCTTGTGATTCTTCTTCGCCTTCTTCTTCTTGGACTTTTTCCTGTGAGAACAAAATCATCCCATTGTATGAAACGTATCAAGCCTTGTCGATTCAATACACTACAGATGAAACTACTTACTTCTTACTTTTCTTCTTTCTTTTCTTCTTTTTTGTCTCTTCTGCTAAACAACAATATTGAACTAATTACTTAAATAATCTAACATGTAAATATAATATATGTTTTGGAACAAAAATAAATGCCAAACCTTCAGAATCACTTTCTGAATCGCTGTCCTCCGAGTGCTTCCTGTTCTTTCTCTTCTTTGACTTCTTCTTCTTCTTCTTTTTCTTTTTCTTCTTTTCCTCTGTGATAGCAGACATTTAGAGGATTTATTCAACAACATTGTACGTTGTAATGAAAAAGAAGACTGTGTGTAGGTGAGCTGGTAAAGAATCATTTACCCTGTGAACTTGAATCAGAGCTGTTGTTCTTCACATCCTCTTCTACAGGAGTGTGTTCATCCGAGCTGATAGAGTTCATGATGAATATATGGTTTTATAGCACACAGAATCAATGTAAACTATAGCCACTGCACAAGTACAGTTAAATTAAATTATCATTACCACATGCTGATTTGCTGCTCAAAAACATTTATCATCAAGCAAGGTTGTGCTATTTCATTTCTTTGGTTAATAGTACCAAAAAAAAACATTTATTTAAACCATTTGCAGCAATTATTAATGCATGTACCTTCAATCAATTGAACGCAATTACAATTATTATCAGGCAGATAACAATTAGAGAGATTATATACTGTATTAATATGTACTCACTCAGGTTCTCTGACTCTTGGAGAATATCCCCAGACCTCAGGACATCCCAGTTCACCAATTCTCTCGCGTTCCTGTAGACGCCTTGACAGACAAAACACAGAAACCTGATAAATGCAATATTCACTTAACTATAACACTGTCTTCACCGTACTCGGTTACAGCTCCTGTACTTCGGACATGTCTGACCTCGCGATGAAGGCGTCTTGTCTTTGTCGCTGGGCATCATCTCTCTTCTCATAGTAATCGGATCTTGATCCAAAGCTGTGATCTCTGTCTCTCTGATCTCTTTCCCTTGACCTGGAGCGACTGCGAGAATGGCCCACTCGGAAGCGGTTTCTGCTCCTCTCTTTGTCGTTGTATCTCGACTTGTGTTCGTCTTCGTGCTCGTGTCGGCGGTTCTTCAGCCCTCGGTCCGGTGAGCGGCTGCCGGAGCGGCTGTGGCGGCGTCTCTTCGGGCTCACCGCGCCGGAATATTTTACATCCAGCTCGGGCATCGCTAGAAACTCTAGTATTAGCGTTAACGTTAATTTACTGACGATTGAGGACTCTTTTATTCACTTGGGGCTTAAAACAGCCTGTTAAATTACATGTTTTAGGTCATGTCGCAGTTCAACAAGAATCAGTTAACGTTAACTAGATAATGATTTAGCGATTTCAAATTGTGTAGCTAAACGTTAATTTACATAAATCACAGTGATGTAGAGACTCACCACAAAACCTGTAAACATCTTAAACGCGGATCAAAGAAGCAGAAAGTGAACTAACGTCGATGAACTTGTGTTTACGTTTCCGTTCATACTTCTGTTGAGATGACGTGCGTAGCGAGACGCGCACTATCGCCCTCTTGAGACCTGGAAGGCACACATTGGCCCTATTATTTCTTTATGTCGCTAAAATGGCATACATTCTGTTTTTGATTGCTTTTTTAATATGGAAAATGAATACTGATTTAATCATTTCCTCTATGACAGATATTTGGGTTACCCAATATGCTATATGACAGGATGAAAGCTTTGCTAGCTATGATAATTTTTTTTATTAAATAACAAAATTTCAAAGCATCTGACAGCTTGCCCCTTAAATGTGTGAATGTATATCTAATGTACATACAATGCAGGGTATAACTGATTACATGTAATGTGGATTATTTAATCAGATTAAGCAGAGTACTTCTTGCAATTAGATTAAATTACATTTTAATACTGGTATCAGAATAATAGTATATTAATAATATAAGAATAACAGAATAACAGTTACTTTTTGTAGCCTATTGGTTACATATTATCACACAATAGCAGTAAATAATTTACAATTCATTGATTCTCCCTCTCCTCTTTTTCTTCTTTTAAAAGTTCCTTTCTGAAATAGCCAAAAGTGAAAAAATGATAATTTTAGGTAATTTTAGCTGACTTTAAATAAACAAAATTTTGTTTGTTTATTTAAACATAGCTAAAATAAATTGATTGCAACCACAGGTAAAAATAAAAAAGCACACACTGACGTTGACACAGTTCTTCTGGATTGAGCTGTCTCAGTTTGTTCTGTTACTTCATGTGATTCCAGACAGACTGGGTGATGATCAGATCTCTGTGTGGAGCACTGGCTGTTGTGAATGTAAACTGATATTTCTAGCTGACACACTACTGCAAAAGATAGTAATAACCCACTTAAAACCATTGTTTGTTGCTGAAAATACTAGTGGCCTAAGAATTTTGCACTGTACTGTATATATATGTATATATTTATACATATATGTATGTATTTATATTTATATATATATATATTTTTTTTTTATACCTTTTATATCTTGACATGTAATTACATTACTCAAGCACACTTCACTACAAGAAATGCAATGTATTTTCTGCTTCTTAGAATTTTTATATCAACATGGTACATGAATATCCTCTTTAAATACATGAGATAAACAAGTTAGGTCTGATTATATTACCTAAACTGTGTAAGGTAATGTTATATGAATCTATACCCAGCCTAGATCAGTATTGTGTTTACAGGTTTTACAAAGATGTTTAAAACTTGTACAGAACCACTGATAGAGAGAATACACATTTTTGTCATTCGGACTTGTGATGTATATATGAGAGTAATAACACTGTAATAAAACTTTTATACAGCTTACGACATGTTTATGAAAAGTCTTGTCATGCCACTATATCACTTTGCAATTCTTATTTTTCTACATCTTAATAATAATAATTAATAATTTTACACCTTTCTTCTAACTCAAAACCTATTTGAGAAAAATTAGATAATGCCACTTATACTGTTAATATTTACAGTTAAAAGCTACTTATATCATACTGATTTGAAAAATTAACCTTTTTCCAATATAAATAAAATCCTGAAACAGCCATGTAAAACTCCTAAAGCTTTTCAAATGTTTGTAAGCCTACCCAATTTGTAGGCTAACTTCCTTAAAAATGATTGCATTATTCATTTGTTTTCTATGCGCCATATATTCATATGAGTTCAAGTACAACAGTACTTTTGAAGACAATTTCTTCCCGTCTCATTAACATTCACCACGCGTCTGTCGAGGCAGACTGTTGTGCGCGCCTCCTGTCGGCTGGTGGAGGGCGCGAGCGCCAGACTCGCTCCTCTCAGACAAGGAACTCGAGCTCCGTTGTGTTGTCCACGGCAACCGACTCACGTTATCGCTGTCGTTATTGTCACTCAGCAAAGGGAATCGTGGATTTTAACGGGTCGCTCTGCAGGTATAGCCTTTTGGCAATTCGTTTACGTGATTGTGGGAGATTAAAACTTTAATTCATCTTCTTTAGCCACATACGAGCTGCTGTGCAACGTAGAGTCAGATAGGCCGCGCGCTGCCGCCAAACCAGGAAGGAGAGCCATCTGTTTTTGTTTTCACGCTGACCGCTGCGCACCGGAGTCCTACCGGTTCTGAGTGCTAACATCAAACAGCTGTGGCCTCACCGAAACAGCATTTTGCTTATTCACGTCAAAATTGCCAAAGGCATTAGTTTTATGTCACTTTTCGAGACGCATATGTCTTTATGCTGGGCTTTTGTCGCTGCACAATTAGCCAGCTAGCGTTCATGCGGTTCTCTTGCATATCCTCATTCTGTTGCTTTCAGTTTAAAAAAAAATATATTTAACTTTTAGTAATGTTTAGATCGACATAACATCTTAACTAAAAAAATATGACATAAAACGTGATTTGTCATTGATAGAAAGCTAAAATGTGTTCTTTCAGAACTGAAAGTTCAATGCTTCAATAGGATTTTTTTTATTATGTAAAATTTTAAGACGTTTTCTAATAGATGTGTTTTTAATACTAATCTGTTTTAAACTGTTAAAGTACATTAAACCATATTTTACCCTTTTCTCCACAGGCATGTCGAAACTAAAGCTAATATCTGCAGCAGACACTCAGTACTCAGCAGCACTGTTGAAGTCCATCAATGATGAGCGACACAGCGGTTTATTCTGTGATGTCACCATAATCGTGCAAGACCGCAAGTTCAAGGCGCACAAATGTGTGCTGTCCGCCTCGAGTACCTACTTCCGTCAGCTTTTCTCAGTTGCTGGACAAGTTATAGAGCTGAACTTCGTCAAGGCAGACATATTCGATGTGATCTTGAATTACATATACACCTCTAAAATCTGCAGAGTTCGCTCAGACAGACTTGAGGATCTCATCAGCGCCGGTCAGGCTTTGGGGGTGACGTTCATAGCCAATCTAGGAACGCCGCTTGCCCAAGTCAAAGGATTACCTGGCCTATCCAAAGAAAGTGAGAACCACAGCATCAGTTCCTCTGAGAAGAATGGCACTGGGGGTGAGAATATGCCAATCATTACTGAGACGTTCTCTCTGTCTGCTGAAGAGTTCAACATGGCGTACTGTAATACAGAAAAGGACGTGGATTCAGACAGCGATGATGTTCTCTTTGTCTCAAAAACAGAGGCCCCTCATCCTCAGAAGACCAAGATATCAAGTGTTATTGACAAAGAAGGAGGGCCAGAAGCTAAAAAACAAAAAATAACATATGAGGTAGATATTGCCTCTAAAGATTCAACAGCCCAAGAGAGAAACAACAAGCTTCCCTCTGAGAGGAATACATCACTCCAAAATAACTCTAAACCCCAGCCCGATGTTATGATCCTCTCAAATCCACAATCCAGTGTCAGCGTTCCCACTTCGCCAGCAAGAACGAGCTCAAACAGTGAACCCACCACCCCAGCTGCGGTGAACAGCCTTCCTCCAGATCCTCACAGCACCTCGCTGCCTCTAGACAACAACAACAAAGTGCTCGGAGTCCAAAGGAAAAAGGTCCTTCTAGAGCACTCGCCCGATCATCCTGGAAAAATCAGACTTTCGGATGTAAGGCCGACATATAGCACCAATAACGGACCAGTACCAGCGATGAACGTAGTCCCGGCGGTGTTGGAGAAGAAGACGATAACGTTAGACAAAGCCTCGGAAATCGACTCGCTATCGCCGGGTTGTAAAGTGTACGCCAACATCGGCGAAAACACCTACGACATCGTTCCAGTAAAAGACGATCCTGTGGAGGGATCGGCTACTGGTAAGAAATCGCAATCTCCACACGGCATTCCCAGCATGAGCGATCTCTCGCCTCGAGGAAAGAAGAAATCAAAGCTGGATCAGGAGGATCACTATGAACTCATCATGGATGGGAAGACCTTTTACGTGTGCATCGTGTGCAAGCGTCCCTACGTGTGCCTGACCAGCCTCAGGCGGCACTTCAACACTCACTCGTGGGAACGAAAGTATCCGTGCCATTACTGCAGCAAGGTTTTCGCCCTGGCCGAGTACAGAACCAAACATGAGATCACTCACACGGGCGAGAGACGGTACCAGTGTTTACTGTGCAACGAAACCTTTCTCAATTATCAGATCTTGTCCACCCACTGCAAACAAATGCACAACCAAGACCCGTCGGGAAGGAAAGAGAAAGATGACTCGTGCAACAACTTGTATCGGCTGCTGCCGTGCAAAACGTTGCAGTTCAAACCGTATTCGTTTGTGTCGGAAGAGCCGGGAGGGATTCCGGTGATCGCCGAAGATGGGACTGTCCAACATGTAAACCCCGACAAAGAGCACTTTACCAACCAGCCACTTCCAGCTAGCCAAAGCAAAGCACTCACCTGGGACGACATCTTTGTAGAATCTGAAGCACAAAACAGGCCGGCGGGTCCACCTCCGCGGCCTATCGACCAAATAAATGCAGAAACCAGGAATGAATTTGAGTTTGTTATACCAGAGACGTACTGAGCATGCTTGTGCGCTGCTCTGGCTCAGGTGCCTTGTTCCTTTATACGCGGTTTATTTTGAGAGGCGAGCGGTCCTGGTTCTTTGGACCATTCGATTGAAAACTCAACTTCAGTTTCCATCAGCTCATGAAAGTTGTTTTAAGGTGCTTTAATGTATATTTAGACAATGTGTTACTTGTTCAGTTTCACACTCCATTATTGTAATAATGCTTCGTCAGATAATATGACTAAGTAGACAATATTTTATGTACAGCTACATTAGATCTGTGTAGAGCTGACCTTTACTATTTTTTATTCCCGTAATTGTTCAGGATATTACTCCCATGTCGGATGTAATTCGTAGGGATCAAGTTCAGGCTGTTGCGGTTTTTAACACCAATGTCATTTTGATATGTAAACGCTTTTTGGGAGAGCATTACATAAATCCCAAGTCCAAAAGCAAGTGTAATGTAACTTCAAAGTCTAAATGATGCCTTTAATTTTCAAAGTTTCATTTGAAAGAGACGCTAACAACATTTTCATGTTCTTGTCAGCTTTTTATGGTAGTTATTAATGATTGTTTGGCACTAGATAGTATGGCAGGATCCAGGCCTGCGGTAAGAAACAGTTTGAATGTTTTTATTTATAGTTTTTGATTGTCAGCAGGATTTAAGAAGGATGGAGTAAATATGTGAAATTTGTTATGTCATCTGTCCAGTAATTATGTTTTGTTCATTTATATGCTGGCCATATATGCTGATATTTACCCCCCCCAGACAAGTAATCTGAAGAGAAATATTCATCCCTCCTCCGCTCATGTCTAGAGAAACAAGGGTAATCAAAGGGTCATGTTGGTAACTTAGAGGACCTGAATATTTTGTACAGATGTCATTTTTTTAAATTATTTTTTCAGCATAGTTTTATCAGTTAGTGTAGCTTTTGTGGGCTGTGAGAAGAATCTGTGAATACAATGAGATTCCTTCAGTCAGAGCTAGTGCTTTAACACCATAACCATGTACATGATATTACTGAAGACCTTCGTTTTAACACTTTCTTCCCTTTTGGAGCCTATTTATTATTAGGTCTTAGTGTGATATAGTATGAAATAAAACGTTGAAGAAAGTGCACATGTACGTATTTCTTTTATTTCCAAGAGCATCATGAAAGTGATTAGTATTTCTCAGGATAACCACCCAATATGAACATTCCTGGCTCTGTATCAGAGTGGATCTTATCGATGAACATGTGACCCTGAATCACCAAACCAGTCACAAATAGTGCATTTGTAGCAATAGCCAAAAATACATAGTATGGGTCAAAATAATCGATATTCCTTTAATATGTAAAAATCATTAGGATATTAAGTAAAGATCAAGTTCCTTGAAGATAATTTGTAGTTTTCTGCTGTAAATATATTATTAATAGACGTTGCTGAGGATTTTACTCGGACAATAAAGACAATTCATGAAGACAATTTTTTTTTTGTTTAAATTTTGACTCGAGCCATATATTTTCCAATCCTAACAAACCGTACATCAATCAATGGGAAGCTGATTTTTTAAGCTTTCAAATGCTGTAGAACAGTCAAAAATAGACTGATTTTGTGGTCCAGGGTCAAATATGATAATGCAACGACTGATGAATATAATCTGATGAGTGATAAAAATGGATTGAGTGGTCGACTGCCAGTAGACATCTTTGGAAATGCAGTGTGATAATTAAGCAAAAAGTCTACTCCAGCTATACAGTTTATATTTAATACTGAGCTGAACTATCAGTCTTTCAATATAAGATTTTAACATCAAATGTAAACAATGCTTTCATGTGACATGAATGCGGTCGGAAATGAACAAACCAGCCAAAGATCCACTTTACGGGTTTTCTTTTTAGCATGTGACTGTACTACAACCAACAGTTGCACCCAAATGTCAAATAGGAAGTAATAAAATCATTGAATTTGGAGTAATAGGTCTACCCACATAAGGACAGTGTTCTTGATATAAATCAAGCACATGAAGTACAGTGTATAGACATGACATTCACAGTGAACACTCAAACAGACAAAAAGGAGAACACAAAGTCTTAAGACTGGATTCTGTTGTGTTACGAGAAGGCAGTTTGATCGTTCGGTATATGTACAACATATACAGCATTGCACAAACACTGATATAATATTTGCATCGTGAAGGGACTTTCAGTTATTAGGTAGGTTAATATAATGGTTGCTTATAAAGCTAAGCCTCTTTTTTTACATTCGGTGAGTCCTGTCGGCAACACAGAACAGCGGATGAATGTGAAATGTACAAGTTTTGAAAGCCCTCTCATTCTTCGTAACCACTATGTAAGAGTTTATTACTTTGCATAAATCAAGCAAAGGATATTTTTGTCACAAAAGGTTATTAGAGTTTGTGACATGATTGTGTGCTTGATGTAATGCAGAAGAAACACCACATATTACAGGTTAGATCTTGGATCCTAATGAAGCTCTCAGGAAAAAAAAAACTCAGCCTAAAAAAAGATTCAGCGTAAATATATGTACAGTTCTTCGCAATCTAGCTGCCCGAAACAGTTAAAAATAACTCAAGTTATTATCTAGAACTGTGTGAATACAGTAAATTCTGACTACAATAAAGTGCAAATCAATTGCTAGATAAGAGACTCATTCAGCCTCGTGCCGATGCAAAACACTTTGTGCCACTTTGGAAGGGAGAGGTTCACATTATGGAGTTACGCAGAGGAAACACAAAGTAGATGTTACCTATAACGGGAGGAGGAGGAGGCGAGCCATACTGGAAGCGAACACACATTTTAAGGCTTTTCTGTGAACAGTCTTGATCTCATAGTCAAGCTAGTTTTTATTAGGTATAGTCCTCTTGGATTGAGGCTACATAATGTGAATATTTTACACATCGGGATTGACTTGAGAGAATCCTGTCAAGGGTTAATGTTGCATATTACATCTGCTGAATGGTGATGAATGACTGTGGTTAATGCTGTAGTCTCTCTGTACTTAACCCTCAACGCACGGGTGAACCTCCTCCGCAAAGGTTGTTCATTCAGAACAATGACTGTTCAATGATGGGGTACTCTAATATCCAAAAATGCCCAATGCCAGTTCTCTCTTGGCAGGAAAATGTCTTCCTTAGACTGGTCCCTTAGGGGCTGTATGGCGGGGGCTTCTCATCAGGTGGGTAATAAGGAGGAGAATAACGAGGCGGGATCATGTTTGGCCACATGTGACTGGCTCCAGACTGGGAGTCATCAGACAGGCCCGAAGAGTCAGGAAACAAGCTGGCACCCTGTAAAATCACAGTAGCACACATATCATACACTGTCAAAAAGAATAAAGTTCCTAATCATGGGTGCGTTTCCCGAACAACTATGTAACTCGCTGATAAACCACCATAGTACGATGCATTGTTTTGGAAATGAACTAGCTACATACGACTGTTTCCCGAACACAGTCGCATCTCCGTCGTTTGAACCACGTTAGTTCAACAACATAGGGCCATTGTTAATGACGTCACACGCATGTCGTGA
>JAUCMT010000026.1:17318266-17364485 GCA_032357475.1 Enteromius thamalakanensis
ACGCATCTCCGTCGTTTGAACCACGTTAGTTCAACAACATAGGGCCATTGTTAATGACGTCACACGCATGTCGTGAAGATATACCTTTTGCTATTAAACTGATTAGAGATCTCGAAGATGCTGCTGTATTGAACATGACACATATTGACTAATTTATTATTTTTGTTTGCTGTCATTTCGCTTTATTTGATCTTTGAATCATCGCGGGTTCCGTCATACGTCATACTCTGAGGTTCCCTTAGTCTTTTTTGCGCATGCGCACTTTTCGAAAACAGCGTTTAGAATGGACGTGCAAAAATACATCATTAAATCGCTTTTTATATTTAGATAGAATGGAAGATAAAGATAGTAATGCATGTTAGTTTGCTGCTTGTGGCCAAGAGCATATTTATTAAAGCCCATATGCTTCTAACCACAGGTCCAGTGCTGTAGTTCAAACCACGTACGTTTGTGACGTTGACTGCGAATGTTCGTTCGTTGCTGGTGACTATGTTGGTAACGCCGGAACTTGCGACCATAGTAGGCTAACTATGCCTTCGGGAAACACACCCCTGGGTTGTTATTGTTAAGTAAAACTAAAATCTCTTTACAACCTTTAAATAAAATAAATGTGAATTCAAATTAAATATTAAAGAAGGTTCAAATTATTATAACGTACTAGGCACTTTTAGTCAATTTCCTTTCGTATTACTAAAGTAGCCAAAGCCAAATAAACTGAAACTAAAAAAGAAATATTGTATAAATCTTTTTAAAAACATGCAAACGCAAAAAAACACAATGAATGAATGCTTTAAAATCAAGGCCTTGAATATAAAAAAATTTAAAATATTAACAAATATTGTAAAAGGATATCAATGAGAGTGAAGTAACACTCCTCCCATTAAAGAAATATAATCGTTTTTTTTTTTTGTCCCATGGAATCACTTTTTGTGCTTATAGTTTGAATACATTTTTGGTTCATATGTATTCACAGATATACTAATAATATTGTTTCGATTTTTATTATAAATAAAAATTATAAATATATTGTATTTTTTATAAATGTTCTAAATAATAACAAAAAACTAAGCATGAGCATATCAGTGATAGTTAAATAACACTGCTCTGAATAAATTCTATATTTAATGTTTTGTACAATTAGATGACATCTGTGCATATATTTGTATACATTCTTAAAAACAGATGATTGCAGTTAATTGATAATAACAGATGATTGAGTTAATGTCACCTGAAAGGTGTAAGGAACAAATAAACCGAAATAAACAATAATGTTTATATTATTGGTTAACTACTATATTATAGTATAGTAATAATAAAAATAACTCCATATGTACATTGCACATATGAATAAAAACATATACGTATTATATTATAATAGAAAGTTTTTGTAATTAGTTTCATTATGTCTCTCCTCATTGATTTATCAATGCCCATTAAAGCATGTAGGAAGAAGTAAACGGATTACCTGAAGGTCGTAGGCAGTGTATGGAGGTAAGCAGGGGGCAGTGTTGTAAAAAGAGTTGTTGGATGTTGTGGGTCCAGGAGTCTCTGGGGGCGGAGGAATAGGGAGAGGTTCTGGCTCACAGGAATCTGGTGCTGCAGGCATCTTAAAAAAAAATAAGAGCAAATAAATGTCACAGGATCTCAGAAATAAAACGTAACGCATGCATCGCTAGTCGCACAGCATTAAAGTTTCACCATGTCTTTGAAGCCCCCCAGCACGGCGGCGGTGATGATGCCCAGAAACAGAGCAACAATGTTGAGGATAGTAGCAGACCACAGCAGGTGGTAAAGATGCACAACGTCCTGGCAGCTCCGCACCTCTGTGTACTCGTGGTACCCTCCTCGCAGCTCCACTCGACTGGGACGGCCAGGACAGAAATGTGTTATCGCAAGACCCGAATAAAAAGAAATACGACACATACAGGTGACAGGCCGAGCAACAGAGGAGGTGAAGCATGACAGAACAGCGATTCATGCAAAAAACAAAACATAACCATCTGCATACCAGTGCACATCACTCTTAAGAAGAGCATGAAATGGATAAATATATCCAGTATCCTTATTTAAGCTCACTGTCATCAAAGACACTTTCCTTTTAACCTAAATTATTGCTGTCTCTCCTCACCTGTGAAACAGGAACCAGAGAACACTAAATCTTAGTTCCTTTCACTTCACGATTAAAGTAACTGTACACAAAGTACAGCGACTGTATGGAGCCACGACAACAAAGAATGGGCTGTCAATGTCATTGAGGGACTAAAAGTGGAAAGACCTACTTCCAAATCATGGAGGATTTCCTAAATTTTTTCAAAACATCTTTATTCTGAAGTCCCATAAGAGGATGCTCTCTGAAACATAAATAAACACAAACGTTCTTTCGAACAGAGCTGAATTTCAGGGATAGAAGCACACACCGTACAAGCAAATATAAACCAGAACCAAGGTAAAACAAAGATAGCATAGTTGTTGTTGAGTGTTTTTTTTTTCTTTTTCTTTTTTCTTAGATTGCCTGTTTGCAGAAGGTATCCTAGGAGGGATGTATCCAAATGGGACTCGCTCACACACACATACTTGCCACAGTTGAAAAGTTCACAGCAGTAGCAGGTGTTGCTCTTCACGCGCAGGTTACAGACCCGAGATCCGGTTTGACATGGGACCTGAAAGATAGATATGCTTTCTAAGTGGGATACTAAAACCAAAACCATTCAATTCTTGTAAGGCTTGTGATTTGGCAAAAGCACTTCTCTCAGGCCGACGACTCACATCTAAATCAAACACGGTCCCGCTGGAGTAATATTCACATCTGCCAGCATATAGAGGTCTGAGGTCCTACAAGTGCAGTATGTCATGACAGAGATTTAACTGCAAGGATTTCTGAAGAAAGACATTTTGCAATAACATCTTGTGGAAGCACTTACTATATGTCTTGCAGCAAAAACACCGTCCACTATAGCACAACAGAAGGCTGCCACCACTCCGAAGCTGATGAAGACAATGGAGGCCACCAGCTGTAAGCAGAAGAGCAGAGTCAGACTATACATCAGCGGTAGTAGCTCAACGCACGCGCAGTCACGCCTGGGCATTACTACTGTGTACGAGTGATCACAGAGACTGATTAAAGTGGTTTGTCTAAGATCTTGAAGATGTGTCTTTTATGGGATACAGAGATAATCTGGACTGAATGGATTCTGCCTTATTGCCACTTAACTTTGCTGATTTCCCTGCCATTTAGATACTGATAAATAAATAATAGCATTTTGTGCTTGTTCTTTTCTCAGTGAAACAAATGCTTCTATTTTGTATTTCTCTAATAAAAACATAAATCTTACATATATTAGTAGTATATTATAAATCATAAAATATAATATTAGCTCAAAGGAATTAATATACTGTTCCGCAAGGATGCATTAAATTGATTTTGGTATTATTATTATTATTTTTTTTTTTATATCACAGTTTTACAACAAACTATTTTAAAGATTGATAATGCAAAATATTTTAAAGCAACAAATTAGCATATTCAAATTATTTCATAAAGATCACGTGACACTAAAGTCTTTAGTAATGATGCTAAAAATTTTTAAATAGAATTTATTTTTAATTAAAAAATTTTTTTTTTTAAATTCAATTATTTTTTTAAATAATATTTCACAATATGACTATATTTTTTACAAACTTAATGCATCCTTAGTAAGCATTAAATATTCCAAAACACCCTACTGCCATTTGAATAGTAGTGAATATAATGTAATATTTAAATACTGTAATATTGCTTTGATAATGTTTCAGATTTTTTATATATTAAAATGAATATACATGTATGTGTGTGTGTTGTATTTATATTTAATCTATACAGCTTATGTTTGTCAGTGCAAAATGAGTAATGCGATTTTTAAAAATGATAATACACTTCAAAATGCTTTAAAATCTGTTTTGTGTCCATTTTGCTTTAATGACAGCAGCGCCAAAGCTGCATGAACTGGATGAAACCCGATGATCGTGACCTCCAGCATAATTTGAGAATTATCCAAAAGAGCTTGTGCCTCATGGAAACAAGAACATCTGACCATCTGTACAAAAGGATTTGACATGCTCAATTCTACAATTTTGCTTATTTGATTAAGGACCCAAAAAATAGCGCAAAAGCATAACAACACTTCATACCTTGTTTTACATTGTTTAAAACCATTGCTTATTTCCAAGATTTTCTTTTTTTTCCCCAGATTTATCAAATCTCGGGACTTCCAGACACCAATCTGCATGCTCTAACCACTTCGACTCCAAGGTAGGAGGAGTGTGTACCCTGCACTCTCCCAGCAGTAAGTGTCCCTGTGTGTCTATGATCTTGCCAGCCATGCCATCCTCATGCATTCTTTATTTGGATTGTGGCACCTCCTATTCCCTCTGCTCTGCGATGGCTTCTGAACATTCCTGCCTGGACATCCATCCCGCTCCCCTTACAGCAAGCTATTTCTGGGTGCATCTCACCACAGGGCCTGCAACATGCCCTGCTATTCGAGCTCAAACCTGTGAGCCATCTCTGCCACTATGACACGACTGAAAAACAAGCAGCTGAATCGAAGCACTGTGTTTGTTTGTGCGAGTATTTTGTTAGAAATGTCAATTGGATGATGGAATGCACAAGCACAGAATTCAATATGAGCAGTGTAATGAAAGACTCCTTACCATCTGCCTCTTATTCTCTATCAAATGGGCTCCAATGATTCCGAGAAAGGACCCGAAGCCAAGCTGAAAATATCACAAGGTGAAATTCTGTCATAAGAGCTGCAACTCTATATAAAATATCAAGCTAGTCTTAAAAGTAGACAACCTCACTTCATTAAGATCCCACATGCAATATCCCATTCCCTCAAAGACTTTTGTTTTTTCTCCAAGCAGTGTAGTTTATTTTATGCTGTGGTCAACATCCGAGTTAAGAGCTATATATGAAACTGGCTATGTCCCCACCATATAGTATTTCAAAACAGTCAGTCCCTATGGTATACTAGGAAAGCACCTGTTACTTCTACAAAAAAAATCTTGACTGTTACTTATGTTTTCTCCTAGAGTGTTGAACAAAAAGATACTTGCTACTGAATAATAAATGGACGAGTTCCCTCAGTTCAACCTTACAGTAATGAGGTAATGGCCACTGGTCACCATAATGGCGGGCCAAGCGGAAAATAATTAAACATCAGGGCCTTCCCTCCCGCAGTACTTTACATCACAAACCCATTTATAGACTGAGATGATAGTTCGCAGTCTGTTCTACGCACGACTATTAACATTTAATAGCATACTTACAATGACTCCTGGATAGTAGCCACCAACAGTGATGTTTTGTGTCCTGGTAGTAGCGGCCAGACCAAAGACCAGGATGAGAATGGAGACGATAAGGAGCATCACTGTTACTATGATGGACTTTCTTTTCCTCCTCTTAAATGATCCTGAAAAAGACAATGGAGTAGGAAGAAGCCCTGGCACAACACGCCCTTCCCTTGGGCAGCATTTGGTTACTCCTTTCTTACATTTTAGGCACGTTCGTTCGTTTTGAAGCAAAGCAAACAGCAAGTGTATTTTACCTCTTGTATGTCTATAGTATCTACAACTGCAAAGGCACTGCCACAACCCAGAAATATGTAGGTGATGTAATATGACGGCTTTCTATCACCAAACAAATCATATTTTGGGTTATTTTAACCGCATAGAAACAAAATTTCACTTACGCTTGTGTGTTTTTATTAACAATATCGACCAGTGCTTCATCAACATTCGTTGGGGACATCCGAGACATGCGGGAATATAGGTTACGGGACGCTTATTTCTCTCGCGTGCTGATATATTCTAATAATTACGATGAATATATGTTGCTATTCGCATTTAAATGTAAATACACGCGTAAATTGTCCTCCGTTTGACCGTAACGGTCTGCAGGCGCAGTGAATGCCATTGACCTTGTACTTACCCATCGCATCTGAGATAGGTATACCGCTGCCTTGCGCATTCAGCCCCGCTGGCATTGTAACGTCAGGGTATGCAGCATTAGCTGCAGTTATGACTTCAAGTCAAAAACAAGGAACCTAGTCAATGAGACAAAGATGCCTTTCCTTAGAGCCAGTGGGTGGAAACTCTTTTCCTGCCGTGGCATTCTCTGACACCATGCGTCTCCCGTGTAGCCGAGCTTCTCTCATCAGCATCTGGGTCTGTTGTTCATGAATCCGCTGCCCTCATCCCTTCAGCAGAACGCCGCACGGAGCACCGCACTGCGCATGCGCAAGGCAGAGCCGCTCGCTTTTTGAGTGCGTTTAGGATCGGAAGAGTGAGTCATTGCAACTCGGCTCTTTCGAGCAGTCCGCTTCAGAAGAAACACGATCAAAAATAGAAACAGAGGTTGTCCCTAAATCCATGCAGCACGCTTTAAACGTTCAAGTGAAGTCATGTGCAGGCACAAATCTCTGTTTATTACATAAGGGTGTTTGAAATGTCACGCTTCCTTCCAAGCTGTTCGCAGTGACTCAGTTTAAAAACTAAAGGCATTTAGAACTTTAATAGAATTACAAAGGACGACTAAAACCATACCGTTCTTATGCAGTTTTTTTGGGACTGCATAGCAGTTGGTTAACGCGAAAATACTTTAAGAATATAATCTATAAAATAGCACTTTTGTGTAATTTTCTATTTTATAGTCTCAGAACTAGATGCAATATATGTAAAGAAAGTGCGCCATCATCAGGTAGTTGGGGAATAAACACAAAAGCTTTAAATAAAAAAGTTCTTAAGAACCATTTAACTTGCTTTTTTATTAATTATATAGTTCGGATCTAATTTATATAGGCTACACCAGGCTAAAACTGAGACGCATTGATTATATTGATGTATCTCTTTCAGTCTCTCTCTCTCGAACATACATAAATAAATGAATATATGTGCAGCAGAGTTCAAAATGTGTGCAGTTAAAGGCATAGTTCTCAGTTTTATGTTAACGCATGCTAACTGCTGCTCCCACAGCCACAAAGGCCTATTTCATATAGGCTGATTGTATTTAACTAAATATAACTTAATAGAAGTGAATGCATATTTAGATCGCCTTATTTTTCACTTATTTTTTGCTTTCACTAGGCCCACCACTACTAAAACTGTTTGGGTGTTTCAGTAAAAAATGAAAGGAAATCAAACATTAAATATATTGATCTCTATTCCTGCAGCCTCGTTTTGTCACAAAGTAAATGATTGCATCTCCTCGTTTCAGTCCTTGATGGTCTTTCTTTGAATGACCTGCTCTCCACCAAAGAAAGCAGAAAGAGCCAGACAAGACCGAATTTTCCATGACGCGAGTTCTATTCAGGTTTAAAAAAATCAGCGGGTTCACGGAGCTCAACGTGATCTGTGTACAAATATTAAGCTTCATGTACACTTTGCGAATTTATGACGCTTTTGACGCCAACGCGGACCAAAGCTGGCACATATTTCACAATTTTGCGTTTGTCTCTTTAACGCATTATGTAATGTGCGTGAATACTCTCTCCAGTTTAACAGCTCAGCGGGTCAATGGGGATTGTTTAGTGAAGGGTCCTGCATACTAAACCTCACTGTTCCAACGTGGGTGCTGATGCCGTACTTCGTGATTGACAACGGCAAATGTAGATCAGAAGAGAAAGTTATAAAGCTGCGGGTCTTTGCATCGAGCTTGTTTCAGCAGACAATGAGACTATGTGGTGTGCGTGTGCAGAATTCCACACAACACTAAACGAAGCTGCTGCCAAAAAAACTCCACTTTGTATCCCACCCCCACTTTCCCTCTCCAGCTCAACTCCATTCACTATGATGCTCGACTCCTAGCGAGAAGCTCCTCCGCACCCGACATCCGCTGTAAGGAGAAAACTCAATGAAATTCAACAATTCTTGACTAGAATTAACGTTTGTGCAGTCCGCGTGAAGACATCGCCTCAGCGCATCCATCAAGACTTTATTTTTGGGGGGCACTTTTAAGTATAAAAGTTTTTTCCTAAGGCTCCCCCCCATCCATTTTTCTTCAGAGAACACGTCGAAAAAAATCTCTCATCTTATAATTTTTTTTAACAAGGCACAAAACGTTATTTCACACAATATTTGACTTTCCTGGACTGCAGCTGGCTTTATTTCTAGACTGAAATCTCGCAGAAAGTCGCCTGGACCGCTCGTATATGTGATTGGGTTAACAAGTACCTTTATTCTTCAGTGAGAGATCATGGAGCGCGACTCTACCGCGGGAGGGGCAGAGGACCTGCTCCTGGAAGACAAAGTTTCAAAACTGGCAAGTGACCATAACCATAATGCACCAGAATTATGTGGCGTTATAATGACTATACCTTGATGGATATAGTGCTCTTTAAACAGTATATCAACACCATAATAGTAGGGTATTACTCAGTTGTTGTATCCATAATTAAATTAATCACTGGTACAGCAAAAATATGTCACTAAGTTTTTCACCTGCTCATCATTATTTAAATAAATTAATATGGGCAATTATTAATTAATATACCTAATATATAACAGCAGGCCTGTTGAAATATATAGTAAACACATTTGAAATCTTAAGGAGCTTTTTCTACATGAACTGGTTGTTTATTATCATATTAAATAACAAATATGACAAGTCGATTTCCTGCTAAATAAGTTTTATGGCAAAATATTACATAAAGATTGACTTAACTTGATTTAATGCACTAGGCATCGCAAACAATTTATATTTCATGTTCATTCAATACAGTAGTAAATGTTTACACAACAACAATATATTTCTATATTGACATTAACATTCATTCAGCATAATCTTTTTCATGGTTAGTTAATGATACTAAAGGCATTAAGCCATGAACCCTCATTGTTTCCAGCTTTCCAGTTTTTAAAAGCACAATTTGTGTGCGTCTTGATATTGGGAATGAGTGTGTAACATCTGGCTGAAGAGTGATCCTGCAGATCTTGTGCAGCTGTGAGAGGTTAGATCTCCCAACATGGGTCAGCGAGTGTGTGGGTCCTCTTCTGCCTCTCATAGATCAATGGGATTGTGAAACGTCTTTCATTCACACCGCTTTCATGCACTTGCTTTTAGCTTTTTCAAAGAGAAATATTTGTCTAACCCTTCTCCTAGCCTTTCTTCTGTCGTTAATAGACAATATCATCTACATAAAAGTGAGTTTGTAAATGGTCTTTTTCGCTAATGTGATACTTATATTTGTTAACTTTCCGCGTCTTCTTTAGCGTGCGGGATCACTTCACAAACACGAACTAGCTGAGGCCATGGAAGTGGAACAGGAAAGACTGGTAGAACATCAGCCTCTGGAGCAGGACGACCTTAACTTTGAGAAATGGAAGCCCAAGCCAATACCCAAGAGGACGCTGCATGAGAAAATCGACGACTTAAAGACTTACCTGTGGAACGCAGAGACTAAGGAGTTTATGGGCCGCTCGGGGAAGAGCTGGAGTGAGTAACATGACAAAATTATATTAAATGTACACAACAAGATACCAGTTTCGACGGCAAAACAAAGGGTGTTTGTCTGTGGGGTAGGGAGTGCATCCAAATTGTACTTGGACTGTAAACTAAGTCTTTAATTAGTGATGTTTAGTCTCGCCGTAGAAGCGAAGGCAAGTAAGACTATTGCTTATTGTTTTTGTTCATTATTATCCATTTTTAGTGGAGTTATGGGAATGAGTTGCAGGGATGAGGGGTGATGAACTGTGCTTCTGCTCGCTCAAGTGTGTGTGCATGTACACGCTGTCACTGTGGGCGCATGTGTGTGTGTGTGTGTGTGCATGTCCAAACTTAGTGTTTACATAGGTGCACAGATAGCTTAGAGACATCTTGACAAAAACAGACTGCCTGGGGAATGGTCCTCAGCGGGAGAGCGAATGTCACAGTCCCTTTGCTGGCCCGGGATCACATTCCATTTACCCCTACCGTGCTTTCCTCTCCCTCTTTCCCAAAGACCCCTTGACCTCCAGATCTACTCCAACACGCTCTCAGATCTACAGCACAATTTAACATGTAGCCTTTTTTTTTTTTTGAGTCCGAGCTTTTTTGGCAGCGAGCATTTCCTGAAGACGTCCGACGCGGACAGAGCAGCCAATCGCTGATGCTAAACGTCCCGATGCTAAGCAACACAGCCAATTCCCACCGGGACGAGTGCTCTAAACAGCAATATGAATGTTTCCTGGGGATTCAGAGGAAAAGCTCAATGCACCAATGTCCCGGGCGTTTGTCGTAATGCAACGTCCCCATGCTTAACATGGGCATGATATGATGGGGAATGTGCTGGAGGTGGATTAAATAAACAGCCGTAGTCTTTCTTAGCGGAGGGGGAGGGGCTGCTGGAGCGCTGTGATGCGCGTCCCATGAAAGGAGAGTGCAGAGGCCCCACAATGCCAGAATGGGGTGATCTAGCTCCTTGGAGCCGGCCGTGGCTCTGTATGGCTGCAAAAGACCGTCACTGTGATGGCAACCGGAGGTTCACTGTGTTCCTGAGTGAAAGGACAGCTGAGAGAATTTTCACCAGGCTCGAACAGAAAGGCCTTTGTGGCTGAGGGACACAAGACGGGCTGCAGCTAGTCCCTGCAAAATTGTCTGCGCAGCAAAAACCATTTAGTTTGATGACATGTCCTATTTGTTCAGCAGTTAATGAACTCTTAATTGAAAGTTGCTGCTGGGTCTCATATGCTAAGTTTCATTGACTTTACTGTTTGAAACTTTCTCAATGGAAAGTTTGTGAATGAATGATTAATAAAAGGTTTAGTATTTAAATGGTCAACTAAATCAGTAAGAAAGACTTAACCTAATTGCAGTGGCATTTTTAAATTTACTAAGTGTCATCAATACTTTCTTATCTGTTTCAGGCCTTATTCTGCTCTTCTACTCAGCATTATACATTTTCCTTGCGGCCATGTTTGCTGGTTGCATGTGCTGCCTGATGTGGTCAATAAGTCCATACGCTCCTACCTACAATGACAGAGTGATGCCACCAGGTTGGAAAAAAATGCATTTTACTTTGTGAACATTCAGAGTGCATGTATTTATATATATATATATAAAAAAAAAAATCCCACAACCCTAAGAGAAGTGGTTTGTCAAATGGATGGATAATTTAAAGTTACAATTGTAAATGATTAGACAATAATTTATCTCCTGGCAGGTATGACAATGTTTCCTCATGTGGATGTAGCTCATGGGTTTGACATTGCTTTCAACGCCTCTGACCGAAGCTCGTGGAAGAAGTATGCGAAAGCACTGGAAGCCCATCTGAAACGTAAGTCCTGGATGAGAGAACAACTAAGCTTATTGAGTTTGGTCTTACACTCTTTAATAGGGAAGATACGTTTTCTGTTCAGCAGGCACAGATTCAAATCGCTCCAGCACGCTGTTTAACAAGTCCTGCGGTCTATAGAAATACTGACAAGGAGGGGAAACCCTTTTGTGCGCACAGTGTAACTGCTCAGAGCTGCCAGGGCCCCACTTTTTGTGCTGGCCTGTAAGTTGTAGAGGCCAGGCTGGGCAACAGCCATTGTTTGGTTATTTTATGGTCCCTCTCTCTCTCTTTTCTTTCTTCCATCTCTTTTATTACGGTTTCCCTCTGTGGCTGCGTTCAGCCTATGACGACGGAGTGCAGGATAGGCGGAACATTTACTGCGAAGGAAATACGTATTTCATGCAAGATGACTTAGAGGAGAGCGCCGAGCGCAAGGCATGTCAGTTTAAGAGGTCCTGGCTGGGGGAATGCTCCGGCATCAAGGACAAAGATTTTGGTTACTCTAAGGGACAACCCTGCATCCTCGTGAAAATGAATCGGGTGAGATTATAATATGTTATACAAATGAAGAGTTCAGACGCAAAAGCTTGGAAGCGCCATGGTATTTTTTTCAGCCTCCGGTTCAGTTATTTTAATGGCAAAGAAAAAACCTATTCATCGCCACTGACAATGAAAACAGTTTAAAGGCTTTTGCATCTGAACTCTCAAATACTCTTTGTTTGCCTCTCCAAAAAAAGAATTAATAAAGCTCTGAAGGTCTAGTGCCATCTTGTGGTTAAAATAAGCAATGAACAAATCCTGCAGTTCAGGGATCAAGTGAGATGTCAGACACTTGACTGTTTTCTGTTGTGACAGATTCTTGGGTATCTGCCTGGTCAAGGCACTCCAGTAAATGTTACATGTGGAGTAAAGGTAACAATAACTACTACATAAGTAACTAAATAAAATAACTATGCAAAATAACAACCCAGCTTCTTTGAGGTTTTTAAAACAGTAACTATTTGTATCTTATCCAATGCATTTCCAGAAAGGGTCAACTGAAGGCCTCGGAGAAGTCCAGTTTTTTCCAGGAAATATCTTCAACTTGCGGTACTATCCCTATTATGGGAAACTGAGACATGTAAGTGATCCCACTTAACATTTATCCCAGAATTCCTCACCATGCAATATCATTTAATCGCATTTCTTACTATTTCTACTAACAGGTAAACTACTCTTCCCCGCTGGTAGCTGTGCGCTTTCCCAGTGTCCAGAAATACACCCAACTACACGTTCAATGCAAACTACACGGCAAGGGCATCATCAACGATTCGCCAACCGACCGTTTCCTGGGTAGTGTGTCTTTCACTTTAGAAGTAGGGAAGGAGTAGTACTAGAGAAATTAAAATTACAATTCTCAGAGTATGTTATAATAAAAGAAATAGCACACTGGGTGTTGTCTTTACCCATTAGCCCTCTGATTATGCTTCCGGCAGCCATTGTGCTATTCTTGTCAGAGCCGTGTTACTACACTACTTTTACGAAACAAGGAATTTCCCAGTAAGCCAAGACTGAGATTTTATAGATCAGCCACTATAGACTGACACCTGCCTGGATTTCATTATAAGATAAAACAAAATATGAAATGATGTCCAAATACTGTATGTAGGTCGCAATTATAAGTATTGAGGCATAATCACTCAAACGTTCGGTCTACAGAGACGTAGGCAAAACAATTCTCTAGATCTGCGTAGATTGTAGAATTAACATTTATTAAACCTTTTTGATCTGTTCTTTTGCTAAGTCAGATGTGTATATAACAAATTAAAATGGAACAATTATTTTTTTTATGATTTTTCTCCGTTAAGTCAGTCTCCTTTAAATTCCCCCTCTGGATGAAGAAAAAGGCCGACAACTGCTTAACATTATGCTTTTGCTTGCTCATTTAATTGAATAACAATCAGAAGTGGTTTAGAGTTTAATCATCGATTGTACATTTTTTTGGACTAAAATTTTTCTTTTTTGATGTGCAACTCAATTCAAACGCAAATGTATTTTACTGAAATGTGGGACAGAACTTCCATTGCATAATTTTCAGATCTTTCTATCATAATGCATGCAACAGACAATTCTCAAAATCTAAATTCATCTTTAAATGTGAAAATATCTGCTCAATTGCCTGCAAGGAGGATTTCAACTGTATTATTTATTAATTGTATATGAATATATTGGTACAGTTACAAAGTGTAATAGTGAGATGGAAATTGGTAACTGCACATCTTTGTTATTCAGTAAATGCATCGAAATATCCACTGGCTGACAAAGATTTGCCAGCTCATGTTTTTAAACGCACTCATGTTCTAGCATAAACAATAAAGATGGATGAGAATTAACGGAATCAAACCTTTCTGCTCAGTTTTCCATTCCCTTCAAAACCAACAAATCAGTTGCATGATAGCTGACAATGATAAACACTGCTATATTCAAATCCAGTTAAACTGGAGTAATGGGTAGATCTTACTGTAATATGCAGGCCCAAGCAAGAGGCTTCGAGTATGCAGTACCCGAGGCATAATTTATGACATTTGTAACTTTTATAGCAACACTGCTGATCTAAGTCCAACAATGGAAGCTAGAAGTTATGGCTGTGAAGTCATGTGAACAGTGTATAACTATGTTGCTTAACACCTCAGACCTAACATATGAAATGAACATGTTCTTAAACTGAGATCAGACAGAAGAAAACAAGAGGAAGACTCCTGCACAAAAAAAAAAAAAAAAAAAAAAAAAAAAAAAAAATTGAAATTTTTCTCCACTTTGAAACTTGATCCAACATTCTTAACCTGACACATTAAGGCCTTATGAAAAGAAACAAAGAAATGTAATTAATGAAGGCACACTATAGTAAAACAAAATGTTTTTTGTGAGAGTTTGTTTTAATAGCTACAATGAGAAAAAAAAAATAAAAAATTAGCAAGCAATTGTGCAAGTTCTTCCACTTAAAGATGATAGAGGCTTGTAATTTTCATTTTAGATATACCTCAACTAGGAGGACGAACTTCATAAATGAAATTTTAGGACTCTTAATTAAATTCCTCTGTAAAATAAGTATTTTGTCTACTACCTTCAAGAGGCTCCTTTAGTGTGAGGTGGGGTATACAAATAGTAGTTTGGACACATTAGTGTTGTTACTATGCAGAGCATTAAACAAACTGAAAACACAAGAACTGGTAGCTTTGGTTTTAGAAGGTGTATTTTGTACATTGTGTACAGAGAAACGGCAAACTTAAAATTGACAAACCCATGGACTAACAAGTCTATCATAACACTTCCAACATTCCCTGAGAGGGACCTAATGAAAATCAACAAAAGCATGATCAACAAAATCTTTATATTCAACGAGGGTAAAAATGATACAAGAAAAAAAAAAAACCCAAACAAATAAAACACATACAAATTACCAAAATGTGTCCCTTTATAATACAATGTGCCAAGTGCAATAGTGTGACTTATTAGCTCTGCTGATTAAGAAAATACTTTTCACCCCAAATTTCGGCAACAACTGATCGAAGAGGGTACAATGACAGAACTAACTGTGCATTTACATTCAATGTTTTAACTCAAAAGACTCCTAATTCTAAGATTGCATCACTCATTCGTAATAGTTCACATGAACATAAGTCACGGCAACCAGAACTGGGAGTGAGAAAAACCAAAACTCCTATAAAGAGGAATCTTTTGGGTTTTTTTATCTACATGCATTTAACATAGCACAATGCCAGTGGATTTTAGACAGCCTGTGCTTATGCCAAACAAGTGAATCGTGCCGGCTGACATTGCTTCAATTGTAATCGTGAAAGCAGAAATATACCACATCATTCAGAACACATTTAAATAGTAAACAAGGAAATTATTAGAGCTCAGAGATATAATTGTAGTTATGATATAATTATGCAATAGAACGTGTTAGAAAAAAAGCGTGTCATCAACGGTTAGCACTACCAGGTGAGGAGGGGCGAGCAGTTTGCAGGGCAATAGAGGAAGCCAACAGGACCAGAAGAGCAAGAGGAAGGAGCAGCAAATATAAATGGACAAGACGGGGTTAGAGGTAAGCCAGCAGCTGCTTGGGTTATACAGACTGGTAACCAGTGCGACTCTTCCGCCGGCCAATCAGGTAAGAGATAAGCACTAGGATGATTAGGAAGCTGAGAGCCACACCCACAGCAATGGGCACGAGAAAACTCAAATCAGTATCCAGAAAGCATTCCTCCGCTGGGAGAAAGGGAGAAAGAAATGGAGGGTGAGTGAATGCAGAAACGCCACAGCACTGCTAATCACAACAGGACTCACAATTCAGTCAGATCGATGCAGTATAGCCATTGTATTATGTGCCATACAGGCCTACCTTATAAAATCACATTACAGAATGTATTAGTTGAAATATAGGACTTGTTTTAAAAGAATTTGTGTACACAAACCAAAATACCGCTGGATTAGCCAGAAGTTGCATGGATGCTTTCTTACTCTCCGATTAATATTATGAATCAAATTGCTCATAGCCAGACATCTGACTTCTCTTTCTTCCAATCAGATAGGCCAGTAAGACAATAATAACGAGGACAGCCAGGGCAACTCCCACCGCTATAGGGACAATGAAGTTATCAGGCTCATCTGCGACGCAATCCTCAGCTGAAAATAAAGAGAATGAATGAGGGGAAAAAAAACAGCAAGAAATGTCAAAACTGCAGTTGAAACCTATTTGAAAACAAATTTGCATTGCAGTTTTGGATTAAGACTGAAAAGATGGCCCACACCACTTTTAATGTTATACACAATTGTCTCTTCATTTATTGCAGCTAAAAGCCCATTAAAACAAAGCCATTCCATTGCAAAAACAAAACAACCAAATCTTGTGAAAGGAATTCTGACTGCCCTAAACATTTGATGTGTTTCATAAGTCTGCAAGGAGAAAACGGTCACACAAGTATGCTCAGGGGGAGAAGAAAAAATAAAAAGAATCAAAATCCATCTTTATTTCAGAAGTAATTGATGTGATTGAATGAACGGCAAGCAAAAATAACTGCATTAAGCAAGGCACAGAATTACCAGTGTCCAGTTTTGAAGGATTTTCAGTCCTGGCTGTGGTGAAATGCATTTACAAGATTCTGTGTGGGTGCTTCATAGACTAAATTAGGAAAGTGAACAGTGGGGAGAAAAAGGAACAAAAAAAAAAACAAAAAAACAAGTGATAATGAAGATAAAGACATAAGAGAAAGCAAATAAAGTAACTCTGAAAAGGCTCAGCAAATGAAAACAAGTCAAATGTAACAGTATTAAAAAAAAAAAAAAAAAAAAAAGCCGCCACTACCAAAGACTGTTCAAACAGCAAAAAAATCTCGCAAATACAACTCACAATTAGCAAAAAGCAGAAATGTATCTTTTAGGCTGGAATAGCCGATTCATAATTAATTGTCCCTTTTTTAAATCCTAGTTAAGAGTAAAGCAAACAGAACCCAAACTATTTCGTAACAGCAATTGAACAGTTAGCAATTCTTTGTATTATGCTTTACTAAGGTGTCCCTCAAATACACCAGGCCTACATTCATTTCAATGGTCTGCATTTTTAAAATGACTGTCATGTAGTTTAAACATTCAAGCATTTATGACCTGTTCTAGAATGTTCTAGTCCCATTTTAATAAACATTAGCCGTTCACTCACTACAGTGCAGGGTAACAACCGGTTTCTGGAATTACATTTAATATTTAACTCAAAAGCTGCAAGTGATGTGAATATAAAGCGGTTTCAGTTTAAATCGGTCGATAAATTAATGATAGATATGATGGGCACAAATTAAATCGAGCCAAGTTACAAATTGGGAAAAAAAAAAAGGGGAATGTATAAAGCAAGTGCAGGGTCTCATACAGAGCATTGAAATTTTAAATTGCCCAAAACCCAATATCTATGAAACTATATATAGAAAATATTTTTCAACAAAATAGCAAGGTGCTAATTTGCATTTTAAGCAGTGAAAGACCATGCGCTTACTTCACAACAGAAATTTAAGGGGAGAGAGAAAAGAAAAAAAAAAAAAAAAAAAAAAAGTATATATTAAACACATGGTGCACACACAAACTTAGTTCACAATAGGAAGCTCTGGTCCTGGAGTGCCACTGCATCTTTAAATTTTTAATATATTGCAGTTTAAGGGCCGATGGATTACTGACCACATTAGGACAAAACATTTTTTTGAGGCCTTTGGCCCAGAGTCAGTTGCCAATTGGGATTGCACAAAAAAAACACCACAGTATTTACAATGGCCCAGGAACAGGCTTGTGTGTCCCTTAAAACACCCAGGATTTGATTCGGTGATTTTGTTGCATTACAGTGTTTGATATCCAACATAGGTCCTTCGTCGACCAATCACGTATGCAATCACAACAATGAAAATCAAACCAGCCAGAGCGGCACCAACAATGATTGGGATTAAGAGGCTGGTGTCATCCATTGAACATTCATGGGCTGCAGACAAAGAGAACATGAATGAACATAAGATGAAGCTGCTATCTTCTCATCAACACCACTGCAGATATTCTCAGACATCAAAATCACACTTAATCTGCTAAAACCAGGCCTCTTCTACAAGCCTTCACAGAAGTATTCATCTTTAACATTAGTATATACACACAGTAGCTCAAATCTATTCAGCAAGAGTCGCATATTGCTTTGTTTAAATGAACTTATTTTAAGTAGGAAATGCTATAGAAGTATATTTCATCATTCGTTATTATTAGATGACTGCTTTAGTTAACCGTATACTTATGCAGTCTCGTCAAAAATATAAATACTCAAAACATAATGTTCTTGTATTAAGGCTAAAATAGTAATTTGAACTCAAGCTCTTAGGATAATTTTGGCAGGCGTGTTAAATTAAGTGTACATTTCTTCTAAGTGCTATCAGTGATCTTAGTGCAGCAATTCAAATACGATATGAACACAGGAAACCATGGGCTTATCAGATTTAGTCGTGCATGCGAGCAGTGCCCAAGTTTCTACATTAATATTAAAGTGCTGGAAAGCAATGTGGCTTTTCACACCACTCTGAAAAGCAATGCTTTTTGAGCTGTAGTGCAAGTAGAAAAGTAGCTGATAAGTTACAGAAAAAAAAGGCCAGTTATAAGTTAGACATATGCTGTATAATTACCTCTAATGAGGCAATTATCTCAGCTTTATTTTTAAGCGTCGCAAACAAATACATACCTGTACTAAACTTCTTGTTCTGGACTGCGAAGGGCTGCACTTGTAGCTCAAACGTGTTGAGGGTAAGCATGTCAGTGATGTTGTAACTCTGCTCTTTTCTGCACATGTAGGAGCTTCCAACAGATGCCTCCCACAAAGACAGATTATTATTGGAGGCATTGAAATAGTTTCCTGTTGAGGTAACAGAAATCAGAGGACAGAATGTGATTATATGACAGGCGATGCAAAGCCATTTGGGAAGCACGACATATTGGTACCACATTGGTTATGGCTGAGATTAAGATTATTTTTATTTTTTTGATTATCTGTCAATATTAGATCATACCTGGCATCTAACATTCACGTTCTGTTTAGCTAAAACAATATCTAGCATTTAATACAGTTAATATAATCTTTGGCTAAACTTAAGATGAAGCTTTTTAATACTTATTCTGAAGGATAAATTCACTTGTAGAACTTAAACTGATTTTAGTAAGCTTTAAAAAAAATAATAAAAAAAGGTTTAAACAATATAGCATAGAATTTTAATGTTGGATAATTGTTGTCTTTAGAGAATAACAATGAAAAAAAAGCATGGATTAAGCATTTAAATTTTGACATCCTTACCATTTCCAAGATTAACAGAGAGCGTCAAAGCATGTAGACGGAACTTCTGTGAAACCTGTTGAAAAACAACAGTCAGATGCACCCTGATATCATGAGAGAAATGGAATTACTATATGAACGGATAGTTCCATTCTAACCCCATAGACCTTTCAGTACAGATACAATACTGATTTTAACACATTTGAAAACAAGGCTGTGAAAAAGTAAAAATGGGACTGCCCTCACTAAGGTCCACTCCTAAACTTAAACTTGGTCAAAAGCAGATCATATAAATTGGTCAAAAGCAGATCATATAAATTGTACAATTCATAAAAATATACAACATTTAAGAGCTGCCAATAATTGGCAAAAAAGCCCAACCCAAAACATGCAACTTGACACTCTTCTTTAAAAACTTACATTTGTGAAGACGAAATGAACTGTGATTTCTTCTGACTTTAGCAGAAGGGATGAGTCATTGCCACCACAGGTTCCACTGACTTCTGTTACATTAGCACTTGGGTCAAGATTAAGAGTCTGAAAGCCGGCGTTCTAAACAAGAACAAAATAAAGATTGTAGACATGTAGTAGAGTCCTAGCTTTTCACTAGTACCACAACTTTAAATTCTTTAGTTCCTCTGCACAGGCATTTTGCACCTACCTCAGTGACTTTGAAACTGAACTGAAGGCCCATCTTTGCCAAAAGGCAGACTGTGGCGTTTTCTGTGACGCTGTAATTTCCAACAGTTGGGTTGGGGACAGGAGGCACGGCCGTAGTAATCGGAGCTGTTGTAGCAGTGTGTGCAGTAGTCGGCGCTTCTGTGGTGGAATTCGTTGTGTTGTGATGCGTGGTGGTTGGGGGTTCTGTAGTAGATTTAGCTGTGCTGTGATGGGGGCTAGTTGGAGGCGCTGTAGTAGATTTAGCTGTGCTGTGATGGGGGCTAGTTGGAGGCGCTGTAGTAGATGTAGTCATGGTGAGATGAGAGGTTGAACCTGTGGACGCAGCAGTAGAGCTGGCAGGTGAAGCGTTTACGATGGAGGTTGGAGAAGGGTTGGAGAAGATTTTGTTTATACTGAACTCCTGTGTTGTAGGTAAAGGTGATGTCCCCAGCTCTTCAGCCTGCACAATACCTGCACATGGTGGAAGCACAATGTAATCTACATTACTGCGGGGTTATGTGAAACAGAACAAACGAGCATTACTTTTTCAACCTTCCAAAAATCAGGAATAGCTAAATGCTTAAAATAAAAACACTAAAAATCGCTTAAAAAAAAAAAAAAAAAAAGGTACTTGGTTCAGTATCATATAAAAAGTGAAAGACTATTTAGGCACACCACAGCCTTTCAACCTCCTCTATGCTAAAGGAAATAAAAACAGCAATCCTAGCACATTCCAGTATCTTCCTTCCTGACTGACTAGCAGTAAACTAACACTCAAAAATGATGCATTGCATTTGCTCTTCTTTAAGAGCAAACTGATTTAAGAGCTGGAATACAGCACACTTTTTATTAATGCTAGTTGCCAGACGTTCGTTTCATACCATGATTTCATCTAGCTGGCAGATATCAAACGTGTTGGCCATTTTAAACCAATTTTTTTAATGCATGGTTTCATTTAACCATGCATCTATTAGCAACAAGGTTCAAGTTTCTGCTCGAGTTTGTGGCTTTCAAAATAACTTCAGTCAGGTAGTGTGTGATCCTCAGTCATTTAGTATTTAACACTAGGTTTTTCTCTGCAAGGATTTGCTACGTCAAGTGTATGACGACTAGTGTTTAAAAACCATTTAAAGGTTGGTGTAATGAATTCCAGCCTTTAGATCATCACACTGAGTGACTGCCTCCTGTCCAGGAGTTTGATGAAATCATTAACCTGGTGCTTCACACTCAAACCCATCACATGATTATGAATGAGGGTGGCTGAGAAACACACTGAACAAACACTTCAGGATCACATGCTTGTGAAGTCAAATCTGTAAGGGAGATCTCTATGGCACAGCTTCTTTCATTTTTTGCTGATGCTAATTTTGCTAATGATTAAAATGTTAAGTGTTTGCCTGTTTTATCACTAACTTACATGAAAATACAATTACGACCACATTTTAAAGCCCTCAGTTAATACATTAGTTTTTTTTACAGCACTAGTGTTATATAGTTTGAATCCAATCGTCGGGGTCTAACTTAAAAACCTACAAACCAGCATTTTTAAACCTCAAATCTTCACATTTTGCGCACATTGTTGTTGTCCATGTACGTTAGGCAGCGTGTTAGGTTGAGACACGGCCAGATTTAATTAATTCTAGAGCTAACAATTTTAAATGAATTAAAATTGTACAATATATGCACACACACCACATCTCCGAATCACATTTTACGCGAACAATTTACGTTAGCTGACAAACATTAGAAGTTGAACGGTAAAACGGGTTATCTAGTAAAACGCATTTATGACGTTTATTGAATGCTGAATTGCATTAGTGTGTTTAAAACCATTGAAAGACGGTAGAAATTAATTGCACCAGCTGACAGTCTCTCTGATTATCTAACGCGCTGCTACTGGCGTAGGTAAGAATTCACGCTAATGCTAATGCTAACAGGCGCTTCTGTGGGCCTGCGATAACCTCCCAAAATAAACTCAATATCTGCTTTTGTAACGTGACACCGTCTGAAATGAAACATGCAACAAGACAGTCGTACGTACCACTGAGTAGAACAAAGAGCAGGGTCACACAAGCGCGGACAGCCATTGCGACGGGTGGATGCTTCCTCTGAGCAGACAGACGGTAAGTGACGCCCGGACCGAGTGTGACCCGCTTCAACAGCGCTGTGCAATCAGCCTCAAACCTGTGCTCATATAAGTCATATGACAGGATCACACTCTCCTCCTCCTGCACGTGAGCCTTACGTCGCGTTTACAACGCGGTTCATTTGGCAAACCTGTGTGTAATTAAGTGAGCTAAGCGTTTTATTAGATTTACTAAAAGGTTAACTAAAAGCTACATAGCTGCTAAAACATGCTGACTTATCTGTGAAAGGATTTGAATGTTGTAAAAATACATCTATGATATAATGGCAGAAACTCTTTAACTATAAACAAATAACTATAAAACCACTATTTATCTTTTTTTTTCAGTATTGATACCAAAACATTAATTTCATTCTTGTAGGCCTAGAAGCTGATTTTCTAGTCAGATTTAAGGGGGCATAGCATATTTTGTTTCAGAGTTTATTTTAGATGTGAAAATGAAGTATTAGTTAAGTACTCTGAAAATGTAGTATTAGTTAAGTACTCTGAGTACTCTATAGTTACTTATCATGCTTTTTTCTTCTTCGTGTCATTTTTTAATGTTTACATTTCTGATAATCAGTTGACCCCAATTGGTTTCAATACAATTCATCAAAAATCAGACTTGTTAAAACAGCAAAATTGTAACATTGATACTTACATTAAAAAATCATAAACTGTAAATATTATAAACAACATTTTTTCAGTTTCATAACCATTTTTAACAACAAAATGTGAATGGGTGAAACTGACCCATAACCTAATTTATAAAACTTGGCCAAAAAGCTATTTAACATTTTCACCAATGCCCATGAAAAAAAAGAAGGTAAAGTAAACACACCTTGACATTTTGTGACCCAATAGAGGGGAAATTTGGACAACAATCACAAAGAAATCATAAATTTACATAAAAACATAACAGAAATTGCAATTAGCTAATAGTTATTTAAAATACATCCTGATTCCTGCCGCACTAAAATGTGACAACGTTACATTTTTGAATAACATTTTTAAGCCTTTTAGTGAAAATAAGCATGATGTAATTGATCGAATTAAATGTAATGATATTGACGTTTTAGCTCGGATGGTGTTATTCACAAAGATAGCACAGTGCAAGTTTTTACAAGTTTTGAGACTGCTGTGCGTATGATGCACTATCGTCCCCTGGTGGAGAAGACCGGAAACGCCAGGCCTCGCGCTTTACCAACGCGTTTCAACAGCAGCTGCGCAACGGTGGAAAGTACTTCCGGCGGGTCAGCGTCGCCTCTTAGAAAAGTTACTAGTTCCCCGCGGACTTTTCCTCAAACCTAAAATCCCAGTCTATCTCCCGAGCAAAAAGACGGCGCCTGGCAGAATGCTTTAACGCAAACATTCCTCGGCGAAAAGCAGTTTGTAATCCGACGGATTTTTTGCAGCGCGCCGGAGTGCGCGCGAGCTAGCGAGAGGAAGCAGTATTCAACCATCTTTCCTCTGCTGGCAATAACAAGAACAGAGAAGGGTCCAAGTGGGGCTGCACTTCTCAATTTATCCTCCTTTTCTCCTTATTCATACTCGGAGCCGCGAGGTTGCACTTCCCCCGACCGAGACCGAGGAATAAAAAGCGTCCACACCCGGGATCGTAGCATTAGTAGATTAGCGGTTTGATTTGGTATTTCTTTTTTCATGTTTCCAACAGGTTTACCTTCCCCTAATCCCCCACCGCCAGCCCAAGAGCCCAGACCGGCAGCTTCTGATGTTCACAACGACAGTAGCTTAACGTCTTCTAAGAAGAGGAAAATTAACAATTCAGAGAAGGAAGACATTGATTCAATATCTTCGTCTCCTAAAGCCATTTTTAATTCCTCCTCCACAACGTCCAGCTCTTCCAGTTCACAACAGCAGCACATCCAGAAGAAGTTGAGGTTCGAGGATCCGCTGGATTCGATCGGGCTGGATGTGAAGATGGCCGAGGAGTCGTGTAACTCTGCTGAATCGTGTTCAAAGGCGAGAAATGTGTTCCTGCCTGGAGGTGTGGGGCATCATGCTAACGGACTGACCAAGTCTGCGGGATCCGCCACCTTTTCCAACAGCAAACCCGGTGCTGCAAAGAAACTTGTTATCAAGAACTTTAAAGGTAGGTGAAGTTAATGGTCCCACTCGTCTTCTCTGAAAACATTTTAGGCTGTGTCTCAAAACTTAGCTATATGCCCAAACACATCTGCAATGTACGGAATTGTTGTCTAGTACCTAAAACAGTAGTAAACAACCCGAGTAACTGTCTTACGAAAGATAATGCGCTGCTGTCTCGTTGGAGATCGACTTTTTATCTTTCTTTAAGCTTAGTTGCATTTGTTTATGAAGGAACATCACTTAAGCTAAAGAGTAAACAAAATAAAAACACTGTTGATTTGAGATTTAGGTTCTTAACTGTTAACATCCTTTTTTATTTGTTTAATGTGTGTATATATATATCTATATTTATATCTATATATATGTGTGTGTGTGTATATGTGGATGTGTGTGTATGTATGTATGTATGTATATATGAATAACATGATGTATGTATATATATATATATGTGTGTGTATATATGTATGTATACATTGTTCCCAAAACAATAATATAACACATTTTAATAATGGTTTATATTAATGCTTTTACTCTGAATTATCTGTACTATTTAACTTTTGTCTAAAACTCAGAAATATTTGAATTAGTGGTAAACAATACGTCATTTGCTTCTTTATATTTCGTCTTAGTAGCCATAATCTATCATAATAAATTATTGCAAAATAAATAACTTCAGTAACTGTCATATGAAAGTGAATTCTGTGAGAACAACTTTTTGTAACTTTTATGTAACTTGAAATTACGGTGAAACTAGATCAAATCCTGGCTTCTATTAAAACACTAATCAGTTTTTATGTTTCCTATGTGTTTATACACGTCCTTCTTTTTGTCCTAATGTTACTTCAGAAAAGCCCAAATTACCGGAGAATTACACGAATGAGACCTGGCAGAAGCTCAAGGAGGCAGTAGAGGCCATACAGAACAGCACTTCAATAAAGTACAATCTAGAGGAGCTCTATCAGGTAGGTGTTGTGTTCGTTTTATCATTTAGTAATATTGTACATGGAATCTAATGCTATTTATTCCCCTTTGTCTTCTCAGGCTGTTGAAAATTTGTGCTCCCATAAGATATCTGCCAAGCTCTATAAACAGCTCAGAGTGGTCTGTGAAGACCATATCAAGGCGCAGATTGACCAGTTTAGAGAATATCCTTTCCCTTGCTACAAATGTTTATTCTGTTTCTTGCTTTCTTGTTAGGTTGACCGTTAAAGCAAAGTGGATGCATCAGGGCTCAATATATTTGTATTTCAGTCCAAAAGTTAACTTTTCTTTTAATGAGATGAAACGATTCCCACATGATACAATTATTAAAAAGCATTTTTTGCTTATTAAATCTTTTTAAGCATTCTTTGATGCATAAGATAAAAATAAGCATTAATTTCCGTCAAAACCTCTTAATGAATCCAAACATTTGCATGGTAGTTCCCGAAGTATTTTTATTTTTAATTAATAATTTAAGTTGAAATAAAAAGCGAAATTGATTTTTAATACCATAAAAAAGCTGAACTTTTGACATACAACTCATTAACGCTTTTGCTAGAAAACTAAGGCAGACAGTGCATATGATGAGCTAAATATATCAGGGAACATTTTTCAGATATGATGGGAAGTTGAGTCACTGGTTATTAATTAGGGCCGTCTGCTTACAGCCTGCTAATCATAACTGAGATGAAACCATTTCTTAACTCTTGCTCTACGGATGCCCTAGACAGTGTTCTGTTTCTCAAGAAAATAGATAAATGTTGGCAAGATCACTGCAGACAAATGGTTAGTCTTCTCTAGATCTCTTGTCTCTGCATGCGTTTTTAAGAAGTTGAACTTGTCATAAAATCTTTAGTTATTTACCTGTTTGCAAAGATGCTTTTGATTAAAAAAAAAAAAAAATATGTTGTCTTCTTTTCTAGATCATGATTAGGAGTATATTTTTGTTTTTGGATCGCACATATGTTTTACAAAATTCAATGCTGCCATCTATCTGGTATGTCTTCACTCTCAACATTGGCGTTGTTACCACTACTGTCTTTATTTTCTACCATTGCTTTTCTGCTCCCTCCACTGGTGATTAAAGATGCACTTGTGTTTTGTCTTCAGGGACATGGGCTTGGAGTTGTTTCGTTTCTATATCATCAGTGACCTGAAGGTGCAGAGTAAGACAATCGATGGGATTCTGCTTCTTATTGAGAGAGAGCGAAGTGGAGAGGCCGTAGACCGCAGTCTCCTGAGGAGTCTTTTGAGCATGCTCTCAGATCTGCAGGTTAGCTCACCTGATTTATCATTTGTACTCAAAAAATCAAATCAATAAAACATATATCATATTATATACATATATTTTTTAATTGTTTGCTTCAGTGGCATGTCTATGTAAAGTCTGTAAACTCAATAACTTTCCCATGACACAGACATAAATACAAAATAAATATTTTAATGGCTTGTATATTTATTTATATTCGCTAGAAATATTGTATTTGTGCAAAAAAAGAGAAAAAAACCTGGAAAACCTTTTTGCTGAAAAACATAATGCAAAATATTAATTGTGAAAGTAATTCTTAATATTAATGCACAATTTTAAAAAGTGAGTTTCTGCTTTTAAACCCTCAAAGTACATGGCATGTTTATCTCCATGGTAAGATTCTACAGATCTTTGAGACCCTTATCCCTGATATTATTCAGCCCTTAAATTGTGTGGCCAGTTTTGTTCATGTTAGTATTGTTGTAATCACACCTTTGTTTGTTTTTATGACTAGATTTACCAGGATTCATTTGAGCAGCGATTTCTGGAGGAAACAAATCGGCTGTATGCTGCAGAGGGCCAGAGACTCATGCAGGAAAGAGAGGTGAGTTTCACATTAGTGGAACAGAAAATATAGATTTTTTTTTAGATTTGATTTAATTGTTTTATTATTGTGATTCTGTGAGAGATAAGTTACTGGCATGTCTTATGTACATGTTAGCTACAGGCTAGGTTTGTTTTTATTTAAACACAGTGTATGTGATTTCTGGAAGCCAATGTTCATATTTGAAATGACCAAAACAAACACGCCCCTATTTTAATAGCTCCGCCTCTCACATATGTAGCCTAAGCAACCCAGGCAACGATTAGTTCTGTGAGACAAAGAAGGACCAATGTTACACCATGACGAATAATACTATAGAAGTCATCATAATCAGTGATGCTGCCTACACAGGACTCCAGCAACATGACAAATCACAGACAGAAAACGGCTGCCATGTTTTTCTATGACGTGCTGACACAAATTTCAAATGATTTTTAGCGGTCGCTTTGTCATGTCCAGTGTTGGCAGACTTTAGCTGTAGTGGCGTGGCATCTGGTGTAGACAAGGTGTTACTTACCTATCGAGAAGAACCAAAAAAACCTTGGAGTGCGAACGCAGGCCTTCCGCTCGTTGAGTTCTCTTCAACACAGTAAAGCTGATAAGATGTTTACACGACTTCTACTTCTTGCCTAATCATTTCACAGACATTTTACTCTTGTTGTTTATCATTTTGTCACTCCGATCGGCTGTTACGGAGGATAGATGAACGCTCTATAATAATGTAATCACTCTTGGTTGTTTCAAAATTATTTACGCCCCTACAAAGATATGATGCAACTTTGTTTTTGTGGAACATAAATATGAAAGAACCTTTTTTTTTATGCAATTATATTTCCTAGCAACCACAGGCTGTGAAGTATATCATGTTTTTGAGAGATGTAGCAGAATTGAAGATTACTAGTATGAGTCATAAAGACACTTTTACTGTGCTTTTCTGTCTGGCATTTAGGAACTCTGATTTCATGAAAAAGATCAAAACAAAGACGTGTTCACAAAATAAAGACACGCAAACTTTGTAAACTATAGTTTTAACTAGATTTTTCTTTGCCTCCTTTAGGATAGTCAAATTTCAGTACTTTATCCCAAAAAATGCTCCTTTCAGGTACCAGAGTATCTCCATCACGTCAACAAACGTCTGGAAGAAGAGGCAGATAGAGTCATTACATACTTAGACCAGAGCACACAGTAAGTATGCAGAGAATATAACTAACATTTACAGTTATTACAGTTAAAAAGATGTCAACGTTTTCCTTTTTATTTGCAGAAAACCCCTCATTGCCTCAGTGGAAAAGCAGCTGCTTGGAGAACACCTCACTGCAATCCTTCAGAAAGGTATCACCTTCTTTTAATGAAGACGACATTGACTTTGATTTTAGTGTTCAACCATCCTCAAATTAACAAGTGATTTACTTAAGTGCTGGTGTTCTTGATACATTCCAGGTTTGAATAACCTGCTGGATGAGAACCGTATTCAGGATCTGTCTCTGCTGTACCAGCTCTTCAGTCGTGTGAGGGGAGGTGTGCAGGTGCTTCTGCAGCACTGGATCGACTACATCAAGGTGTGCAGGGAACCCATCTAAATGACTGAGATGACTCTGCACATTCAATTTCACAAATCTTGTTTGTTGTGTCTCAGGCCTTTGGAAGCACAATTGTCATCAACCCAGAGAAAGACAAGACAATGGTTCAAGAGCTTTTGGATTTCAAGGATAAAGTCGATCACATCATTGATGTGTGCTTCATGAAGAATGAGAAATTTGTTAATGGCATGAAGGAGGCTTTTGAGACCTTTATCAATAAACGGCCAAACAAACCTGCTGAGCTCATAGGTCAGCTAATAATGTTTTCTTTTTATTTAAAGTTAGTTGGATCAAGACTAAAGCTACTAATTTTGTGTTATTTTTTTATAGCAAAATATGTGGATTCAAAGCTCCGTGCTGGGAATAAAGAAGCAACTGATGAGGAACTTGAGAAAATGTTGGACAAGATAATGATCATATTCAGGTTCATTTATGGTAATGCATATTAACTTCATGTTCTGTTCCAAAGAAAGCTTTGCAATTATTATCTGTCCAAGCTTCATAGACATTCTTATCTCTCTGTTAAGGCAAAGATGTTTTTGAGGCCTTCTACAAGAAAGACTTGGCAAAGAGGTTACTGGTGGGAAAGAGTGCCTCTGTAGATGCAGAGAAATCAATGCTGTCTAAACTGAAGCATGGTAAATTACATTTCTCCTTTCTTAAAACATTACATTGTCAGGACACAAATGTTTCAAAAGGCTGTGATTCGGGAAATTATTAATTGTGCTTTTCTTTTAGAATGTGGTGCTGCCTTTACCAGTAAGCTGGAAGGGATGTTCAAAGACATGGAGCTGTCGAAAGATATTATGGTGCAGTTCAAACAGGTAATGATGCTTTTATTTTCATTTCCATTCTCTTATTGTGTCAAAACAGCTCACAAATCCTTCTTTTCCATTCTGCACCTCAGCACATACAATGCCAAAATATTCCTGGGAACATTGAGCTGACCGTGAACATCCTCACTATGGGTTATTGGCCAACATATGTACCCATGGAAGTACATCTGCCTCCAGAGGTTTGTTCTGATATTGAGAAATGGGATCTTGGATTAGATATTCCTTTTTACTTAAACGTATAAGTAATGCCCTTAATTCAAATGAATCATATTATAATTAATTGTTAACCTTTTATAATACCTTTCTTTCTCCAGATGGTGAGATTGCAGGAGATTTTCAAAACGTTTTACCTGGGCAAACACAGTGGACGGAAACTTCAGTGGCAGTCTACGTTAGGACATTGTGTTTTAAAAGCAGAATTTAAAGAGGTAATGCACAGTCTATTTTGAGAAGAGAAGCTTTGTATGAATAACATACTATATTGGCTGATTATAATATTTAATTAATTTAAAACATTATTATTTTTTTTAAAGTTTTCTCAAAATAATAACCGGCTATATGAAACCCCCTCTCCTCCATTTTTTTCCCCCACAGGGCAAAAAAGAGCTGCAGGTTTCCCTGTTTCAGACGTTAGTTCTGCTGATGTTTAATGAAGGGGAGGAGTTCTCTCTGGAGGATATTAAACTTGCTACAGGCATTGGTATGGACACTTGTGTCAAGCAAGCACATTGCAATTTATTCTTGTTTAAGTGATACCATTCTATTAATTGTTCAACTTAAGTTCAAAGGTTTCTGTAGGTCTTAAAAAGGTTCTAAAATTCTTCTGCAAATTAAAGCCTTAAAAAGTACATTTGAATCAGAACAGAAAGTCTTAAATTGTCATAGCTTGGCAATTTCATGCCATTAAATCTTGCATACATAGCAAAAGAATTAGTTTTTGTTATATCAATATGTACTTAAATGAAGATATGTTTACTTGATTTAAATGTAAAATAGAAATTTGTGGTGTTAGTGTTGCTAATACAACTCAGTGTGTGGGTTTATATTAAGAGAACACTGATACCAGCTTAAATTGTTTGCTTAAATGCATTTAAGTGTGCATGAAAAAAATGAAAGATTTCTTTAAAAACACCTGAAATTGACCTTTATCAAACCTGCAGAAACCTTACAGCCTTTTTACAAACTTCCCAAATGTTTAAGAAACTTGACACATTGACACATACATTTGTAGAGGACGGTGAGCTGAGGCGGACTCTGCAGTCCCTGGCCTGTGGGAAGGCGCGTGTCCTTACCAAAACCCCAAAGAGTAAAGACGTGGAGGATGGAGACAAGTTCTCTTGTAATGATGATTTCAAACACAAACTCTTCAGGATTAAAATCAACCAGATTCAGATGAAGGAAACGGTACTGTCTGGCACACCCCTCATTTGATTGGTGTTGTCTGCTTGGTCTTATTTCTCTTTGCTGTACCTCACAGGTGGAGGAGCAAGCCAGCACTACAGAGAGAGTATTCCAGGACCGTCAGTACCAAATCGATGCTGCCATTGTTCGAATCATGAAGATGAGGAAAACTCTCAGCCATAACCTTTTGGTGTCTGAAGTGTACAACCAACTTAAATTCCCAGTGAAGGTGAGGTCATGGTTGTAGGTTGCCAAAAACACGTTATCTGTATCTATAAGTTTGCAAAAGTAGTTCATTTAATTGCTTAAAAGTGATATTTATAATGTTAGTGAAAAATAGCATAAATATAATGTTAGTAAAAATTAAGAAGCACAGATGTTCTCAATATTGATCATCGGCATATGTGAAACCAGTCATAAGCCATATTTTCTGAAATTGAGATTTATACATGATCTGAAAGTTGAATAAATAAGCTTCCCATTGATGTATGATGGATAGGGCAATATTTGACAGATACAACTGTATGAAAGTCTGGAATCTGAGGGTACAGAAAAAATTTAATGCTGAGAAAATCACCTTTAAAGTGCATATTACTAATCAAAAATAAAGTTTTAATATATTTTTGGTAAGAAATTGACTAAATATCTTCATAAAACATGATCTTTACTTACTATCCTAAGGATTTTTGACAAAAAATAAAAATCTATAATTTTGAACCATACAATGTATTTTTGGCTATTGCTACAAATATACCCCAGCAACTTAAGACTGGTTTTGTGGTCCAGGGTCTCATATTAGAATGATTACAGAGATTAAAATGAGTGCAGAAAATCCAGCTTTGCCATCACAAATAATTTCCATTTTAAAATATAAAAAAATAAAAAGCAATTTTAAATTGTAATAACATTTGCTGGTTACTATTTCTCTTATTTACTATTTTACTGTATATGTTTTAATAATGTACACTTTATGTGCTGTTTATTTATTTTTAATCAGATTGGTGAGCAGAAAGAGCCTTTTAAATAACTGCTTACTATTGAATAGTAGAGTTTGAACATTACTTGAGTTCCTTTTTCCTCCTTGTTCTGGAATGAGATGCCTACATAAAGAAATAATGCAAGATACATTCAGTAAAAATAATAATGATCGAAGTCAAGGGATTTGTCAGAAATAGTGTTTGTCATAAACACTTAAATTCTTTGCTAATAATGCATTATTTTTTCCTCTGAAGGTGTCACAATGTCACTAAGTTTGGAAATTAGTCCAACACTCGCAGCAGCGAAGATGTGCTACTAAATTTTGTTTCATCTCTTTGCAGCCTGCTGATCTAAAGAAGAGGATAGAGTCACTCATTGACAGGGACTACATGGAAAGGGATAAGGAGAATCCCAATCAATACAACTACGTGGCTTAGAGAAAGAGAGAGAGAGAATAAGAGGGGTAGATGAGAAGTGAGGGATGTTAGAAGTGACAGGAGGAGGCTGTTCTCAGTGACGTTGTTTACTTCCCTTAGCATATGGAACCCATTGTTCCAGGTTTTGTTCACTTTAACATCTTCACCCCAGTGACCAACAACTGAATCCGTTTTCTCTCCATGGCTTCGACAGGGTAGGGTATGTTTTATTTCTGTCAGAATGGCATGTCCAATTAGAAGAAAAGAAAGTACAGAATTATTTTGTTAAAATGCTTCTAAGAATTGGACTATCCCAAGCTTAAAAAGAAAAGTTATTTATTTTCAGACTTGGCTCCATGGCTTTTGTTCGTCTCTGGCATGTTTTTTTTTTTGGTTCCCTTCATGGTTTATTTACGCAAACATCACAACATATTGCAGTATAACCTGTGCAACGAAAACCAGCACCAGGTTGGTTTTGACTCACTGAAAACGGGTTTTCTTTTTGCCAATGTTTGTACGAAGAAAAGATTCAGCTGATTGGTCACAAGCAATTTATGTTCTGTGAATGTGATTTATTGAAAAATAGAACAATTGAGGCTGATTGGACATTTCACAGTATGTGCCAAGATTAGATAAAACCAAGCACTTGTTTTGTTTGTAGGAATGTTAACGCTGCTAAACACTAACTTGTACATCTTCATTTTCCCCCCTCCCTGCTTACACCTTCTCACATTTTCTCCTCTTGTTTATTTTGTATATACATTTTACACACAACTTTGATGTTTGACACTCGACTACATTGCAACTCCATTCTTTCTCCCTGGAAAACTCAGAACAAGCACAGCAGCACCATTTTATCATTCTAGTGTTTCCAAGTTTATATAACCCTTCAGTTCTGAATAAGGCCCATATACTGAGAAGCTCCTCTGTGTGGCATCACTGGATCTGTCTGTGGAATTTTTGGCAATGGTGTTTTGAGAAATCATACTTAAGTGGACAGTCGTCCAGTGTCTGGAAAAAGTATGCTTGTTTTTATTGCCTCAGAATAAACAACTGTATGTGTTTCCATGAACTTGTCCCTCTAGTCTTTTTGCAGTCTTTCATTGTTTTTGTGGGATAAAATCAAACATTGTGTATAATAGATATTCTAATCAATAACCGTATAAAACCTGACATTTATTTGTGGGTGTTTTTATATAGATATATTTTTTTAAGGCTTTTTTTTTAAAGTTGGCTCAGATTCTAATATAATTTATATAATCTGTAGCTCTTGCATGACACTTATTCTTATCTATATTCTGCCCTTTTTCATGAGCATTTTTTTCCTAAAAATATAATAAGCATTTTATTATCCCTTTTTTTTCTCTTGATATTTTCTGACGGTCGAGATCCTAAAAATTAATTTTTCTAATTTAAAACGGTTGCATATTTACTAAGATATCGCATTATTTGCATATCTCAACATTTCAGGGAAAATTTCTAATACAAAACAATTGTGCAACAATTTTTACAAAAGTACATAGCATCATTTTGTCTGGTATACACTACCGTTCCTTGCCGTAAACTGTTTACAATTGTCGTAAATGTCGTAAATAGGAATCGCTTGCGGTTGACGTGAAGCGTGGAGTTCATTAAATCTTCTACTGAATGTTTAGTTTTAATTCTTTGGTTCAAAAAACGTAGCAGTTAAGAGCTGTAAGATCACACAGATAGGAGGATAAAAGTGAACAATAGCGACCTGCAAGGATGTTTAAAAAGTAAGCTTGAGACGTTGTCAACCTTATAAGTAGTAACGTTAGCTAACACAACTTAGCATTGTTATAGAAATGCAGTGTTTCGTTTATCTAGTAGCTTTGACATTTCCTTAGAAATACAATAAATGTTGCATGTACACGTTTTATGTGGTGTTGTAAATTGATTTCTGCCCTTGATTTTGTACCCGATACATCAACCTGTTTAGCTAACACCGCTAACTTGTTCTGTCATAGCTGATTTTTTTTTGGTTCATTGGAAATGATACATCTGTTTTCCTATGTTTTAGTGTTTTTTTGCACTCACTTTTACCTAAGATACTTCTTATATTTCTAACTGGAACAGATTATAAGCAAAAAATACGTTGATTGTAAAAGATTTTTACACTAAACATTGAAGGACAGACCCTTGGTCCGTTTTTTTATTTTATTTTAAAACAGTTGACGGTATTTGTTACATGAGACCTTTATACTAGACCAGCTTCCTGATCTTGCCATAAAAGATAAGACCACAGAGACCTGATCTTGGCATCTAAATATGTAAATTCTTTCTCCTTGTCTTTATAGATTTGATGAAAAGGAAAACGTTTCTAACTGTATTCAACTGAAGACGTCTGTTATTAAGGGTATAAAGAATCAGCTGTTAGATCAGTTTCCCAACATCGATGATTGGCTCAACCAGATAATGCCCAAGAAGGACCCTGTCAAAATTGTGAGATGGTAAGAGATGCACATTTTGGAAAGTCAGTGCTTGTTGATTCACCGTACTGAAAGTGTAACTCATTTTACATCAGACGTGTGATATTTTGTTTTGGTTTCCAGTCATGAGCACATTGAAATTCTTACTGTAAACGGAGAGCTACTCTTCTTCAGACAGAGAGAGGGACCTTTCTATCCCACCCTCAGACTTCTACACAAATGTAAGATGGCTTTCAGTTTCATCAATAGAGATGCAGCAGGTTCCAGACACTTGCTTATTTATTCACTATTTGCTTTGACTAATGCCTAATACTCATATATTCATTTTTCAGATCCCTTCATTCTGCCACACCAACAAGTAGATAAAGGAGCCATCAAATTTGTGCTGAGTGGAGCCAATATCATGTGCCCAGGCCTCACATCACCAGGAGCCAAACTCTACCCTGCTGATTCAGACACAGTAGTTGTATCCTTTTAGCTGTTGTATTATATTTGTGACCCTGGACCAAAAAAACAGTCAAATTCTGAATAAATATGCTTTCCATTGATATATGGTTTGTTATGATAGAACAATATTTGGCCAAGATACAATTATCTGAGGGTGCCTTTAAAGATGTATAAATTAAATTCTAGGCAATGCATATTATTATTCTAAAAATTATGTTTTGTTACATCTATGGTAGAATATTCACAAAATCTCTTTTTGGAACATGAACTTTAATATCATAATGATTTTTGCCATCAAGGAAAAACATATAATTTTGAACCATACCATGTGTTGTTGGCTATTGCTACAAATTCCACCTGTGCTACATAAATCTGATTTTGTTCTCCAGGGGTCACATTTTGTAATATTTTCCTCAGACTAATTAATCATAATGTTTTAATGTAAAGGTGCACATAAAGACACAAGTACATTTGATGAAACAACAAGTAAATAATGGCCATAATTCAGTGTTATTTTATTATTATGGATGATTATTTAATTTTATTCATATTTTCAATTAGCTTTTTAAATTTTGTTTAATTTTCAACCAATTTTAATATTTTGTTAATATTTCCATTTAGTTTAAATTTATTTTAATTTCTATTTTAGTTTAGAGCTTCAACATACTTACGAACATACTAATATTTATATTTATTTGTATTACAGTTTTATTCAAGTTGCCAGAAACAACTTTTTAGTAGGTTAACAATAACCTCACTGCCAGAAATATACATTTGGGATTAACCAATTAGTTGTGCATTAGTTTTACGTGTAATAGTTTTTGCATATCACAGGTTGTAGTCCTTAAGTATTTGTTTCCAGGCTATAATGGCAGAAGGGAAGCAGCATGCGCTCTGTGTGGGAGTTATGAAGATGTCTGCAGATGACATGTAAGTGTTCCTAAAATTTCTATGCATCTCCTGCAATTAAAATCACAATTTGACAGAATTTTTTATTAATTTATTAATTTTTTGTAGTGAAATGTTTAGTTCCTTTATCCTCTAGAATACAGAATGCCTAAAGCTTGTTTTAATAAAACAATAAATAAATACATTAAATCCATATAAATCAGTTACCATCAGTTTAATCTTTGATTATACAGTTTATTGGGTTTGGAAAGGGAAAATAATTAAATTGCATTTCATTTTTGAAAATAATTTCTTGTCTCACTTAACTGAACAGAGAGAAAGTAAACAAGGGAATTGGAATAGAGAACGTACACTATCTGAATGATGGACTGTGGCACATGAAGACGTATAAGTAACGCCAGACGAGAGGATGTGGTTGGACCCGATATCACCAGGCTGCCCGTCTACTGTTTACATGAATGGACTCAACTGTGTACCATGCCGAAAGCTTTGAAAGCCACCCCATTTTAATGCACAAATAAAACCTGCATTCAAGTCATGCCAAACTGAAATGGTCTGTTGCTGCAGTGAGAGCTGAATAGTGTCATGGCAGACATGTTTAAACAATGGTATTTGTATGTATATTTCTCTGATGCGCAAGACAGAATGTATTTTGGTGGAATACCTTACCAATGATGCATTACACCTCACCTAAAACAACATGACACTGTACATTGTGTCGTATGCAATTCTAAGACCAGACCTATGGTTTTATATTTTTGAATCCATTTGAGCACTAATGCTAACCAGCTTGTAAAAAGCAAGTTTATTTCAGCATATATTCATTTTACGGTATTTAGAGACAATCATTCAAACACTTTTTCACTGTTGAGCCAGTGCTTTAAAGCGACAGCATCTTCCATATATTGACTAATATGAGCTCCTGAAACTTAATGCCAGGATCTGGAAGATAAATTCTTTAAACAGTGGTTTAAGAGGTTGTGATGCAGTCCTAATAAATTTCACAAGAAAAGTCTCAGAGTACCTGACACATTGCACTTTAGTTAAATCTCTTAGCTCATTTTATCTGGAAAATGAAAACATGCCTTAATAGTAATTCGGCACACCTGTGTATATGAGGAGTATTTGACTTTCATCCTTCCCGGAAAAATATATATGATTAAATGCAAATTAGTTGTAATTCTTAGATTCATGTGGTTTGGGATTGGTAAAATGTTCTTGGAAAAAAAAAAAAAGATAAGATCAGAATTACAACATGTCTAATAATTCAGCACACAGTGTATATTATGGAAACAAAAACATTTATCTTGGATGTAATTAATTGTATTCTCTGGTAAAGCAACACCAATACTACAGGGTAAATCTATCGATCAACATTAGAATCTGTTTCTACAATAAATATTTTAAAATTATAAATTAATTTAAAGTTTTTTTCGATTGATAATACACATTTGATCCTATTGCAGTGATCAGACGTAATCAGGAACAGCTGCAGCAGAATATATGTTTTTTCCCCAAGTTAATATAGATTTTAAAGTCATAGCTTCTTACAAAATGCAGGAAAAATCTAAATTGCGAAACATTGAAGAGAAGCTGAGTTTTCTAGGTGTACTCATCAATGTAAGTGGTGCAGCCAAGTATCAGAATACAGATGGAATCAGTAATCGAGAAATGAAATGCAAAGACCTTCTGGAAGAAGCATTTCAGAATAAAATACTGAATACATACTGTATGAAACAAAACTGTTACAAATATAAATTAAGACTCATAAAGAAACTAGGAGATCTTTTGCCAAACATCCGTGGCATCATAGTAAAGGACACTTCTAAAAGATCATGAGGAATCTCCATTCAGAGAAACTGATCCTGAACAGTGGCTTAAAGAAAGAGAGAATCGAATCTCAGGTTGTTAAAACACTGCTCAGACAACAGAATGATTCTGTCAAAACAGGATATGGCTTTTAATCACAGAGAAAAACTAAACAACTCAACTTATGAAAATGATAAAGATGATGATGACATCTAACCAAGGGCAGTATTAACCAAGACCTGGAAATGTCTATTAAAAATGGGTAGAGCAAATACTGAAAGAGGGAGAGAGAGAAAAATTGAGGTTCGAATTGAGAAATGAAGAACCAAGTAAGAACCAAAAATTGATCAGCTCAAGAAAAGAGAGACTAGAGGTGTACATTAATTAAAAGCAGTCAAGTCAGAAAACCCTTCTCTAGAATGGAAACGAGAGCTGGAGATTCAGAAATGATCAAAACATTTAGATAGATAACAGAGGTGGCTGAAAGCAAGAAGACCGAGGAATTTAAACATGATCAGGAAAATGTGACAAAACACGAGACATAAGAAGAGATAGTCAACAGATCAAACAAGACGAACTTAGTCTTAAAATGACAGCATAGAAATGTAGAAATAAACAATAAAACTGAAAAATAATAGAGTGAGTGAAGGATATAAAAAAAATAAACTGAACAATAAAAAATTCATAAATGACTACAAAACATGATTTTCATTGTTCTTTATTAAAGCAGCCGATCATAATTGTGGCAATCTGTTAAAATAAAATCAAGTATGCATAGAAATGAAGAGCATTTAATAATTTAATGCGTGTTCATTTGTTCACTTCACTGTATTATCTGTCGACAGCATTTATTTTACATGTAACCCTTACTATTACTTCTAGCAGGGGAGATCAAGTATCCTGATGTTCACTAAATAAAAAGTTCTGAAGAACGACAAAAAAAGGTCACAAACCAGTGTGTAACGAACTACATCAGAATTAAAGAAACTATATTTGGATATGTAAATAAATAAACAATATGTTTTGCAACAGTAATTTTACAATCTCAAATATATTATCCTTTCAGATCACAGAGTTTGATATTTTTAAGGGTGATACAGACAGTTTATCATACAGATGCCATGAAAATATCCTTTCCCCTTTGTTCAGCATACATCCAAAATATATTTTTAAAATCATCAAAAGGCTCCTCACTTTTACTTCCTAACCCCATATGTGTGGCCTTCATAAATCTAATGTAATTGTTATTCAAAATACTATCAAGTGTACAAAATCATCCAATATCAGCCCGTCATGATTCTCTTATATGCAAACAATTATCCTTTTGCGTTTGTAGCAAAAAGCATAGAGTAACCCCAATCACTCGCACACCAGCACCAACCTTCAGAACACACAATCACAAATAAAGTACATACTGCACATCACAGCTCGTTCAGCCCCGCACCCAGGAATGATCAACATCTCAATTCAGTAACAGTTCCAATACAGAAACCATGAAGTCAATCAGTCATTATCAGAGTCTTTAGGAGGCAGAAACGTCAAGGAATCATGAAAATCATGTCCATATGGCCGGAGTCTGTAGACGCCGTACATCAAAACCTGTATCTGGCTCGGAGACATGCCAGCGAACGTGATGGCCATGTCAGAGCAACATTTCTCCACGACGTCGGCCGGGTTTTGGCCCATGCTGTCAGAAATCAAGGTGCTGACGCTCTTCTTGTTAAAAAGCCCTTTGCCTTGCGCATCCTCTCCATTTTCTGCAAACACCCCGCTGTATTTCAGACAGGTGGCGAGCTGCTTTTCTTCAGGCGTCTTCCACAAAGCATGCCCTCGCTCTGGGCATTTGTCCTCGTCTTCGAACATCACTATCAGTCGCCTCATTGCTTCATAGCTCAGCACGATCCCGCTGTCGTACTCCACGTAATCCAGCTCTCCGGACTTTTCCGTGTGGCCAATGTAAAACGGCTGGTTTGGATCTTTCTCCAACACCAAATACTTGAGGTTCTCTATAATCGCGAACGTGGTGGGCCGGGCCACGAAGAACCAGCGCAGGTCTCCAGCATTCTCATAGGCATGTTGGATGGCTTTGCGTAGCCGAGCCCACTCATCCTGCTCTTGTAGGTCAATAGCCTCTAAAGCTTTGGACGATTCGGATGTGTAGAAGGTCGATTTGTCACAGTGTTTGCTCCAAGTATCGTTGGCTGTCGCCCAGTGGACCAGGAGCTTCGGAGTGACCATGATGAGACAGTACACTTGAACCTGCAGGGTCATGTCAGACATCTGAGACTTTGATAACTTCTGTAGTTCATCCTTGCTGACAGGTTTCAGATGATGGTGGAGATGCTGATGGCCTTCTGAGTGGGTTCCTGAATTAAAGGTTTCAAAGAAAGACATAACCAGGCAGAATATGCCTCCTAGGATCATGCCTTTCATAAAAGAACTGCTCTCAGACATCATACTTGACCTTAACCCTGTAACAGAGCAAAGCAGATTATGATTGCAATATAACTGCAACGCTACAAATCATATTTACATTTAAAACATATGAAGAAAACAAATTCAGCAATAACAACAAAATTGCTATAGTATATGACATACCACGTAGGTTGCGATAATAAATGTTTACTTTTGTTCCTGGTGACAATACAAAGCTATTTTACAAAGCAGCTAGTCAGGTTTGCTGTATAGTCCTACTTCTAACTCTAAATGTAACTATTGGCTACATTTGACAGCAAGAAACCATTAAACAGCTGACCAACACACTCCAATAATATTAGTTATATTAGTTATTCTGATACCTTTCATTAACGCAAAAGAGTGCTCCGTTTTAGTCCCTATACCGTCGCATTCAGTTCCGGAAAACTTCCGGAAAACAAACAATAAATGTAGTATCTGTTCTGGAGTCAGTTTTACTTGTCCTCCATCTAATTCATTTAGATACAATAATGTAAGAAAGCTGGTTGCAGTCCAGTACAGGCTTCTAGAAGACGTATGTTAAGGCGGATGTTAGCTTTACACGAAAGGCACTGTGGGAAATGCTGTTCGCTTGCGTTGTCTCGCTGTGAAGAACACAGTGGTAAAAACTACAAAACGTCGATTTCCTCTAAATGGACGAAAGCGGAAATGATTTTTTTATATATTATATACAGAAAAAACATTTTGTAAATAAAAATAAATTAATAAATATAGGCCGTATAATGTAAAAAAAAAAAATATAGTTTTAGAAATAGAAATACAGGTAGGCTAACTCATTGACGAAAGAATAAATACATTTATTAACATAATTCAAAAATAAAAACGTTTGTTGACACTTGTAGTTAAATGTTAAATAATAGCCCGCATTATCAAAATACTTTTTACATGAAAAACATGACTAATACAACATAACCCATGTAAATGTTATATTTTAATATACCAATAAAACTACATTAATCACCTTTTTAAATTGTATTTTATAAAAAAGCTTTTCTTAATCTATTTGCCAAAACACATTTCTTCTTTTTTTTTTTTTTTTGAAAGTGTACTCTTGATCAAAGGTTTAGTAACAGAATTATGTAATGCGATCTATTTTCCCCCAATAATAATAATAATAAATAATGTTTGGGCTAATACTTATGGAGCCGCTGAAAAATTAAGTTATGAGAACACAGAGATACCTTATTAATACAAAGGTTTATTTCTATATTAATCAGACGCAGCACATCTGAAAGATCATCAATGTAGAATAGATAAAGCTTTTAAGAACCGGATGGCGCAGTTACAGAATCTACCAGCAGAGGCCAGGCCGAGAGGTGAAGAAGGTTTGATTGGTCAGCATGACTCCTGCTTTAGCCCCTAATAGCAGATGCCATTAATATCTGCACCATCTGCTTCAAAATAAGCATCTGTCTCCACTGTCTTTGAAAATGAGCCATGTGTTCTGATTAAATATTTGTCCTTACCTTCTAGTAGGTAGTGGGCTTGTGCAATTTGTAAAAGAAGCACAAGTCTACCACTTGCTTGTTAATATCAGTCTGTTTTTGTATTTTCCAGGTATTATAACAAACCTATCACCTCTTCTTGCTTTTTGTAAAGACAGAGTCTTTCTCTCGCACATCATGCTAATTAATAGCTTTCTTATCTATAGAAATAATCTTTGCTATAGCTCATAGTTTTTCCTGCCAACAGTCTTTGATGAACTCCTACACATAAACGGACTGAACTCCACCTCAAGCTAAGCTTTAATGCTGAATATGCGCTTACAGCATTTTACATATTTACAAGATCACACATGCAATACAAAGGCTTTTTTGTGCAAGATGATAAGAGATAAAATGGTGTATATACAACAGAATACAGCATCTTTTGTTTCTCACCTTCCATTTCACTTCCTGAATACCTTTAAAAGTAAAAAATAGGTAATCTTCAGCCCCAAATCACACCTGCTTAGAAGTTTCTAGTGAGCCTGAAGAGCTTGATTAGCTGGATCCAGGTGTGTTTAACCTGTTGTGTTTGGGTTGGAGCTCCAAGAACTGAGCTTAGAAGTACGCTATTAAACAACATTTCACACACAGTAAAGAAAACACAGGGCTATAAATATACATACATAAAAAATAAAAAATAAACAGCTTATAATTATTGCTGGAACATACCTACAACCGAATAGACTTTCATTGTGCTGAAAATATCACCCTTGCAGGAAAGTAACAATATTTAATTGAGTCATTTTGAAAGACTGCCTTTATGATGGGTTGGATATTAGTAGGCTATTAGAAGACAAAATTCCTTTGTTCCCTGTACAGTGAGACACTGGCCCTTTAAGAAGAGATATTTCAATCTAGGCGTGTTTCCTGCTCCCGAAGAGTCCTGCTTGCATCCTACGACACGAAACTGGAGGGAAGATTATCTTATATATTACTGAAATACTTGCTGTATAATCGGTATAGATCACAAAAGGCTTTACTCATATTTATTTTGTATCATTTTAAGAGAATCCTCTCGGGATAGACGCTTTTAACCAGTGACATAAATGTCAGTCGGTCAAGGTCCACTCACACTCCAGATGTGCGTTTAGCGTTTAGACGCGTTTGCTTCAGGTCAGCATCGAAATCTGGCCACGTTTCGAGGGGAACCGCTTTAAAATCGAGGCAGCATGGGAAATCTTCGCTTTTGGATGAGGATTTTGTTGTTTGGTATTTGATCGGGACTGTAACCATGGATTTAAGTACAGAAGAACAGATATGTAAAGCGACAGACTGATGATTTTAAGGAAGCACGGGAAGAATCCTACAAACAAATCGTGCACGTGAAGGAAAAATCACATTTCTGCAAAGAAGCTCCTGTGGTGTTTTATTGCTGACAACAACACTTTAATCGTCCCGGGTTAATCATTTAGTGGACACGGTTGTGGTTTATTTCTGGTTGAGTTGACAAAAGACAGTCTGCCACCATGTCTGCGGTGATGATAACGCGGAAGGTTACTCGAAAATGGGAGAAATTACCTGGGAAAAACACCTTCTGCTGCGATGGACGGGTAATGATGGCTCGGCAGAAAGGAGTATTTTACCTGACCCTGTTTCTCATCATCGGAACCTGCTCTCTGTTCTTCGCCTTTGAGTAAGTGCATGTCATTGGTGATTATTAAACCTAATCCATACTGCACGAGACGCGACTGAAAGCATCAGTGTGTGCAGCTTCGTTACAGTGGGGGGTTTGCATTGTATATAGCCTTTGTTTAATGCCATTGCAAGAACGACATGGTATCTTTAACATTAAGCAGTCATATTACATCCACATGGTAAATGCAACAATAAAAAAATTATTAAAAAATATTGAGGACCGAAGCGCTCGTGGTCTGTCGGGTGAAAGCACGCCAGCTGAATTTGGTCACTGTACGCCATGGCTGTGCTTTTATATGACAGTAGAAATATCCGATTCGTGAATGAATCGTTCTTTTGAGTCACATCTTATCAATGAATTGGTACAAAAACGGTCTGAACGATTCGTTTGAGAACTGAATCGCTCCCAGCAGATGAGTGAACAAATCATTGACTATTTAAACCTAAAGGGGCAGTTTCCTGAACAGGGTTTAAGACTAGTCCTTGATTAAAATAAATGTTAAGAGCTGTCTAAACTGGAAAAGATATCTTAAAATACATCATTATAATTGTTTGGTGTTAAAATGCTCACAGATAATGCATTTTTGTAAGACATGTTTCTAAAAAAAATATTAAATGTCCTAAACTAATCTAATCTAATTTATTTCCTATTCGGGAAACCGGCCCAAAAGGCTTAATTTTATATTTTACATAGTTTAGGTGGAAAACATGAATACTACATTTTTTACATGTACAATCTCTTTGAAATGGGTTAACGATTTAGTCGTATGGCTGTTTTAGCACACATGCAAACCACTATTTTAATAAGTAACTACATTTTAACACAAATTGTTTGGTGAAAATTAAAACAAAATTTTAAATTGATAATCAAAAAGCTCAGCTGGGTAACAATAAGCTAATTTATTAACAACAATTAAGAATACAAAAGCATAATGGAAGTGTCTTTACTAAGGTATGTGGCATTTAAAAAATATATAGTTTCTATATGGCGTAATATGCCACAATTAATTTTAGGGGAGTGTGTGGTGTAATTCCAATTTTTATTGTTATTTTTTGAATTGACTCATTGAAGTGAACTGTTCAGAAGAATCAATTTGTGGGAATGAGTCAGACTTTCCATTACTGTGTGACAGTCATAATGAACTGGTGATGACAGATGACATTCCAACACTCCAGAAGAACAGGAACAACTAAAACATCCAGAAGAGCCAACCTTTTTTATTTTTTATTTTTTTGATAAATATGTATTTGGTCCTATCTATCTAAACCATCTATTGAAAAATGATACAACAATAATAAGATTAATGGCAGATTTTTGAACTGTGACATCTTTGGCTCTTTCCCATATATCAACAGGCCAAAGAGCTGTGTCATCTTTGTTATTAAAACACATTTTGACAATAGCATATTGCTGTCCATGTTGATAAAGCTGGATGGGCTGCATATTAGATATGAGCTCTGCTTTGTGGATATGAGTTCCCTTGTGCGGTCTTTGACGTCTGTCATTTGCGTTTCCTGAGACTTCAGTGTTTTGCCCGGCCCATATCGAGGATCCTCCATTAGGCCTGTTCATCAGCGAAAGGAAACGATTCTGTCCCTAGTCAGAAACTCTCAGTCATGTATGGAGCTGCTGGCTCCTGTAGGGTTTCATTGCACGTCATGTTCATATCGCTGTTACTGATAATTAGTCCTCTTGAGGCAGACATATTAGCATAGAGACTGGGCTAAGTGCAAAAGTGCGATTCCAAATTGTTTATTGCATGAGAAGCTAATAGATGAAGTGAGATTCATTTATTTATCTATATGGACTAAACTTGCAATTGGGCTTGAAACCATTTGAAATATATTTGTGTGTCAAACACACTCTTTCTAAGGGTCTTTCTAAAATTCTGTCTGTGTGCCTTATAATTATTAAACATCTCCCAAGGTTAGTCATATATTATCCCTGCTGGATTTTTAGTTTTAGTAGTGCACATTTATTTTTATGTGCACTTTATATTTTATTTAATACACCGCATGAGATTCCAGAAGAGACAGACAGTGTTTATGAAAACACATTGCTTCCAGCTATCTTGAGTTTTCAGGGAGTTATTATTTGAGCATTGCTGAATGCTCACACTATTGTGTCCTCATACACCTCTCTGTCCATGGAGCCTGTGTCTAGACATTTTATTCCTCTGCAGGCACACAGCATATCAGCAGGGCTGGATTTTGCACAGATTTTTCTTTTTTTAAAGGGGTCCTATGATGTTGCTAAAAAGAACATTATTTTGTGTATTCGGTGTAATGAAATGTGTTTCTCGTCTAAGCATCGCCTGCTGAAACAAGTCGATTTGTACAAAGCTCATCGTTCTAAAAAAACAAGGTGTTCTCTGAGACATAGACATATGCTGATTATCATGACTTGGAATAGTGTTTTTATGCGTCACATTGCATCGCACCTCGTAAAGATAACACAATGTCTGCATTTGTGATCGGAGAAATGACAAACAACAAGCACTACTCTACACTCCTCAAAACTCATTTGAATAGTAAGTAGCAGGTTTTTTAATAAGAAACTTACTTAAAGGAACCATATTTAGAATTGGCATCTTGTGGTTGAACTAGGTATTGCAGTCCAAATTCAAAATACTGGAGAGGAGTTTTTCACCCGGCCCCTCCAGACTTGACGCACACTCAGGTTTCCACGATTGACGATGCAACAGGAACGAACGCACATGACAATGAATTAAATGAAATGCACTATTTTCTGCCAAGCAGGCAATCTGGATGCCGAAACATTACTGACTTCGTGATTGGGAGATAGATGGAGGGTGGCACTACAGACCAAAACAAAACATGACAACAAACATCAGTTGAGGGCTGCAACTAGGGCTGAACGATATGGACTAAATTTCATATCTCGATTTTCATGCCAGATATCTCGATATCGATACGATACGATATGACTACGGGTTC
>JAUCMT010000026.1:17364585-17391088 GCA_032357475.1 Enteromius thamalakanensis
CAGTGTGTATACACTGTAGTGCTGGTAAGGATTGCATACAACTTCATGTCTTAAATGGGCGAACTAACCCTTTAAATCTGAAATGAGGTGTTGTGTTATTGTATGTTGAATGTCTAGTACCTGATCATGAAATCTGAATAAGTTTTTAACAATTCACCTTCTGAGTTCAACATTAAAAAGTTGATGATCTGGAGAACGTCAGTAACTGCTGACACATTTGATTTCTAAGTGAACTGTTGCTTTGATGATTGCAATCTTTATACTCTTTCCAGACTTCCCACTGTTGTATCTGACCACAAAGTGTTGCAACATTAATTGTTGGACTAGACAGCTCATCAGAGACTGATGATTAAATTTAAGCAGCCCTGTGACGAACTGCTCAAGTAAAGGTCAGGAGGAAACAAAGTCTGCTTACACAAGCATAATTTCTGAAACTCATGACAGCAGGCCAGAGGTTCTTCAGAAATATTGCTATCACCCCATGGTTTTGTGCTCCACTTTGGTGTTTGAAGTGGGCACTGAAGCAGGAATACAGTGACTGATGGTAATGACTGATGTGGTCTGGAGAAGAGATAAACCTTGTGAAGGCCATTGGTGGGTAGTTTCTCAACTTTAAACACATCTGAATTCTCAGGATCTTTAAAACCTTCTGACCTGCAGAGGTAAGTTTGGTTTTGAAACTTTGAAATAGAACCTATTTGTATCAAATCAAATAGGGAAGATTTAAAGTGCATATTGGAAAAACATCATGATGTGCTTAATGTGTTTCCTAAAAAGCATTGTAAACCCAAATGAATCTGAGCTTCATTTGTAAAAATAGTTCTATGATCAAACTTCATGCTTACGATGCATTTGGAAAACACAGCTCAGATCAATCAATCACTTTTATTTATATAGCGCTTTTAACAATACAGATTGTAGCAAAGAACTGAACATTATCAAACAGGAGAACAGAGTAATGGTAATGTATAATGATGAGATTAAACTTTATTTATCAAATGCAGAGACAGTCTCTGTAGTCAAGACAACGATGATCACTAGAAATCAGGTGTCCCCAACTAGGCAAGCCAGAGGCGACAGCGGCAAGGAACCAGAACCTCATCCATGAGAGAATGGGGAAAAAAACCTTGGGAGAACCAGACTAAGCTGGGGCATGCAGTTCTCCTCTGGCTGGACGCCCAGCACCTAATTTCCAGGGCCCAGTTTCTCGATAACGCAGACTATTCCCGCGCTAAAAAGACTCTTAAGATATATCTTACGTTAAGTGATAACTTATCAAAGTGTATTTATCAAACTGTTTCTTTTGAGTCTTCTTAAGTCGCTGCCTCCTACGTCCGACGTTACAAGGCGCTGTCTACAGTGAAGGTCCTGAATTAGCCAGGCAAAATATAAAGAGGGCTGAAGTCTTGCCTAAAGAAAAAATTTACATGCGGACGGCGTCGTCTTTGGTTTAGCACAAGAACACGCTGTATCGCATCCATATCTGTTGCTTTCTGTATGCCATTACATAATTACTTTATGTGATCTTAAGGTGCGTTCACACCGGACGCGAATGAAGCGTCAAGCGCGAGTGATTTATATGTTAAGTCAATGCAAAGACGCGAATAGAAATCCTGCGGCGTGAATCGCGGGAATTAAGCGGCGCGGATTGAGTGAATTGAGCGAATTAAGCGGCGCAAATGGCGAGAATTGAGCGAATTATTCGCGCGAATAGTGCGAATGGCGCGTTTGACGCGTGATTCGCTCAAGCTGAAAAATCTGAACTTTGGCGAAAATTCGCGCCGCGGTAACCAATCAGGAGCTTGCTCTGGTAGTGACGTGATTACTAGAAAGCGGCAAGTGTCAGATTTACTAGCCGTGGTGAGGCTGCCCTCGGCGGATACATGCGTACTGAACACCCGGTGTTCACGTGGAGCTCACGGTTCCGAAATCGGCGAAGCAAACTATAAATAGGTGCTCTCTTTTTTAATATACCGCAGATTTGTGTTTTAAACAACTACATTCTCGCCTGAAATATTCATAAAACTGCATTTCATGGCACAATAACAGCAATATTTAGAATGTTTTGCTGTTTTCCCCTCCATCAATGCAGAGACTGGAGCCGCCTGGCGAATTCGCGTCTGTTGTACGCGCGAATGCAGCGAATTGTTCGCGCGAATGAAGCGAGTAAACTCAAAATGTTCACGCGTCTAACTTCGCGCGAATAGCGCGATTTATTCGCGCAATTCGCGTCCGGTGTGAACGCACAGTTAGAATTGCCTTCCTTTATAGCCTCTGTGCACAACCTGCATAGGCTGCTCTGTCAGGATTTGGGTAGTCCGTCCTCTGTAAATACTCTAAACACACTCTAATATTTATGTTGAACTGTTCTGGAACAGTGTTGTAAATACAACTTAACCACTGATTTGTAGTTGTGTCCTCTTTTGGAAGCACAAGCAAAACGTAGTTTCACTTTCACAGTGAAACACAGCATCTCCAGAACATGGCGCCCGCAGCAACACTACAGCAAGAATAATAGTTCCGCCTTCTTTCTTTGCGTAAAGACGTTGTTTTGAAAATAAACCAAATTGAATAAATTAAATTGTTTTATGCATTCAAATATTAAGACATGCTAAAACACAGAAACCAAACACAAGTTTTTGTTATACATTTTCACATTAATTTATGTTATGTAATTAAAACGGAAAAAACGGAATTTGGAAAAAAAATAAAACTGTATTTAAGAAAAAATCTAACGGATTTCATAGGGCCCTACTTGTAACACTCCAAAGAGAAAGGAAAATTAAATTGTATCATATGACTTTAAGACAATGTATCCCACCTCCCTTTCCATTCTCCTAATATACAATCGTTTGCTGAAAATCAGCACTTATATTTTAATTTCTGACTGTTAGTGCGCTCAATATTATGCAAGTTCCATTGCATTCATGTTTGTACTGTCTTTGGATTTTAGATTTAGAATAGTGAGTTGGTTGTGGGCTAACTAGTAATTTTGTGAAAAATCTGCAGTATGTTTTTGTCAAAGTGGGCCATAAAAAATAGTGCTGATACTGCACTCATTATAGCCCAAGGGTTAGTCAATCAGCCATTGGGTGAAAGAAAGAACCACTTGCTATTGGCCTGATATCTTCAACTTAAAGGTGAAATGTGGAATTCAGTGTAAATTAAAAGGTTGTACCAATTCCTGACAAAGTGTTTTCGGCAGACAGTACTGTTTGGTATGTTAGTGATGCAGACATGGAATCTTCACCTTTTATAATTTTTTATCTTCTTGCTAAAATGCTTCTGTGAAAGTATTACATAGCTGCACTTTATGTGTTGACAGTCATCAGATTCTGTTGATTTTGTGTTCACCCACTCGTTCTTTCACTTTAGAAGTACATGGATCAGGTTTCACTCTGCCTTTGTCCTGTATGTTTGTTTTATGGAATTGTTGTTCAGCATTTAAATGTCTGTACATTTGTATGTTTATCATTAAGCTGATGGTTGTTGCTGAGAAAGTGTCAAGTGTATGACTCAGTGTTTGTGGAGAGGGCTGCCGTCTGTTTCTGTCCCTTTTCAGGGGTCGTGATAAAAGAAAGGAGATGTGAGTGTGTGCAATGTGAGTGCAAAACTGGAGCTGTGGCAAATTTGTCTCCATGAGGGACCAGGATAACGCTTTTTTTGGCACTAATGCATAATTCATTTGCTCCGTGATTCGCTTGCTCTTAAATTGGCAAACTCTTTATGAAGAATTAACAGGCTTTTCAAGTCATTTTCAGGCATGGCAAAGTCCTGGCGTTACGACTTACATCAGTGTGACGCAGCTGAAATATCCTTTGTACGTTATCAGTACATATTTGTACTTTTGGACACTTCACCTACACCTGTATTGTACTTTAAGCTTTTAGGAGTGTCCTTTATCAGAAAGAATAGCTGCTGATGTCATACCCGGATGCAAGATCACAGTTTATTTGTTTGCTTGTTAATCTTTTCCCACTTTATTGTTAGTGGTATTGCATGCTAATTTCATATCATCATCATCATCAAGTTTTGCAATGCAAAATTTAAATGAATGAGGTAATTATTTGCATGTTGAATGTTTTTCTTTCGAACAACAGGACTATTCATTCTTTAATAGTGTGACCTACTTTTTGGTTTTGATACATATATCAACATGCTTAGAAGAATAACAAGTAGAAAATCTTTTTCTTAGTTTTTGGTGTATCTGAAAGCTTGTTTCTGCATCATCATAACTAAAATAGCTAAATGTGTGATAGTTTAAACTAATGCAGTCACATGGTTGGAGGACACTATTCTATTATTGTAATATGTGCCCTGTAAAGTAACTATAAGATGTAGGTTTAAAAATTGTTCTTAGTATTAAAGAACATTTTTCCATCTGATAGATGATAAAAATATTGACACTCAATCATAGTCAGTCTGTCACAAGCTTGAGAATTTAAAGTGTCAGACAAGCATATGTTTAGAACAAAAAGATGATCTTGTCTGTTGGTGTGGATGCTAATATCATTATCTTTATAATTATCCTTCTTGGTGTTAACAGGGTTTTAGAGTATCATACATTTTGCTCCATGTGTAACACTTTACGTGACTGTAACGGCGGTTTCACACTGCACGCGTCAGCAGGGCGTAAGCGCCGCGCGTTGTACTGCAGTAGGCTATACACAAGCATCTTATTCCGCTCGTATTTTCCAGCAATCTTCTCCGAACACTGTGTGCTTTAATTTATTTATTCTAGTTTATTTAACTAAAATGAATAAATGCTGTAGAAGCATTGTTTATTCTCATTTCATGTTAATATGTTTGTGGAAACAGAGATTCACTTCTTTTTTTCAAAAGAACAGCTGTTTTAAATTGTGTCATTATAAATATTCCTGTTTTATTGATTTAATGCATCCTTGCTGAATGCAGTTTATAACATTTGGGAAAAAGCAGGCTGAATTAGATTTCCACAATGAATCTATTCTTTATGTTGTTTTTATTCATGGTTTTTCTCCCCTCATTGTCCTTTCCGGTGGCGTAGCGGATGTTTGCGCCAAGCGCTATCAGTACCGATAATTGTCAGGCCTCCCTGCCCCCACCAGCCTCCACCTAGAGACTAGCCAGACCAATGAAGCAGCTCTATTGATTTTATGAACACACAGCTAAGCTTTTTCTTAGCCAGCCATAAAACTCTGCTGTTGTGCTTCATGTTGTCTTAACTGTGGAAAACAGTCCTTTTCAGCTTGTTCTCTGTGGAGCAGAGTGCAGATAATTCACTAAGGACAAGCTGTGAAGGCGAACACAAGGGTGGAGATGCTAACACGGTGACGGGAGTGGCTTTGTATACATGTGCATGATTTAAAATCATCATTTAATTATACTAATTCCAGAATACACGTTTCTTTGTAAAGCATTTTATGCCTTCTGCTGCTTCACCCCTCATTTTGTCCTGTGCAAGTCAACATGAAATCAAAACTGTGTTATTCCAGAGACAAAAAACATTTTTATTTGTAAGGTTAAATCAGAATGAAATAACTTGCACTATTAATGATTGAGTATGTTATCCAAACGGCTGTTGATGCTGAACTCTCATTCAGTCTGGCTCCATTGTGGTTTTGCCTTATTTTGTGATCCAATTGATTACCGCCCTACGTTTCTTGCAGCTGAATAGCATGTTCCAGAACTACGTCACACTACGGAAGTCAAATGGAAATTGGTGTTGATTTTTTTTTTTTAACAATAAAATGTTGCACAATACGTTTTTGTGTTTTCATGTTGTTTTGTGGAGGAAGTTCATTGCTCGTTATGGTGGATCAATAAACTTGTGCATCAGCAGTGGCGATAACAGAATTTTTGCGTTTATATTGGAGCTGCTTATCTCATGTATTGATTATGGTGGGAGAGGTCACATCCAGCATTGCATGATGGTAATGTCCGGGAAGCTTAGGGCTGTGATGGGAACTGATGATGGAGCAGGTCCAGAATGCTTAAGTTATTAGCAGATACATCACACACATAAGCGGTTCTCCTCTGTTTTCCTCCGCTTCATGATAATAAATGGATTTCCCTGCAGCATTCAACTCATGATCTGGGCAGTGGAACGTTTTCTTGACCAGCTCTGCTCTGGATTTTTCCCCTCCTCTTTATGTCTTCCGGTCTCATAGTTTAAAATGAATCAAACTAATCTGACTCGTTCCACAGGTAGATTTCTAGTGTGTTGGTGCCTCTGGTATGCTGCCACACTAGTGTGTCAAACAGCTGAACTTGCACCATGTAGTCTGACTAGAAGTGATCTGTCTATTGCTAATACGTTTTATAGTTGCACTCTATTGTTCTGTGTCCTAGACCTGAAGCAGTGAAGGTGACACGATACTCTAGTATGGACTGGTTCAACCAGTTGTCGAGTATGTACATTAGAAGGATTGGTTTGACACAGATTTATAGTTTGTATAAAATTCTACTTGCATTCTTTGTGTTATCAGAAGCACATGTTAAGTCATAATTTCCCCAGTTCAAGTTTAGTCAAGTTCACTTTGTAAATGTGTTTGTATGTAGTTGTGTTGAGGAGAAATCCTCTGCTGAGCTATTGGATGTGAAACATTTTATTCATTTTATTTTTGCCTTTCAGAATGTAAACTAAAAATAAAGTATTAATTATATAAATATAAATATAAAAAACAGGCCTCTTAGATTTGTGACAAATACAAACTATTACAAAAATATTATAAATGTTATAAAAACGACATTATCTGGAAAACATGCAATGATTTTTGTTTTTACTATTGGAGGTCCTATAACAGACCACTGAAGTCCCTAGAAGTGTTGTTATTGATAAATACAATTCTGAAATATTGCATTGGGTAACTAAATAAACCTGAAAACTTATTTAGACAATTAGAATTGTTTTAGAAAACATCATTAGAAAATAAGACAATGTTGCCTAGGCACCTAACTTTAATAAAATTATTAGCACTAAAAATGTATTATTCAGTGCTAAAATAGCAAAAATTTAAAATGAAGCTCTAAAAAAAGATTTAGCAAAAGACAAAATAGTTAAAGTAATACAAATGACAAGTTGATGACAAAAACAAAGACTCTTTCTCTCACTGTATTGTAGTTAGTGTTGAAAAGATGTTCTTTGCACATGCAGAACGCTAAATGTAGGATATATCCCCCTGAGAGTGGATGTACTATGCCTCCAATGAGCTAAACCATTATCATGATGTATTAGCCATACATTATATTAGTATAGCAGGTCTACATTGCAGGAAAGAGTGGTGGAGGAGAGCCAGGGTGACCCTATTAATAGCTCAATGCAGTGTCCTGTGGAGCCGACCAATCTGCTGCAGGCTGAGTGAAGGGAGGCACTTTTATAGGGCCCAAGTCATCCGTGATTTATGGGAGCAACCATATTCATTCCTGTATGGCTGTCTGCCTGCAGGGATGGAGAAAGCACAGTCATTTATAGTAAACATCCTCCCTGACTGCTTCATTGTTGGGTCTGAAAAACTGTCTTTAGGGAAGGGCTGAGCCAGACTGATATTACATGCACACTTCATCAATGACCTCCCTTCTTTTATTTCAGGGAGAAACTATTGCTTCCTCAAGAAATATGATAAAAAATGTTTTCGTTGCTGGATTTAGGATAAGTGCAGTCAAAAGCATTGATGGTCTGACTGAAATTAGGTCTTTTATGTAGCCATCGCCATTTTGCTCGAAACTCTTTAGATTTGGCAGTGTTTATGGGTAATGTGAATTTGTTTAGCCACTTCCATCAGAATTATTTTATTTTAAATTAACAATGGGTTTTACTTTTCTTTATCCAAACCATTTCTCTTATGCAGGGTTATAGTTACAAACACTGGCTATCTAGCGGAAATGCTGTCAAACGATTATACACAGTGTTTAAATATTTAATATGTAGAATTTAAAGAAAAATGTTGTTTAAATATTAAGTGTGTGTGAGTGTATGTATATGTATTTGTGTATATAATATATAATATAATTTAATATAATATTTAATATTTTTGTAAGATATTTATTAAATAAGTTAAATATTAAATAAATATGTATGTAAATACTTAGATTATAATATATTATTGTTGTCTGTTTTTTTTCTTTTTTTTTTTAAATAGCACAAACGTTTTACACTTTACCTTTAACTCTACAGATTGATTTCTTATGCTCACGTAATCTCTGTGCTGTAACTCTCATGTTTTCTCTGCCTCATTTGTAACCCTGCTTGTTCTCTTGTCCCGTACAGGTGCCCGTATCTGGCAGTGCACCTGTCTCCTGCCATCCCTGTGTTTGCAGTGTTGCTCTTCGTCTTTGTCATGGCCATGCTGCTCCGAACCAGCTTCAGTGACCCAGGGGTGCTTCCACGGGCCCTGCCGGAAGAGGCCAACTTCATTGAGATGGAGATCGGTGAGTGAGCTCAGGGAAGTGGATCTGAAGTTTAATGCAGTAGTTTGTACCCTCAGTGCCACCTGTGGGTGTTTTGACCCATTGAGGGGAAGAACATGAATAGTCTAGTAAGTGTATGGCGTAAGTGGGACGCTGTTAGCCCAGACCTGCTGATTAATTTATTGTTTTGTTTTGCCGTTTAAAATGTCTGAATGCACTGGTCCATGAACACTGAGTTCATCTGGGAAACATTGTGTTCTTTACTTAAACTGGCAGGGCTTAATGCTTATCTTGTCACTTCTTCGCTTTTTTGGAAGAACATAAGTAGCTCTTTCAAAAATCTCTACCTTAAAACTATGCATGCAACAAGACAAGAAACATTATAACTTCCATTTTTGCATATGGTAATGTGTGTGTGTGTACCAACTCTTAATGGATGTACAATAAATAAATAAAATAATAAAATATTATTTGAAAATAGTTAAATTACAATAAATTGTACTTATTTTAATTGTCTGCTTTCTTTCCTTTTCCTTTTTTTCAAATTAATTTATATAATTTAATAAACAAATAAAAGCACTTCCCAAACAATATCCTATGTTGCCCAAGTGAGATTTCAGAGTACATGAGCTGTTCCAGAAGAGTTTGAATCATTGATCCATGCATTTCTCATTCCTGCCTCTGAGCTTTTTTTGCTTTACTTCACTTCACTTTCCATTAAAGGCACAAAGAAGTAAAATTAGAAATAGATATTCTTCACATGACTGGTACACACCCACACAATGCCATATGTCAACTGACTTAAACAGAAAGCAGTATTATGACTATAAAAGTGAAAATGGTATCTTTAGCGGTGGTGTTTGGCAGAAACGGTTGAAGCTCATTAAAATCCTAACGCTCATTTGTCTTGTCTTTCTCTCTCTCTCTCTCTCTCTCTCTTTAAATTGAAATGATGTTTCTTTGACAAGTATTTGCTTAAATGTTGATGTTTGAATATACTGTCATATTATTAGTAGAGTGCCTTAGACCTTTGTCTGTCCTGATCTACAGTGAGTGAAGTGAACCGAAAAGCCCTATGCATTGGCTTCCTTTGCCAAAAAAAAAAAAAAAAAAAGAAAAATACTCATTTACCCTGCAGCCAAAATAGATCTATTTTCAGTAGAAAATAGGCCTAAAATGTGTAGTTTTTTTTTTTGCACGTTTGTCCTACTTTGAATGTCAGAAAGGTTAACATCACTGCATCTGACTAATTAAATGCAATTAAATTAGATTAACTTGCTGCTCTCATCTTGCTAATTTTGCTTCTAGTGATTCATTTGTGTGGTTGTGTCTCTGTGGGAAATATTGCCTTGTCTAGTTCAGTCATCGTTCCCAGCACTGATTACAAGATCTGGGCTACCTACAGTAAAGATGAACTCATCTCCCTACACTCTCTCCGTTTGTCCTCCCTTGGCTCCCTGTTATTTTATTTTATTTTTTTCGACGAGAGCACCACCGCTGCCGCTCAGACGTGCCTAGGGGGGCGGGGCAGCATTTGTTATTACTGATGTTCACTAAACCAGGACATCGTTTCTCTTGGCAATTCCCCTGATAAGCCACAGTATTCTCTGATGTTAAATATCCTCTAACCTCTCTCACTGAGTTTGTGGGAAATGTTCACATGTAGCAGTTCTGTGGCTCACTCTAGCAGGGTTGTGTTATACAGAGGAATATCATGGTAAAATTGTGTTCATTTTCTAAATGCCACTTGAGTTATACGATTTTATTAATTTACTTGACTTTGAATTTATCCTGATAGGCTACTTTATTTATCTTGGTTTTTCAATATTAATTAATTGTGATTCATTTAAAAATCATGTAATTCATTCAGTTTGATTAAAAGCACTTGGGTCTTTACCTTGGTCATTTCATTTAATGAAAATGATCACATTTCAGCAGGAATGAAATACATTTTTGTTCATCAGGTGAAAGAGACAAATAATTTGTATTTATTTAAGAGTATAATACTTTATATAGTTCAATTACTGCAGGTAAATAAAAATACAAAAACAACAACATTGAATTATGGAATATAATAACAGCCCTGGTTTCTTTTGAATGCATCAGTGACTGAGGAATGTTTTTTTTTGTTTATTAAGACCGCTGTCATACAAAAGCTAAAATTGATATAGATTCAACTGTACCCTCTTAAAAAAGGGCGGTTTGGTTTGACTATTGCAGCAGGGCAGGGCAAAGATTGATTTCTACAGATTTCCTCTACTCTATTTCAGCAATCAGTCTTTAATATGCTATTTTTAGATGAATGTCTGTGTGGCTGATTAAAAGTGGCTGATGCTGGATCAGATGCAAGTTTGGATTTGCCGTTTTAGCCAACCTAGGCATGTGGATTATGAGGCAGCTGTGTCGCTTTCTCTCCTTAGCGCATGCTAATGCAACCGTTTTACTAGACTATAAAAGTACAGAGCTGAAAAATGCAAGGAAATAATTTGAGTCTTGTCTTTTAAACAATGTGCTTTGGATTCAGTATCGTGTGTGTATATATATATATAGAATCATTTGGAAAACAATGAAAATAAAGAGAAGTGAATATGCTTATTTTTTTTCTTCATCTCTAGAGAGACAAAAAATAATTAAAAAAAAAAGCAGAAAGAGAGTAATTCATCATTTACATATTAACATTTGTAGTTAAATACATGCACATCCATTTTTTATTTTTATTTTGCATTGTTCAAGCCATTTATTCTGTGGTCAGATATTTTTGTAAAATGGTCACTAAACTTTATTTATCTGTTGGCTCTGGCAGTTACCTTTACTGTGCTAATTTCATCTCCTAAATCAAATCACGATAATATTTGATATTTATTTATTTATTAAGGGAGATGATGTGCAGTCAGCATACTGCAAAATAAACCCCTTTAGTGTGATAGACGGTCTCTCTGCCTCATGTCAGGTCTTAATCACTGTCAAAGTTTATTTTGTGATAATGACTGGCTCTTTTTTTTATCTTTTATCATTTCTTTTTAAAGCTTATTTTAATCTCATTCTACTTTTACTTTAGTGCAAAAATCATTATACTCGTCATTCCAGGAACATTAATAACTGTTTGTACTTGAGGTTTTGACCTCTTTTCACGGAGCTACACACACTCTGATTTATTGGTGTTTTTCATGTCTTTTGTCACCGAGTCCTTTAGCAGAGGCTGTGTTGTGTCATGCATATGGATCTTAATCGACCTCAGCGGCTGCCGGTTACCATGTTGACTGTGTCTACTCCTCTCTTGCAGAAGCAGCCAATGGGAACGTCATGGCCGGACAGCGGCCTCCGCCCCGCATCAAGAATGTACAAATTAACAACCAGATCGTTAAACTGAAGTACTGCTACACCTGCAAGATCTTCAGACCCCCTCGTGCTTCCCATTGCAGCATCTGTGACAACTGCGTGGGTGAGTGAATGCCCCTAACATTTTGTATTACAAACATGAATGCTACCTCAAATTGTGCGGCTTGTTGAAAGCATGTGTGCTTTCAAATTATTTATTTATTTATATATGTATTTTTTTGTTATATAACTTGCTAATTCTGTATGAGGGTTAGAATCTTCTGAGGTCCTCTGAAGGGTTGACATCATCTCTTCTCAGGTGTTTGGTCCTCTCAGATTGGATCCAGACTGAAGCTTGTACATTAACTTTTATTCAGCAAGGATGCATTATATATATATATAATATATATAATATATATATATAATTCTGTTCTTTAAAACTTTCTATTCACTAAAAACTCCAGAAAAAAATAGCCGTTTTCACAAAAATATTAAGCAGCACATCTATTTTAAAGAATCAATCATTATATTGGGATGATTTATGAAGGATATAATCCTAAAGATTGGAGATATGGGTGCTGAAAATTATAATATATATTATATTATATTATAATATGATAGAAATAAATATTATATGCATATTTATGAGACTTACTATATAAAAATTATATGTACTATATACAAACACTAATTATTTAACTTTAATTAATATTATTATTATTATTGTAGGTACTACTAGTATAAGGGATTATACATTTAAAAACAAATTAAACATTTTTACTAAGTATTATTAAGTCAATGAATGTATTGTATTGAATGTACAAACTAACTTACAATTCAAGTTATTTTGTTTTTCAGTCATTGTATCAACAAAAATTAAGTGCTGCAATTATTGTGTTTTCACAGAGTTTTAATATGAATACATACAAGAATTCACAAGCATGCTTATCTCTGATATCTATACTATACAGTATAATAGTGAATTGTTTAGAAATGAGTCAGAACGCACATGCTCTTGCACACATATTGCAAGGTTAGTGAGAGACATATGCTGATATTAGAGAGTTCACAGAGGGCTCAGTTTTGCTTTCTTTGCACAGTCATCCTGAACACAGGGCCATTTGTTTGGGCGGCCTGCACCTGAGCCCCCCCCACACACACACACAAACACAATCAATCTCTGGTTTGAGTACCATCTCCCTCTTTTCAGTTAAACATACATATGCCTGTCTCTTTATGAGAGTCTGTGTGTCTTTCCTTCAGACCGATTTGACCATCATTGTCCTTGGGTCGGAAACTGCGTAGGAAAGAGGAATTACAGATACTTCTACTTGTTCACACTCTCGCTGTCTCTACTTACCATCTACATCTTCGCCTTTGACATCGTCCATGTGGTTCTACGTGAGTATCGCAGCAAGGAAATGTGTGTGTGTTCCTGAGTGTTTTCACTGCTTCGATTGTTTGAGAGAGGAAATTACGTTTTCATGTTATCAATAACAATTTAAAATGCACAGACGGTCCAGCGGTTCAATGATCGTAGTTTCTGGGAAAACAAGCGCCTTTAAGCAACACCTCAATATATATGCAAACGTGCCTCTGTCAGGCTTGGTTTAGTCGGAGAGTGTTCAGGATATCAGAAGAGTCACTATATGCTCTCGTAAATGTCCGCTCTCTTTCTTCCTTTGATCTTCCTCTTCTCAAAGTGCACTATAGACAGCAAAACAGAAAAGCAGAATTCACATGAATGCCTGGGCAGTTTCCTCTGAGCCTGTGATCTTAATTCAAAGTAAAACCCATCGTGACCATCATTCATTTTGAGCTATAATTCCAGTTATAATGTTTACACGCACAGATAAATACTATGTGTGTGAATGTCATTTTTGCAGTAATAAGCTTTCAGAGAAAACCCACACTTACCCCACGCCCCACATCCACACCGGATACATGTGACACGTCTCAGCTCAACAAAAATAGATATCTCATATTATAACATAGACGTCTTACACTGCTGGCATATTTAGCATGTTTCTATTTTTAATGTTCCAAAGAGCAAAGGCCAATTCTTTATTTTTCCCTTCCTCGCAAATGTCATATGTGCAAGTAAATGCAAAATCAATTCTGACCTTTTCATCATAACCTTGTGCGGTTTGATATCTGGCCTAATAATTTAAATCACATAATCTAATTCTGACTATAAGTGTCTGCATTCATTGGTCACCCTAAAATTATTCCATGCAGCATGTGCACTATTATATAAGTCTTCTGAAGCCAATTGCTTTGCTGGATCTACAGACCGACATTTAAATTTTAATTTTGGACCATATATCATCAAGTCAAACCTTCACCATGTGCGTCATGTAATTTGAGAGCTTTTGTGTAGGTGAAAATTGAGCAATGACTAGAGCACGACCTATATATCGGCAGGCCGATATTATCGGCTGATGTTAAGCATTTCCCAAACTATCAGTATCGGCATTTATAATGACTGATAAATGAATATTTAAAAAATAAAAACAGGCGAAACACCCTTACTGGTATCTTTGATTTGGTTGTTGTTGTTATTGTGTTTTTGTTCAAAGGACTTTCATATCTGAAGTTTCTATTTTTATACGTTTTATTTATCAGAACTTTAATACATTTTGATGTTCCTCTGTTCTTTTCTGAAAATAAAAGAAACTTTCTTTTTAAAATGCATTATTATGTTAGTTAAAACTCATAAATAACTACAAATAATTAATGTTAGGGAAATCTGTTAATGTTTTGTTAAATAATGTAAAATAAATAAATAAATAAAATATCGGCCGATATATCGGGTTTTAAAACCAACAAATATTTCTATCGTATCAGCCTTCAAAATCCTTTATCGGTCGAGCTCTAGTAATGACATCAGTTTTGTTCTGTTTCTCACATAGTGGCCAAACAAAATCTTAAAAGCTAAAACCAAAATGTGTTCTTGTCTTAGGACAACCACTGTATAGCATATGCTACATAAAGATGGACATTTAAACTCACTCAGTTGATATTTATTGAGAGAGCAAGAGAAACAAGTATGTTGAAAGTTGAAATCAATACTGTTGTTGTTACTTGTAATGTGGTTGCTTCTTATAGTTATTGTAAATAAAGAAGTGATGCTGTTAATATTGACATGAATATAGCTATTGCAGATTTGGCAGTCAAACACAAATAAATAAGTCACATAGACTACCCTATGATCCTTTTAATTGATATTCTTCAGACTTTTCATGAGTGTGAATGGAAATGATGGTTGGTACATTTTCTTGTTTGAGTAAGCTCATCCTTCAACTGATTTTTATTAGACCGAATGCCGACCTAGCCACTGTGCTTGAAAAAGGTGCTTGTAAACGAACACTGCAAACTTCTCAGCTCTGGCAGAGTGTGGGTGGATGTGCGAAAAAAATCTTCTGAACATGTAATGTTGGGAGAGAGAGCCGAGAGATGCCGAGACATTTGATGCTGTGAGTTACTGCTTGCTTGCATGCATTGATACATGATGTAAATAAACATATCTTGTGTGTTTTATAGGTTCTGTGGATTCAGGATTTGTTAATACCATAAAAGAAACTCCAGGAACATATCCTTTCATGTGGACTTTAGAACTACTTCCTGAAGATTGGAAAACAAAACGAGCTCTTTAAAAACCTGTAATGCTGTAAATGATCTATGTATCATGATAAACACTGCGTTTGTTTTCTAACATTCAAATAGGCAGAATGCGTGCATTTTCTTTCATACTATTGATATTGCCAAAAAGAGAAATATCAAGTTTCAAACATATTGTTTACGCTGTATTGTAGATATTTTTTAGTATGTTGTTTCCTTAATTCCCCGTTGCACTGTGTTGGAGGTTCTGGTGTGTTTTTTCACCCTCTGGTCTGTGGTGGGATTGACCGGCTTTCATACCTACTTGATCTCCCTCAACCAGACCACCAATGAAGACGTGAGTCTGTTTCTTACCTGTCTGTTCCAAAGTCTACTGTCATATTTTTTTGACTCTGTGCTGCTGTCACATGGCTGGAAAGATAAACACATGCCCTAGAGCATTTCAGCACACTAGATCCGGCAGTCACCTTGGCAACAGTGCAGTCTTGGTGATGAGCGAGCACAGATAACACCTAAACAGGAGTTTTATGTACATTATATATAGTATTTATAGCCCTTTTTAAGAGCAGGGTACACATTATTAGTGTAATGGGAGATGCAAGTATTAGAGGCACAAATCCCATGTTTTATAGTATGTTAGATAAGCTATTATGTAACGTAAGATTAACCTTGCATGAAAAGAGGCTTTAAATGCATCACCTTATTAAAAAAAAGACTTTGGCCTCAGATACACATCATTTGACATTGGTGTTTAACTTGTTGTAGTAAAGATATTATTATTATTATTATTAGAACCTGATTTATATACTTTTTTGTTTAAATATAAACTATGAACAGAACTAATTTTAAAAGCACACAACATTTGCGTAACATATTTGCTATTACCACATTTTCCAGATTTAACAATTTCTTTTTTAATTTCAGGTTAAATCTCGATGTATACTGTAGGTATTTTATTCTGATGATTCAATATTTGATTACAAAAATCAGGATTTATAATCTACATTTAGTTGCACAAGTCACAGTAATATAGTAACATGTTTTTCCCTATAAAAATAATAGAAATTTTAACTAAATAAATAATTAAAAAGTAAAACTTCTTTTTGGAAAAATCCCAAACCCCACAGAAAATTAATAAATAAATAAACTGATCGACATTTTCTGAAGGTTAGGCATTTATTTAAAGAGAAAAAAATCATAATAATAATGTCTAACACAGATGAATATGTACTGTAGTGCTCCCTGCAGCAGTTTAAGTTAATTAATGCTTTGATTTAGTTTTGCAGGATCTGTAGTTCTGTGGCACTTTCACACTTAGTCCTAATGATTAATTTAGATTTTTTTTTTTTTGCCACATTTGCCCCCTGGCCCTGCTTTTCTTGTTAACGAGGAGTGAAAAATAGTGAGAAAGAGAGGAAGCGAGGAAGAATGCAGTTGCTGCAAGTAATATGGTGTGACATGATGGTTGTTCGCCAATTTAGTTAAATTATATTCTGCTTATAACAGGTTTATCAATACCTGCAGACGCTGTCATAGCTGCCTCCAGATACAACTGAACTTTTGAAACTGATGTAACATTTTTGAGTGAAATACCACACAAAACTAAGAAACTTGAGATGATTTTGCCTGTGCCTGTGGTACATGCATACATTTCTATCTAGGAGCAGATGAAACAGTAAAGGCATGTCTTTTTAAGAAGAGGACCCTTGAAGTGCTTGGCTAGATCAAATGAAGTCCATAGGGATGGAGTGAATACACTTGAAAAGGCACATTTAAATAAAGCATAACAAATAAGAGATTCTTTTTTATCAAGTTCGCATTTGCACGGATGCTTGATAATATGACTCGTCGGAGTGCAGAGAAGTGTCAGTAGAGAGTCGGCGGTGAATCAGATTGTAACAGTCAGTGGCAGTTTTCAAAGTCCTTCGTCTCTGCTTTACAGATCAAAGGCTCGTGGTCTGGAAAGAACCGTGTGCAGAACCCATTTAGCCATAAGAACATCATCAAGAACTGCTGTGAGGTTCTCTGCGGCCCTACTTACCCCAGGTAGGAACATTAATGTATTTTTACTTGTCTACAGTAGCGCCAAAAAGTGGTATTGCATAAAATTATGTAAACAATATGAGCTCCAGCATTTGTTTACAGATGCTGCATGCTTTGATATTGTGTTATGTGCAAGTCAGGAATATGCCATACCTGATGACAGGATTATGTAACCCTTTGTCTTTCTATTATTTTCTAGTGTGTTGGACAGAAGAGGGCTGATGCTGGAAGACTTGACTAGCCCGACCCCCTCTGATGCGTCTGCAACTTCCACCTATAAAAGCAGCAACCCTGTTTCACAAACCACAGTAAGACTGCTTTTTTATATGAGTGTTTGAGTGTTCGTTTGGCTGAAACGTTGCTGGCTGTGTGTTGAGTAGTGAGTCTGCAAGAAAGATCCTAAATCAATTACCCTAAGAGCTGAGAGGGTTAGGAGGCCAGGAAAAAGAACCATGTGGAGTAAATGAATGCATTAAGCGGCTTTAGCTAGATTTAGCTTTCATAGGGCAGATAGTCATACTGCTGTAGTCTGTATAGCACTTGATGTACAACACAGAGGATCATAGGTGTTTATGTAATTTGTTTTAGAAATAAGAAATACTTGCACATAATGCACATAATCACCTTAGTTTTTTTATGGCTTCATATTTTTTTATTTTCCGTTATTCTTGTGTCTTGTATTTTCATTTCTAAAAATCCTATCATTTAGCTTTCAGTATATTCACTGAAGTGCTTTAAATACATTTGCAAACTATGCTTTTGAAGTTGGAGGAAACAAGGATATCTCAAGCAATAAGACCATGTGTGATGCAAATAATTATTCAAGACTGGTGATGTATAGAAACTCTTGTCTATCATATCCTGTGACCTTCAGTAACCTAGTGTAAAATTCAATGATGTTGCTGTAAAAAACACATCTCATTTTATAGAAGTATGGTTATTTACTGTAATATAAAAAAAATAATAATTTAATAAATGATTTAAATTGCCTTACCTAAAATGAATAACCTAAATGTTTACTTACTGTAGACGCACACATACAATTATACATATAGGTCAGTGCAAATTTATTAAATTTACAAGTGTTCTGCAAATTAATTTTTATAGTTGCATCTTTTTTCTTAATTGCATTTCACTGTAAAGTATGAAAATTTATTACAATGGTAGTATTCCTTAATTTGTTAAGGATATATAGTTTATATATAGTACATATATATGTTTATTTAATTGGAATGTTAATTAAATTTTACAAATATTTACTTTTGAGTTATATTAAGTTCTCCAGCCTAGAACTTGTCTTCTGTTCCTCCACAGAACCGTTTAAATTCCATTTTTTTTCTCTCTCTCTCAACTAATGTCAAACTGAAGTCAATTTTAAATAGTGGCGTCAAATTATTAATTGCAATAAATCACATCCAAAATTTAGTTTACATAATATGTTTGTGAACCATTTGCATTTATTTCATATACATAATAGCACACACACATACAGTATTATTTTGGAAAATATACAAATACACGCATGTGTTTGTGTTTATGTATACATCATACATACTTCATACATATATCACACTCATATTATATGAGCAAAAACTTGGATTTCGGATGCAATTAATTGCAATTAAATAGTAAGACAGCTGAAGTTTTTTTGTTAAAACAAAATTGAAATCTTTTGCACTTCCTGCAGAAATCCTCGGCTCCCCTGATTCCCAATGAACATACCCCTGATGAAGCCAAGCCCAGCATCGGTGGAGGCACCCCGAAGAGCACCAGCTCCCCTAAAGACGAGAAACCCCCCTCGCCAACATCCCCCAACGCTGTTGCTCCTGCAGTCATCAAAGAGTCGGCCCACTAGCTTTGAAAGCTGCCTTCTCCAGACGTCTCTCAACCCTCTGAATGTGCTCACTTAAAGGAACACGCACAGAAAAACTCGTGACTCGTTCAGAGCAGTGGCCTGTGCTTTCTCAGATACTCTTTTGCAGAACGGGACCCCCTCTGCCCAGATCCTGTACGAGCGCTCGAGACAAGATCTGGAGGTGTCGAGACACTTCTCTCTGAATCACAGCATGATGAAACTCAGAATGAGGGAAATGGGGAGCCGCAGACTGAATTAAATGAGAATGGGCAACCCTGAAGCGTAATGAGGACATTATCTTCCTCGTAAGAGCTTGTGAAGTGTTCAGTTGTTTTTTCAGTGTCATTACCCGTTTCTGTATAGCCTGCCTCCATTATTCCTAACCATTTGTGTGCCCTGTAAAACCCATTACTAGCTTCTATAGTAGTTGTGCGAAACGCCCTTTGGATTAGACGACTTTGTTTTCAAAGTGTGATAAGGAAAAGTGCTTTAGCCATAAAGCTACATGTAGGCCCAACAAAACCGCTTTATTCTGATGATCGGGGGCCATTTGGATCAGTTTAGTAAATCAGTTATAAATCTCAGTGTCAAAACAGAAAGTTAAGCTCAGACTTGATTTTACAATCATCATGGACGGTAGAAAACGGAGGCTGTAAGATGTGTTTGTGTCAGTGAGTACAGGCCGATCTGCATCAGTAAGAGTGCCTTATCTATGCTCTACCGTTACATCTACAGAGGACTCCATAATGCCCTAAATTATACCTGTAAGTTAATCAACTTCATTTTTATACGATGCTAACGATCTGTCAGAATGCAAAAAAGCCATGGAGTAAATGTACATAATGTAAAAATGACTAAGAAGCTGCAAATGGAGTGGAAAACATGCCTGGTTTAGTACTATTATTTTTCCACATCCACCTGACATATGCGCAAACCTTCCTTTTTAATAATTAATAAGAGTCAGATATTACTACTCAAGGCCAAAGTAAAGATAGTTTAATTTACATCTGAAAATAAACTTTCCGGAATCTAGGCATGGAAAAGTACAGTTGACCAATTCTACAATGTCATTTAAGCATGCATTTGAATTCAATTCAGAACTTGTGCTTGCTTTTTCTTGTCCCGCACTTTCTTTTCACCAGTTTAAGGTAGCAAAGCTTGCCCCAGTGTATAAGCAAATGCCTATTGTAGTCACCTTTAATAATTTCACTGTAGTATGCTGAAGGCCACTTTACGGACAGACCTACAGATATCAGGGACCTATGGACTCGTATATTTTTACATGAATTCTTATAGCCAGCTACACATTTGTTTCAGAGCCGTACGCAGGGGCAGTATTGCTGTGTGGAAAGTTTAGAAGTGAACTAAGAACATCGATTCATTCGGAAGAGCCAGCTTTATAATGTTGCCAGTTCAGTGCCATCTTACAGCAGTTTCAAGGTTATAAGCTGGAATGTTTACGAGATTGATTTAGTTTTTTCCGGATGTATAGTCTTTTATTGCCGAAAATGTAGTTCTTCAGAAACCAACAGAATGTGCTTCTATCAGATCGTGTTTAATTTATAGCAGATGGGATTTTTGTGAATACTACTGTATGGCGTGAACAATAGTGATGATTGATTGATTGATTGATTGATTGTGTGTGTATGGAAGATGTGAATATTCATTTGGTAGCCTGAATGGTATATGGGAATGTGCTTAAAACTGCGCCGAATCAAACCCTTTTTTTTTTATCTCCAAATGTGTCATAATATACTAATTTACTACATGAGGTGCAACAAAATCAGAAACTTTAATGCCAAGTCAGTGTATAATGTATAAGTTTGGAATATTAGCAAAAGATGGTCTGCTCTAGTTATTTGAATACGATGCATAACGTACACATTATACGTCATCACAAATTATGTTCACTTTGCTTGGTAATAACACTGTGATCATGTATATCCTCATACTCTCCACTTTGTACTTTATGAATTTGTGTGTATATGTATGTTCATTAAATTATATGGTATTATTACAATCTCTTTGTGGTGTAGTTTCGAAATAGTTTTTCTTAAACACAAATACAGACATCAGTGTAAATCACAAACGGAAAGTTAAAACGGAATCAAAGGCTTTGAAAACATTCTAACAAATATTAGCATAAACAGGAACCAAAACCAAAGCGAAAGAATAAAATGGAACAATGTGCTTTTCCTCTTTCATGCCTGACATGACAAACCTTTTTGAGCGCACTAGTTGTGTTACTCTGTACATTCATTACGGCAGAAACCGTAGAAAACATCAGTACATCAGTAGTAAATAAAATGCTACTTTATAGCTATGATGAAGATGAAACTTCTCAGATATTAGAGAATCACAGTTAGGTCGTTCATATAACACATCAACACTTCACCAGAAAAAGATGGTTGAGTAAAATCAATATTTTGGGTACCAGCGTTCTTATTTTAAGATGTAATAATAACATAGCAGTAGGTTTAATCCATCACTTCACACAGTCTGTTTTTCTAAATCCTACAACGTTGCTTCAGGTTCCAGTTTTGTTGGGTCTTTCTGAACAATAATATTGGAGAGAATAAATGATGGTACCTTCAAGATCTTAATGTCATCTAAGAAGACCTACTGGCTTCTGCATGTTAAAGTTTTTATGTTTTTCCTGAATTTAATCCAGCAGGTGGATATGGCGTACTCTCAATCAGAGAGAATGACGGAGTTTCAAAGAAGCAGTCTCAAAAGAACATTCTGGTGGCTTCAATCTGTTTGGCCTTCAGGACTCTCCTCCACCTTCATCTCATCCAGTTGTTCCTGAATTGCATTGATCTTCGTTTCTGTGTCCGGATCAGCCTCTGGCTCCGGTTGGGACTCCAGCTGGGGCTCCTCGCGTCCGTTTGCCAGATTTTCTGTGCTCTCGTAACAACCCGAGTCCCGTGGCATTTCAGGCTTTTGCTCCTCTGCATCAGATTCGTCCTCCGCTGGAGAGAAAAGGAAAATAATGATAAATATGAAATGAAAAAAAATCTAGACTCAATGGCTCTTAAGTGGACTTACAGTCATGAAGCAGTTCTGTTGCTTTCAGTATCTTCACACATTGCTCGGGGTCGGTAATGTTTAATTCGTTCAGGTGGGACTCCTTCAGACCTCTGAAATCCTCCAAACTCTGGAAGCCGTGCATGGACAGGAGAGATCCCAGCTCCTGAATAAACAATGAAATCAGTCAGAGCAGATCTTATTGTACTGTGATGTAATTGCCCTTGTGTTTAGGAGAAAGTAACTTGAGGCTTACAGTTAGGCCTATTCTCTCCAGAACTTCCTCCAAGGTTTGTGGTTTGGGTTTGTTCTTGCGTCCTTGACTATGGCATCGCTTCCTCTTTGGTGGTGTGTCCTCCTCTGGTAGTATTGTGACGTAGATGAATTTAAAGGAGCCCACCTTGTTGTTGAGTTTACCAGTCCAGGTGCCTACTGGTGGCTTCTCAATAATCTGGATGATGTCTCCTTTCTGTGTGTTTAGAAAATTGTCAGCACGCTAAATAAAATACACATGCTGCACACTCATTTTTCTAAGGATTGGTGAAATTCTGGCATTATTTACTTGTGTTACTATCTTTTATGAAACACAGAAATTCTGAAAAATATATTATTTCAATATAATGTCAAACTTCAAAACCATTTTCAATATAGCACGCACATTTTATGGACCACTTTACTTTCCAAAGGGCTTTGATGCTTGCAAACATTTGATACTTGAAAGCTTTAGGTCAATTGTCTTTGTAATTTATATAAAAGAGATAATCCTTAAAGTCCTAAAATAAATAAAACTATATGGATATATCTATATAGAGACATTAAAAAAGTATATTGGCAGAAACACAAACAAAATAAGCTAAAACATAAATAAAAATAGAATATAAAAAAATAAAACCAAATTCACATTTCTAAAAACTATAAAATAATATACAATTATAAAAATAACATAACTAAATAAAAATAACAAAGTAACACTGGAAAGAACAAATACTAATTTATTATAAATGTATTAAATGTGTATTTAAACAATTAAGAATATCTAAAGAGAGACAGCCCTTTTTAAGGTCTGACCTGTAGTTTGAGGGAGTCCATGTCGTAGGGGCTGGGGGTGAAGTCAGTGTGGACGAGGGCTCTGCCGCAGAAGGGCCCTGTGTAGGTGCTGTCCTCCAGTCTCATACTGTCTCTCTGGCTGAAGCCACTGTCCAGACTCTGCCTGTCAGCACCTGCACATCAGGGGGGAAAAAATCAATCAGCCTCATGATCTCGCTTCAGCTTCATATTGTGCCGGGCTGAGCTGGCTTACATCCAGAGAGCTGGCGTGAGAGAGGGCTGTGCATTGTGTCCTCTGAGCTGTTGGAGCACACAGACGTTCTGTTGCCAGCAGTGAGATCTGGTATCCAGTCGATTGGAGACATGGGGGACATCGAGCCATCCTCCGTACTCTCAATCTGAAATCAACCAACGTAACATCATTTTAATTTGTGTCCTCGTGAATGTCTTTTAGGCCCTGTTTCAGAAACGGAGCTTAGCTTAATCCAGGACTTGGCATTAGTTAAATTAAGATTTTTAAGCAACTTTTACAAAAATGCTATATGAGAAAATATTACAGGTGTGCGTCTTAACACAGAACAATGACACTGACATGTTTTAAGATATTTCAGAGCAAGATATTTTCATCTGAGACAGCTCAAACATGCAATTTAGTCTAGGACTAGCTCAAGCCTTGTCTGTGAAACTGGAGGAAAGAGTGTTTAAATTAACACTCTTAGGCCCGGTGTCCTAGACAGGTCTTAGCCTAAACCAGGTTTAGTCCATAGTTTTTATATTTTTTTAAGCATGCCTTAGAAAACAACATTACTGGTATGCATCTTAAGATTAAAAAAACACTGTTTTAAGATCAGTCAGTGTAAGTTCTTTTCAGATTTACATTTTAGTCTAGGACTAGGCTTTAGCATTGTCTGTGAAACCGAGGGGTTATTGAGATAAGTAGGTTGTAATTAAAGGTGACAAAACCTGGAATGATATAAGTTCTAAAACCAGGTCCCTGGTGAATCTACCAACCAAGGAAACGTGAAAAAGATGAACCCAGTAAATTTGTTTTAGTAAGCCTTTCTCTGCACGCGAGCACGTTTGATCTCGCTCCCCTTGTGATGCTGCAAAGAGAACTCATAGAATATTACCACCCCTTGATCTGTAAAATTCTACCCAAGGCGCCATCATTTTGATCTCGCAAGCGACCACAGTTTACCAAAACATGCTAAGAGAGCCTCAGAGGAAACAGGAGATCAGTTGATTTCTAGATTTAATAACTAACTTATATTGCTGCTGCCACACAGATCTAACATAAACGTGCAGTTTATTTCCCATCTATTCCCGTTTTCTTAATGTAATGTGTGAATTTGATTTGACCAATCTCACTTGCGATACACTAACTGTATTTCAGACATGCTGATGGGCACTTCTCTTTAAATGTCTATGTTGCAGTAGCAAAACTTCCTAAATGTAGCATTTTCATGAAATGAAACTTAAATGTGTTTAAATGTGATTACACAGCATTCGACTTGATTTGGTCGTTATTTAAAGGAGAAGCGGGGTGTTTTGTAACTTAGTTGGGAATTGTGTCCCCGTCGACCCTGTTTGCAGCATTTCCAGCAAAAGAAGAATCATGTACCTTCTATGGCTTCTGCTGTTTCTTCAAGTTTCAGAACAGAGTTTACTGTTCGGTTAGTAAAAAATTACTTGTATTTTTGAGATTGCAGATTTTTGTCTTCTTCTAAATCCTCTATCTCTGATGAAGATGACAGACTAAAGCAGCCAAAACAGGAAGGCAAAGTGCGATTGGTGGGGGGTCTGCCGTCCTCTGGTCGTGTGGAGGTCTATCATGATGGTCAGTGGGGTACAGTTTGTGATGATGACTGGGAGCTGGCTGAAGCACAAGTGGTGTGTCGTCAGCTGGGTTTTCCTGGAGCAATATCAGTCACACTTGGAGGACGGTATGGAGAAGGTATAAACTCCACAGTAAATGTGTATAAAAAATAATATGCTACAAATAATTGTCTTATATTTTTAATCCAGATTCTTTTTGGGGGTTTTTGTAGGTTCTGGTCCAATCTGGCTGGATGACATGAACTGTAGAGGCTCGGAGAGGGCATTGTCAGATTGCATTTTCAAAGGTTGGGGTGTTACTGACTGCTCACATAAAGAGGATGCAGGAGTGGTCTGCGAGAGTGGTAAGAAAATCACCAAATCGATATTTTTGCATGTGTATTTCTGTATTTTTTATGTGTTTTATTACCTTCTCTTTGCAGGTTCAAATATAACCAGCGATCGTCAGTTCTCAGTGGATAACAGCCTGGGTTTGTCTGATGATCTTGGTCTTCTGTTTGACAGTGGAAATGGATGTGATTTCAGACTTATTGTACAAGACACGAGTGAAGAGGAAGAATTGACATTCTGTGTGCACAGTATGATCCTCATGTTTTATCCAGAACTAAACATAACAAAAGACTCCAGAAACCTCACAGTTGATGTCAGCCAGACTTGCCATCCTCATGTCTCAGATTTTCTCAGGTAAACTTTAAAAGACCATATCTCTGTCTATATTCCTCTGTCTCTGTCTCTCTCTCTCTCTCACTCACTAATTTTCATTCATTTATTTATTTGACCATTAATTGGTTTAATTGTTTGGCTGAAAGAGACCGCATACCCAAAAATTTTTATTCTGACATTATTTGTTTACCTTTATACGGTTCCAAACCCGTATGAGTTTCTTTCTTCTGTTCAACACAAATATATTTTTAAGAATCCAAATACTTTTCTTAAGTAGATATCCAATGGCTCTATTTGTAAGATACTAAGAGGGAAAGTGGTGTATATGCCTGTGCATCTGATGAAGGAGTATAAAAGACCTTACACAGTTTATTGACTTATATAGTAGCTGGACTTTAAGGAACAACTGAGCTTTAGCTGATATTGGTTAGCGACCAGTGGTTATTTTTGTGAAACTTGCACTCAATGCTCTTAGTGGCTTATCATGCATCTCTTAGCGAAGATTATTTTAAGTTATTGTAGCCACCAGCAACAACCACAATTGACACAATTTCCTGAAAAAGACTCCTGTCAGAACACTAACACTAGAATGTGTTTTTGCTTAGGTACTTGTACACACATCAGATCGATGTTTCCATCACGTCGGCTCAATGTCTGCATCAGCTGGCGTTCATCTTTGGAGTGAAGAAGCTTATGGAGGATGTG
>JAUCMT010000026.1:17403803-17422893 GCA_032357475.1 Enteromius thamalakanensis
TATCTATCTATCTATCTATCTATCTATCTATCTATCTATCTATCTATCTATCTATCTATCTATCTATCTATCCATTCATTAACCAATCTACTTATCCATCTATCTACCCATGCATCCATCCATCCATTTATTAAAATTTGTTTTGCACATCACTGCACTTCAAGTCACATTAAGTAAAAGTATTAAGCATTTACATATCTGCCAATAAAATCATTTCATTTGAGACGGACTGGGATGGGCAAAATAAAGTTTCTGAAATAGCTGTGCAGTGTGTCAAAAATAGAAATGGCTCCACTGATCATAGCAATCTAATTTTGTCACACAGTGACACGCGCATGATGTAGATGTGCGTAACTAAACATTTTTTGACAGATGAAAGCACACAGGCTTGTTTGGTCTTTCCTAGATTACAGTTACATTTTTTACATTTATTTTCAGCTTTTAAAAAGTCATATGAGAAAAATAATAAATGATGCTACCGTTTAACACTTCAGTAGAAGCACATGATAACATTAAAGGCCAAATGCAAAAAGTGAAAATGAATTATTAACACATGATGGGTTTGACTGAAACCATCTCAGCCATATTTAGCCCACAGATAGTTTAAGACTTCTGACTATTGAGCCTCCAAGCTATCATACACATACTAGAAGTCTATATTTTGGATCCAGGTCTCACCTCAGGAGTGATGAGCTCATACAGGGCTTGGTTGGTGTACTCTGTACCCACCCACACTCTCGTGTTGGGTCTCTGTAGATAGGATTGCAGGTACGAGCGCACAGAGCTGTACTCAAGCAGCTGCACACAATAGGAATGGAAGCATGACGCGTTCAGGTACACCTTCAGCTCTTCTGTTATTCGTTCAGTGTGCACAAAGAGCCTGGTGAAAGAGGTTAGTGAGAAGTTGTACAGCACACCAACAGTATAGTGCTATTAATATGAAACACAGGAACTTGCCATATCTCATCCATCGACAGCAGAGTGTAAGAATAGAAGAATGGATTAAAAGGGATGTCGTTGCCTCGCAGATTAAACAGCCCTGAAAATAGAGACGCAAGCTGAAATGTCTGACCCGACAAGAGTTTTACAGAACAGTTCAGAGAATCTCTGTTGTGCTGTTTAGTGCTTACATGCCGTCTCGTCCAGGGCTGAAAGCAGCACAGCGGTGGGCTTGTATGGATTGTCACTTATTTGAGCTCGTATCTGTTCTACTTTCATTGGCCAGGTCCTTTCTGAAAATCCAAACAAACACAAAGACACAATGTAAATTTGAATGATGACAAAACCTTCAAACATGAGAATTCTGTCACCAATTATTAAACCTTACAATAATTTGTTGGTCCTTCTTCTATGCATTTACAATAAAAGGAAACATAGACATACAGAAGACTGACTATTTTGAATCAAATCTGTTCAGTGAATCAGCTTTTTCACTTCACCTTAAATGATTTGTTTTACTGGTTTAAAATGATTTCGTTCTAAAGCTGACTCAACACTTTAGAATTCAGAAGACTTGTAATAAAATGCACAAATGATTTTAAAAGCCTTTTACCACCATCTTATTCAAAGCTTGAAAATAAGTGAAAGAGGACAGAATATCTCCTTTTCTGTTTTATATTTAGGCTGACTATGCTTTTATTCATGCCATATTAACTTTATCTTGGCAACAGAATGAACTAGAATATCCCCCTCTGTGAGCTGCCATTACGTTATATCACTAGTCATTAAAGATTAAATCAGTGCTTTATTGCTCTGTTTGTCATGATCTTATGGTCCTCTGTCCTATTCGTTCTGTACTTATCAGTCAAGTGATGCTGATAAGACATGCACACACCGATGACACTGTCAGGTAAGCGCGTGGGGTTGTCAGGAGGCAGAGGAGGTCGATCTGTCCATATTTTATCCACCAGGTTATCAGGAATAGACTTCAGGATCCGGCCAGCTGGAGCCAGGTTGGTGTTGTAGATGTCAAATATGTCTAAAGCAAAGAAAAAAAAAAAATCACCAAATTATTCACGATTTTGATGTGCTAGATGTGATCATCTTAATATAGTTTATATATACACTTCAATTCAAAAGCTGGCTTCAATGAGAATTACGTTTTTTAAAAGACGTCTCTAAAATAAGAAGTTTTTGATTTTGAGAAAATAAAATAATGCATTTAAAAGCACACACTATTTAACTATTTACATAACTTTACACTAGAAAGTATTTTAATAGCTCAGTTTGCTTACCTACAGAGAAGAGGAATGGGTCAAAGCCCACTTGATCTCCCTCAGGGATCTCTAGTATCAACCAGTTGGTAAGGCTTCGAATAGAGGCTGTGATCAAGTAGAGTTAGACCAGAAAAGTGTTAATGACTACACACAAACTAGAGATCATTTAATAGAATTCTACACAGCAATCAATAGAATAAAATCTTTAAAAATGTGTGTTAAGACATTCATTCAGCTACATGCTCAACTTCATTTGGTGAAGTTTAAACTATAAATTTAACTTTTATCATTTGCTCCTCACCATCTCGCTGTAGCTCCCAGTTACAGTCCATTTGTCTCTCTGCCTGAATCCAGTAGCGGCTATCGGTCCACAAAACAGCTTTGTTTTGAGTAATTACCACTGTTCCTAAAGATTAGAAACAGACTCTCGTTAGTTATAACAGAACACAGGAGCGGGTCGTTTGTCAGGGACCAAAGAAGTGACAAACAAAATGTGACTGAGAATGATGCATGGTGATACAGCAATATTATGATCAGTTGGCTGTGAAACACACCTGCAGAGCCAGTGAAACCAGACATCCAGGCCAACCTCGCATCTCTGGGGGCAATGTACTCACTCTACCAACACACACACACACACAAGAAACAACACAGTCAGTTAACGTCACAAAGATAATGTCTGAGAATGAAGAAGAGGAGGTAAGGCGGACAGAAATGAAATGGCTACAAAACCGACATATAGTTAAAATTTTGGAATGAATAATAGAATATATCATTTGATATATTTCATATAGTTAATTCTATGTCAGGTAGCCTTGGATTTAGCATGTGGTGCCACAGCAGACACAAAGAGAGAATGTGCATGAATGTTTAGACCAAAAAATGTCTAAATATTATGATTACAGCATCTTTTGTATTTGTGTTGATCTCATAGAAATCATAATTGTTAAAATATCAAAATATCAGACTTATTTGACATCGGTGTGTGGCACTACTGGGGATTTTATATGGTTTGAAAAAAAAAAAGAAGTAAATTATATATAAATAGAATATAAAATTGCAGTGGACCAGTATTGCCTCTTAATATAAAAGTTAATTTCTGACAGTCTTTAGGAATTACCAGATGAGCATCTGTGGCTGGGATGATGTAGGCTGAGATGTTCAACGGCATCATGGACGCTCTCAGATCACGAAGCCTCAGAGTCGTGTTTACAGCTGTTGGTGGCACATACTAGAGCAACAGGAATTAATCATTTAAATACAGTGCATCAAAACTACTCTGAATTCATCAAGTTACCCACAATCTAATATTTTTTCAACCCATAATTTGAACCTCAACCGATAAAAAACAACGGATTTAACTTATAAGGCAAGAACGTGTGAATAAAATGTGTGAAAAAATGTGTGAGCAGTGGGACAAGACAGAGATAGTTTACAGATAACACACACACACACACACACACACACTCTTGAGATCAGATTTGGGGTGTGCATGACCTAAAAACTCTTATCAGAAGAGAAGATCTCCTCACTGAGAGGCCAGATTAGGCCTGTATGCTTTTTTTCTCCTTCCACTGCTCTCTGAGCTAAAGATGAGATCCAGAGGAGGGCTGGACCAGTTGTGTGGATATACTAAGAAAAACATGGACAGAGGATGGATAGAAGAGTACCGGAGGACTTGCTGAACAGTTCCTCTCACTGCCCGATCCTATCTCGGCCCACACAGCATATCTGCCTCCTGTGATGACACACGAAAACAGACACGTGCAGAACAACAGTTTTAAACTCACTCTCAGCACATGTGGTGAACAAAGGTCAGCAGCTGTGGTTAAACTTTTGCCTTCATAATTCAAGATGACAATGTTTTCAAAATACGATATTACTGAAATAGTAAAAGCAATACAAAAAACTGTACTACAACTCAAAAACATGCATGAAATCTCAGTGTAAACAAACCATACAAATCATCATTTTATGAATAATAAAAAAAATGAATCACACAATCTTTTACATAAGCACATGTAAACAGATTAATTTTTTTGGGCTAATGACATGCAAACACAATTTTCACATAAACCATACACACAAGACACAACAGCAGATGGTGACCAGATATACTGCCTTAATGAAAGACTTACTCATACGGTGCGTGACTGTCACATAGTTACACCACACCATCAAGACTAAATCGAAGTCACATACACAATTTTTTTTGTTACCTTCAAGAACCACAAGACACACAGCCAGTATCCAGCCTGAGGAGCTCATTTTAGACCATCTGCTCCAAGTCCACACACAGAGTGTGACAGCGGGGCACGAGTGTTTCTGTCTTGTGAGTCTGTGCGTGTGTGTGTGTGCAAGGGTGTGTATGTCCTATCTGAAACTACATGCATTACCAGAGTCATCCAGATCCATGTGCTCTAGCTGAAGGAGAGGAACTTTGGCTGTAACTCTAATCTTTACTACTGTAATAAAAGCACAGTGTCTCTCTCCCTTTGCCCTTCTTTAATGTGCAGTACATTTACCTAGGCATAGTGAAAAAATTGCTTCAATGCCACCCTCTTAACAACTAACAATATCACTCTGCCAATGCAAGACAGGTTTTATTGTGCAAATAATTATTGTTTCAAAAAGAATAGTTTAACTGAAAATGAGAAGTCTGTCATCGATTGCTCATCCTCATGCAGTTACATACTTCCCTCTTTACTGGAAATGTTTGGCTGAGTGCTTGTCTTACCAATGAAAGCAGAGGCGAATGATTTCAAATTCCGAAATGACCTAAAACCACAGCAAATGAACTACAAAAGTAGCATTTTGTGTACTATTTTTCAAGACATACTGTATGAGTATCAATTTGCTAAGACTTATGTATTTTACTTACCCTGTAATGCAGAGAGGCCCATGGAATAATTGTACTTCTGTAAAAAGAGCACAATATTTGGGTCAACTAGGTATGACATTCAGTATATGAAATATATTAAAGAGCTGCAGTGGAAGGGAGGATTTTCTCAAAATTTCAAGTAAAATGTAGCACTGTTTTTTACACTAAGGTGACTTGGATATCATCAATCCCTCCAGTAACTGTAGGATGGAAGAGAGCAGCTTGAGCATTCTTAAGCAAGCTCATTCATTCATTCATGCTCTAAAGTGACCTAAAAACACTATAAATGTGCCTTAAAAGTAGTCCATGCAATTCGAGTACTGTTTTTCAAGACATATGAAGGCAAACGCCAGCTTTGCTCAATAAACACACAAATTATTCACAGTCATTACTCACATAAAATGTTCCATTCTGCGGTACAGATTTGAAATGTATTTCACATATTCATACTTGACATGACATGTAGTTTTATGATATATAGTATATTGACTCCAGAAGATTTAATATACATGCATACCTGTGTATACACACACTTTCTTCTTGAAAGATTGCTAAGAACCAATGATGTCTGGTCAGCTAGAACCAACATATAAATATACACAAGAGTGGCAGTGGAAGAAACCTTGGTTTGTTTGTTTGTTTAATTCATTACCCAAAATGTCCCATTCTGCAGTACAGATCTAAATTTTAGTTCACAAAAGTTAATTTTAGGCTGTTTTTCACACTAAGTATCATAGACTTCAGGCTTAGACAAATCCATCCCTCATTTACCTGAGCATTGTCAGTTGTTTTACTTTAAAATAAATGTTCCACAGGTTTAAAATAACATGATTGTGACTAAAGTAATGATGTAATTAGAATTTAAATGACATCCCTGAGTTTACAGAAGTTTGAGATAATCTCAAACAATAAGACGCTCAGAGAAATTCAGTAATACTGCATGTCACTGATTGTTATATGAAGAAAATTGTCTAGACAGAGATAATTACAGTGCCACTGTCAGATTCCAGTGAACAGCTGAGATGCACGTCTGGCCATTCCTCTGCCACCAGACGCATTACTGCATAGCAACAGTGTCATTTTCAGACTAGGAGGAGATTTACTTCCTTGCCGAGATGTTGCATTTATAATATTAAATTATTAATGTAAAATCTACACATTCAAGTGTTTAGAAAGTTCTCAAAATGAAAACTGTCAACATGAAATCAAAATCAGTGCTAATTGCTTAGTAAACATTAACGGCCTTATTTTGAATGATTCATTTGTGCATTTGAAATCAATGATTGGATTTCATAATCTTCTATCAAAAGATAAAACCCTTCCTATGAAATAGATTTCCACTTTTATTGACATCACACATCAACATAAAATTCTTTAACAAGCCATAAAACCCAGTAAAAGGTTGTTTTCTAATACATGAGCACTAAATCGGTGACGATAAGATAAAACCACAGGCCCAACATATCCGAGATCCATCATCAGTGACATCATCTGAGTAAATTTACATAAGATTAAACCCAGACACTGTTTGTTACACAATGTATATCCAAAGTGAAACCCTTGTCCTTGTAAGTGTTAGTAATCAACCAGCAGGGGGCAGGGTTGCTCCATTAGTTTTCTCTGGCTATAGTGGTCCTAACTTAGAGGAAAAAATTGTACAGCAAAAATGCCATGATTATAATATTTACAATTATATTGATCCCTTAAACATAGCTGAAACAGAGCAGAGACATGAATATTCAAAAATATTTTAAGTACCAATACACTTGGAAATAAACTAATTACAGGGATATGAATACATAACTGATTCAATTTACATAAGCAATTAAACAGGAAATATATAAGAAACCAGAGTCGAATAAATTATACATTTAAATAAATACTAACAAGTCTTAGTACTTTTTTGCAAAACAGATTTAATTTGCCTAGTTGACAATTTCCTATTGCTGCTTATTTACATAAACACAAATATGCGATTGCACATACTTTATGCAATATTTTATTCAATTGCACCCTTATTTACAAGCTTGTAAACACACAGACAGACTCAATTATGTCCTGAACACATTAAGTATGTAGATTTGCGCGCTCACATGCCAACGAACCTTCCCCTGAAACCAGTGGCTGTCTTCATTATTTGCTCAAATGAGCACAGTGCTCAAAGTTATAGATAGATATTAATAAATGGTAGCCCTGGCAACCGTTCCCTGGTAATGTGGAGCAGCACGGGGAGCCACAAGCAATACCTCCACTGACACAGAACAGCCAGGCCCAGACGGCCTCACACTCGCATCCATAGATCATTGATCTCAGATCATTTCTGAGAGCAGCCCAGTGCAGCCACACACTTCATTTGTACACAACTGCACGCACTGTAATCTGTGACACAGATAATGCAGCACTGTCATATGATGGTGTCAGGTACAAACAGGTGATTTATGAGGTTATGTGGGATTTTAAATTTCCTATGTAATCAGACATACAGTTTTTACCTGGTGAATGATAAAAGCGTATATGATATAGACTATGAAAGACTAAAGAGGGATCTGAGGCTAATCTAAGACAATAATATAATACAAGGATCAAAGCAAAATAAAAAGCAAAGCAACAAAATCAAAACAAAGTGTGATAACAAAACAAATCAACAAGGCAACCAAAAACAAAACAAAATAAAGCAAATAAACTAAACAAACAAACAAAAAAACAAATCACACAAAACCTAAATAAAACAAACCCAACAAAGCAAAGTGAAGCAAAACAAATCAACAAAAACAGAAAACTAGATAAAGCAAAAGCAAAATCAAGCAAATCAAAGTAAAACAACAAAACAAAGCAGACAAAACAGAACGCAGAGGCAGTTGGTTGTGTTTTTAAAGGGATTCTGGACAATTTTTGGCTGGAAAGGGTTAATACGGCTGCAAAGATTAACCAACTAAAGTCAATCAACTAAATTAAATCAGTCAAAAGAAGTTGAAGCATACAGGCCGAAAGACATTTTTTAATGCAGACTTGAGAATAAGATATTTTGACCACCTAGAATTGCCCTAGCAACCATTAAAATCCCATGTTTCTTTTAGAAAGTGTAAATACAGCATGTAAGTACTGTTCAGTGTAATGCTCTTCATATGTTTCCCATGATGCTGTTTCCCTTACCTGCTCACTGTAAGTCTAACAATCATTATCTATGATGTGGCTACAGTAGTTACAGTCAAATGCCTAGAGGTGCTGGTAGGTAAATCATAGATATCAACGCTAGCAGAGACCAAGGACACACAGCGTGCGTTTTCCCCTTGAAATATGTTATGCAGTGTCAAATGAAAAGGAGAGAAAGAGAGATAGATGAAAGGTAGTGTCTACAGACACAATGTTAAGTGCACAAAGGAAATTCTTCATGAGTAGCATATACAGTACGAAGTCTCAGAAGGTTGTGAGCTGGGTCACGTAATACAGTCTGTACCTCAGCTTTTGTCCACAGGCTCTGAGCAGAGGAAACAGAACCCATTGCACTACAGAGGCCCTTCTGTCAACACAGACAATTTTAGGTCCCAAAGTCACAGACTGTGAACACAATGATTTCCCCTTTAGATTAGATCGATTACTGTGTTTTTGGCATGGACAAAGCAAAAATTTCTCTTTCTAAATGGTAATTGCTGCAACATTCGCTAAGTATGCCAGATTAAAAACAGGTGGAAGCTTTGTAGAAGTTTGCAGTATGTTTGAAGTTAGCTTTTAACATCAAACGCCAAACATTGAAAGGAAATATTTCGTCACTGTGACCGAAATGCGCTCTGAATGTTTTTGCAATATACAATGTATCATCCAGTTTACAGTTTTTCAGAGCTACAAAGGGAAGCATTGAAAGTGGAAATCATCACAGGCTGCGATATACCAGATACTGCTGAAAGGAGACAGGAATGTCAATACAGCGCACAGAACGGATCACGAAACTGGAGTGATCTCATTGACACGTCAAGCAAATTATATACACTATGCTTACTGACATATTAGAATCTAATTAAGCGAATCACACATGTATTCTGTCATTAGATCCACCCATTTAATCTGACTGATATTCCTAGGAAATGAGATAAGCTCAGATAAAACGTGGGACTTTGAAGTGGATGCGAAGTGGGCCGGGTGTGGAGAAGGTTCCAGCAGGCCATGAGAGCTGTCAGATGCCAGTCGGAGTGACTGATGATAGGGGTTGGTGTTCGATCCCGATGCTGGTCCCTGATCTGTGTAATCAGAACCTGAGAAACGGCAGGATTAGACGGGTCAGACAGGGTCAGGAGAGATGGATGTTGAACTTCCCTCTAGGCTGTGCTTAGACACTCAAAGGCTGAGGAGTTTTACATAATCAGCGGGTGGTCTCCGGGGTGCAGGACTAGAGCTCTGCTAATACACACACACACACACACACACACACACCGAGTCTCGCACTCAAACGCACCCCATGCTGTTCGCACCAGAGGAAGAGACCCCACTGTGCGTCTACTCCTCAGAATTAATGAAGGTATGTGGAAGTGCTCCAGTTTTGAATAACAGAGAGGGCCGAGCTTGGTGCTCCTCAAAAGAAAGAGAATATGGCGCCTGAATTCTGTTTAAACAATCGCAGGGACTGTCTGCGAATAGGGTAAAAAGTAGGGCCTGAAACAAAAAAAAAACGGAGGTACAAAAATATTTTAATCCAGCCAACAAGTCAAATAAAATGTTAAATCCTGTTACAGTTTCGGCAACAAGGGGAAAATCATGCATAACACAATGTGTTGTTGGTTATTAAAATCAATTCATTAAAAATCAAATCAAGTCACCTATATTCATATAGCTCTTTATAAGTCCAATCAGCTTTACAGTTTATCAGTAATGCAAGAGGACATTGACAAAGAGTCATTTTTTCCATTTAAAGTCAATTCACTGATGTTTCAGTGATGTCATCATTCAGTTCTCTACCAATAGTGTCTGTGCAATAAGCCAAGCGTCCCCAACTAAGCAAGCCAAAGGTGACAGTATCAAGGAACCAAGACCCCATCTGTGCTAAAATTAAATCAATTAAAACCCTATTTACAAAATAAGCTAAATAGACAAATGTCACGTCCTCTGAGGCGAGACAGGCCAATATCCTCATTTTGTTTTTCATGCTAGCTTCATTTTCTGCTTACCAAACTAGTGTTCATATTAGAGGTCAAGACAAGTCACTTTTATTCATATAGTGCTTACCAAACATATCTAACAGTAGGACACCACAGTATTTGTGGAATATGCCAACTGTCTTTAATGATTTCAGGTATGCTGGGTATTTTTATATACTTTGTAGTGTAAGTGCAATTTATTTTCTTCCCGTGATTGGTCCATCACATTAAATCACAGATGCCCTAATAAAACTTCTCTCCCTTCACTCCCTTATAAATATTTATGTGTGTGAGACAGAGAGAGGGTGAGGGGTGCTGAAAACAAAGTCCAGCCGAGGGTCTTTTGCAGAGGAAGAGGTGAAAGTGAAGTTTCTATTAAAGTCTGCTCTGTTAAATATTTATGGGTCAAGAGGCGCTTTTGGTGATACCAGAAAGCACAAAGAATAACCTTCCAGACTTGCAGGACAACCCCACAAGCCCTCTGTTCCTCTCTCTTTCTCTCTCTCTCACACACACACACACACACACACACACACACACACACACACACACACACACACAGACTAAAACAAGTGTGTCAAGAACACAAAGAACCAAACAACCTTTGTTATGCCTAAACTCAGATTCCCCCTCAGAAAGCCCTCATGGTATATACAAAGAGAATGAGAAGCAGCTGGACAATCATGTCATTACAGTGTATTATTTAAAAAAAAAAAAAGAAGCAGACACTCGTCTGTCCATTGATGAACAGAAATAGCTGGTTGACCACAGAATGAGAAAATTCTGCTCTCTTTATTGCAGTCATTCTGGTATGAGAGTCATCCGACGTCTCTTTCCCACAGTCCTAAATAGGCATAGTTCAAATCAACAAATGTGCATCTGAAAGGCTGTTTCAAAATCTAGTGAACTACCTAGACTATCTGAATGTAACCCATCTCTCCTCTGTTTTGCCCAGCAGTGGACGCTTAGGCCACACGAAAAGTGAGTGTCTTTATGTCTCCGGCACCCAGAGCGACACATTCCGATGCTCTGAGAGAAGAGTAGGCGGTGACCTGTCACAGGGTCTGAGTGTTTACCAGGACGAGGAAACGGCGCTCATTATGTTTATGAATGCGGTCAGTGTGGTTAGCTGGACATGAGGTGCATCACTGAATATTAACCTACACTGAGGCTAAATGAAACTTTTAAGACATGCACAGATAAACATATTCAAGAGCATTTATTAAGCTCTTTAACCACAAGAGGAACAAGGTCAAGCAGAAGCTATATTTACACGACTGTTAATGGCTGGAAGCTGTTAGCCAATAAGTCAGGACAGTGCTTCTCATGGAGTTTTCCGCATATAGTTAAACCTATACTGATGTACATATACATCCAATTTATGTTTAAAAGCTCTGGTAAATGTTTTCTAACTATGGGGAAATCCAGTTAATTTTCTGCATACATTTGACCTACATTTGGATCAGATCTTCATCTTAAAGTCCTCTAAGAGAATCCAATTAAAGTAACGCACATATCCTTGTATTCCTTCCCAACTAAAGTGAGTAAATATCTCTGTAGGAGACAGTTTGTGAATATCTAAGATAAGGTCATTAGAGGAACCTTGGAAATGTTTGGTCGACTGGATCAAAAGTGGCATTTGACCCAATGGTTTGAGAACCAGTGGGCTAATCCACAATACTGACTGTACGATAAGAAATCTCACAGTCTCCATGACCAAAAAGACTGGGCTGATATGAAGGCACTGATCACATGTAACAGATGCCATTACTGGCCAGAGACCTGTGTGACCTTGCTCAAACCACACTGCATCTTAAATCTCCTCCAGACATGAGGGTCACGAGGTCACTGATGATAAGACGTGATGATAAGCCCTAAACCTGACAAAGGCAAAGTTTGAAACAATGCACCGCACACCAGACACCATCAGACTTCCTGGAGTCGATATTCTGAGCCTTTTAATGATGTCCGGCAGACAGACCGGAGCGATTAAGTCAGGTGAGCGCCCGTGCGCTGCAGGAAGATATCGACTCGGGGGACTGAAGGAAAACATCCAAACAAGCGAACGAGCAGGTCGGTAAACAGGAAAATACAGGGAGGAAGGGAGGTCACAATTGCATGCTGGTTTCAGGGACAGGGCCTCACTCCAGCCGCTACTGTCCTCGCTTCCTAACGGACGGCTCAAGCTTCCCCTCTCTTTGGCATCCTGTCTCTTGGCTCATTTGTGTATGTTTGGGTCTCTGTTTGTTAAATGATACTGCAATTAATTGCCTCTTAATTTGCCATTGGACATTTTCCAGTTGAATCACAGAGGATGTTGCTGTACTCTCAGCTGGGGAATTCTGCAACGCTTCATGATGATCCTAATCAGACCAACAGCTCAAACACACACACACGTCAGGACCGTATGGAGGTTCTCAGCTGGCCAAATGGACCCTACAGCTTGATTAAGGGGCGGATATTTTTAAATTCCTCCTTTTCCTAAAGCCTAATCTTGGATAAGAGATTGCATATCCAAGGGACTAAGCATGTTAGCATGACTAACAATAAGATAAAGGTGTCCCTTTGATTCACAATTATATGGGTTTTATTGAGACACCATGTGAAGTAGTTTTCACAGTGAAATATGTGTCTTATAGAAATAATTCCAGTCAACAGTCTGTATTGAACCTAGCAGAGAGTCTGATCCACATATTCAGAGAGCAATAATTAGCTTGAAGAGGGATTTGCTAGCCCGACCTTTGTAAGCTTAGTGAATAATGGCCTGAGACTTCTACTAACAAACGGCACATGCAGAAAAAAGACCACTGCTGAAAGACAAAGTGATTTTTTTCCCTCTCTAAATTCTGTTGGAGGACTTTTGAGGCTGTCCCAGCGGGCCACAAACTGGACATAATAGAGGAACAAGACCCCAGTCAAGATGTGAATGTGAGACTGGCTGATTATTATTTTGTGTGTGTGTGTGTGTGTGTGTGAACTTCAAAATGCCAGATGTAAAATACTCATTAAAGTTTCACAACATTGCATTATTGTGACATTTTATTATACTCAATTCTTTTGAATTAATTATCTGGATTTTATTCATACTGATGGGAAAAGACAGAAATATTTCTGTGCATGACGCATTATTTTCATAAACTCAGAGTTATCATGAAATATTTCAGAAACACTTCACCATAAGGTTCATGTTAACATTTGTTAACACAAACATGCAACAAGAATAAACACGCATACTTTTACAGCATTAATAATTCAATGTTACTGAATGTTAATGATTTATTTCTTATTTGAACAAATTTACAGCAGAATCATTATTGAAAACGATTCTGTTGAAAAGAACAGCAGTTATTTCAAACTGTATTTACAGCCACTTTCAATCAATTAATTGCCTCCTTAATGAATAAAACTAATTATTTCCTTGAAAAAACCTTTCTAAACCCAATCTTTTAAACTGTAGTTTATACTAATACATCTTACATTACATGTATTATTTAAAAATGATAATTAGCCTTAGTCCTGGTAAATTCAATAAAACAGTATATTTTATATTTACAATATATTTTTATCTTGGTACAAAAATTTTTGTCTTAACAGAACAAAAAAACAATATTAAGACAGAATAAAATGTCCTTGTTTTTAATTTAGACTTGCGATTGATCTCCTAAAGTAAACATCTTCTTTTTTTTTTTTAACAAGAGAAACTGTTGCAGCTTTTATATGGGGTGGTACATCAATATCAAAACAAATCCACTGCACTCATTTTGTTGGAAAATTGAAGCCTGCGAGGCAATATCATACTGACAGACAGGGACACATCGATTTTGTTCTCCACTGGGAAAGAGCAAATGAAAGTAAGAGACAAACAGACAGACAAAAGAGAGAGAATTCAACCAGTAGATGGACACGAAGGCTCAGCCTGACACATCCCGTCAAACCCTGAGTGTGCATCCCTGTTGACCCGTAGAGAAAAGAAGCACAGCCGCTCGCACGCACACACACACACTTCAAACACACAGTCATACTGCTGGTTCTGACCTCTCCAACACTTTCTTTCCACTCATCTGGTGACAAACTCTATTTTTAGGCCATTATATTCCTGGCACTCGCACTTTTCACCTATCAGTTTTCACTTGCTCATTTAACATTTAAAGACATTAAAGGTGCACTCCCTTCCTATAGCCTTTAATTCAACAATCTGATACGCAAACGCACATGTGCGATGTTGATTTCAGATTAAAATCCTCAAAAACACATTTGAAGCACGTACTGTAGCAAAAGGTCATTGGCAGATTGGTAAACACATTCCGTGTGCGGCGTGTTTACTTTTAGGTTTTGTGGCCTTGAGGGCTCCTCAGAACTTGCTAGGTTAAAGTAAACTGCAGTGCAAATGGGCCGTGGCGAGATTGCTGCATTGCTCCAACTGTGTTTCTTGGAGAGGCTGAAACGCGCTGATTAAAGTTGATTGAAGCCCTTCAGCTCCCAGACTCTCAGACAGACGCTCATGCTGCGTCCGTCACATTATTTTTAAATCAGAACAAGTGTGTTTATGAGTCCGCATGAGGTTGAGGTAGGTTCTAACCTGCTCTATCATCCTGAGAGACTTGTGATTACCCAGAAGAGAGCAGTTCTCCATAAGTCGTAAGAAAAATGGTCAAAGCAGAGGACCGGTCAACATAAGCGTCCCTCTGATGCCTGACCTTTTCTTTCAGCTAGTTGATTTATGATCTCAACCTGCAGTCTCTTAAAGACTAACAAAACAAGAGAAAAGCAAAGCCAAACAAAGCTGAGTTTTCTTAAGTTATGGGAGTTTCTGAATCGCTGGGTGCCGTGCGAGTGAAGGAGGAAAAGGAAAGTTGTGTCATGGGAATACAGACACCCACAGAGGGAGCTGAGGCCATCACAGAGAATTTCCTGATTGTACATCTAACCTTTCAGCACCTCCTCCTGTGGCCTGCACACATGACAGGGTTGCCAGGTCTGCGTGAAAAAGCCCAATAAGCAACACAACCAAACTTCTGAAAGCCTTTTTTGAGAGCACCAATTCAGCATATCGGTATGATTTCTGAAAGATCATATGACTCTAAAGACTGGAGTAATGATGCTGAACATTCAACTTTGACATCACATAAAAACATATTTAGAGTAACTGTTTTTTGTCTCAAATAAACAGCCTTGGTGGTCAAGAGGGGGGAAAAGGAATACACCTCTATATATCACAACAACCACAACACAGTACAACTCATTTAAAAAATAACTACGGATTGGCAACCCTGGCTCTAAGCTTCAGCTGCATGGTAAAGACAAAGATGCACACATCACCTCAGTGATAGCTATATATATATATATAGCTAGGGATGAAGAGAGGATGTGCGCTCATTGACCTGCACTCAAACAAACACAGGCCTCTGCTTCTGTTCTGAACATACACTGACAAAACACAACCATCAGTCAATACATTTGCTCAGACTGTAAATCAGAAAATCACTAGAGCGTGACAAACTCAAAACATTATAATGCATAATATCAATAATTAAACAAGTGAATAAAGGCAAAACTTGACATGGCCCTTTACATGCACAGATCATCAAAAACACAACACAATTACTGTAAATACAAAAAGTAATCACAATTATTGAAAGTCTAAGAGCTAAAAAATAAACCAGTTTTAGTTCAAATCAAGGATTCTGGCGAGTACTTCTCAGCTTCCTAATAACAGATATTAACCCTGAAACAAAACAAATGATGGGGAAATGACCCTAAAAGTTCATCTTGATCTCTTGGCTAAAGCTTCAAGGTATAAAGGGCTGGGAGAGATGTCAACTGCTTAGACGTTCATTAACTTACCCTGACACACTGACATCATTGGTTTACAAAGATCATACGTCACGGACAGCCACGAGCGCTCAGAATGAACATATTTTAGGCTCAATCCAATATCTCTTCAGCAGCTTGCATCTTTGCACTGAAGCTAACTGCAATGACTCTGCTGTGTTTATGACATGTAAATCCTGCAGCTGGACTTATAAAGCATATTGGAGCACTTCATCAAAAAGATGAGTTTGGAACTGTCACCGAATTGATCCATGTTTCATCTCTTTCTCATGAGAGCTGCCTTCAGCCCCTTTCTCATAATCACATCAGATTCAAAACATAAATGAACAGAGAAAAAGAGCTTAATAAAGGGCCTCGTGTTAACACAGGAATTCATGAGAAGAAAAATATGTTCTTCTGCTCTTGAAACATAAAAGCACAGTAACAGTTTATAAAACACTAGTCTGAACAGAATGACTCACAAGAAGAAAGAATGTGTGACAAGAAAGGGAAAAATATGTGAGAACAATTTTGTAACAGTCTACGCTATTAAGTTTGGACATGATTTCTCATTCAAATATATTAAGTAACACAGTATGGGAAATATGCAGTGATCCCGTCTGGGATGCTTTTAACCTGTATTAGAAGTGTATGCTGGCCACTTGTTGGCTGCTATTCCTACAATATTCAGTTTCAAAATGAATTAAACAAAAATAATTTAAATAATTAGTACGATAAACCAGTTTTGCTATAAAAAACAAACACAATATGTAAGCAATGTATTTTTTGCAGAGATTTGCTGAGTTGCTAAATGAAGATTACGCAGTCCAAGGCCGCACCCTGCTTGTTTGCTTTATTTTATAAAAGTACAAATTTATGTAGTTATAATGTGTACATTGGAATAAAAGTAAATGACATTCTGGATTTTTTGAGTGAGCAAATCCTTTAAAGAGGTTACACATGGATGGCATATAGCCGACAATCATTAGACTAGTTCTTTGAACCAAGAACCCTGACCTGAGACATCTTTGAGTAAGCGAAGGCTGCCAGTGTGCCTTACGCTCTCCAGCCCAGGACTTCTGTCAAGTGTCCTCTTTGCTCATCGTGTCACCAATTATGCATTCTGCTGCCACTGAAGCACTCCTGGCAGCGCTATGTTTCTGTCAAGGACATTCAGTCTGGCCTCTGTCAGATGGGGCACTTGTCAAGCTGCCAGTGCACCCGGTGACACTGTCAGCTGACCGCAATAAATTAATACATAAACCAAAACCATCCATGAGTGTAACAGTCGGGTTATCATGGAGAAACGACCTTACGATCTCCTGCTTCTCGTCAAAACAAGGGGGAAAACCCTCAACAAAAGGCCTGGTGAATTATATTAAGTATACAGGTGTTTATATTGATGATTAACGGCACGGCCATCCAAACAATGCTGAAATTCTTGGCCGCGACGGAGGATATGGAAGGAATGGTTGCATTGACATTCCTGGCCATTTCCTCGACGCACACAGCGCTGCCTTAAGGGTCTTGGGCCGCCTGCATACTTTCCAGATCTTGTATCCTCTCTATCAATGCAGGTCTGGATGGACAGCAGGTGTGCAGCCCAGGCGGACTTTCCAAGGATGTAAAGTATACAGAAGACCCATTACTGCTCTTCCCTTACATCTGAAAACAAAGGCACTGGAATTCAAGAGGATGCATACTAACATGCCTGCAATTTTAAAGATAGGGTCCACTGTGCTGGATCCTGACCGGTGTGCCAAGATATTGTGTATATTCATTCAGGGGAAGTTTTTCATCTATTTGAGATAAACAGATAACTGTATTAGTCTAAGAGGGCTCTTATGGCGGTGTCCTTGAGAAATGGACCGGAGAAAAAAAAAAAAGAGAAAAGAACAATGGATAGTGAGAATAAATTAGGCTTGATTTAAACATATACACTCTATTTTTTAAATTAGAAATTAATATTTGATTTTATTTCATTACTTTAAAAAGCTGATCTAGATGGATGTCGTTTACAGCCTCTCATGCCAAAAGTGCTGCATTTTTAAGTTTGTGTGTGAAGTTAAAAGTTGTTGGAAAACTCACAGTATCTCAAGACTTGTGCTTCTGTTCTATTCTGTTGTGCTCTGTCCAGCTGTCTTTGTATATATATATATATATATATATATATATATATATATATGAAATACTGTAGCTAATCTGGCTGTTCCAGTTCTGTGAAGATGATGGACCATTTATGCACATGGAAGTACTCCTGCGTGTTTAATCACATTTAAAATATCACCATGGTGATTATAGGAGATGGGCTTAAAAGCAGAAATTACACATAATTGGTTCTTTCTCCGCATGAATGCTTTCTCAGAAGGCATATGACACTGGGCCAAACAAATAAGCCCACAGCATGCATTAAATGGCAGCAGAAAAGCCGATTCCGATTTACAGCATATTTCAGTAAATGTATTAAAAAGGTTGAATCTGAGTTGCAAACAGCAATATAATTTAAATTAAAGCTTTATGCCACAGGACGTAAAAACATGTTCACCGTTCTTTCTAATGTTAACCAAAAAAATAATTATTAATGGAGCACCTTTGTGTTTTTTGGCCAGGAGTCTGAAAGAGAATTGCTGGTAGACAGAGTAAACTCTAGGAAAAACAGCATGGGTTGAATATCAGACTTCGGACTACAAGGTGCTGATAAACAATAACAAACACTATAGTGGGCGGCAAACTTTTTACAGTCCAAGAGGAACTCAACTTTTGGAGTATGATACAGTAGACTGTAAGCCAGTAAAGAGGAATAATTCCTTACCTGCTCTAAAAATTATTAAATAACTACATTTATGTTGATGTGCCACATATTAGACAGTGGGGACTCAAACATCATATCTACCAACTAAATGCATTATCTAAATTTATAATCTGCATCAAAATATTAATATAGTTTTAAATTAAAATAAATGCTTAAATCATATCGTGAGGTCAATAAGTATTTGATCACCCTGTGATTTTGCAAGTTCTCTTACTTAGAAATCATGCAGGGGTTTACAATT
>JAUCMT010000026.1:17422993-17444289 GCA_032357475.1 Enteromius thamalakanensis
TCCCAAAATGTTTATATTATATATATATATATATATATATATATATATATATATATATAATATAAACATTTTGGGATATATATATATATATATATTACATGTTTTACATTTAACAAATACTTAGTTTAAAATAAAAAATCTTAGTTTTTAAAATAATGTTAAAATGTATAGTTTTTCTCTTTCTCAAAATGATGTCCTAAGAGATTAATTAGGCATATAACCATAACCATCATGTTATGGAAAAAATAGTCTATTGAAGTTTTGAAGCATCTCAGCTTCCTGTTTGCATCCAAAATGTCAACCTTGAACACGGTCACCTCAGCTTCGGCCATGCTGTCACAGAGTTAGAACAGGCAGTGTTGATGGATGAGTCCATTACTGTAGAGCTCCACACAGTATGCCCAGCTGCAGCCGGACTGCTGCTTCTTCTGTCATAGGATGTCACCTAATTGTTTGCATTAGCGGAAACAAATACATTTGCAAAACAAACAAACAGAAATATCTCCCACCTGACAACTTCCTGATGATAAGAAAAGAAGCTGGCCCTCTGCATGCGGCTGACAAGCTCGTCAAGTGCCGATGGCGGTGGTCAGCCCGGTTCCTGTGGGACCGGCGTCTTCCTGAGGTTTTGTCCTGGGGATCTACTTTGCGGGCCGAGGAATGGTGCATACATTCAAAGCATGGAGCAATGAGTAGCAGCTGTTCTTTGTTTCACATGCATCGTAGTTGAGGGATGGGATCACAGACTGAGCTGCAACAACAAATACGACACGTGGAAATGAAGGTTTACCATTATCGTTCTGTATGTTATGTGAGCCACATTAGTGGGGCCTCTATAAGCACATACACATGCACTCACACACACACGAAAACTGCATTACAGCCGACACACATTTCCATGGCTTCAGGGAGAAAAGCTACAAGCTGGTATGGTGGTACTTATGTTTAAAATAACTGTATACATTGGGTCATCTTGTAGCAAAGCTGAAATTGGATGTATTGTTTTATGAGGGAAGGCATACCGGATTGGTTACACACTCACGCTAATCAATGACAGGTGTGTCCAGCACTGAGAGGTGTTAACACAGGGGCCCATGCAGTGTAGCCTTAGGGGAGGTCTATGAGCTGAGGTCAAACTCTCTCTCTCTCGCTCTATCACACACACACACATACACGCCAACAGAGAGGTTCAAGATATGGGGTGAGTTGTAGTACTCTGATATGTTCATATCATAGTAGATATGTTCAGTCAGTTTAATTATAGATCAGGTACAGTGATGAAAATGTTGGGGTCAGTAAGGCTTTATATATACAGTGTCCTCCACTAATATTAGCACCCTTTAGTAAATCTGAGAAAAGGTGGCTTTGAAAATAACTCTGCATTGTTTATCCTTTGATCTTTCATTCAAAAAATTCACAAAATTCTAAACTATCAGTGAAGTAAAACAATTGAAATTGGGCTAAAATCTCATTGTGAAATACGTGTTTTTCTCCAATACTCGTTGGCCACAATTATTGGCACCCCTAGAATTTTTATGAGTAAAAAATCTCTGAAGTATATTCCCATTTCCATTCATATTCACAATTTTGAGCACTCCAGGGTGATTATGGACATGAAAATATCCAGTCCAGGAGGGAAAACAATGCCTTTAATCATCAACACAATGAGAAAAACCAAATAATACATTTATGATGTGCAGCAAAAGATAATTGAGCTTCACAAATTGGTGAAAATTACTATTTCCACCATAAGGGCAATAATTTAGAATTTCCAATCAGCATAAAATGTTAAGAAGCTGCCTGGAAGAGGACATGTGTCTCTATCATCCTTATACAAGGTGAGGAGTAGAGTAGACTCTTCAAGGACCACAGCTGGAGAATTGGAGAAAAGAGTCTCTCGAAACATTCTCCTCGCTCATCCAGAAACAATCTCCAGCATGTTCAGTTGTCAGACAGGACTGGAACTACAAATGAGTCTATGATCAGATGAAACAAAAAAAAAATTATTTTTAGCAGCAAACACTCAAGATGAGTTTGCTGAACACAGGGATAAAAAGTACTCCATGTGTATAATGAAGTATACTGCTGTGTTTGTGTGCCTATATTTCTGCTGGAGGTCCTGGACATCTTGTTTAGACACATGACATCATGGATTCTATCAAATACCAAAAGATAAGAAAATCAATGTCATTGACTCTGTCAGGAATCTTGGCCATGGTTGGGTCTTCCATTGAGACAATAATCCAAACACAAACATCAAAATAAACACAAGAATTAATCACTGAGCACAAAATGAAGCTTTTGCCATGGCTGTCGCAGTCCTCTAACCTGAACCCTGCAGAAAATGAGTGAGGTGAACTAAAGAGGAAAAGCAGGTATTCTGAAGGATCTGGAGAGATTCTGCATGAAGTAGTGGTCTCTTTTCTCTTTTCAGGTGTTCTCCAAACTCTTCAAATCAGTACAAATCTGCTTTTACAGATGATTTGTAGCATGTTGCGTGTTTAAGAGGACAAACTTTACTTGTCTGGTAGGATCATTGGTTCCAGAGAAGCCCAATACCTGACATGCAGCAAATCATAGAGGTCTGGTCCTCAGAGATTTATCAGACGGGACAGCTCTCGCTCTGTGCAACTTTTTCAGGAGGTGTGCGTGTGCGTCAGACGGCCTCATGGGACTGCTTGTGAGAATGTTAAGGGCTGGTCGCTGCCGGATTGATACAGAACGCAGCACGCCATCAAAGGTCCACTGAAATGGAGCCATAAAAAATTTACCAACCTGCAATAAATTTTTCACTCCAAGAAAACCTGAAGTGGTCCGGTGAGTAACAGGGCAGGAAAAGAGGTTGAGACAGAGGGGCACTCGAAGTCCCAATGACTCATGGAGCACCAAACTGCACATGAACCAAACTCTTAACCACTTTCTTCAAACGCGCTTAGAAAGAGTGAAGAAACTTCTATTGCATTAAACAGGAAGTTCTCTGTAACACTAGTCATTTTTCATTTGTTAACAACAAAAGAAAAAAAATACGTCAGTGAGGTGAAATGCAATGTGAAGACTTTGATTAAACCTGCAGGAATTAAACACTCCTGGTGTAGTTTTAGTCATGGGAATCTAGAATTACGTGTATTCTGGTCTTGTATAGTTTTAATTAATGCATTCAGGATCAATCTCGTGCACAGGAGGGCTAGAATTTATACAGTATGGGACTTTTTTTAGTACATGTTGAAGAAATCAACTCACTGTGCCTGAAAAAATAAAATAAACTAAATAAAAGGTGCATGAATAATGATAACAAAAGAGATATCAAAAGTGAGATAATAAACATAATGCAACTTTAATAGCTACACAACATTTACTTAAATGTTTTTTATTTAAATCTTGCATTTGGTTTTCGGGTTGACATTTTACCCATGCAGTGACAATAGACTTTATGTTGCAACTTTTTTAAACACAATACTTGGACTAACATCAAGAATATTCATGACTGACGAAAAGCAAGAATCGGTGACCTTGGTAAACCTTTCTCAATGTCTGAGCACCTGTTTTCTGTAAACCAGCCCTGAACATCTGCACTTCACCCTGCACCATTATAATCCATCTACTTATTCCTCTCTTCCTGGTCAAATCTCTGTCCCCAGGGAATTTGGAGTCCCATCACAATCCCATGGATCCTCTTCCATGGATTACTCCCATCCTGCGCAGTGGCTTTTGGGTGCCAGCGAGCCGTGGCTGTGGACACAGATGGGAGCATAGCCTTGTGATAGCTTCCATATGTCACAGTGCGCTTCTGAGGGCGCTTTTTTTATTTTTTCCTTTTCACATTTCTGTTTTTGCCCTGTCTTTCTCCTTTCTCTCTGGTTTTCTCATCAAATGTTTAGTTCAATGAAGAATAGGTGAACATATTCACAGACAAAAACAATCAGTGGCATTTAAAGAAACGGTTCAAGTTATATGGGTTAAAGATGACATAAGGCAGAATTTTCTTTTTGAGTGAATTATTCCTTTAATCACCCCAGTGGAGAAATACACCTTAGATTCGTTAACTGTGTTAAGCCCTTTATGAACCTATTAATATAAATTTTCTGGCCTTGCCATGGATGCTGAAAGCCAAAACATGATGATCTGGTTCTTCAGAAAGGCCAGGCTGTGCCTCTAAGGTCTTGCAAAGATGAATAATCTGTTTAGCATAACTTATCTGTCATAGACGGTAGGCTGTTAAAGTCACCCCTGGGGAGCAGTGACATGGATCTGTATGGATCTATGGTAAATAAGAACAGCAAGGAATGAAAAAATATCCTTTTGACACCACAAGCTTGGGAGGTTCGCTCATCTGCGCTGACACATATGGTCAGTAATATCCCCCCTCTGATTATAATCCTTGAATACAACCTCATTAACCAGACATCCGCATTGAACCCTGACTGAAAAGGGGCAGAAAGTTTGCCTGTCAATCAACACCAACTGGCTGAAAAAATGCATGTAGAGAAAATGATCCAGGAGTGCCTGACTTGAGACCAGCTGCACTTTCTCTTCACCTAAAACGTCTGGCTCTAGGACAGACTGAGACAAAGAAATGTTCTAACAGTTGCACAAAAATAACTTTGAAAAGCAAGAAGAAGAATATTACAAATTAACATGAGTAAATATGAACTAAAATAATAACAATAACAATCATTACTATTTAGATTACTGTTTAAAAATCAGCCATGCATCCTTTAGATACAAAAAATAATTATTTACTTTTTAAATTAAATTGAATATTCTAATATTTAACATTTTGTCAAAAAAACAATTGATCTGTTTTGACTAAATCATGTACTCTTTATGAAATATTACAAAAAATAATTATGACTAATTATGGGTTTAGTTAACTAAAACTAAAGTCATTTTTGTTACGTAAAATAAGCTAAATGTTTATTTCTCGTTAACTAATTTTTTTTTTAACTTCTTTAGAAATTTTTCGGAGTTTATTTAATTTACTTAACTAATTTACATTTAAAATGTATTAAAAATTATATAATATATAGATATAATGAAAAACAAAAGCATTACAAATATTAATAAATACTATAATATTTTAAAGATATCAAAATAACTGCTAAAATAATCAATAAATAATATTTCAATGTATTATTTATCATTAATCATGCCTATATTAACATTAACTTTAATAAAATGATATAATTAATTGAAATTATTTATTTAAGATTTACAATATTGTAAATTACAATATTAAATTCTATTAAAATTACTTTTTTTTTATTTATCAATTAACCATTTCCCTTTAACTGTATAATAATGCAGACATTTTTGTGCAATCAGAACAGGGTCTCAAGATAACATTTTATGGTAGGTAAAAATACATTCATTTAAAACTGTCATCACAAAGTTTACGTCACTATATTGAATCTAATCATGACAAACAATATACATTAGTGAAAAGGTCTAAGACCACTTTTTTGTTAAAAGGTATGAAGGAAAAGTAATAGATTAATTTATGACAAGAATGCACCTAAAATAATCTACATCATAGCGAGAGTTTAAACCGTTGTTACAGAAAGTCTTCTTAGTTGCCTTTTTTATTTCTATTAAAATCTCAAAATTCATCCTTTGAAACCCATTTTAAAATCAAGCTTTCCATTATCATGGAAATGGTACATTAATATCATAATACAAACTGTTTTCGTTCTTGAATTATAAGTGTATGAGGTTAAGGGGTTAGATTACGGCATGCAATGACTTCAATTAAACTTTTCAATGAATTTACAGCCCAATACAAAATCCACTGCAATACAGCTCTGATCTCAAATCAAAGAACCTGTCTCCAGAGACAGCAAAACACAGCGATGTTATGCATGCTCACACTTACAGTACACCATGCCTGCCATTGTTTAGCCTGGAAAATAAGGTAATCTAACCTGCAGCAAAACAAACAGAGTGTGTCATGCTTTGCATAATTTAAAACGTTAAAAATGCAGTTTGTCCAAAAATCAATTCTATAATAGCATTAAAATGTATGCATACTGCATCTAAAGCAGATCTAATGCGCTAACACATGCTCAGGCATAGAGACATTACCATCCAGTGCACGGAGGGTTTTTGACAGCACGCTTTATGCCCAAGCCCTGAGTCAGCTTCCCACGCAAGATCATCTGTAGGGAACACGCCACACTTTCAGGAACATGCTAGCAGCCTCCTGGAAGAAAACAACAAAGTAACGGCGGCTGAGGGGAGACCTGAGGCTAACGACCCCGTGCCTGACAAAGTGATTTATGATGCCCCACGAGGTGACAGATCCAAGAGAAACTTTAGTGAGCTTATATTGAGGCTGTGTTAAGGGACTCCACTGACTCTCATAATATTCTTCTGATGTTCAGTAGGTATGCACTAATATCATATGCACTGCTGTGCAACTGACAGCAGCAAAGAACTGCACAGTCAAACAAATTCTGTGTCCCATCAACAGAGAGAAAAGCAGGGTGATGACAGGAAATTAAAACCAGACACCAAAAACTTGCCCACTACAAAACACGCATCACTATATTTCAATGACAGCATTTGGTAACAACAGATCGTTCAATACATAAAAGAGGTTGTTTTGAAAAAGCACATGGTCTTGTGTAGGCACTTTATATGGGATGATTTGAGTTGAGTGGACTTGACTTGTCCACATTTATTTGTCATGACAATGCAAAAATACCATGGAATATCATGGCCAGCTTCTTCTTGTTTTGATGTCAAACACAATAAAACCAAAAACATTTGTAAACATATAATCAAAACTAAGCCACGACCAATGTATGCCACAACAAAACAACCCAGCATTCCACCACTGATGTCAAATTCCCATGCATAGCTAACATTTATAACATAGCTAACATACACTGTCAAAAATTCAGTCCCTATTCCAAAATCTGTTTCGCCTTTCCACATGCATTTCTGTAATACAAACAATGTATTAATACTGTAATACATTTCCAAAATCTCCAGTAAAGTAACCTAAAAAACAGTTTGCTTGTGGATGGAGAATCTACCAGTCAGTTTTGTGTGATTGGGCTTTAAAGACATTGTGATGAGTTCTCATCCCTTTTATAGCAACACTTCTACCTATAAGCAGAATTTGTGAATTTTAACCCTAGCTGTGAGCAATGTTGTCAATATTCTCTAGTCTATTTTTTTATGCTTTTGACTACTAAAAGAAAGTAAAATATATGTTTTTTTTATGTGTCTAGCTTATATTAATAGAAATAGTTCACCCCAAAATGAAAATTTACTAAAAATGTGCATTTTTCTCTCCTTATTCAGATGATACAACTTTTTCGCTGAAGAAAGTAATATTATGGATTGAGGAGTATTGTAGCTGGAAGCCAACACGTTTTATTACAAACTTGTAAAGTCGAGTTGTGCTGTCATTTTTTCCATATCTCTTCTGTTCAATGTGTTCAAACCTGTGTTTTGAATGGCAGATTGTAATTTAATGAGTGAACTATTCTTAAGGTAGTGTCAAGCTAAAAACATATAGCTTATCTTTCAACGGACTTGGTACTTTGCAACATTGACACTGTTTTTTAATTGAACCTACAGTAACACTAAACTTGCCTCCTGTAGAGCTGCTTTACAGAATTAGTTCATAACTGCTGAATTTTAGCACCCTTAACACTGTTATATAGGTATTGTACTGTATAAATAAATGTGACTGGAAAATATGTTGATTTGGACAACCCTCGTCTAAACGAATTAAGGTCTAACTAGGGGGCAGTGGCGAGTCTCCACAGACATACAGAGATGGAGCACACAACTACCTTCCCAGGTGGGCGCCCTGTCGTACTGCTGGACGTCTGCCTGGGCGACAGATGGCAGGCAAATGCGGAGGTACCCGCCCCTAGTGCTAACTTTGCTTGCTAGTGCTAGCCTGCGACAGTGCCGCTATCAGTCTGCCTGTATCTCCAGCAAAATACCCCCATTATCCTCAGAGCTATCATGAGATTAAGAGGAGTATGTCAGACAAACCGACTGGACAGCTGAGCCTCATTATCCAACATATGCTGTGATGTTTCACCCGAAGCTTTGGTTTGAATCTGGTTAACGACACAAACCGCGTTATGTGAATGAATGTTGAACCAGGCCTCACCTTTCAAGCCAGGATGAGGGCGTTTCATATGAATGGCACGCAGCATGTTCACACCAATCAGATTTAGGCAATTAGTCATGTAAAAGGGATCAATGGTCAGGATGTCTTTAGATGAACTCCATTTGCCCTGCTCAGTCAGATTAAATGGGGCACATACTCAAACAGATTTAAGCAGAAATCCTCTCTCAAACCTACACAAAGACCATCATATACCACATCATCAAGTTCAGCCTACTAGAAATGGACAAAAATAGCATACGAATATGTGTACTTTTATAAAAGGAAGCAAGTCTTCCATTAAATTCTCGATTAGTTCTTCTGAGATTCTCCAACACTGGTTAATCGTTTAATAGCCAGCGCTCTTCCGTTCAAAGAAGCTCATCAGAGAGAGATGAAGGCATTTTAATATAAGCTTGTGAGTGTGTTTCATACCCCCTGCTACCATGTCTAATCGGGTTGGGAGGAAACGATTTGATCTTTTGCAGGCATGGGGCATCTCAGAATCTAACAAACTGAATCACAAAGACCAGCGCTCACCAGCCAACCTTGGTTTTTCATGTAGACATATGAGGAGCTCCCTGTTGAGCTTTGGAGCTTGTGGAGCAGCGTTTTGGGCTTCTCACTCTCTTGATCTTCTGAAACAGCCTGTCTCCTCTGTGATGTCTACCAGGGTAAAAGGACAAAATGTCACATATCTTCAGGCTGTTTTGTCATAAAGGAAGAAGGTAGAAAAGAGGAATGTCAAGAAAAGAAACATTAAAAAAAAAACTTAAATAACACTTAGTAAAAATGTATTAATTTGTAAAAATTGTAATAATTATTCTGGTATAAACCAAATTCTAAAATGACAAAATTACAGTATTTTATATATATATATATAAATATAGTTTGATTAAATTTAATTAAAAAAGTGTGTATAATTTTTTTTTTATAAATAGTTTAATTTTAATTTATATTATGCATTAATACATAATTACATGCTTTCACAAATTCTATAAAATAAAAATGTTCATTTACATATATTTAAGTTGTATACCTGTCAGATATCATATATATATAACTGTTACATAACCCATTTGAAATTACTATCAAAGCCAACATAAAACTGATAAATGATATACATTGTGTTGCATAACTGTCACTTTGGATAACAGAAGTCATTTAGGATAAAAGCATATGCTCATGAGAATGAATATGTAAATGTTTAACAGCTGACATATTTCAAGCAATAACAAGTTGACATGTCTAAATAACATGAAATATTTAATTACATTATATGCGGCACTGTTCTACACCTGAGTGACGTTTAAAGAAATACCTCACCGCATGGCAATGTGACTCCGAAAGGAAAAACATTTCAAAGGTGACATAAACTTGACCTCGGTTGACTTTGATTTTCAAATCTGTCTTATACATTACGCTTGTGATCTTTGACATGTTCCATAGGTTTAATCAGCGTTTTGGCACAGGGCTGTAATCCCGCACACCTCTCTGCACCTGGTCACAAACGCCTGTGATTGAATGCCATGTGTTTTACACGTTCTTTAGATTCTGTTTGAAGTGATCACCCACATCACTGAGGCCTGGCCTCTTGCAGTTGGGGTGCTGATGGCTTTTGGCTCAAGTTCTAGTACCTGTGTGTGTTTACTCTCTCTGCTGGCCGCAGACACCAGGAAGCACATTCACTGCTTGGCAGACATCCAGCTCTCCTGATCCTGTGAGAGAGAGTCTGCTACATCTGCACCAGATGTACGGCTGCACCGGGCCAATCGTTAGGGTCAGATTGACGAGTGCTTTGAAGAAGGTGAAAATCCTGATTACCTTTTGTTGGAAAACATTTTAGTAGGTAAAGCTGGCCACCAGGAAGCTTACATGCAATAGACACTACAACACCTTACCCAAATATCCTGTGGAGAGCTGTGGGTCACAACCATGTGTGCACTAAGACAAATCACTGTAGTGCAAGAAAACATTTTCTGGCCTACAGCAGGTAAACAGTGCTCTCATGTCTCAGCATGGCTACTGGGGAAAATTGAAATCTGTGGAGGTGTTAAAAATTTTGCAGACTGTATCCTGAGCAGCACAATATACGACACATTCACTATAAATAGCTAGGTGTGCTGTTTAAGTTGAGATTTCATTAAAAAAGTGGTGTTCTCAAAAGAGATACACCATCAATTACACTATTTAACTATATTATGGGAAAAGATTTGATTTGGAGTGCAGGTATACGCTTTAGGGTGTATTTAAAGCTAATAAAACCCCAAAAAAGTCATCTTGCAAGTAAGTAATAATGACTCCAACAGCTGTCCCTAACACAGCATTAGCATTCTTAAAGGAACAATTAAATTAAAATTATTTTAATGGTTTAAAAAATATTACAAATTACTTACCCCAAACTTTTGTTAAAATATTAGAAGAGCACCATAACAAAATGCTTTGAGCTGTCAGGGTCATGTTCTAGACAGGAATATGGAAACAACTAAATGGAAACAACTTTTGCTTATTTAAGTTGACACATTTGTCACTTTCTACATGTCTATAGAGCTACAAACAAGCCTGTTCAGGGTAGACTGCTGTACTTATAGCTTCACAGTGAAGGACTAATAATGTACTGCCACAATGAACTCTCCCCTAATCATCTTTAAAAACCACACAATTACACAAAAGATGAAGTATGCTGCCTAAATTAGAAAATATGTAGGACGTTTTTGTCTGTATTTTCACAGACCTGTCTCTACACAGAAGAGAGACTTTGGGGACGTTTAGTCAACATTCGATAATGTGAGCCATAAATCAGTCATTCACAGGATTATGAAGTGAATCCTACAGTGCAGTCGGCTGGCCTGTAGCCAACATACAGTATGAACAAAGGTTGCCTCTCCACTTCTAACCAGAAACTTGTCCCCTGTAGTGTCCCGTCCGAATTTCAAACCATCCTTTCCCAAATGATTTTTCAGTTTTTCTTACTTTCTCTCTCTCTCTGACGCCCTCCTCCTTTTTCTAATTTGCTGGCCACAGTTAGAAATCAGCCGACTGGGACACGGCAGTAATTGAAGTCTCCACAGTGACTGCCTACAGCACCGCTTTTAGTGATTCACGGGGGAGGTTTCCTGGGGGAAACTCAATAAGCTGCTCAGCGTTAACTATAGTCATCATCAGACTTTTTCCACCACAGGATGTAGAACAACACTTGTTGACAGCATCTCAAAATAGCATCAGGAAGAACGACCTATAACAAACTGATAATACCAATACACAGGATCCAAGAAGCATGAGTGTAATGCTTACAGAACTCCAGTCTGATTAATAAAAGTCAGTGTTTGAATTGAGAGAAGGTGGAGGAGTATTATTATGCTGGTGATACGATCAGATCGCATGAAGTGACCTTCTCTATTCTTTTACTAGGATACTGGCATGACTGAATTCTGTTGCATGTTGCTGAATGACTATTATGAATGGACTCTTTTAAATCAGAAACATACATGGTAACATACATTACCAAATAAGTAACATTCATCAACTGATTCTTTTTAGTGAATTAAACACATCCAACTTACAGCTAAACACACTGACTTAAATCAAGTCACTAATTGCTTGTTTATACAACAATATATAGCTAACGATGCACATTATAAGTTCTTTCAGTAGTATTTTCTAAAAATATATGAATCTGAAAATCAGTTATATTATATATTTAAAGCTAATTATTAAATAACATTTATGCAATAAAAAGATTAGAATATCTGTAATGGTTAATAACAATCTGAACTAGAAGAGTTCCATTCTTTATGATTCTGTATGTGCCACCTTACATACGTTAGATGTCTTACAGAACTATAAGTCTCGTACAACACTAGCAGTGGAGATCTTTCCACCAGTTCTCTTCAGCTTTGACTTTGTTCTGTTAAAACCTGTCAAGCAGTCTTCAGTTTTAAATGACTGAGATTCACAGTTCAAAGGGTGTTTTTCTTTAAAAGCATTCTGGATGTATATATTGGTTGTACTCTTGAAGGTTTTCAGGTCCTGGGGAAGGTTAATGCACACATTTACAGTGGAGCAAAACAGATCTTTTCAGACCTTGAATATGCTTGACCTTAAAATGGAAGCATGAGGCATATTCTATATGACATCCAGGCCGCTCTGAATCACATGTAGTTGTGATTTGTGTGCAGCAAGGGTGCACCTGGAACGGCATACTGGGACTGTGACCGGCGCACAGTGAGCGTGTGATAAATGACTCCATGATCGTGCACATTTAACAACCTCCTGAATCAGGTAAAATCCAAACCCCCTTGAGTGGAAGCAGGTTCGTAATTCAGCAAGCTTATAGAAATATCAACATGTTGAGCTTGGGTTAGAGAGCGAGGGCTTGATTATGTCTCAATTGGGCCTGTGTAAAAACTCTATTTCATTATTACAGCTGTCAGGATATTGCACTTCAAAATTGAACATATTCTGTGTTCTGTACAATATCTTTCACTCTGAGAAACTGTGAAAAAAACTGAGTTTAGCCTTAAAAACACACCATATCTTACCCGTGTGGTCTGTGTGACGCAGTCCTCACTCTATAATCAACGCCTGGAAGGAAGCAGATGACATGATTGCCTGTTGAGGAGCTGATGTTACTAATTAAAACAGGAAAAGTGATGACTCCTCTCATCCTCGCTGAGTTATCATGCTTTCTGTTGGCTTTGGCCCTGACGTAGCCCCTCGCTTCTTCCTCCTGATAAGTGCAAGAAAGAGGCCTTTGGAGAAAAAAGGAAGGATGTTGTGGTTTTAGCTCATTATCAAATTTTGAATATAAATAACATCAAAAACGCTTTAGATTGGAAAAACAAAAAGAGTTTTTTAGTGCACCTAAAATGCATTTACATTCGTGTCGTACTAAACCTGTATGACTTACTTTCCTCTGTGTACCGCAACAGCATTGGACCCCACTGCCATTTTTCAAAATAACTAGATATTTTTTCCTCTTTAAATGAAAATCTGCTTTAGGAATACATTTTCTTTTCCCTGAGCAGCAAGGATGACTTTACAGGCCAAGAGCACATCACTCTTCAGCTGTTTAAGAGTTTTCCCGTGGTCTACATAATCTTTAATGAATCAGAGTGTATTTACACAAAAAGGTCAGAGATATTCCTCTAAGCACTCCAGAGCTTCCAGAGCTGGATCGGGAGGCTTGACATTAATCCTGAGGGTAATGTGGGCCTTCCTGTGGCTAATGAAATCCGAAGCCTGAAAATGGCCGCACCTAATGACACTCCCTGACAGTTTTTGAATTAAACAGCCATGGCTGCTAGGATCAATCTAAATAGCACACAGATGGCCAACACTATTTTTCTCTTCTTTTCTACCTCTAAGCACTTGCATATGGCATCAAATTTGCTATCTCAAGAACGCCGCTCTTAAAAAAGCTATTCTGGATATAGTGCTTTTTGCCTGTTTGTTTTGCTTGGGTTATAAATATTTATTGCTAAAAGAAAGTGCCACAGATTTAAAATGATTACTGTTCAAAATGAAAGGGGTAATTCACCCAGATATGAAAACTTGGCCATCATCCTGATGTTGTTCCAGTATGACTTCTGTGATTTTTTTAGTTAATTAGCTCCAATGTTGTTTGGCTCTCAACCTTTTTAAAAATATTTTATTTTGGGTTCTGCAGAAAAAAAAAAGACATACTTGGAACAATATCAGTGTGAGTGGATGAACCCTGTAAGCTACCATTCATATATGGCATCATATTATAATGAATAGGATATTATTTATTTATTTATTTTGAATGCACTGAAAATAAATGCTAGTTTTTATATCATTATTTCAAAAATAAATAAATGAGAGGCTCTGCAATGTGTGCATACAGTCCACACACATTATTCCCTTCATTTAAGGAAACAAATAAAGGGGCATCATAAAGCATCATAATCTTACTTTGTCAAAATATTTCATAAACAACCTTTCACAAATGCATCCAGTTTGACAAAAATATACAACATAACAGAGCTGAAGGTGACTTTTTGTAATGGTGTTGATGTAGTGGTCTTTCTTTCAAATATCTTGTCTCTCTGCTCATCTGCATGATAAAGAAAAGATATAAAACATAATATAACACCCTTTTCCTAAATGCAGCAAGTAAAATGAACATTGAGAAAGGAAAAACAGCACAAGATGCTTAAGAGAGGACTTGAGGAAGACACACATTAAAATAAAAATTCCTTTAGTGTGTGAAATTATATGCAGGTTTATTCACCCTGTTATATGAGAATAGTATACGAGGTGCAAATTATGTGGTTGATAAATGGATTTAATTTCTCATCACGAAGTAGTGTATTGAAATAATTCAATTTAGCAACTGTTAACTCTTGAGACTGGGAGAAGTCTCTTGTCAGAATATTTCATATATTTGTGCCATCTCTTATCAACGTCAAATGAAAGTTTCCAAGTGCATTCTTGATATCTAAAACAAGAATGCACAGTACAGTGTACAGTTGAGGTTCAGGTCTGGGCTTTGAGGGGGCCAGTCAAGTTCTCAGAAACCCAGTGACTTTGCATAGAATTAAAAACTTAATCAGCACTTTATTAAAAATGTTAATGGAGTTTTAATTATTCAATGCTTGATAGGCAAAATGCATTGCTAAATGTTACTAAAAGTGCACTATGACTTAAGCTCAAGCTGCTGTTTTGGAAGTGAGAAGATCTCCTGCACCTAACGCCACAGTAACAGTTCTCAGATAGACAGCTCCACTCTTATGCTGTGAGCTTCTTTTACCTCCCACATTAAAAAGCTGTTTCAGCCACTCTCTTATCGCTGAGATCTGAGAAGCTTTACATGACATATTTGGCTCTCACAGTCAGGCCAAGATGATGATACGCTGTTAGTGCCTCCCGTTGGCTCAGACTTTTCTTGGCAGCATTTAATGTGATGATCAGGGTTGGGAATGTGCTCCCATTTTTGAGCCACTCAGCATTTACAGCACCACTGTCATGTACTTGATAGGGCACAGCATGATCTGTAATGTCATGCTTCGCTCTCTTCTGGGTCAGGTCTGACTGTCAGTGGGGTTGGTGTCCAGGCACATAGCGCCTCAGGAAAGCCTAAGGACACAATCAATCAGCCAGAACCGACTGACATAATGATTCATTTGGCGCACATCCCTCACTGAAATTTCGGCCCCTGTGCACAAACACTCTACAGTTAGGAAAACTTGATTGCTCCGGACTGAAACCAAAGATTGAAGTTCATTTGAAGGCAATGAGTGGATGAACTGTGCATTACAATTAAGTAGGCTGACGACAGAGTGCTTCTTCTGCAAAATTCTGCATCAGAGAAGCACATGTCATCTTGGCCCGGGCAGAATGAGGGCCATGCCTTATGTCTGTAATCCGATGCAGAACGATTAGTGGACACTTTGAGCAGCAACTGAAAGTATTAACACACACACAAACAGAGATATTATGATTTTTAGCTAAGTCACACCCTTACAAATAAGTGTCCATGTGTATGTGATTAATCTGAGAAATTTTAGGCTTTCCATTACATCAGTCCTTACAATTACAGTTCAAAGTGGGTGTGGAGATTTGAATTCATAATTTGGGTCACAAAATACACTTCTCTGACCCAAACTATGAATTCAGGATCTCACACTTCATGAACTAGAAACACTTAAACAATGCTAGACTTAAATCTAAAGGTCATCTTCACATCAAATCTTCACGACTGTCCCCGACTTATTATACACACTTCATTAGTGAATGCTATGCTAAAGGAAATGTCCAAAATCTTCCATGTAACATTCTTCACATTTTTGCTATGAACATGGGCTATTTACATTAATTCAAATGAATTACAATATTAACCAATACATATATGTACTAATTATATCTTTATGCTGTACACACACACACACACACACACTTGAACATACAGTATGCCTGCAGCCTCAATCCAAACCATAACATTATGAAGGTTAAATGCATGTCAAAAGCCAATTTATTCATTTTTTTAAATGAGTGCAATCATAAAATTGTTCATTTCGGCTGCAGATCCTTTCAGAGTCTGTGGTAAAACAGCTGTGAAAAAGTACTGAAGAAAGAAAATCACAGATAACAGATAAGAAAAAGTGTCTGAGCAGCTAAATTACCACATGAGACAGATGAAAGATTTCTCAGTACTATTTTGAAATGCTGGTCAGCAGCTTACATTGTGTGCTGACTAGTGTGAAATTGAAAAATCTGCACAATGTGAAGCAAACCATTTCAGCCTCACCCTTTAACTCACAGGTATCGGTCAAAATCCTAAGAAAAGAGAGATGAATCTTTGGGATTCAGGAAGAAAGCAACCTGAGCATGACAAAGACGAATACAATATATAAAGTTTGGTGGAAATAGCTAATGCACTAATGCATGTCAATAGACATAAGAATTGTTCCTCTAGATTTGTGTTATGTGGACTATACTGATCTCCCCACTGAAGGTCTAGTTGCTACGTAACAGAGAAGGGTCAGTGGCACTGTGAAGGGTGAATGGATTCCTCCAGAACAGTCCATTTATCAAGTGCTGCCAACATGCCAAATGCACAAAGGACAACACATCCACCGCTAGATCCTGCTCCTTTCACCGTTTCTTTCCAGCCCCCCTTTCCTTCTTTTATTTGAACCCTTATCTTTGTCTCTAAATCTTACAAAAAAGTTCACAAATGCAACTTCGAAATTCCACATGATGTTAAATGTTAGCTTAACACAGGAATGGGACACCAGGGATATGATAATAAGAAAATTCTTCCAAATGTTCAAGTTTTGTCACATAAAAACCACCACTTAAGGTTTCTCGAATGACCTCGCTAATAAGAACCCTGTACAATAGGAAAAAGATTTCATATGTTCTCCATCGCTATGAAAGCAAAACAAAACAGCTGCTAATGAGTCCCTGATCATGTTGAAAAATGACCCGAACTTGCAGCGCCCCCCTTACAGGTGGGAACCGAGGCACGACCCGCAGGAACGATTTATGATATGGATTCGCCGGCCTCAGAGCTGGTCATTAAGTAGTACAGGTCATTAGCCTTTTTTTGCCCATTTTAGCTGATAACAATACGCAGCTGCACCTCCAGAACTATAGCTTTTGACTTTATGCGTGACACAAAATAAATTGTATTTACAGTATGGCTCTAAGGCAATGCTACACGGCGAACTGTGAATTGTTATGTTTTTCTTCACAGACAGAGCAAAGAGAATTCATAGCAGGGAAGGTGTCAGCCCATCAAAGACGAATTTCACAGAGATAAGAAACAAAGGCCGGGTTCAAAACACTGCCACTCCACCATAGCTTTTATAGAGGCTTCTTATTTCCTATTCACTCGAAGCCAAAAGCAGGAATCCACTGCATTTCCACACCTCACATTCATCCCTTCAATTCTGAAACCGTGTGTCACCTCCAGAAGATAACAGACTGAGCTTCCGACAATGACTTTGAGAGCAGTGAGTGAAACAGCAATCTATCAGCGCGGCCATGACGAATGTAGGGTAAAAACGAGCTGCTGCTTTTATGGCAGATGACCCGGTAACTGCACTTGATACATCCGATTCTTTATTGACTCCTCTCCTTGTCTTTTGTTCACCTTGGCCTGATTGCATCAGAGCAAATAATGACCTCTTCATGAAAATGACTGCAATTTTCCTGCAAAAGTCCCTGGTGCTGGCAGACTGCCGCGGAAATACACAGAGGAGAGAACGGCAGACGCTTAACTGATGCTAATGATGAACGCAGACCACTAATGAGGACAGAAAAAAGACTGGAATACGAAAATCTTTAACACTCGTTAAACACAACGTTTTGCATAATTAGCACTTTCCTTTGTCGTTTTAATGATTTCTGTGCAACAGTTGTTGTGTTTCATGTCCACTGATTGCAGCCTCGCAATTTCGGACATGTTTCAGACTAAACATGACGTGTGCAACACCTGGAATATTGGTTATCGCACATTAATGGGATCTAAGGTTAGCCTGGCAGCGGAAACTGTAAACAGGAGAAATTTTGCTGGAAAGGATAGCGTGGTCATTTGTAGATCATTCATGAAGATGAAGATCATGGAGGAGTGAGCATTGTCCGACTTCAAAGTACTGTTCAGGAACACTTAAGGCCCGTGTGCCGCTACCGCTCTTCCTGAAAGCAGTCTCTTATCTCTCAACTTCCATCAGTTCCACAGACTCTGATCCACAGCCAGCCTGACACTCTACTTTCTAACTTTAAGAACTTACAACCAGCATCTATTCAAACCAAGCCGGCCGTTTCTAAACTGCGTGCGACGGTGTGAAGTGATCGCAATTCTGATAAGAATATCATCAGGGAGGAAAAGGGAACACGCTCTGCTATGGCTTTCTTTACGACCTCTCAGTTTGTTTTGACTTCTTTTCATCTTACTGCTACAATAAATGAACTCTGGATCTGGATGATCAGCATATCTCTTCTTTTAGATCATTTTTTTTTTTTTTTAACATGACAGAGACTGGAGAGAAAGCAGAGAGAGGAAAAAACAGTGCTAAAGGAAGGAAGGATCTGGAAAGCGGTGCATATAGAAAAACAAAAGCACCATTAGAAGTCCAAAGAACCATGAGAAAAGTTGGCATGTATCGTCAGTGCACACAAAAGTCCACTAAGCATACGACTATAAAGGATCCCAGAGATGTTTTCATCAGAGCCTTTGAGACACAGACAGCTGGGTGACTTCAAAATCAGCGCTAGAATTATCTGGCACCTGTGAAACTATCCCAGAGATGCACTGATTAGATGGTGGTACAGTCAAAGCTGTTGTGAGTTTGTTTTTTTAAGGTTTCTGGTATAAACCAATGACAAAGAGTATGTGGGCCTCAGACTGTATAAAGACATCTCTGTTTTAAAACAAGACAGCTCATTGATTATGCAGAGGACCTTACGGTTTTCCTGAAACATGCCTTTAACTGCAATATGAACTGTCTGTACAAGGCCAATAAAATAATATAAAAAATATGTCTGAACTGTTCTAGGAATAAAATAGAGCAAATCAACATATTGATCTTGCAAGGATTGATCGTGATAATATTTACTAAAAAAATATAAAAATACTAAAGTAATAAAATAGTTAAATACTATGCTTTAATAAAACATACTTTTAAAAAAACATAACTTAATCAGTGCTATTAAAATGCACACTACATATCAACACAATTCAACTCAGTGTCCATGCAAAAGTAAAAACAATGCAATAAAATAATACAAATAAAAAAATATATAAAAAAACATTGTCTACGATGCAAATCGATTCCACGAAAATGTAAAAAAAATAAAATAAAAAATAAATAAAATATAAAATGCTAATCAGTGCAATTTAAGTGCAACACTATTCAACTCGAGGTAAAAAAAAATGGTACTATTCAAATATAATTGTACAGACCAACACAATGCAACTCAGTGTACATGCAAAAATAGATTTTTGGATTCCTTGCATTGACAATAAAGTGAAAACCTTCATTTGAAACATGCTCTCTTGAAATAACAGTGACCCTAAACTGTCATCTCATGTTAGCCATGTTAGCGCGCTCTCACTGATGGGCCGGATAACCTGGATTATGGAGACAGCTGCTGCTGAGTCACGCAACAGTGAAGCCAGTGTTCACTGGAGATAATTGGCTGGTCCAGGGTAAATAATGAGCTAGAAATTAACAACTGTCTGCATAGCCAGAAATCCTCTGCATTTCCATGAACGCAACTCACGGATTCAGAGAAAAAAACAAAAACTAATTGCACATTAGTAAAGAAATTACTGGGGGAAAAAATCCAACCCCTTATCTACAGTACACGAAACTGCATGGTTTGTTTATATGAAATCTCCATGGCTGGGTAGACAAGATTATAGGATGAAAGCTTAATCCACTGACCTGATGTTTGATATGGGGAAAGTGTGTATATTTCCATTTCCATTTCACTATAATTAAGCTTCACTGCCAAAACTAGCTAAATATTACAGAACATTAACAAGTTCTTGGCTTTGCAAAAGTTTACAGGCCTGGAAAGCAATACTCACTACAGTATATGATGGTTTGCTTCAGACTATTTTAAACCAGCAGATCCCTCAACAGCATTAACAAACATCCGCCCGCATTTATTCAGGTGCTGTGTTTGATGCCTGGACTAAACACAGATACAATTAATAAGAGGCGGATAACAAACAGGAAGAACATTAATCAAGAATGCTGCAAATCATAAGGTAAACATTTCTTGTCATAAGTTGCCGTTTATAGCTTTGGATAAAAAAAAACCCAAACACCTGTTGATTTTTCCGTATTGATAGACATCAGTGAACTTGAGTGGGCGTCAGCTTTGTTTTCTACGACCCAGACTGAAATCAGTTTAACTGGGAGGATAGACATTCTTCACTATGAATAAACCGTAAAATCAGGAAGGGTTTCGGATGATGAACTGCATCGGCACGTGGAAGCGGTAGCTGACTGGCAGCGTGCGTGGCATTCCTACCCTCAAAGAGCTTCCTGTAAACATTTAAGTACTTCCTGTGAGGTCAGACATGCCAGGTGCATCATGAATATGTCTAATAACAAAGCAACAAAGACATATTTGCAGCTCTGAATTTAAAATGAGAAGAAACAGCATATGCAAGGTACTTAAAATGTCACAACACAGAAAGAGGATTAAAAGTAATTTGGTGCATAATCTGAAAGAACTTTACAACCATGTTTAAGTCATTCATGCTCTTATACATCTTTCTTTAGCGTTACAACATGCCATTCATACTCTACCGCAAATTATAGTTATATCTTGTAAATTTATGTTTGCCTTGTGTTAATTTTTATTAATTCCCTTAATTAAAAAGCCTAAATCGAGGTATTCATGAGCAGATACCAGCCATACATAAAATCTGGACAGTGTTCTTCAACAAATTATCTCCTGGCTAAAATTAGTTCACTGGAGGATAAGCACCTTCAGACTTTGCATCGGACAGGACCAGACGAGAGGATTACTTCACAAAGAGCGAAGGCTTCAAGTGGACCGTGCTAAAATGGAAGGCGCTCATGTTGTTAGGTCTGAAGAGGGTGTTACAGACCAGTGTTGTTTTTGACAACCATCTTAGATTTAGTCGTAGTCTTAGTCTTTTGACTAAAATGCTTATTAGTTT
>JAUCMT010000026.1:17444389-17455400 GCA_032357475.1 Enteromius thamalakanensis
CTCGTTATCGTCATGAAAAAAAGTTGCGTCAACGAAATGATTTCGTCATCGTCATCGTTGACGAAAACAACACTGTTACAGACATGCTTGCCTGGGGCGGATGACCACAGAAAACAAGTCCACATGGAGCCAAGCTTCCAGAAATGAAAATTAAAAACAGCTCAATTCAGGTTGCCTTGAGAAGCCACTTCATTTGTTTAAAATAAATACGCATCAGAGGAATATAGACTAAAACATCTTCAGCCTCTCGCAAATGAAAAGATCTTTCAACAGCATTAATTGTTTGTTCAAAATATTTTGAACACAAAGTATTTTGATTTATTATATTTAGACAGAGTGATCCATTACGAAGACTGCCCAGCAGGCATCTTGATTAATTCTGACAACATTGCAGCACATAATACATTCATACTGTACGTCCTCAACTGCCCCAGTCTCTAGCTGTATTTGTATTTAATTCTCTTAGTGACTGGATTATGGGAATGTCCATCTGGGCGTTGAAAATGAAGAGGGTGGGCCATAAACAGTTCAAACTGTGGTAGATTAACGGCACCAGAGTTTGTAAACACAAATACAAATGAAAACAAATATTTCAAGCAAACAAAATAAGACAATTAATGGAATACCTTTACAGTACACATCAACTCTACATGCATGTAATTCATACATAATTTAAGAAATGTTTTATCGCTTCAAGGCTTTGCACGTCACTCACCATTCAATATGAGAAGCGAAACTCTTCCTGTTTATTAAACGACAAAATTCGTGCAGTACCCAGTGTACCTCTGCTCAGATTTTCATCAGGCCTTTTGTTCTTGAGGAGAATGGAAATCTACACACAGAGCAAAACAAATGACTCAGAATCAGCAAATCAAAGAAAACACTGATACGTTTCTCTTTTTTCTAATGTGAAAAAAATGTGCCACCCAGTTTATGGAAGTTCAAGTCATCAACATGTACATGACGAGATGTTTACAAAAGAAAACCATGTTTCCTTAATGTGATGTTGTTTCGTGACATGCACCTTCTAAACAATTCTGAGATGGGTGTCTGTTTGGCTAATATCAGAAAGCTGCCCTCTCTCTCTTTCTTTCAGTGGGAGGGTTAATGATGAGGGTGGAGGTGGGGGAGAAGCCCCCCAGAGTTGGGGATACATAAGCAACATGAGGGACTTGGGCTCCATATCTGAGACAAACCGACTCTCTTCACATTCATTCTACCGGACTTCCAATTCACAAAAGAGAAACGCTGACATCACGGCAGGAGAACTCCGACAGAAACCTGCCCTCAATCTCAGCGGTGCTGTCACACACTTGCACACAGATATACAAACACATTCACAGCCACACACAGAGACACACGCGCACACTGAAGAGCAAACAGTCTCTCTCTCTCTTTCTCTCTCGCTCTCGCTCACCCACTCTCCTCTCCCTCCCATCCACACACGCACACCACTACAGTATATCAGCTAGCGACTGGCAGGGAAACGGAGGGGAGAGCAGAAATGAATGTGAAGATCTTGACGCTGGTGATTGTGCTGGTGGTTTCTCTGCTGTGTTCAGCCAGTGCTGGTAAGTCGGGAGCGTGACGGCTGTTGCCCGGAGCCTCCCCTTGTTTATCTTTTTCTCTCTGCTGTTAGCCTTGGGCTTGGGAACGGGAATGGGCAGCTGTAGTTGATCAGTTACCCAGCATGAATAGCCTTCTGGGGCTGGGGAGAGGAGGGAAACGGCACCTGGCTGCGCGCTGTACTGCACTGCAGAGGTTTGGCTTGTTATTGTGCCTGTTTAATGAAGTTAATTGTGCCATTGGTGCCGACTTTACCATGATATATGTAGGAAAATAACAGCAAAGATTAGGATGCTGATGATTCTTGCTGGTGTCATGTAACGCTTGGCTTTCTAGGATTATGTACTCCTGGATGTCGTAAATGTAAGGTGTATGTAATGAGCTGTTAAAAACAGCAGATGGTTGTATGATTTGCATTCCGATATTATCCCTTTAAAGGTGCATTTGATTCTTTTTTTTATGGGCTGTGCCACATCACGGATGAATTCTCAGGGCTGAAGCTACACAGATAAGAGTTCTTGCGATTTATTCCAAAAACAATCTGCTATTGTACTGTTATGTAATTTGTGCTGAAACACTATGGTTTTTTTCCATCTGCCTCTACAATAAAACCTATTATAAAAAAGATGTCACACAAGTCTCAAAGCTCTGACCGAGAGCTTGAGTCAGGTGACCGGTGGCCACCCTGCAGATGTGATGCAGGTAACAGGCGCGTGTTAAAAAACAACTGTGGCCCTTGTGTAAACGCTCGCATCTCTCTAAAGTCCGACTGCTGGGAAGCATGTGTGTTGGCTAGCGGCTACTCTGCGCATCAAACGGCCCCTTACGCCCTGCATTTCCACACACGTTTGTTACGGAGACGCTGCTATTTTGGTCTCTGCACGAGTAAATGGGAAGCAATTACCTTGCATTACGGTCAGTGTCGTTTTTCACTCTCCCTGCGCGTGTGTGTGGAAGGATGGGATCAGGCTCAGTAGCTAAAGTCTGATCCGGGTCAGACTGCCTGCTTGTCATTATTAGTAGTATTATTCTCCATCGTGAGATGGAGGTGAGGGAGCCGCGGGGAGCCGGAGCTGCGCGCTGTCGCGGGAAGGTGTTGGAAGCGACTCTGTGTGTAGGCAGCGGGTGTGAAGCCTTTCATCTTCAGACAACGCTTTTCCAGTATACTGGGAGTTTGCTGGAAATTGGCATCCAAGCGATGGGGGTGATCTATGCACCGCTTCTTCTCAGGTTGAAAGAGGGTGGGGACGCGGAGGAGAAGTCATGGTGCAACAGGCGACAACGCTACCGCATGCATTGAGTGTCATCCAGCAGAACGGCTGCGGCCCTGCTAATCTCGTCTGCGCATACCTCAATCTGCTCGCCTTGTAATGGGCTTCCCCTTAAGAATGGGCGAATCTTGAGAGCATTGAGCCGTTCATAATTCATCCTAAAAGCAATCTGTCTTCCACTCTCAAGTCTGGTATGTAAACACCTCATATTGTGGAAACACTTCGAGTTGTCAGTCCGAGTCCGGTATCGACGCATCATCTTTCAAAGTCACGGAAGCACAGGATGAATCCTTTCAAAAATACAGTCTGGAGAGCAAACACGCACATACATGCACGCACAGAAGTCTTGAGATGGTGTAATTTTAGCTACCTGGTTTGTCCTCTTTGTCCAGGTGAGGGTGTGGAGATCGGATCTCAGAGGTTTGTCTGTTTGAAATTCGTCTTTTGGGAAAAGGGCAATTTCATGTAAGCTGTCAACGATGCTATTATTTACTATTAAACTTCGAGATCTTGCACGGGCTTGTCGCTCACCGTCTATCCTGGGCCGGCTTGAGACCCCTGCAAAACAAATATAGGGCTTATTAGGAAATCTTCAGCCACACAATGTTTTTTTTAGCAGATGAAAAGCGGGAAGAGAGCAGGATATTTTGTGAAATAACACCAATGGCCCTATGCTAACAGCATGCAGGAAGCATTAAATCATAATTCCATGCATCCACCTAATGTGTTTGCGGTTATGCAGTTGATTATAGGGGCCGTGGAGAGTACACAAACAACCAAACTTTTCCAGATGTCCAGTGATAACATGATAATCGTATCCGAACAGCATGAAGGAGATGAGCGCTACAAAAAGGTCATTACAGGATTATGGAGAATCATTCAGCTGTGCTTTGAGGCATGATAGGGTTTTGGCTGAGTTCCTCTCTTTCACAGCCACACACATACGTGCACATGCTCACACACACATACAGAGGGTCAGTGACTCAGATCTATTTTATGACTAACCTGGATATCCTCTATGGTTTCACTGTAAGGACTGCTGCGTAGTTTGTTAGAGACTGTAACACAGAGGGATGTGCAAATAAACTACAAACAAAAATTTAATGTGATGCAATATGGATATACTCACTCAGTCCTTTCAAACTCAAATGACTTTTTTAGATTCTGACTACAAATGGAAAATGTTGGATGTTTATGTTGCTTTTTTAATGCAATGAAAGTGAGAAGGTGATCAAACTACAAAAACAAACAGCTTAAGCACCATCAATTCGTAATACTAGTAATAGTAATATCATGCTGCATTTCAAGTTTTCTAAAGCCTAGTTCAGGACTAAAATCTAATTTATTTACAAAATCTTGAATTTCATGCAATTTAAATATGTCCATTTATGTCATGTTTACATATGAACCAACATAAACAAGTTGTGGCACAGGATAAGATTATCAGTGAATATTACATTTATTAAATTGAATTTCATTTGGCATCAGAAGACTTAGAATACAGTCTGTTTTTTGCCATTTTTGGCACTTCCATTGGAAGAGGAAAGATATAAAATACTCTCAAAACTGGTTAAACTTCTATTTTTGAGTATCTCAAACGTTTGAGCATGGCGCTAGCAACACCAGGGTCAAAGGTTTGATTCCCAGGGACTGCATGAACATGAAAGTTGCTTTGGATTAAACTGACTTCCAAAGAAAAATTTATGTTTCATGTTAAAAAAGAAAATCAGAAAGGTTTGGAACCGAAGGCATGAAGGTGGCATTAAGTTGATCGATTCTCTAAAGAACTATTAATTTATATTACTGGAATTATACACTGCTACGTAGTATTTTTTTTTCAATACATAATGCCCTTTCAAACAGATCAAGCAAAGTGTCATCTGCACTCTCTGCCAACGTGTTGCACCCTTTTAAAAATACTTCAGAAATATCTGCCTGGAGCTGTGAAAGTGGTTATTTTTTCAGTCTACACGGCTTGGCAGAGCAGAACCAATAAAACAGTGCCCTTTATTAAAACAGAGTACATTTTCTGAGCTCTGTTATAACTCATGTGGTAAAGACATGGGGTAACCTTTGAGAAAAGCTCCCCAGTGGCGTTGGATGTGGATGTCTTGACATGTGTCATTGCTATAGGCCAGCGTAACGCAATTCAGAGCACTCGGAATATATCAGATCACCTCCACCATCAGACTTTTAAAGAAGATCCAGAGGAGAAATCCTGAAGGGTGCTGATGGAGGAGAAAGAAAAGAAAAAAGCGATTGTACAGCCTTCTGATGTGGCAAGGAGCACAGCCACTAAAATATTAAAAGGTCTTTAAAACTTCACAGCTGGTGGTCTTCCCGAATTTGCAGGTGGACAAATGCGGGGAATATAAAGGGCCCGGTGCCAAAATTGCTTCAAATGGATGCTTGCTAACCACTCTCTCAGAAGCACACTTCTGCATCTGGCTTAGCTACATGCCCCATGCACCCACAAGCAAGCTGACGAACCTCAGAAACATATCCCTTCAACACCCCCAAAATCTCTCTTACCCCAACTTTTTAATTAAAACCAGATACACTGAACGCCTTGCCGTGTCCACAGGGGACGCAGTATTAACCTGATTTATGGCTCCCTTTTCAAATATTAAACGTTACATTTATTGTGGTTGCTGATCAGATGTGATCAGAGTGGACACTTTTATGAACAGCGAGGCAAAATGCTGTATAAATATTTCAAGTCGGCAAATAAATGTGCTTTAATTATTTTCATGCTCAATTTGAAAAGCGAGGAATGAAAAACACAACTGCAGCACACAGGCCAGGTTTTGTTCGTAAATAACCGCAGAAAAGAATAGTGCATTGTTGTTTGTACTTCTATCGTGAGCTTTCCCAGATTATTTCAGAAGTATATCACATCAAACCGTTAGTTTGATTTAAGGCTTCTGTTGCTGCACTAAATCTGCTCAGAAACACAGAGCTGGGGTTTGACTGCTCTGAACGTTACGGATGTGAGAAACTGACTGGACTGTTTATGAGAAGTGTTTGAGAGTTTTTGGAACACTTTACTGATGCCCCCACTGGGACTACCCATAATTCCAAGCCTTGAGGTACAAGATATCTGTGTTATGCCTTATTTTTATTGCTCTAAATAATAAACCGCCAATACAAGCCCGAGCTTCAATGTGTTCTCTGATCTCTTGAATACAGGGACATGCACGTTAAATGTAACACCTCTGTACATATTTAGCTTATAAAACAATTGTTATGAACCATTCTGATAAGTATCTGAATGTCAGCCAGACACTGCATATCTGGTACAGTAAGGAATTTGTTTTTAAAACGTCCAGAAGGAACAATTCAAAACTGAAAGATATTAGGTGTCGAAGCATGCTTTATCATTTCCTGTCTTTCAGTATAGAACGAATGAGGTATATGCATGATAGTTGACATCTTATCCCATAGGAAACCAAACATGCTATTACATTGAATGAATGAGTCTTGTTTGTTAAACTAGCATGCAGAAATTGGAACCGGATTCTGAAAATACATATACAATTCAGACAGAAAGTTTACTCAAAGATTGTGAAGCTTTACATTTAATCTTATTCGGGTTAAACACTGTGGTCGATATACCAACACACATAAACAAAAAAAGGTAAATGAACTGTCAGTAATTAAAAACGGCCTGCAACTTGACCCACAAAGTTACTGTGAGAACCAGGGCAAATTTTGTCAAACAAAAACACTCAGCCATTCACATCTGAGCTGTTAATCACGCACCACCAGTCAGTTCTCGTCCGCATGACACATATGTATCTTTTCATGACTGATTGTTTGGTGTGATCTCAGCTGGAAATATCCCAGCATGCACTGGTTGACACTCGTTTCAGTACCTCGGCACTGGGCCCGAAGCAGGAGAATTGTAGCTACGTCGTCACACATCCACTTTAAAGACGGAAAGCATGCGGGCTCACAGCTGACAGCACAATAGTAAGGGTGGATGTGGTTCACTACCGATTAGAGACCCTTGGAGTAGACAGCCGGAGAATCTCGTCGCTAAAGAGCTAGCGTTTTCTTGACGATTACCAACATGCTGAGTTTGAGCCCATCACTGCTGACGAGAATATTCAGGTCTCGATCACCACCGAGGCAAATCCTCTTTGAGACTGCATGCTGTTTTCTCCTGGAAGCCAATTCAGAAGAAATCGTACTTAAGATGCTTTGCATGATCGGCTCTCTTGATTTTCTTGTACTTAAAGGTCCAACCTGCAGTAACCTCTACCCAGTGATTCACCCCTACCAGTCTGAAGAGCTGGTGCGAGAGCTTGAGCAAGTCTTAATCAGCCTTCTCCCTCTCTTTTTTTTCATCTTTTCTCTTTCTCTCAACACATCATTAGCAGTCAAGGCAGCAGCCATAGCGCTTTGAACCTGCAGCTCTCTGATCATTCGGAACCGGGCCATTTCTAACCACATTATTATAGCTTAGCACTAATTTGGGTCATGTGTAGTTTGCTTGCAAGGCTGCACACCATCTGAGAGTGTCAGGAATGATCAGAGAACGTGGCGGTGACAAGCAGCTACAGCCACTTTTATCAGAGCGCCGCTCTTATTTTCAGTAACCGAGCTCAACGTGGAGGTGTGGGAAAGTCTGTGAACTTTTCAAGCGATTCGGTTTCTCTGCGGAGTCACAGAACACAATGCATGCCTTCATTTCCTCCTGCGAGCCGCGTGCTATCACAGCAGCACAATGCTGAATATCAAACAGCCCCAGTTGCGATGGAGTACAACGCAAATGACGGCTGATCTGATGGACAGGGAAAGGGTTAAAAAATCTAACTGCCTACCTCACTCTAATAATGGACCTATGCTGAAATTTGCAAACTGGGAAACCTGATCCGTTCCTGCTAACAATGTCATTCTCTTGCTCCTCAGTGAGTGCCGTTCACAGCGGCTGCCATGGAAACGTGGTTTGAGAGCATGTTAGAGATTGGTACCAGTTTATGCCAAGGCCCTGCGCTACTGGTAGGCATGTGATAAGCACCGCAGCGACTCCAGGCTTCAAAAGGCCAGGCTGCTGATTTTAACCGCCGCTCTGGGAGTCCTACTGGCTTCTTTAACTTAACTGTCCATATCAGAAGTAATATATTTAAGGACATAATAGCACACTGTTAGGAAATTTTGTGTAACAGGGTCTTATTTATGAGCTAAGCAAGTGATTCATACTGGGGTTTCATGCTAATTAACGTGTCTAATTCGAGGCATAATGCTCATGATCAAGTGTGACAAGCTAAAGGATAGTCTTAGCGGGCATTAAATTGGCATGCCTGCATGTGTGGCGGAGAAAAAAGCTGCTAAGTGTGGAGCTCTCTCTCTCTTATTTCGTTGAATGAATGTCCTCTGAGACACTGGGGATCACGCCTCTGACGTCACACACCGTCAGCTATGGTTACACCCCCATGGGACTCCACGCCTCTTCTCGCACATATGCAAGGAAAAACAAAGCATCGACAGTCACGCACATGCACATTCATTCACAAAATTCATTTGGGAATTATTTGGCAATTATTAGAATGCTGTGTTTACTCACACACAGCATAAAAGCCACACTTTTCTGTGCGCAATTTCATACATAGATGAAAAAGGATTCATGTCATTGAATCCAAGCATTGATGAGTGCATTTAAATTTTAAATGTACAAATGTAAAAAGATATGAGTAGAATACAAATGGGCTAATAAACAAATATCAGACCAGCCTGATCTTGTTAGGAATTATAGATATTAGTATCTAATGTTTACACATACAATTTGTATACATCTAATACATATGTTCATACCCTGCTTAAAATCTTTACAAATCTCTTTGATTTGTATTATAAATATACTAGTATAAATATATTTAGACCACAATTACATGCACTACCTTATTAAAGTTTGAGGGTTAGTGGGATTTTAGCATATGAATAATATATTTCACTTTCTATGCAAACATAACAAAACTACCTGTGTGTCAGGATCAGCTTTACATATAACAGCTACATAAACCAGATCATACATCATCCTACACATTGCCTGCTGTAAGATGCCTGTAAGAGCAATCAAAGTCTTCCAAAGACCCGTTAACTTGCCACTTTTGAATTACAGTATGAACAGGATCCTCTGTTCAGACATGCACAGACTCTCACACTAAAGTCGCACACAAAACCTCATTAGCCTCAGACTGCTATTAAAAACAAAAGATAAGAAAAACCTCCATTACACTTTGTGTCACCTTTGACTTGTGATGTGGCTGTGTTGCTGGTATCCATTATGCATGTTTGCGGAGACGCCCTTACAAGAGCTGTTATGACTGCAGTCTCATGCTGTGGGGAGAGTGAAGCTGGATGTCTGTCAGACACATTGGCACGGTCCTCTCATCAAACCCACCGCTGCATTGGTGTCTCCACGATAAATAGAGAGGGTGCGTCAAGGAGAATTTTCTGTAAACAATGACAAATAAATCAATATTCCTGTATAATGTTGCACAAACAAACTAACCAAGCGAGACCGTTTTGATTCGCATAGACGGAGCAATTATAATGCACATTGATTGGTCTTTGCATTCGGATGATTTAAGATGGGGGGTGGTGGAGGTGCTAGAAGGGCAAATGTGTAAGCAGAGATAATGCATGTAGTACAACCAGCCATAAATAAGGGTTGCCCTCTCCTCACCTGGTTCTGCTTTGCGTGTAAGTAGATCTAATCTCTCACTTCCTGGAGTAGTGAGTAAAAGATTAGATCCATCTGGTGCCCCGAGCTTAAAGGTCTTCAGACTAGCCTAAACTTTGTATCTATTGGAAGTCACGGTTCTTTATTTGTCGTGAAGTGTGTTTGTACAGGGAGTGTATTGTAAATTTAGGCCAGTCCGAGACATTCGGTAAACCATTCATCAGATTGTGCTCGGCCCTTTATAAACGTTGCCTACCCTGGGCCTCTCTCTCCCTGTCAGGAAAGTGCTGGGTGATGGATAACTCTCTCGGCTAAGAGGCAGCCCTGGGATTTACAGGGACACACTATCAGACACAAGGTGTCCAGCGGAGGCTGGGCACGGTGAGGCAGTCGTGTTAAAAAGTCAACATAATGGATAGCACCTTAGGAGCGTGGTACTAGAGGATGAGATGGCCAATATCTGGCTATTTATCATTAGCTTGGAAGAAATCTGACCAAACTGGACATTTCCTGTCACGCCACTCTCTCTTTGGGGGCAAACTGTGGTCAGCATTTCAGTGTTACCAGATTTCTCACTTTATTAAACTTTAGTAGGCTAAATGACTCAAAGTCATGCTTAAATGAACAGTTCACCTAAAAATGAAGAAACCAAAATGTAGGTTGATTTAAAACATGCCTATAACTAACAAACAAACAAACATACAAATAACTGCAGTTTCACAGCATTTTGATTACACAGGCAGATAATTAACAACATATTTTTGCAAAAAATTATGTTACTGTATAACATTTTACCATGCATTATTTTTAAACTAATACATTTTGGCACTGGCATTATTTAACAAACTTCACTCTTTTCCGAAGTAGTAAACTTGCTTAGTAGCTCACCTGGTAAAGTGCACACTGAACAGGTCTTGTAAAACACAAGTTGCAGAAGCATGCTAAAATGAAATGGTTGCTGCAGTAAATGTGTTTTAATGTCATGTTTGCATTGATTAAGTGTATTGGTTAAGTTTAGTGTAGGTGATACTTTATATGATGTACAATTACCACCAGCCAACAGCCAGATTCTTTGATTCCAACTTTGAACATATCACTTTATCTAAGAAAGAGCAAAACATGCAAGAAGGAACATGATAATATGTATTAGAAATGTCACCAGGGTTCACCTCTATAAATTTCCTATAGTGGAACAGAAAATAATATATTTTGAATTATCGATGCGGTGAAAGTCAAATAATAGACCTCGCTGTCTTTCATTGTATGCATACATTTTAAAAAATAAACACCAGTTACCTATGTTTCACAGAAAAAAGAAAATCATACAGTTAAGGAATAAGGGTGAGTTAATGGCACAAGTTTAATTTTTGGATGAACTATGCCTATAAGGGCCTTCAAATAAGGCTCTAGGTATCGTGAGAAACATCTATTGGAATATTACTTCCTGACTTGCTTGTCATTAGATGGTGAACCTGGAAGAAATTAT
>JAUCMT010000026.1:17455500-17480120 GCA_032357475.1 Enteromius thamalakanensis
AAGTTGCTTAAATATCTTAATTTAACTAATGCCTAGTCCTGGCTTAAGCTAAGCCCTGTTTGTGAAACCGGGCCATATAGAATGTTGGCTTAATACAGGTTAATTTCGTTCAATAGAATTTGTGATATAAATGTGAATATCATACAATTTCAATGCATCTACTGCATTCTAAAGGTAAAGAACTAAAGGTGAGATTTTTATTTTGAGATTTTAAAGCAGCTTATACATTTATAATAGCACACATATTATTTTTTATTTGATCAATTGTGTATTATTCAGCTAAGTAAGTCTAAGTAAGCTATACTGTAAGTCTTTAAATATTTAGACATTTTTTGGTTGTAACCCAGATTTTACCCCATTTTGGTAAAACAGAATTGTCACAATAAAAAAAAAACAATTAATTTTCCACATACTGCCAATGTAATATTTTAACTAAAACGTCTTATTTAAAATGAAGCTGTAATATAATATAATGAAATGGAAAGTAACCTTGGAAAGTAACTGGAATAAAATAAGTTTTAACTGAAGTACTAAAATTACTACAATATAATAATTTGGAATGTTTTACAATATATTTATTTTGTTAACATTGGGTAAGTATTGGCATACATAAGCTATCAATTAAAAAAAAGCCTTTATTAACCTTTGTTGATGTTCATTTTTGCAATAAACTAAATACTCAAATTAAAACCTGTATCTGTTTAATATAATTTAATGGATCTAAGCTAACATGAACTAACAATGAAGTGATGTGCATTAATAACTATTAATAACAGAGATTACTTCAAGTTTATGTTACTGTAGTTACTGCATTAACCAATGTTAACTAATGCAACCTTAGTGTAAAGTTTCACAAGTAATTCTTTTTCTTTACTTTCCCTGTTCTTGATAACATACTTACATCCTCAAATTCCTCCTCAACATACTCTTCCTCTCCTTCGGCCTCTTCCTCTTCTGGCTTCTTTTTCTCTCCCTCCTCTTCATCAGAACTCCCGACTTCCTCTTTCTGCTCCAGAGTCTAAATAAAAACACGCACATTCTGTTAATATGCACATGTGTAGTAAAGTGCTTTACACATTAATGGCACCCTAAACAGGTATTTGTGCACCTCCAGTTTGCGTATGATCTCCTCTTTGTCCACTCGTGGCTGTTTGGGTCGTTTGGGAGAAGCTTGGCTTTCTGCAACCATATAAGCAAAACCGTGTTGAAATGACATCAGCAACATCCTCCCATAATAACTCATTGATCACAGCTTCTCCGACAAAAGACACAGAAGGACTAAAAATAATCTTGTCTCTCCTCTCTTGGTGACAGACCCGCTTCAAGTCTAAACCTTCATCCTGCTCTCATCTCCTCTTTCTCTCCATCCTTTCATTTTGGAGATGTGTGTGCAGCGCGGCTGAGAGCCGTCTCTCTGATTTCCCCAGAGACGCCGATGAGTCAGAGAGCGAAGCGCAGACCTGCCGGTTCGGCTCGTCTTTACACACTCATTCATAAGCACATCAGCCTCACCTGCTCCCTTATCTGGGCTTTAAAAGAGCACATTTACAAACGCATGCTTCCTGGACTGGGCATCTCTGCGTGACTGCAGCAGAACACGATGTCCAGTATTACAGCGTATGAGCCAGTTAACAGCATCAGACACACTCACTGTCTCTCAGGGGTCTCTTCTCTCTCACACGCAGCTCCTTCGGAAAACGCTTCCAATCTAAAACACACACACACACACACACACACACACACAGATTTAGTTGATATTATTAGTTGATATTGTTGATATTATTACATAAAGCTATATATATATATATATATATACATATATATATATATAAAAATTGTTGATATTAACTGAAATTAAGTTGAGAAAATATGTAATTTTTAGATAAACATAAAACTTAATAAAAAGTATAAAATGTTGACTAACTGACATAAGATTAAGTAGTAAAATTAATAACTGGAATTATACATTTAGTAAATTGGCACTGTAAAAAATGCATTTAGAAAAACAATTTAGTTTTTTCATATTTTTTCTTAATAATTAATAAATATTAATTATATAAAATATTTATAAATTATAAATATAATTATAATAAAAAAATATTTAATAGATAAAAAATATATAAATAATGTGCATTATATAAGTTGTGAAGTTGTCATGATGTTTACAGTTTTAGAGTTTAGGCTTTATGTTTAATTTATCCGCCTCGGCATAAATACCATCGTCTCACTCTTTTCCGTATCTAGTTACATGTGATCCCGCCTTCCTCCCCTTCTCCGCCTTTTCCTTCGCACCTTCAAGGGTGCTCCGCCTTTACTAGGGTTACTATCAGCAGGGCTCAGGGTCCGCCGAGCTCCCGGCTCACTCCCCGGACAGCACGCCAAATTTTCTTATTTAAATTAATGAAGAAGTGCGAATTCGTGAAAATTGCATATAACTACACAGAAATTGATTTAAACTAATTTATATAAAAGCATTCTTTTTATATCATGTGGCTACATAATTAAAACGTTGTGTATTTTTAATATTAAGAACTCCTCTTTATTATAAGTATCTTACTGTAACCCAGATTTTCATCTTAATTTTTAAATAAAAGGAGGGACTTACATTTTTGTGGAAAAATAAAAAAAAAAGCACTGTTACATTCCCTTGTTCTATTTGTTTGTTTCTGGTATTGTTTTGTTTTTTTGTCCCCCCTCCCCCCATTCTCCTTTGTCATCTCTCCCTTTAAAATTATAGGGTTATCTTATTGGTTGTCCAGGGTTCGCCAGTCCTCCAATGACATCGGATCTGCTGTCATAAAAGGGGCTGGGCCAACCTGATCTCACGGCAATTCATACGTATTTTACGAGGTAGCTAATTCGTACGAATTTGTACGATTTATTCTAAGTCGTACATATTTTAAGAGGTGGCAATTCGTATGAATTTGTACGAATGACCTAAACATAACCCCGCCCCTAAACCTACCCATCATGTGATTTTAGACAAATCGTACGAATTTGAACGAGTGAGGTCGTACGAAATAGTACAAATTGGCACAAATTTGGAACCTCGTACGAATATGTACGAATTGCTCGTGAGACTGTGTTGGTAACTTACATTGTTGCCAAGAAAGTTCCAAACACATTTACAGCTATCCACAACATTACTTCGTTCCTGCTGCAAGACTCTGTGTTTTCAACAAAATAGTTCAGTCAATGATTCAATGACTCGTTTAAAATAGTCACGTGTCGCTTAAAGATGAATAAGCATTATTTAAATAAAAAACCAAACAAACAGTGGGTGATCCGTAAACAGCTAAAAGAATTTTACTTATTGTATCAGTAAAGCTGAATCCAGATGATATTAAAAAATATTTAGCTGCATAATTGTTATTCACTTACCTGTACAACACTTAGGCCTACTGTACATGATGGAGCAAAACAACATCTAAATATACCTGGACGTGTAGACACTGTGGCAGCATAAATGGATGGTAGTGTACTTTTAAATGATTTTTTTCTCTCTATTTTTGAATTCCTCAGTCCACGGAAAAGCCTTTTTGAGGGAGTTTAAGCGCCTGGATGACTATCTGAACACACCGCTTCAGGATGAGCTAGAACAAAACGTCATCGTATCCAAAAGAAAGTTCCTCGATGGCAACCGCTTGACGCTGGCAGACTGCAACTTGTTACCAAAGCTGCACGTCATCAAGGTGATACACCTCTGTGGTTTATATGTTCACAGGCAGGCCTGTGTGATTTAACTAAGCTACTTCATTTCAAATACATGTTTACAAATGTGTTTCTGTTTATTTTGGTTTTGTAGGTTGCTGCCAAAAAGTACTGTAATTTTGAGATTCCTCCTCAGTTCATTGGAGTGTGGCGTTACCTGCAGAACGCATACGAGAGAGAAGAGTTCAGCCAGACCTGCCCAGCTGACATTGAAATTGAGAAAGCTTATCTGAGTGTGGCCATAAGGAACTGAATGTCAGATTAATGAAGCAATATTGTGATAAAATGTTTAAATAGTGTAAATACAAGTTCTTAAGTTTATCCATCTACATACGTTCAAAGGTTTTTAAATCTATTACAGTAAAGCCAAAAACACACCACACACAGTTAGCTAATGTACTTTCATTGTGCCTGTGCTCTTAAAGCCCATTATATACACTTCTTCTGAGTGACTGCTACTGTCAAAGAGGCTTTATTCTGGTAGTTTTAGAGGTCATAGGATCTTAATGATCTTAAGCACAACAGTCAACAGAGTTGCTTATAACTGCATATCATATGTAATATTTTTGTGCATATTTGTGTATATATGTATTTTACATTCATTAGGGCGTATTCGGTTATGTAATGTATACCTAAAAAGGCTATGTGCTTGATATGTGTTAGAATAAACTGAAAACACTGTAGAGATAAAGGTTTAGTCAAATCACGCGCAGAACTGGAGTCAGTGAGTCATGTGGTAATGGTTGTTTTGTATTAAGGGTTACTCTGATGAATATTTGAGTCACACAGACACCATTGTTAGATGTTGGGATTGTTTAAGAAAGAGATTAAACTGCTTTCTTTTAGATTTTACTTAGAAATAAAGTTAATATCATACACATCACAACTTTGTCTTTCCCGAGCACTGATGAAAGATGGGTTTAATAAGATAAATCTTACAACTCATCTGTTTAACCAAGGATATGTTTTTTTTTTTAAATTATTTTACAGTTTCATTCATGATAAAAAATGCATTCATATTCCTGTTAGATTACTATATATATATAAAACAATATTCACAATGTCAAATGGCAGCTGTGGAAAAACAAATGCGTACATTTTTAGGTGTTTGTACATAAAGTGTGTAATGCTGTCCATCTTCCCAGATTAATTCCTAGTTTGTAACACAATATTTCCAAAAACAGGCTGTAAAAGGAAGGACAAAAATTAGATTTAGTAGTGCAATCTAAGAAGAATGTAAAGCCCTATGACATTTTCTATATGAATTACATAATTGCATGTACTTCTCTGAAATAAAAAAAATGAAAACAGTCATTTTTTTTTTTTTGCACTACATATAAGAAAACTGTTTAAATGCTTTAAATGCTCACCTCTTTTATTGTTTTTGGGTAAGCTTTGCTCAGATCGTAGATAGCCTTGAGAACGCAGATTATCAGCTGCTGCGAGTTTCAAGACGACTGCTTTTAAATCATCCACCTAAAGACACAACATATTCATTATCTCTTTTAATTATGTAAAAGAAAGAAAATACAGAATTGTACATTTATAACAAAGAGTAGGCTTATACCATGTTATTTATTTTGTCTTGTTGCAAAGTCTCTTTGGGACCTAGAAGGAAAGTAAGCAAATAAATAACATGATTAGGCTTTAGAAATTTTTGAAAGTTGCATCCTTTCTAATAACATGACAATAACAAATGTTGTGTAATAAGTACCCTAGTCACAGTCTCACCTCTCTGGAGCAGGACAGGGAGCACAGTTTTAATGTCTCTTTGCTCTGTTAAGTCATTATTCTGTCTGTCCTCAACCTCTGCCACCAGTTTTTGAATCAGTTCTGTACAGATTAAAAATAAATTTATATTTATAAACTAAGTCATGACATTCAAAAACTACTCAAAAAAGTATTTTCAGAGAGAAACTGCTAGTCAGATAAAAAATAATCACAAAAAAACAATAGAAAAACATTTTTCTTATATTTCTTAATCTTTGTTTTATTTACAACCTTAAAAAAACATTCTAGTATAATTTACCAAAAACTCTTTAGTTTCTAAGTTAAATGTTTGCAGATGTATTGAGTCATCATATTAAGTTGTCACTGATCAAGCTCATGGGTCTTCTCATACTGCATTCGCCACTTTAACATTTACAGTACACTGAAAGCAGAAGGGATGTTGAGCAATTAACAAAAACCATGAGCTTGCAAATTATCAATACTTAAAAGGTATCTTACCTTCTTGTTGTGGCAGTGCTGCGTCAGGATAAAGAGGCAGTGCATGAGTTCCCTGCGCAGAGCAAACCACAGCCAGAATGTAGAGCAGCGCCAGTGACAGCATGTTGACAGGTCGTTGGGTGACTCGAGTCTCCAGTATACTCCTGCACCAGCCAGGATCTTCAGTTTTATATCTTCAGAGGCCATCTATCCTGAAGGGATCAATATTGCTTGTGTCACCCCATCATAGTCTTAATGGTTTGACGTGATGGTTCCCTCGTCATAGATACAAATAAGGTTGTGCTGTCAATTCATACAGAGCCTATCTCTGCTTGAACAGAGACCTCTAACAAATGTTTACTCTTCACTTTCCATCAGTGACTGCTCTGCCTCAGATTCTTTATGTCTGACATCTTACGTTACATGACTTTTTTATCTGATGTTTTATTATTCAGTTCCAATTATTTAATGAATCAGTGCATTTTAGTTTGTGGAACAAGCTAATTGCATTAAAAGCATTTGTTGTTTTGTTTATTTTTGGACAATTCTGTTCTTAATGATATTTAAAGTTAGATACTATCACACATGCAAAGCACTCCATGGATACTTAAGAAGCCCTGTTACGCACCATATGACGTGTGTCCTGGGACAGCGCTATTGGTTTCTCTTTTGCTGTATTTATCAAAGTGAAAGGTATATAATATGACACGAAGGTTTGGTGCCAAATGAACAAACAACATAGCACGGTGATGGATTATGTGTATCTGTTTTTCCTGAAATTGCAGGTGGAAGTATTGGACAAACATCTCTCATCTTCCATTGTCTTTGATGAAACGTGTTCAAAAGCAGAAAGAAATAAGAACATAGTAAAGAACACAATTTATTTAGGATGTACTTTGGAGAAAAACAAAGATATTTTGATGACAAAATCGTTTCCTCAAACTAAATTAAGTTTACTGAACTTCGTCTGGATTAAATCTAATAATTTAATACATTTATATATCAGTAAATGGTTGATTTGATCATTGGCTTTCTTAATAAAATGTCACAAAGTTTTGAGTATTGTTCACAATCTTAGGGTTGTATGATTCTTAATGTTTTTGTTTTCTTATGCTGACCAAGGCGCCATTTATTTGATTGAAAATACAGTAAAAACAGTCAAATTGTGAAAAATATTACTGTTTAAAATATAGGCTATGCTTTCTATTTGAATATATTTTAAAATGAAATTTATTCCTGTGATGCAAAGCTGAATTTTCAGGATCAGTATTCCAGTCTTTAGTGTCACAATATCTTTTAGAAATTATTATTGTCAACTTAAAAAAAAACTTGTGATGAATAATATTAAGAATATTAATTCTTTCCTAGAATTTGATGAATAGAACGTTTAAAATGTTGAAAAAAGAAAGAAACAAACCAAAAACTCTTGTTCGATTGTCCACTTTTTAAGTCTACGGACCAGGTCAACACACAATGATAGATCCCAAATTGAAGATATAAACTGTTTAATAAATGTTATTTAGCTGCTAAACAACACACTATTAGAACAAAATGTAACAGCTGTACTGCCTCACATCCTTTTTAAAACAGCTTCCTCTCTTTGTCCTCCACCCTCTCCTTCATCAACTCATCCTGCTGATGACTTTGTGATATTCTTTATAAATAAAACAAGAACCATCCCCAATTCTCCACACAGCAAACTGACAAAAACTTCATAACCACAAATACTCGTTCTCTTTCCTGCTTTTCTCCACTCTCAGAGGAAGAAGTTTCTAAACTTATCCTTTGCAATCATCCTACTACCTGTCCGCTTGATCCCACCCCCTCACTTCCTTCAGGCTGTTTCTTCTTCAGTTAAACCTGCACTCCCTCACATTATCAACACCCCTCCTCATCAAGCAGGTCACTGCTTAAGAAGCTCTTTCTAAATCCAGCCAATTTAGAAAACTACAGACCTGCATCCCTTTTCCATTAATTGCATGCTTGAGCAAGTTGTGTTCGATCAACTCTTTATGTTTCTTGCACAGAACATCCTCCTGGAAAGCAACTAATCTGGCTTTCCAAAGCTGCCACTCAACTGACTGGCAAAAGCGGCTTCCAAATTCTCAGTACTTATCTCTCTATATTGGGCTGCTGCTTTTGACAGTTAACCACCAGATCCTCGTGTCCACCCTCATGAAGACGGGCATCTCAGGAACCGCACTCCAATGGTTCGAGTCTTTTCCCTCTGGTGGGTCCTTCAGGATCTAAGTCACAACTTCTTACTACAGGAGTTCCTCAAGGCTCAGTGCTTGGACCGCTTCTCTTCTCCATCTACATGTCATCTTACAGTAAGATCTTTAATTCAGAAGGATAACTTTTTTTATCATTGTTATGTTGATTACACTCAACTCTACTTCTCATTGCAACCAGATGATCCAACAGTAACTGTCCGCATTGAAGCCTGTCTGACAGTTACTTCTGTCTGGATGAAGGTTCATCACATTCAGCTCAACCTTACTAAGACAGAACTGCTTATGGTCTCTGCCAACACACCACTTCATCACAACCTCTCTATACAGTCAGGTTCATCAACTATAACTCTTTTCAGGACAGCCAGGAACCTTTGAGTTGTGATGATCAGATAAGACTCACAGACCAATATTGTTGGGAATCATTTTCAGAATGATTTTTTCCAGCTGATGAACGATGGTAACATTGACAACCAATCAATCTTTCTATCACACACTTGAGAATTTAGTTTTTGTTTGCTGGTGTGGACACAAATATAGTTATCGTTCCCTTTATAGTTATCGTGCTTGGTGTGAAAGGGCCTAAGACTAAGACTTGTCACAACACTTGCATATTGTTGGTCTGATTGTGTAAATCACTTTGGAAAGCTAAAGGCCTTTCCAAAGCTAAAGCTAAAGGCCTTAATGTAAATGTAAAAACTTGCTTTCATAAAAATGTACTTACACATCGATGCTTATAAATAAACTCTTAAGAAGAAATCATCCTCTCTGCGGTTACAAAATGAAACTTTATTTGTGACACTTCCATAAGTTGAAGGGGAAGAATTCAAATGACTCATTAGTGTTGTTTTGGGGTATTGCACAGACCTTGTTTTATTGCACTCAACAACATACAAATATCTTTAAGAATCTAGACAGAACTGTAACAAATGGTGAGATACTGAGCTGCTTGACTGTGACTTCTAAAATGAAAACAGGGAAAAATGTTGAACTGGAACTGGACAATGTTTACTCAGGCTGTAACTTGTCGTTTACAATTTATTTCTCACATTAATTTAATTTAACACATACTTTTTTATTGTGAGTGGTAAGATGAACATCTTCTGGACAAATTAAATCATTTATATTTTGCTCATTAGTACTGCAAAACACAAGCAAACTAAATTTCTGTGTGCTGGACTTAAGCAATACATGTCATTAAAAAACGTATTATACAACATAACTAAAACATAAGCACATTTTATAAGGATAAGATGTCAAAAATAACTTCAAAAGGTAATTTTACAACAATTAAAACACTGCTGTACCAAATACTTTGATGACTATGAATACTATGAATTTTAAATGATGTTAACTATAAGTCATCTGTATGACCTGTATGACACTATATGATCACTGGAAAAACTACTATTCTGAGATTTCAAATATCTTCATTTGGTGCTTTTAACATGATAAAGGCCTGTGTATAAAGCAGTTATTTGAGAAAATTGGTTACACATTGTTAAAGATTTAATTGATTGTTAACTTTCTCATGTTCATATTCATAGTGTTGCAGCAGGGCACAAAAGTAATATATTTATAACATATCAAAATGTGCAGCAGACACCTCTAAGTGGGACTTTATATAAAACTATGTATGTTTGGTATGTAAACACTTACCAGAGACAGGGGATGTTTTTGGTTAATACAAGAAATGCTTTCCAAAATACCAGAATATTTTCCTTTTTTAACGAACAACACAAAAATAAACAAACCGCTCTTAAATATACTGAAACAGGAAAATCCTTGAATCCTAAAGCACAAATTTTACAGACCTAAAGTCAAAAATAAATAAGGCAAAGTAATGCAATAAATTTAGTGATCTCTGTTACAAGAGTTAGCAGAACTCTTTTTAGTGGTAACACTTTTGCAATATCACATTTTTCTTCATATCATGCTTGATTGTGACTATATAAGATTTCAGAATAGAAATATGCAAAAGGTGAGGCTAGAGGAAGTGTCCTGTTTGCTGTAAACATTTAATAACGCTTGTATAAATTCATCACATCTTGTAATTGAAACAGATTTTTGTCCTCTTAAAGAAGCGCTGTATGCTAAGTAGAAATGTTTCAGAGGTAAAGTATGTCCTTGAGTTTGGCAGCACTGTCTAGCAGGTGATTGGCTTATAGCCGTATGTAGAGCCCACCGGAGCAGTGTCACGCTTTTAAATGTAGCGTTCACTACTCCGGCCTCAAACCATGGCTGAAATTACCGCTACTAATAAGGCAGTGACTGGGGGTAAAATATGCTTATCTAAATCTACCCTACAGCTAAGCAGAACATGGAAAGCGGGATCTAGAGTTTCTCAAAGCAGATGGAGCAGAGCAGGAAGATGGCATACAGGAACATGAGCCCGAGGCCTAACCTCCGGTCCAGCCTCCAGTGGTTCAGGTGCACGCTCAGTACCTGTGAAAACAAGCCATGAGACAAAGATTACAAAATATGTACAAGTTTAAATATATTAGATGACGAAATGTTCTGAAATTATAACCTTACAGTGAGAAAAACAGAAGCAAGGAGAAGAATCACTGAGTACACCAGTCCCTTACTGTTAATAAAGACCTGGAGGAAAAATAAGAGAGAATGCTGTAAGCATCAAATGAAGGTTTTGGTGCCGCTTGAATTAAGTACACAGAACCAATCATTACCTTTAACTGAAAAAAAAGAATAGAACCCCATATAAATAAAAACTATAATTTTTTTTTATAGAAACTAGTAAAACAGAAACTGAAAAAATAAAGAGGTTATTAGAAAATATTCATGCCTATAAATAAACATTTATTCCTGTAAAAAATAAACATAAAATCCTGAAAAACATTTTCCATAATTAACACTTTATATAAAACACAAACATATGGTGCATTAATAAGGCCAATAAAAACAAATAAAAAGAAAAGAAAATGGAAAATTAAGGTGAGGGATTAAACAGAATAGATATCATATATTTTTTTTAATTGAGTAAATATATGTATTTATTTAATTAAAATTTTATTTGCTTAAAAATAAAAATAAACTTAACATTTAAAAATGAAAAAATGTAAACTAAACTTAAAATAAAAAGTATATCAACAAAATCTATTACAATGTAATATATTCTAAAAATAATTTTAAAATAATGCTTTACATGAAACACAAAATATGGTGTACTTGTATGGTCAATATTAATGTAGAAAGCAAAAATGAAAAGAAAAGAATCTTAAACATGAACAAATTTTAAATGTTTTTTTTTAAATTAATTTAATTTAGTTTAATCATTAAAAAAATGGAATACATCAGCGATCATTGTGACAAATTCCTAATAATATTTTAAATAAATACAAACTCACCGTTGACCCATAATCAACCACTAGAGTGCGCAAAGCCCATGGGAAACCAAGACCCAGCAGAATATCAAAGATGTTGCTGCCAATCGAGTTAGACACCGCCATGTCTCCCATTCCTACATCACCAGACACATTCATTCATCTGACCAATCAACTCAACTTTACAAACACACTTATCTATTAAACATATATGTGTTCAGGAAAAAGAAGTAGAGTGATTTTCGCACCTTGACGGGCAACTATGAGGCTAGCCATGCAGTCTGGGACACTGGTGCCTGCTGCTAGAAACGTAATACCCATGACAACATCTGGAATGTCCAGTGTAAAACTAATAATGGTGACCTGCAACAATGATAAAGTGTGTTAACATCCCATCATATATCCTATAATGAGACATTCTCACATGACAGTGAAGCATGGATCTCACCATCCACACCATGAGGTAGGAGAACACAGCAATCCAGAGTGTTGAGGCCACAAAGGTAACCATGAACCAGCGCTCCCAGCGAGGCAAAACACAGTTTGGGACAGTGTAGTAAAGAAGGCAGCCTAAGGGCCATGAAAACACCCACCTGACTTGCTCACAGCGCCCCTCTGTGGAAAAAAGTACTTCATTAAATCATTACCTCACTTCATACTAGGCTCCTTAACACCACCTGCAGGACAAAAACAGTATCACATATATATAAAAAGATAGGCCTTTCAAAAAGCTACTAATAATGTACTATTTATGTAATAATGTGTGCTCTTAAGGAACTGATATGTGCATTTAAGGTAAAGCATATTGTCACAGGGACAGCTTCTGTACATATTTTCTAGAATATACACACAAAATATTACCAACAGGTGACAAAGACAGGCGAATGATACTTGAATTTGGTATTCATGAGCTCTTTTTATGCCCTTTGTTATTCAAATGTTTCCTTTTGAGCTCTTCAGATTGCAATTTTCACCCTTAATGTCATCTTCAGTAAGATGTTCAATTGTTCAGCAGTGATGAAGTTTATTTGATTGCGAGCTGCATCAGCCCCGAGAGGATTAAGAGCTCTCATCTCTTCTATAATCATAACACTAGTGCATGAATCTAAAATGCATGCCCCCATTATCTAGAAATGGCTCTCAGATTAATGGATTATGGTCCTTAAGGGGCCAAAAATGAGGGTCATTTCTTTAATCAGGATATGGAAGAAAAAAATGGAGACTGATGAACCACAATGTGTTGAGTGAGTAATGGTTTAATATCATGTTTTGGAACCATTTATAAACATATCCAGTTGTGGGGTAGAAGACTTTAGGTCTCTTATATAAAATTTGCTTTTGAATCAGTGTCCTAATCAAATCATAAATTGATTCATCTTTTGAAGATGGCAGCAATATTCACAAACACACACGGTTTTGGACACTAAGATTATTAATACGATTATTGTAGGGATAGTACTATTTTAGCTTTTTAGTAATCTTACATATAATTCTTAAAAATGTGTAAATTGTATATGCATGTGTATGTATGTACTGTATAATATCTTTTAGTGTATAAATGTATGTTATATATATGTATATGTAAAGCTATCAAGCGATTAAATCGCATTAAAAATAAATGTTAATATTAAAATATATATGTATATACATGCAAGTAATATATACTCTATGTGTGTATTTATACATACACAATAAAAATACACAAGTACAGATATATTATGTTAACCAAAACATTCACAGCACTAACACATACACATATACTGTACACACACAGTATAAACGTATTTAAATTGATTTTATTCATGACGTTTTTTACATTTATGATTGATCCAAAAATGTTTAATATATACAGACCTGGCACAGTAAGAGGTCTGAAGGGTTGTTCTTCATTTGCCTCTTCCTCCTCTTCCTCATCATCTTTAGGCTGTGTGTCCTCTATGTCTGCTACTCGTTCTAAATCCTGTCCTTGGCCCCTCTGCCTAGGCTCCTCCAGGGGTTGCGTTTCACTCTCAAGGGCCCCTCCATTCTCCAAACCCCAAGGAACCCCCTCCATGCCTGGACAATCCTGGCCAGGAGTGTCTCCTGCTCCGCTGCCGCTGCTGTCTCCAGGGCTCCTGTTTCTAATCAGTCTCTGCCTCTATTGAAGACAGACAGAAGATGTGAGAGATGTACGGTCAGGCTGCTGGAGAATAGGAGACCAAAGTGAGCCTCATCATATGAATGGGATTCAGTTAGATGAGAAATGAGAAGGACAGAGTTTCAGAGTCAAGCTTGCCGAACACATCGCAAGACCAAAGGTAAAGCACAGTCCATTAGAGTGTCGTAGAGATGACATGCAAGTGCTGCAAGAGTTAAGCCAACAAGCAAGTCATGTGAACCACTATAGATGGAATAAAGCATTTGCTCAAACAACAGAATGGTTGCATAAAGTTAAAGGGGTCTCAACAAAAATGGAAATCAGAAGTAGTGTCTGAGGATGCTGACGCCTAGGAAGAAATACTAATGCTGACATTTGAGGAGTAAACTTTTAGTTATACAGGAAATGACAGCAGATGATCTAAGGATCGGATCAGTCACAAATCCTACCTGTTGCAGATGTTACAGCTGAAGGGTCGTTATTAAAGGACCCATAAAAAAAGAGAAACCGTAAATCTCTTTAATAATAATCCAAAACAGCAATGCCATTAATTGACCTCAATGTGACTTGCTTCTCATATTTTTCTCTTGAGAACAAAAATCACATTTTTTATTTCTTTCTAATGTCATTGATTCTCTTTGTGTCCTTTTCATGTTTTCTAATTTTAGATGCACTAATTATCTTATGTAATCTATATAAATAATAATTAAAACAAGAAACAAGTTATTTGATATGGTAAAAACTGTGTAAGATAAGACTTAATGAGAATGTATACTGAATTATGGTTAAAAAAAGAAAGCTATTTTTAATGGAAAAAGAAACAAATCACGATATAATCTATTTATAATTGTAAGAATCAGCTTTTTTTAAGGAAATACTTATACTTAGCAAGGATTCATAAAAGGTTGGAATTAAAAGTCACAGAATGTTACATCAAACCTAAACATTTGAACTGTAGTGTATTCTCTTGCTCTAGACTTAAAATATCCCTATTATGGATTTTTGAAAATGGCATTTCATGCAGAGTGTACCACAGCTCTGAGTGAATGAAAACATCCTGCAAAGTTTTAAATCTGAAAGTGCACCATGTATAAAGTTATTGGAGCCTGTCCTCCAACTAAAAACAACTCTATAGGTCGTTTGTGCGAGTACCTTATTACGACCTATATTTACGCTTTAAAGGTACGTGCCCTTTGACATGCGTAAAAAAAATTACAGTGTCATATTGCGTCTGTCAAATGACGTATGACTGTGATTATCAATCAAACTGCGTGGTTTGTTCAAATGCAGTGTGTAGAGTTTTATTATAACAATCTCACTGTGATTAACCCTCAAAACCCAATAGCCGCCAGTGGCTAAAAATAGTTGTTGTTCTTAAATGTTTAATAACTTTTGAACCGCTAATCCTATTTGATTGGTTTAAAAAGTGGCAAGAAGCGGAGAAATATAATGTGTCTCATTCGAAAATTCAAAGGCTGCGTAGCGGATGTGATTACGTCATGGCATTTTGACAAAATTGATTCATCAGAGAAATCCAATGCATTTCGTTCCTCTGAGCCAAACAGAAACGATTATTTCGTAACTGTCTTACATTCAACCAATAAACATAGGTTTTGGCAAAATTGAAAAATGGAAATTTGAATGAGCACAAAGTGAAAGTAAAGTATATCGTGCGTGCATGAAAACAAACACAAAATAACACATTAGCATGAGATAACTCTCTGAAAAAGCCCAGAAAAACACACAACAAAGTATTTTGACATCAAACAAACCATAAACAAGGATGAAACAGCGATGCAACAGGTATTTAGGTATACACGTCAAGAAGCGATGTCCCGGTAAAATCATTCTGATACAGATACAGTCAGCGGATCATCCATTCAGCGGTTATATTTTGTACTTCTATAGTTCATAAAGATTATTTGCAAAAAAATTTGTCGCACTCTGTATATTTCTTTCTCATTTTGTGTGTAGTTTGTGAATTATTTGCACTGTTTGTATTTTTGGTGCAGAAGACAATTTGAGCAATTGCTTTCATCATTAGCTGCACGGTTTGTTTATTGTTCGTGATCAGATTGAAAATATATTTCCCCCCCACAAAAATGTCTTTTTACTGTGACTTTTCGACTTAGTTTTGTTATTAAATAATACAGTTTCTGTTTTCTTTCTCCCTAAATGTTTTTGGACATATTTATTTTTATAGTAAACAAAATAGACCTGTTTTTCACTGAAAGCGCTTATGACGATATGCAATAAATGGCTATAACTTGCTTGGGGAATGTTATATTTAGACAATATTTTAATTGGAAGTGTAAAATGCCCAGATACAAATTTCTAGAGAAATAAAATGCAAACTTCAGGAGTTTCTGTTTGAGTACATAGTAAAAAAACACACCAAATTGTTGCTTGCATTTTACTTAAAATTCTATCAATTCATTAATTCTTAGACAAAACAAGCTAATTTAAATGATCTACACTTAATCCTCAAGTTCTCCTGTTTATAGTGATATATGGCACTTTGATGCTAACTGTTAGAATATGTCTGAAAATAAAACCTGCAGGTGTGTCAGGCAGCCCAAAAATGCTCTAGTTCTTTAAGGGTTAAAACATATTTTACCAGGACTGATTTATACAAATGACCACACTAACCTATCCCTAACCTACCTGTTACAAAAAATAGTTTCGCTCTACAAACCGTACACCAACCCTGAGTCATGAGGGAGATTAAACAGTATAAAAAAATTAATATGCAAATGTTCTGTTGCTGATAGGTGTGCAATTTTAGTATATGCTCTGATGGTTCGTATTTCACCGCTATTGTACAAACTACCTATATTATAGGTATTAATTAGGGGTATTAGTTGGACGACAGATTGGAGCATTGTCTCTGAAAAGAGTCGACTCTGAATCATTGAAATTAGTTTTTTTTAAAATGAGTCCCAATACATTAGCTTATTTTTACTGGGAAACAAGATGATAATTAAAAATTCTCAGACAAAGCAGATACACTAATAAAGGATATATAGGAACTCCTATAATCCATACTGTGCATCAAACTAGTCTGAGTCTTTATACTCTTGGTTGAGAAACGGAGGTGCTGCTGTCCCATCCAGACGTGCACAAAGCGAGCAAGCATCGAGCCAGTACCTCATTGATGAGCATGCGTCCTGCCATGCTGAGGCGAGTGCGGGGGGAGAAGTGGGGCGTGATCATGACACGGAGGCTTGCCTCTGAGAAAGAGAACTGGTGAGGATGTAGACTCATCAACTCATCCACCATCACCACCGGGGAGTCCTGGCCACCCGCATTCTGACCTGAGAGAGAGAGAGACGTGATACTTTATAATGCGCAAGCACTCAGTATGATCCACACAGCTCCACCCTCCACCCACACACACCTTTCTTCAAGAGGATCATGGAGGTATCACAGTGTGGGCCTGCCTCTCCTACCGACACATCTCTGCGCAGACTGCTCACCAAACAAGGCTGACCTGGAATACCAAACCTCTGCTCCACCCAGCCCCATATCTGACTGTTAAACCTTGAAAGAAACACACACAAACTCATGTTATATCATGTGAAAATTACATGCAAGTATGTTAAAAAATATATAAAACATACATATGAAGTTGTGCTGTCAAAAGATTAATCATAAATAATCACATCCAAAATGTTGTTTACATAATATATGAGTGTATACTGTGTATATTTATTAACACGTTAATCTATATATTTGAGAAATATATATGTTGTTTATATATTAAATATATTTAAATAGAATATAAAATATAAGAATATAAATGCATATATGTAAACATTTTCAAAATATATTTTGTATGTGCATTTATTTATATATACATGATAAATACACAGTAAACACATATATATTATGGAAGGAAAATTTTATATTTACATAAATTACATTTTGACTGTTATTGTGTATAAAAATAATAGTAATAATAATAATGTTAGATACTCACTTCATGATAAGAATATAAACTCCATACATTGATATTAGCATTATAGTCTCCCACCTGCAACAGTGATATTATATTATTATGGTATAAGCTCGGTTTACTTAAATCTCAATGAAAATGATGATTTTAGCACACTTACCAAATTACTTTTTCGTCATATATGATCTGAAATGCACAAAAACAAACATAAAAATGAGTGACTACATACTATAAGTGACTATAATTCAACATTCAGACAGAGTCATACTCCTACTTACCAGAATCAAGGCCAACACTGAGAGGATGTAGAAGAAAGAATCACGGAAGAGCGGCCACCAGGTCAGAGTAATGGTCTGTGAAGCGGGAAAGCTGGAAAGTCACTAGAATCTGTAACGTTTGCTATCTAATGTAATGAATGTGCATATACTACCTGTCCAGCAAATATTCCACAAACTCCTATGATGACCAGGATGTTGAAAACAGCTGATCCCACAATAGTTCCCACCCCCAGGTCCCCCTTGGTGATAAACACACCTGATATGAAGAGACAATTATTCATCGATGACTTATTTACAGCAACAACTTATTGAAAAACAATGCTAGAGGTCTGACCGATCAAAGATGTGAAAAGCTCGGGGGCGGAGCTGCCTGCTGCCATGAAAGTGGCACCTGCAACATCCTCACTGAGGTGCAGATTCTGAAAATACAAACTCCAGCTCAGAACATGTTCTGATATTTCACAGTAAGGAACAGTAGGAACAAATGACACTCACCTCACAGATTTTTTCCAGAGAGGGGACAAAGTAGACATCGCAGACAATAGCAAGGGCGTAGAACATGTAAATGGCCTGTGGTCACAAGAGCACACAGTACACAGATCAGCAGAGATATGTTACTTACCTTTTAATCTGTGATTTACGTACTTATATCTTCTCTAAAATAGTCACATATTTCTAAGAAATTGCTGAAATTATGTATATTAGGTCTAATTCATCACTTAAACAGAGATAATAGACATTAAAAATATTATTTTGTCTTTTAACAAACCTTTTAATTGATATACTGTATGTGTTCAATTATATTCTCAGTGCAAAGTAATCAGCTTCCACTAGAAATACAAACCATGAAATGATAAAAACTTTTCATTTAATTTTTTGTTTCTTAAAATATTTTTATATTATGTTATGGACTAGGCGTGTTTAGATAGAAGAAGACTCTTTCTTCTGGCAACCCTTTCAAACATGCCATACCTGTCCCATATTTTTCTTACTGTATGTCATACAGTTTAGCATTTAACATGTTAAATGGGGTCTTTAGAGCCTGCAGTGAAGTTCTGGGGTTGTCTGTGCAATTGTAATGCACAGAGAAATGGCAGACAATGAATTTGCTGGGACATCCTCTCCTAAAAGGATTGTTGTCTGTTTTGAATGTCTTTCACTTGTGAATAATCTACCTCACTGTAGAATGATGGACTTCAAATTGTTTGGAAAATAGCTGTGTTTCCCTTCCCAGATTGATGGCAGCAACAATTGCATTTTTCTAAGACACCTGAAGGCTCCAGACCAGCAAACTGCCAAAACTTCTGCATTTATAGAGGTGTCATCTTGCCTTTTACTTTTCTTAAATGAACAATGACACACTGCAATATGTCATGTGTTGTTGTTAATCTAAGGCTTTATTCTCCAAATTTTAAAAACCTGGAAAGAACCTGTTTCTTTTCATATCCTGATAAGGAAACCCATGGAGTTTAATAGGGTGTCCTGACTTTTTCACATGACTGTATTTATTTTTACCTTTAAAAATAGACTACAATTCCACTGGGATCATTTTCAAGAAGTGATATTGTTTAGTTTTTCCCGCTGGAATTTAACTGTGCAAATAGAGGCAAATGTCCCCTCTCACTACTACCTTTTATTAGGTTTTTGAAATGTTCTCCTGTTTGTCCCACTCTTAAAGTTCCACCCTGTTAGGCTATATTATGGAGAATGTTTGTCCAAAAAAAACCCAAAAAACATATCTGACATAGTTACCAACCTTATGTTCATCGGTAGAAGCTTAGAGAGCTAAATGTTGAACACTGAAGAAACTACAGCTACTTTAGCCCAAAATTTTCACCCTGTTAGGTTTTTATAGACTTTGTAATGTGAAACTAATAGGAAATTCTAATAGAACACAGAGCTTGGCCAGTATGTGTTCCATATATTTAAACCAGACACTATTTTGGTAGAAAGCTAAAAAAATTAAAAAACAGGTAACTTTTTTTCCAAAAATTTAGAAGACCCATTTATTTGTGCAAATAATATTACTTTTGTACATATATACTGTACAAAGCACAGTTTTCAATCAAAAGACAAATCTGTACAGTCACATCTGACCAATTTAATGCACCCTTGCTGAATAAAAACATTGATGTAAAAAATAATTATATTTAAAAAATTATTCACGCTAAACTATTTGCACTTTGCTTTGCAAATAGTTTAGCGTTTATTTGCACTTTGCTTTATTTAGTCAGTCGTTGTATCATACAGTTGTGTATTTCTCACTGTATTCTGGTATACTTACACAAAACACATGCAGTAGAATTGCCCCATGCCTCCTCTGTCCCTTAGTGAAGACGTCCTCTGGAAATTCATGGATAGCTAAGTGGAAAAGAGAAAAAACATTTGACTATGTTTCCCCTTCAAACACTGCAAGACAATCTTGACAGCTTTAGTGATAATCACATTTAGCACATTCATGCTTACATTAAAGGTTGCATATGATAAAGGTTTCACTTCTGATAGTGCAGTTGCTATTAAACCTTATTCTGTTTTACAAAGCATTTCTTATGGCCCTAAAAAATGTGACTAACATGTTAAAAAGATGTACTGTATATTGTGGGAGGAAACAAAAAACAAACAAACAAAAAAGGCAAATTAACCAATATTTCATCTATGAGAACACTGACCTAGTGTTGTACTTTCTTACTTCACTGATGTAGTCCTTATCAAAGCAATGTGCTCCATTAAACTTAAGGTTGTTAAGAAGCTTTTGTCTATGGTAACTAAGTGGCAATTGAATTGACCAGCCTTTTAGCTAATCTGTAATAGTGCAGAGAGGCCAGGAAGAGTGGGCCTAGTTCAATCTGAGGACTGGTAATACTTCAGCCCACAGCTTCTTGAGATGCAATCAGCGTAAAGACGGTTCTTGCTATGCCTGCCTTAAAGAGGCCAGCTGTCTAATAAACAGCCATGAAATAAAGAGAAGAGGGAGGAAATGACACCCTTTTAAAATGCACAGATTAATAACAATCACAGCCTTTCTCTTTTTAAACTTCTCTCGTACAGAATTTTCATATGATTTGCTTATTTTTAAATGCGACTTCACAAGACGATAATATCAAATGCAATGGAAGATTTGTCTTGATTAATCTAAACATTATCTTGATGCATAGCTGGAATCAATAGCTGCTCAGTTACAGTTAAATTTACCGAGGACTTCCTTATTGGATTTTATAAATCAAAAGGATTCATAAATAATTAAAGGGGTATAATGATTTGAAGAGCTTTTAGAGCATTACATTTTATTACATTTGTCCTCTGAAAACCATCTGCTCAGCCTACACTACCGCTAAAATCTTAGTTAGCGGTTTATAAAATATTGATTTTCCATAAAGCATTGCAAACAGCTTTCATTAAATAGTAATAATATATAAGCATGGAAGTGCAAGGAAATAACCATTGGCATTTTGTTCTCCATGAAAGTATGAAAAACAATTATCTTTGGTATTCATATTAAGGTGTTTTACATGATCAAAAGTGAATCAAATGCAGTCTAAAAATGATTACAAGACTGTATTACAATGTATAAAATTCAGAAAAGTGCAACCTACACAAGGGTCTTCTTGTGTTATTTGTGTGTATTTTTTTTACATTCATTCACACCATAGGACATAGCTATATATATATACACATATATATCACTAAAATCTTTGATGAAATATTTCATTTCTAAAGATGAGTAAGTAGGAGAAAATAGAAACACCTCTTGGGTGATTTGTGGAGATGATTGAAGGAAAAAAGGGCATATGACGTATCTTTCGAAAGTGGCACACTTTGAATGTTTAAAACAGACTATCCTCTGTTCTGAAATTAGGGATTCTGTTGCTAAGTAACACAAGCCTCAAAGGGGGCTTGACTATGAAGAGGGCACCTGTCTGCATCATTTCACAGAATGAGGAGGCAGGGGGAAGATAGCGAGATATGAAGAGATGTGATACAGAGAGACAGGCGAATAATAAGAGAGGGAGAAATGCTCGCTCACCAGCTCTGGGTGTACTGGATGTTTGGTTCTCCTCTACAATCTGCTGGGTTAGTTTACGCCGGGCCCAAGTCAGGTCTGAATCCTCTTTGGAATGGGCTGTAAAAATACATAACACACATACCTTTATCTGTACTGTTTGTTTTTTTAAAGCTATAACATTGGCACAAATTTTACTGCTTATGGCAATTTATACCTAATTATTATTATTACAATTATTTTAATTCATACCAACATTTTTATATACCCACAATTCGATACAGTGCAGGTTCCAAGGCCTAGTACATTGTTTATTTTGCATTCTTTTCTAATTGAATGGAGTGATTTTGGACCCGCTGTATCAAACTTGAATCCTAACTTACTTAAAAATAGGCAAAAGATTGAGGCAATCAGAATGCTTCCTTCCCTCCTCTCAAGTTCCCATGGAAACCTGATCCAAAAGCAGTGATTAATGAGTGGTGTGGAACTGGATTTGATCCCAGAGAGGGTGTGGTTTAACCAAGAACCAAATGGCAAAGATAGTTCTCATTTGCATATGCTAACTACTCAGCTCCAAATATAACTGCAATAGACTAACTGCCTGCATATTAGAATAGACAGAATGTAAAGATGTAAACAATGGCACAGTAGTTATGGGTATAATTAAAGAGAGCATGACTGACACATATATTTGAAATGTAGTTATATGTTCAGAATTCTTGATTGCAAACCTGCACTGCTCTTGACACGGTGATTTTACGGTCTGTTATTAAAGTTATGCTCCAGTTACTAAGAATGCACTCTCGTTTTATTCAGCTGAAGGTTCCAATGACATGTTTAGGAGCTGCTTAACTTTCAGACTCAGCCTCCCAGAGGAACTCATTACTCACACAGAGAAAGCTGGAAATGTTAAAGGCACTGTGAAAAGATCAAATTTTAAGCCACTCAGAAAGATGATGCAAAAGCAAGTCACATTGTACATGCTTGTACACATTTTTTCCTCAGCATCTATTTGTGCTTTTTGACAGGGTGTTGAAATGTCATCTCTGGCATTCGATGATTTGTCCTGAGGTGTGACATGCTATACTCAATTATATACAATTATACTCAACCTTTAATACAAACGCAGCTTTTATTAGCTCATATTAATTCAATATGAATTCAATTATTCAAATTTTGAATTCAATAGATCAAATTTTTTTAATCATGCTTGTCAGACCACAAGTGACAAAAAAATGGTACAGAGATAAATAGAAAAGGTGATCATTTGAAACCTATAGGCATGTTATGCATCAACTAACAATCTTTGCAGCTAAAACTTTTTGATTCCCAGAATGTTATTTTTTATGTTATGTTTTTGGTTAGCCAGGAAAGTTTATTTAACTGAAATAAAATGTTAATTTTTGGTTTGAAGAACATTATTAACATTACTAACATTAATATGTTAATTATATGTTAACATGAATATGTTGTCAGAATATTATGATACGTATTGGGTTAGTATTGGGCTCCCAAAATAACAAAACAGGAACCAAAAACTCCAAAAATCTTAAGGGGAACTTCCTGTGTGTGCTGGGCAGTCCTAAAAAGTTAATAACTCATAATCAGTCTTTCTTTCTTCTGTTTTACCCAATAGAAACTGATTTGAAGAATTTGGGGGTTTAAACAATATAAGATGCAAAAGAATATTGTGATAAAAGAAGAAAAAGATGATGAAGAAGAAATCAATAAAAAGGATGCATTTTTAAAAATATATTTTTTCCAGATAATACCTGAATGACACAATGAATGAAGTGTCCTGAGTATCCCTTGAATTCATATGTAAGCATACAGATCCTATGCTGGTACAAAACGTTATATTCATGTAAATGTCATAAAAAGCATAAAAAATATCTAAGTATCTGCAGGTATGGTACTTTAATTACAACTAAATTTATATTTACAAATGCAACGTGATGAAAAGGACTCAGCTCCACATATCTTCCCTGATGTCTAAAGAACTTCTGATTTGCTGCTGATTTAACCCTTAAACTTCCAGAGACAAATAATAGCCCAGACACAAATAAAGATCCAAGACACAGGTGTGATGTCCAAGTAACAATGCTAGAGGTTCTAGGGAGGTCAGTGTGAAATACGTCAGGCTGAAGCAGCTGTCACAGTCATGCCCTTTAGAGACAGCCAATTATGTGCCTGCTATGGTCTGCCACCCCTGCAGTTCACTTAGTCCCTGCTGCTCCTCCACTACTGCTTTTGGGCTTTCAGTGCCTGATGCTTTAAAATCAATTCCGTGTAAAAATCAGTTCCATGTAATTATGTTGGTTGCAAGTGCGTAACGCTCTTAAAGATACTTTAAGGGGGATAAACATTTGTAGTACATTTCTGAGCAATCTGTAAGCAAACCAGTTGTATGTTTGGCGCACCAAATGTGCAATAAAGTAACAAATAGTTCAGTGAACTACTTATATATGATGCTGGACCACAAAACCAGCTGAATAACTAGGATTTCCACTGATGTATGATTTGTTAGGATAGATAATATTGGGCTGAGATACCCCAGCAGGCACACAATGTCATATTTGGATAAATTTTGGTTGCGACGTCAAGGGACCAAAATTCAACGCAAATGCAACGTCTAATGTCAAATTGACGTCCAATACCGACGTCACCTGACGTTGATATTTTGCAGTGGTGTAAAGTACTTGAGTAAATGGACTTCGTTACAGTACTTAAGTATTTTTTTGGCTACTTTGTACTTGTAC
>JAUCMT010000026.1:17480220-17518929 GCA_032357475.1 Enteromius thamalakanensis
CATTTGTAACTACAGTTAAATAATTTTTTGGTCACATTTCTTAGTGTTCTTTGAGCCTATTTTACTCCACGAGTAAATATTATTTTGACCCCTACAATGTATCGTTTGCTATTGCTACAAACATACCAGTGCTACTTATGAGTGGTTTTGTGCTCCAGGGTCACAGATTTTGTCGAAGTATCGCTTAATGTTTTCTAAAAGAATCCGCGGGAGCGGGAAGTTGTTGCTATGGTTACCTCGCTGGCAAACGCGATTTCGTGCAGCATGATTACTTAACAATTCTACTTTTTGCGTAATGGAGGTTTAAATGGTTTAAAGCCTTATTTAAAAGGTTTTTAAAAAGGAAAAATAAGGAAAGGCCTATTGACTTGATTCCTAATAGGTCTTATAATTTGGTTTGATCATGCACACTATTACATTGCAGCTCACAGCCACATTGCATAAAGGAACACCTTCATATAACAGGAACTCGTCAATGCTCGACATCTCCAGAATTAAACACGATCAAAACCTTATATTCATACAAGCATATCTCCAATATAATGCAGCGTACAAACATTTAACGTTAACAAAATATAGATCAGTGCTGGGACATGTTAATGAATAAACGCACCTGTTACATGAAGAATTTGAGCGAAGCAGGTGACGGCGATGAGCCCGACAGAACATATGAGGAGCCGATAGAAGAGCCGCTGCCGTCTGGATGCCAACACCGCCTTCATCCCTCCACCACACCTCTCAAAACATGTCCATCCAAGAGAGAAGCCCTCTTCTTTCATTCACACCGCCTATATTGGCCTTTCTTTTCAACATACGGCGGACTAGCTTGCTTAAATTCAGCCATACGTCTGTCGCCTCAGCATCCCACCGCTTCAATAAAGATACACTATCATCTTTTCACTTAACGAGATTTACCCCTTCCGAATTTTTGGTAATATCAAGACGCAACGACAATATCTTAAACTGTCACCGAGTACGAAAATATTCAAATGTTTTTACATACTGCCTCAGCTTATAAGCATTCTAATCACATCCATCTCCATCCGTGTCCCTCTTTCTCGCGCTCTCTCCTCCCTCCACAAGGCGCTGGACTCCGTCACTGAGGGTGTTTCCCAGACTCACAACTGCGCCCTCACGCAGGGTTCGCAATCATAACAACACCCTTATCGAGCGAGATAATCCGCCCAGCGGAGTGGTTAAAGGCTCAATATCCCGACCTCAAAAGTGTTTAGGATACCTTCCACGAATAAGACAGAATGGAGCCAGGAACTAAACTAAGAGTAGGAGCCATAGTAACTCTAATGAAGGCTAAATGATGGAGTTTCTGCATTGCATTCAATTCACGGTAAACAAAAAATTTAACAGACATGACAAAATACAATAAAATAATTGTGTGTTGTAGTAAAAAAAATCTTGAGGACAGTCTGACTTGTTCTTTGACATGCAAATAGTTTACCCAAAAAAGAAAACCCACAAAACTCCAATTATAATTTTTTTTTTTTACAAACACAGATCTATTTGATTCACAATATGTTAAATGATGGACTGGAGTCCTGCGGATAATTGTGATGTTTTAACCAGCTGTTTGGACTCTCATTCTTATGGTATCCATTTACCAAGTGATGCTAAATTTCCTGAGTCTGTTATGAAAAAAAAAAAAAACACTCATCTATGTTACAGGATCTGAAATAGAGTACATTTTCAGATCATTTTTATGTTTGGGTGACCCTTTAAGACAAAAAAATTATATCACTGCATGAGATAACAAAAATAAAACCAAATGGTATTTATTTTAAAGAAAGATAACATTAGCAATATAACAAACATAAGACTTAAGACAAACAATATCCAGCTCCATACAAATTTAAAATAAAATTTGTTTTATAGCAGAACAGAAGAAAATGACAGCTTGGCATGTAGCACATTTACATTTGTTTGAACAGATTATTTGGCACAGTAATGACTGTTCAAAAAAAAAAAAAAAAAAGAGCATGTAAAACAATAAAAAAAAAAAATACTCCCCTTGCAAAAAATAAGTTTGCTTCACAAAAGCAAACATTACACGGCAGAACAAGTAAGACAAATGCATAATAAAATACTTTACATACACCAAATTAACACCAATTAAAAACATTAAGGCTGCTGATGAGCAAAAACAAGTGAAATCAGAAATCAGCATGTCTTGCTGGTTCCCCAGATAAAAAATAGCTGGTAAGAGCTGCTAATTGTTTGGTGTGACCACAGCATGCAGCCGCTGCTTCAGGCTCAACAGCATGCCATTCTGCATCAGCTGGGACAGTGTATTAAAATTGCAATGAGAAAATATCTTTCAGTGCACACTCTGCTTTCTGGGCTCTAGTGAACCAGTCACCTTGAAGTTTATGCCATCTCCAGGTAGTGGGGACGGTATCAAAGGGCAGAGCCAGGAGATGTACCAGTGCTTGCCCAAGCACTCCCTGATGTTGGCCAGCACTCCTAGGTTGTAAGGCTTCCGTGTGGAGTACCACTCACGTGTGGTCTGTCCCCTCAGCATCAAAGCCACATGAAAGAAGAGGAATGCTGCAACCAATAGGAAGCCCACTACACATGTATCAGCAATGAATGCAAAGGCAAACGCTCGTGCCGTCACCTGTCCTGTTATCAGAGAAAAACAAATGCTAATGGTTATTTGTTTGACAATTTAAAAGGAGATCATATAATACATTTAAGTACAATTTAATTTTTGCTAAAAAAATCATAATTTTCATTACCATTTTCCCACAACTTTTATGGCTCTTCAAATTTAAAAGGTTTGTTTTAGATTCCAAAATGTGGGGTTATTAAGACTTTTCACAATAAATATAAAAAAATTCTTTTTAAAAATGTAATTTGTTCCTGCGATATCAAATCTAAATTCTTGGTAGCCATAACTTCATAACTTATACCTTCAGAAATCATTCTAATACGCACATTTTTGCCTTAAAAATATTTATTATTATAATTATGCTGAAAACAGTTGTGCTGTTTCATATTTTTGTGTAAACAGCAATACTTAGGATTCTTCAATGATTAAAGTATTTATTTATTTACGCTAAATTTATTTGCATGCTTTTTGAAAATATTACATTTCTAAATAAATAAATAAAATAAATAACATTTTCCAATTCAAAAGCCTATAAACTCAGTTATTGCATTTTACAATACAATACAATACAATATGCAATATAACACAATATCCTTTTTTATGTATTTCACAGCAGATGTGTTTATACAAGCGACTTATAAATGATCAATATAAAATCGCTGGCCAAGATAATATTACCATGTTGAAACATAAAAATCAACACAATTCGTTACAATTATACTCCGTTCAATACACTACATTATTTAGGTTTGCAAGGCATCACAACACAGTACTATACTATAAACTGTACTACACAGTTTATTTTAGTATGAAGTACTAAAATAAAAAGCTAAATTAAAAAGCTAATTAAATGTGATGTCACCAAAGCACCACCATGAAACTCTCTCACACTGGCCACAAGCATTCCTTATTGACTAGGTTTCAAAAGATGGAGGACAATTTCATTGCTTAATATATTAAACATTTCTCAGAGAAGAAGCTGATTAGGAATCTCATACTTACCAGAGACGAGCATTATCCAGGGCATGAGCAAAAGCATGATGCTGTGAAATGTTACGCCCTCCTTCAGGATGACAATGAAGACCTCAGCATTCATGACTACTGCATAGAGCAGCCCTGCCCACATGAAGAGCAGACAGGTCAGGAAATACCGGTAATTGTGGAAACCGACGCACTGGCCAAAAAACACACAGTGGTGATCACGTCGCAGCACACACACATTGCAGTCGAAGCAGTGTGAGCATCGTGGAGGAGTATGTGTCTCACAGTTGTAGCAGTATCTGTCATAAAAAAGGTGATAATTTAAGTTTATTTAAGTGATAAATAAACACTAAACAATCAAAACAAACCAATTACCTCCACCCTTGACCCAAAGTATCCCCTCCAAGAAACACGCCTCGAATACTTGGGTTGGTTTTGACAAACAGCGATGCATTCCAGGTTATATTTCCCAACATGAAATACTGAGCAAAGAGATGCATGGCCTTCCACATGGTGGACCACTCAGTCTTCTTCTGTTCTGGCTCAAGGGGAGCCTCCACCAGGACCAGGTAACTGACCTCGGCAGTGATGGAGAACACCAGTACAGCGTTCAGAACAATAGGCAGATGTCGACCGGATGACTCCACCTTACACCACAGTCTACTCATGAACCTTGCCATGTTTTCAGCTTTAAATCATCCGCCGCGTGAGACTCTACCTGATCAACCTGTTTCCTTACGCTACCTGCGAAGCAACTCGATTCACGTTTGCTCGAATCTGAACGCAAAAGAAAAACAAAATTGAGAAACGCGTTAAAAAGCCAGGTTCTTTACATGACATTTACAGAAGTTGTAACAAAGTTGAATTGAAACTAGTAACGAATAAGACACTTCTAACTGACAAACGATGAACGTTCCTGACAATTTTACAGCGGCGATGGATTCGAAAGTGACAATTTATTTCTATTATTTCATACCGACCTGTCATTCCATTAAGAGTATCTTCCTGACGATAAATGGGGAAGAAACGATACCCCGCTGGCTGCTGTCTTTAACAATGAACAGTGCTGTAAGCTAATAGCATTTGTCACTGACAGCTCTGTGTTGCACCTGAAACAGTCCCTCTAACACATATGAACACACAAGAGTTCCACGCGGAAATCAGGCGGCGGTTCAGAAACGCCGCGCAAATGAACAAATCGATGAATTAATTAATGGATTAATGCTAATTAATAAAGAATAAAACAAATGATTATACATTGGCTGTAACTTTAAAAATTCCACCATAATCTAATCTCTGATTACTGTGAAATAAATTAAAGTAAGTAAATGAAGTAAATTAAATATATTGTATAAAAACAACAATAACAAAGTCATGTTACAAATACAAATACAACACGAGGTTAAAAAATGTGTTCTATTTACTGTTTAAAGCGTGTGAGCTTCCCACTGACAAAATCATGCACAGCATTGCATCTTGCATTTCAGTGTCTTGTCTGAGACGTGGACTGCTTTACAAGCAACACACCGGAGCCAAAGTTTTATTCCAGTGAATTTTTCTTAGATACGTTTTTAAAAAATATATATTCAAAAGCTATTTATTTATTTTCTTTATTAAGTCATATTCTAGTTTAAATAACATATTTCAGAAAAAAGTATTTATTTAAATTTTAGAGTAATCTGTGTGACGAAGGGACAACAATGATATCTGTGAAGGTTGTAAAACAACGTAAAAAGCTTTGATGTTGGTAGTAAGACGTAATCTTTAAATACAGACTACCACGTTTTCCCTTTGACCACCCCTTTCATTTTGACCCCCTTTCGTAAAGAATAATCCCTAATCTCATAATCCGCACTGCTGGTTGTTCAGAGAGCAGACTGCCATTCAGAGCGAGTTTAACATGACATCCTTTACAAAGGGTGAGGAGGAGCGCCATGACAATCATCAAAGGAAGGCATTCGAGAATCTACAACAGAAGTGAGTTATCGTGTGATGATCAGTTACTTATCACTTTTTGCCCCAGTCTCTTATTTGTTTAAACATATGTCGGAATTATTTTCCTCAGGTATTATTCCTACTTAAGTTTTGTATTTAGTGTAATTGCACCACTTGGAGAGTTGTGGTGCAGCTGGGCATGATATTGTACAGTCAATTTTGATCTGATTTCATTGTGTTACTGTTATCCCGTACCGTTTAAACCCAGGAGAGGGCGCTATTGTCTACAAGGGTTGTAAGAATCCAAATATTATAGTGATAATTCACCCAGAGCTAACTGTTCCGTCATTATCCTATAGGAAAGAAACAACATTATCTATAGATGATATAGGTGATTTAGCAACAAAGTCAACCGAACAGATGAGGAACAAATTGAATATATTAAACTTCTGTTTTAAGACATTGTAGTGTGGGTATGTGTGTTTAACATCACTCTTTCTCTAATATTACTGCAGTCAGGAAAGAAGAATGCAGCTCCAGAATGATCTTCAATCTCAGCCGCGAAATCATCGCCTGTAAGAAATAATACATTCAATAATCATCCTTCTAACTTCAACAATTGTTCAGTTCAGAATTGCAGTATAAACTAAGTTTTTTCTATGATATTGTGCTGTAATGTCAAAAATGTAAAAATGTTGATAAAAAATTAAAAGAATTAATATTTTTGATTGAATGGGATCAAACTACATTTCTAAACTGAATTTTCCAGGTTATGAGAATGATTTTACTTTGCTTTTAGAGGATTCTTCTTGATTTGAGAGGATTCTGCCAGTCTTTTTTTCCATCGGTGAATGAGGTGATGTGTTTATCGTGATAGGAGCAGGGCAGCCTGGCTGCAGGGCCGCTGGTTGGAGATCAGTGAGCAGGAGCGCAGGGCTCAGATCAAGAACCAAAAGCTGCTGCAGGACTTTTATAGAGCACAGGACACGCTGAATGACATGGTGGCCCGCACCGAAGCCATGAATTCTATACGGGTCAGCAAACAAACAAAACCATACATGCATTGTCAGAAAAAAAATGTGCAAAAAAAAAAAGTACTTTTAGAGTTACTGGAGCAGAACTGTGAATTAAATGGTGTTATATGACAGTATATGTCACCCTTAAGTAAAACCAATTCTTATGTTTCTGTTAATTAGTAAACAACAACAATGCAATGATCTAATTAGTTCCTGAAGGACAAAATCAAACTTCCACCATACATTTAGGTAGATAAGGTATAACATTTTCCCTTTAACAATACTGCCAAAATGACATCTATTGTATCTCTAAAAGACATTGCTTTTTTTAAGAGTGTGCCTTGTGTTATAATGCATTAATAAGCGGATCCATCACGCTTTTGTCATTATGTGTTTTCATTGCATATGATTATTTTGTTGTTGATTATCTAGACTAACCAATTAGTACTAACACATTTTCTCTTCAAAAGGTCCAGTATGAACAGTATCTGCAAGAGAGCTTCCCACAGTGGCTGCAAAGAATGAAAGACACTAGAGTTTCGGAAAAGTCAAAGGTGCTTTTTTTTAAGGCAAAGTAATGTCTTTGAAAAGTCTTGACAAACATCATGAACAGAACTGAATGGCTGAAAATGTTACAGAAAAGTGACTGGAAATCAGTATGCACTTGCATTGATTGTGATGCCTGGTTTTTATCTATCAGGTACAACAGCACTTTAAGAGCTATACTCAGAAGATGGAAGAGGAAGAAGGTATCAAGCCTGAACACAGCTCTGACTTTAGAGCCCACCTTCTGTCCTCCAATTTTCCAGACTTTTCTCAGTCATTACACACCATGCTAAACACTCATCAGACAGTAAACGGTAATGTGCACAGCAATTTCCCGTATGCCCCATATTTACTTGTGTTAAGAAAATGTTAACAAGGTCCTCTTTCTTTAGACATCAAGCTAACTACTGAAAGATGCAACCATCATCCTTACATACCACCCACTTGGTTGACTTCTTCACAGCCTTCTATTTCCGGATTGTTCTCCCAAAACAATATCCCAAAGGATTACAAAAACCTTCAGAACACTCAAGCCTTAAATCATCCCTTGCCACCTTACTATTCTTCACCTGGAGATTTCGTCATTCAGTCACATTCTCCAGTCCAGCAACCTCCGCCATCAATGGACTGTGCTGGTATAAGACAAGGGGTTATGCCTACAGCCCACTTCACTCCTCCGGCTGCTTCCTGGCCACGACTTCCTGTACTGAACCCCATGACGTGGGGTATGATGGATGTCTTAGACCCCAGTGAGGAAAGGATCCAATGCAGTGAGACATACAAGGAGAAGGTGACAAAAGCAAAAGCAAAACCCAGGAGGAATGGAAAAGTGAGTGATCGGTCTTCCGAGCTAGACTGCAGACCAGGTTAGTTGTTTTGTGAAATTTGGTGACTTTGATTTGCTTCTCTGTGGGAAAAATCTTACATTAGTCTAATGTAAACAAACCGTTCTTATAAATCTGTGTATGCTTATTGTTGCAGTGCGTCTATCAATTCACCAGGAAGAAAGTAGTGAAGGTAGCGTTGTGCCCTCTAGTGTCACAGTTTCTGGGATGCAAAAACAGAGAAAGAAAGAAACAGATGGGACAGAATCAAACTCTACAGAAAATAGGAAGGAATCTCAAGGGTATGCCACATGAACAGAATAATAATCACAATTTCAGTAGTCCATGCAGACTAAAGATTTGCTATGTTAGAGATATATATTCCTTTGATTTGGAAGCAGTGTCAAAACATGTCTTTTATAACATCTTTCAACATGTATCTGTTTTAGCATGTCACAAGATGCTTCAGAGAGTCACTCGGACACAAAAATCTCCAAAATACATCAAAACCCATCTAAGAAGCGGAGCAGCAAAGAATCTGTGATCACAGATGAAGACGAACAAGAAAAAAGCTTGGGACTCGAAATTTCTCAGAGTAGTGTCAGCTCTGAAAAGAAAGCTGGATCTGAAGGAATCAGCATTAGAGAGGAAGAAGAATCTGATGAAGGAGATGATGGCAGTCATGACGTCATTGTGGCAGAGAGGAAAATATGTCACAGAGAAGCTGAAGAAGACGAAGAGGATAAGGAAGACACAGATGGGGATGATGAAGCAGAAGGAGGTGATGAAGAAGGGAATGAGAAGAGAGATGGGACTGAACCCTGTGACAGAGAAGAGCTAGAAAGGGAAGAAGATGCTCCAGATCGTGATGAAGGAGAGACCGGGGAGGAAGAGAAGACAGACGACAGTTTTCAAAATAAAAGAGAGGCTAGAAAGATGGTAGGACATGCAGATGATGAGAGCGATATTCACAACAGGTATATGTTTAAATCTAGGCAGACATTTATTTTTATTATGAATCGTATCTTCATTGGACTAACACTGCCTTTCTGCACAGTCTTGAGGAGTCTGAAGAGGAAGAGGTTTTCGATCAAGAAATAGAAGATGATGAAGAGGAAGATGATGAGGTTGTGGTTGAGAAAGCTTACCCCTGGTCAAAAGACACTTTTGACGATCATAAAAACCCCCCTGAGGATGATGAGGATGATATTGAAGGTCTTCTTTACCCTGTCACGTCCCAAACACAGCAGTGAGTTTTGTTAGATTGTGTATTATCTTGTGTGTTCTGCTCATTGGGACTCTGACAGGTTTGTTGCTTATCTCCACAGGGAGGATGATCTGCAGGAGACAGACCAATCAACTGGTATCTTTTATTTAGTACTTTTTAAATATATATATTTGTTTTTTAGAGAATTTGTCAGGTGAGTTTACCCTACTCAAGAAAGTTTCATTTTCATCTTTGGGTGACTCGGCAGATCCAATAGGACTCGCCGTGTCAGTCTATTTCTGTCGCGAGGGCTTCGACATTGGGGCGCAGAGTTGTAAAGTACCTCACATAAAAGGTTTAACAGCTGTAACTTGTGAGATAAAATATGTTGTAACTCTTTTGTAAGTTAAGCAATTAGTTTGCAGAGCTCCCGACCTTGCGACTTCACATGACAGACGCTATTTATTTTTATATTTGACTTTTGTAATGTTTACATGCAATATAATACCATAACTGAGATCTCACTGGTGATGTAGAACCAAACCCCAGACTTAATATTTAAATAATAGATTTAATCACAATACAGAAGAAAACATTCAGTGATTTTTTTTCTCATTCACTGAAAATATGGATTAGGCTGAATTTGACATTATTGTGTGAGATACTGCTTATTAATTAATATATTTTCTAAAACTGTGCTCTAAAACAGAGTTCTTTACTCACTTAGCTTCAGGACCCAGGTTTTCCATTGGATATTCAATAATCAATTATTTTTTAATCATCATCATTATTATCTATCCATCATTATTTTATTCTTTGCTGACTTCTTTTTTTGAACTCTAGATCAACACTCTGATTCAGAGAGAGAAAGTCTACCACAGAAGAGCCATCCTGCAGCCGCAAATGAGATAGAGGAGTCTGATGATGAGTTTGACCGCTTCTATGATTAAACCAGAAACTAGAACATAAAGATGGGAAACAATGGAAAGAGAAAACCAACAATGGATGAATACACTGTACAGAAGCTGCAATAACTCAATGCTTTCAAAAAATGAGCAAGGTGCACTCCCTAAACAGCAGCTCAGCCCGGCCAGAGAGAGCCACAAGGCCGAGCAATGAATAGAGGAATCACATTACAAAGGGATGAAAGAGGAAAGAAAGGGATAAATAGATGCTGGGTGTCCCTCATCTTTTTTTGTTATTTGCTGGTAGCTTATCTGACTGTCCTGAAAGAACCGCACCACTGTCACTCTGCAAACACAGGTGGGTCCAGAGATGAAGAGAGAATAATAGAGGAGATGAATAGTGGATGACGTTAATCGAGAAAAGCCAAGTTATAGATTTTATTCTAAGCGCATAGCTGGAACGGTATCACTTTTGTGAAACAGAAACGTGTTTCTTTAATCTAAATCAATGTTTTATTTATGTCCTATAGGAATCAGAGTGTTTGCCCCGAGTTCTTTGGAATTAATTTAAACGTAGCAAGAGTTTGAAGGCTTTCTCATTCAGATAGGGAGCGTGGCCTGAAGCGAGGGGGATGAACGGGGGTTCGGGGGAAGTGGGAAGGAGTACAGGCCTGTCACTGCCTCTGACTGATGGCTATTTGAACAGGCATATTTACCCGAGCCCTTGTGAAAGGAGACGGAGGGACACTAACGGAGACGTGCAGGCACAGACAGGCAATAAAAAGCTGGCCACTGTGTAAACAACATGGACTAGTCTGTTCGGCCGCTGCCATGCCAACAGGGCAGCTTCCACTCTCCAGCCAATCACATGGCAGGTTTTTGACAGGCGGAACAAAACCCCCATCAGATGGTTTAAGCAGCTATTGATTAAATGCTTATAAAATGAAATATTATCTTCTGCGTTCGGGTCGTTGATACTTTGGGGATGTGACACATCCTGCAGAGTGACATTTAAACAGCACTTTGTAATTATTTTATAATTATTGTTAATGCAGATTTTTTTATGAGCTTTGAAATTTGTGCTTTTCAAAATTGTCACAACACAGAAGCAGTTCAAACGAACGAGTCAAAGCAAAAAATGTGATATGATATGGTGTGATGCTTAAAAGGAATGATGACCAGTACATAAATATGCACAGAATTTAATTACATTCATTATTTATAAATGATACATAATTTTATGAAATTATTAAGATTTTAATAAAAAGGTTTTTCATGCACGCTAAGCCTCTTTTGCTTACCTCTTTTGCATTTGTTTTAATAAAAGTGTAGTAAACAGTGGAATATATCTATCTATCTTAAATTTTACATATTTATTTATTCTGTATTATGTATATATATATATATCACTGGCATTCAACAATTTATTTAATGTTAATATTATTTAATAATATTATATTTTAACTCATTTACTAGTAAATTGATATTTATAATATCTCATTATTTTATATATAATTTTATAAATTATTTACTTTTTATTTTTCTGCCAATTAAGAGATTTTAGTTCTTTCAATGTACTTTTTTTAATCATCTAATTATTTCATCATATCTAATTTAATTTCATGCTTATTTCTTTTTCTGCCTCTCTAAAAATGTTAATGTTATAAATATGTAAATTTTTGTTTACTCATAAATTAATGTTTTTATTATATATTTATATATTAGAAATGTCATTACAGTCACACATTAATTTAATGCATCTTTGCTGAATAAAACAATTAATTTCTTTCTTCCCAAACTTTTGAATGCCAATATACATTCATTTAATTTCAATAAATAAAGTATTCTTTTAAATATAATGCTATATACATATTTATTATTTAAAAGGATATAAAGATCATATTTTTTATACCATATATTCATACCTTTATGTTTAAGATAAATGAGACTAATTAGAATAACTGAACTGAATTAGGCAAACTTTCAGTCACCTGCAGCAGATCCCTTCCCCCTCACAGTCTGCATCCACAGCTGGCCAACTGATGACCTGCAGACAGCATCTTCACACCCTACAAACCCACATTCACACCCTTGTAATGCTAAGAACTGAATACACACATAGCCAGACTCGCAGTTATTTAAGCCACAGCACAGTCATCCATCATATATCAACATACAGCAGAATCTGTCAACAGACTAACATGACAATAATGTGCGCAGGAGCACAGAAAGCTCATGAACTCCTCACGTCTCTCCTCTCTCTGAATCTCGGACACACACTGAGCGGTCTGTGGCTTCTGCTCAGATCGCTGTGGGTGTCCCTGTGTCCCATTGTTGAGAAGACACTGCTTTGGGGAGGTCCACCATTAAGACCAGTGTCTTCCTATTGTTCTCCTACACTCAAACACAATCCTGCTTACCCAGGAATCAAAGGTTAGGCTAGGAGGGGATGAAGGGGGTCGCAACCTTAATACTGCTAGCATTCAGCCCATGAGACACACCAAACGCACCACAACAGTCAAAATCACAAGCCATGTCTGGACACTAACCTATCCTATATCATCAGTGAATCTGTAGTTTAATGTGCAGCACCCAGGTTTTTCTACCGGTTTGGACATATATTACATCATATATTATCATGTTATAGCACTTATATCATTGCTCTTTTGCTGATTTTGATTGATACCATTGTCCTCATTTGTAAATGACTAAATGTAAATCTATTAGTCATGAATGACCATTTCTCCTTTTTATATGAATTGTGTCAATTATTTCATGAAATAATTACATTTTATTTGTAATTTATGTAGATTGTTTTGACATAGACATGATTTAAACTCATTCAATAGTAGATTTCTATACATAATCCTCCTATTATTCATTATATTTCTATATTTACTGTTTGTCTTTCTGCCTGTTTAAAGACATTTAATATTGATGCCATTACTTTTTTATTTTACTCATTTACTAATGAATATGCATATTATTTTTTTTATATTGTCTAATTATTTTTGTCAAATGTTTGTCCTTAATTATAATTTAGTTTTATTTTTATGACTGTCAAGAGGCATTTTAGTTCCTATATTAATATTTATTTATTATTTTTATTTTTAGATTTTCTAATTATTTTATCATATCTAATTTTATTTGTAATTTATTTATTTTTCCAACTCATTGACTCATAAATAACCCATATTATTGTTTAAATTATTTTGTGCGTATATATATATTATTCATATTGTTTTGCTTCATTTTCTGTTTAGAGATGTTTTTAAATTTAGTTTTGTTTTAGTTATTTGCATGCCTAAAATATAAATAAAAATATTTACAAGTAAATTTATTTGCATAATATTTTTAAATGTATTTAATATTATCTAATTATTGTTTATAATAACATATTTATTATTATTTATTGTTCAGGGTCTGGTCTATTTTATGCAAACTGTGCATTTTCTAATATTTTTCTTTTTTTAATGTAGGCTACTAAAGGGCTACTAGTTTTCAGCGTGGCCGTCTTGTTCAGGTTAGTGCGAGGAATGTTAGGACAGGAAATGATGTTTATCTTTTACAATGTGTGCAGGACAATGCCTCTGTTGACTTGATTCTTCCCCAAACACTCTCCTGAGGAATTTTTTAAATGCCTGGAGAAAAAAAAGCCTGAAAATGTGATTAGAATCTTGCACCTCACACCAGACATACAAATAACAAAACTAACACCTTTTTAAACATTACATTTTTTTTACTTGAAATATACATCAAGGAATTCACATTTAAATGCATCTTCAAACTGAACCGAATTCACATTCACACAGAACCAAACAATCCCTCGGCATCAGATAACAGCTATAAGTTGTCCAACTAATATGTACAGCAATTATTAGCATCTAAGCAGAAAAGATTCCCATTTTAACAGCCCTTATACACTACAAGAGGCTGATCAGGAGGAGCTCAGCAGAGGAGCAGAACACATGCTAAATCCAGGGTAGTAAACAGAGTCTCCAGCATACGAGGTGAAGCTGGGGTGGGAGTTAGGCTGGCAGTAAACGGGGTAGTTTACAGGAGTCTCGCAATACTGGAAGTCCATGAGTCGTGGGACAGAAATGTGGTGTTGGGATGTTGGTTCACAATGCAAGCTGGCCTCCATAGAGGCTTGTGGAACAGACTGCAGGCTGGGACTGGCCATTGTTGGGAATGGGACGTTCAGAGAAGGCAAGTGTGTTGAGATCTCTGGAGGCTGGGTAGGAAATAAAGCGTGTGAGGGAGTAAGCTGCTGAGGAAGATGGGAAGGAGAAGGTGCTTTGGTTGAGGGATAGGACACTGGTGGCAATAAGCTTGAATGCTGTGCTGTGGCATCAACTGGAGGAGGTACAGGCGATTTACAAGAAGAGGTGACCGACTTGACCTCCACCTTTTTTTTCTTCCCTTCCGATTTCACAGCTTCCCCATCCGAACTTTTCGAGGGTGATGTCGCCTTTTGACACTTGAAGCGCTTCTGGCGCCGCATGTAGCAGCCGTTCTCGAACATGTTACCAGAGTCGGGTGCAGGGCCCAGTACGAGCCTTTCCCGGGAGAGTCTGGCGATCTCGGGACGCGCACGAAGCAGTCGTTGAACGACAGGGAGTGTCGGATGGAGTTCTGCCATCGCTGTTGATTCTGTCTGTAATACGGAAAGAGCTGGCGGATCCAGTCGTAGATCTCGTTCAGGGTCAGTCTCTTGGCCGGCGACTGCTGGATTGCCATGCAGATAAGAGAGATGTAGGAATACGGGGGCTTGGCATGGCTTAAGGTCCGTCTGTAAACTGATTTGAGCGCCGGAAACTCCGCTTCACTGGAGCTGCTCTCAGCGTATCCTTTGGGGTTTGGCGGAGGCAGTATTCCCGCTGGGCTTGCGAGTCTCCCGGTGTTTCCCGCAGCTGCTGAATCACACGGTGGGCCGTAACTCTGGTAGTGATGCTCTGGGGGGGAATATCCTCTGGGGCCCAACGGCAGGTTGTCTGCTCCATAAAACACCTAAAAAAAAATTACCATTAGATTTAAAAATACATAAATAAATAAATATATTTTATTAGTATTGTAAAGTGAAGAAGAGTTTTTTTTAAGTTATTTTATATATTTAAAAATATTCAATTAAATGCAGTTATTGTTGAATGTGTTAACAATAAAATGGGTTTTCCTTTGACCTAAAACTATTAAAACAGTGATAGTATAGAACTATATCTAAACAAACTTGACCCTGGTCCACAAAATCAGTTTTAAAGGAATAATTCACCCAAAACATGAAGAAGGAAGATTTTATGAAGAAAGATTGATAATGCTGTCACTGATGACTTCCATAGTAGGCTATGTTCTTCCTATTATGGAAGTCAGTGGTGACCCAAAACAGCATTATTACAATCTTTCTTCAAAAAATCTTCCTTTGTGTTCAGCGCAACAAAGAAATTCATACAGCAACAACGTGAGTAAATGATGACAGAATCTGTATATTTTTAACAATAGCCAATGATGCATTGTATGGGTCAAAATGATTGATTTTTCTTTTGTGCCAAAAATCCTTAAAAGATTAAGTAAAGATAAAAACTTCAGATATGTGATGCATTTCCTACATCAAATATATCATCAACAAAATTTGGTAAACTTTTAAGTTGATTTTTTCAATACTCTTTTTTTTTTGTGGTCAAGATTCACAGATGTTATACAGTTTAAAAAAACATGTTAAATTAAATGTAAAACAAAACAAAAAACTCATTTTGAAAAAGTACATTGTCATTTAATTTATGTTTTTATTATTTGTGGCATTCATATTAATCTTAAACGTGTTTTCGACTTCGTATGTGCATCTGTTGGACTTATGAAAGTGACAAAAAAAGGTAGGCTATGTAAAATTCTGTATATTTATTATGCAACTGTTTAGTAAACCCAAATACATTTTTTTGGCGATGATGATGATTGGTAGCCTATAGCAGACGTGCATAGAACTCCGTCTATCCTCATTTCAAACTAAATCAAACCTTGGTGCCTTGAGTAACGCCATGTAAATGTATTCTGACCACCCACCCAGCCGATAACCCCATTATCCGGCTAGTCCGGCTATTCTTCTCGCCCTTGTTTTGTCTCTTTTTAAGTCACTCACCGTCCGCCTTTTTTCTATCTCATGACAGAGGGGTATTTGGGGGCGCGACTGCTGTTTTCAGTTGTTCTTTTTTTCCCCGATGGACGGCGTTCGTAATAATTCGGCGCTTTCAAGTCGGAACCCCGCTTTCGTGTTTCGGATTTCGTGACGCCCCTCTGGTTATGAGCCGAGTGTAAGTCATACACAAGTGTCAACGCGTGAGACATTCAACACAATCACAGAGTCAATCAATTAACTGCCGCGAGACCACACACACACACACACAAGCGCAGAAATACTGAAAACACATCGCGTCACAGATAAAAAGCGTCAAACGGCGTTTAGTCACCTGTTTCAAAACTTTAATATTGTAAAAGTTTTTAATCTGTTTTTGGTTGTGTTTTAGCTGAACATAACGTTTGAATGAGTTACCGTACTGAAAAAAGTTAGACTTGATGAGGTTAAATAAATAAATAAAATTAAACTAAAGGCAAATTCGTTGCGTATCAATAGGAAAACAGGTATAGTAAAAAAAAAAAAAAAAACTATTAGTAACTTAAATTGTTTTGGAGAATAATTACTAATAATTACTAATAATGAGTAAATATAATTTAAACGATATAACGAAAGTTAAGAATAATTATTAAATATTATTATATTTATAGTTATTATAAATGGTAGCTAAATTGCAGGCACACTGAATATAGGCCAATGTTTTTTTCAAATAGGAACATACCTCGCCGGAGTAATATGACATCCATTGATCGCTTCTCTCCCGTTTCACTTCCTCAATCATGTCTTCTGCTATTCAACTAACTTACTAGTTAATAATGCAAAATGGGTAGTAAAACGATATTAAAACATCAGCGTGTATCACAAAGCATTTGGAAAGCTAACACGGTGTGTAAACTGCTGTAGGTGTCCGGTCAGTAAAGTTTGAAGTGTTCTGCTCCACACAGACCGAGTCCCATATAAGAGCGAGCGCTGATCTCCCGCCCTCTGACCAGCGTCCTGCCCACCTCTCAACACTACTACACTGCTTTATTCACTTTACTGAACAATTACACTCCTTCAATAAAAAAGATCACCTCAAACGGCCAGTTACAGGCCTAACCCCAAAACATTGCCTTCAAACTACTTTAAGTAAACAAGGAAACACAACAATGGTCTTGATAATGTAAAATTACAATGTTTCTTTCTTGCATATCTTTCTTCATCCTTCTTCCAAGCTTTATGTTAGATGCAGAAACAGAATCAGCAGCAAATTAAAAGAAACAAGTTAAGAAAAATACCATTAGCTATTCTAGGCCTAGAAATGCATATTATCAACTGAAGATTTGTTTTAATCCTTAATATAAATGTCAGAAAATAATCACACCTAATATGTTTCTGTGATTAGAAACGAATTGTCTAGCTAACTGTAAAAGCCTCTGAAATGTAAGTGGGCGATAATGTTTTTCTTACACACTGATACTACTATAAAGACCCTTGCCCTAAAAATATATTCCCGTGCATCTCTTTCTTTTTTTCAGTCTGTAAGGTTGGCATTGTGTCTCATTCAGTGTTCACAGCTTGCCCCTCTCCCTTTCTCTCACTCCACATCTTGGTCCTCTCCATTGTGGGAGACAGCTGTTTGGCGGATTGGGGGTGTTGGGTGTCATCTTTATTGATGGAAAGCAAACATTTACTCTGTGTGCCATTTAAAAGCACCACCCTCATCTGCCTGCCAGTTCAGCTCAGCCAATCAGAGCCTTCAAGAAACACTCCTGCTCTAACAAAACAGACGTTATGAGTTGTGTATCCATATTGACAAAGGAGAGCCCGAAATATTCATTCCATACTTAAAACTTCCCCAAATGGAGAAAACTAACAGAATCAACAACTAAAAACCCCACTCTGGATTCCTCACGTTTCCAGCTGTGCCATCATCCCCGCCTGGAGGAAATGTTTATCTAGTGCTAAGTGCCTCCTGCATTAGATGAAATGCCCTAAAAACAAGGCAATTAATTACATCCTATTCAGACCTACCCAAGGTGCGAGAAATGCCAGGAACTTACTGATTAAATCACCAATTGGGCATTAACACAGTCATATCTTAAGACTCCTTCTTAAATAAAGCTTTCTTAAAGATGAAATGAAGTCTGAGGGCAGCTATACGTTAAATGAGCATTGCAATGTTCTCTGTACTCTGTAGGGAAACTATTTAAAGAAAAGCTATGTTTTATAATATAACTATTTAATGAGTCTGAAAGATGCTTGATTGTGATAATCTAAAACTCAAGTCTAGATCAAAAAGGTGGTGCAATTCAATGATTTATATGTAAAGTTAAATGCAAATAAATCAGCCAGTTTCCGTTAGATCTTTTTTATTTCATGGAAATACAACATAATTATAATTCCTGTTCAGAACCATTTGTTGTACATTGTACTATTTTCTCCTTTTTTGTATTTCAAAACATGATCACTTGTACAACAATATGAACAAAAATCTCATGTCACAAATAGATCCATGATGACAATAAATTACACCTGTCATGCTTTGAGTTTTTAAAACAGCACTTCCTTAAAGTCAAAACATTTTTCCCCCCCCATCATCGTTCACATATTAACCCTTCCAAGAGCAAGAAAAATCAACTTTTATGCATAAATAGATTACTGGAAAATACCCATTTAATTCAACAGTTATTTAAAAACAGATTCAAATCAATCTGAAAACTCCTGGAAAAAAAGCAAATAACAGAATATGATGAGCATTCATGAGGTTACATTTACAACAGCCACATAAATTACAAAACTGAACAGAACGCTTGCCAATCTGTCTAACACTGCTGAAGCAAAGGGCCTGTGAGGGTAAATACTGAAATATCTCTGCAGGTTTTAGTAACCTTGTTATTAAACAGTGGATGTCTAATGTTTTCCCTTTTTGTCCGTTACTGGTCAAGCTAATGCAGTATATCTACTGCAGTCTGTAACAATAAAAGGTGATTAAAGAGAAGTCATCACAGCACAAATCCAGTTATTAGTACTTCAGAACTGCTTCACTAGTTTACACATGGTTTTTGTTTATAAAATAGCCCAAATTAACAGTCCAAAGACTGAGATTAAACTGACAGAAAAGATAGGTGAGGTTACTTTTCAATAGTTGAGGCAAATACTGATACCAGTTAAGTACCAATAAAATTAGAACAAGTACTACACGCAATTCTTGCAACATTTACAGTGATAGATGTTACAAATGCAAAGCTCTGTAAACCAGTGCTGTAATACAATAAAGAGAACAGAATGCTGTAAACAATTCTGGCCGGAAAAGAATCAGAAAGAGGGGAAATTATTAAGGATATTTGTATCCATAGTTGTACTCTTGCTTTTTGGTCGGTATGTTACAGTACAAACAGTTTTAGGATATATGGAATATTTGTGAGGTACATGCAAATACTATTATAAATTAAATCTGTATATGGGCGTGATGTTAAAAAAAGAAAAACAAAACAAAACTGACATTAATCATGTTTTCTCTTAATAGTTATTTATAATCAAAGTCATTTATATTTCATTTTTTTTATTACTAGAACTTAAACAACATTTGTTAAAACTTCCTCTGGTGACTGTTTTCCTAAATCTCTCAAAGTGGTTCAGTTCGAATCTCATTGGAAACGGATAGTGAGTGTGGATATTGGTCAGGGTTAGATAACAGACTGAGAAATCTACTGTGTTTTTTTAACCATGTGGCGAGACTGGAGGTTCGTCTCCTGTTTAAATAAAGCAGAGGCAATCTTGAAAGCTCTGAGGCCCTGTACACTACGTTTGAGACCAATGTCACACCAGAGGAAGAATAGGATAGCTGGAAGTCAAATAAAGTTTGTTTAACATGTGGTGGCCAGAGACTGATGTATAGGAGGCTGGAAACAGCGAACATGCTCCACGGTAGAACTGTCTGTCTCCACAGCCTTCATGTACTTGTTGAGGATGGCGAAGATCTCGTTGTTGAGAATCTGGTATTTTCTGATGCGGTCTGCCATCTTCTTCAGGGGCTGGAGGTTACACAACAAAACATTTAATACAGAAGCCCATACCTACAAGTATATGTTTTTAAACGTTTTGGGTCTGTATGATTTCATTCTTATGCTCATACAGTAAAAACAGCAATACTGTGAAATATTATCACAATGCAAAACAGCTGTTTTCTTTTTTAATAGTTTTAAAATGTAATTTATTCCTATAATGGCAAAGCTGAATTTTCAGCAGCCTTCAGCGTCCGAAAACATGCCTATATGCTTATTTGCTGATCGTGACACATTGATTTTAAATACATTTGTGCTGCTTAATAATTTTTTAAAAAGCATTATGCATTTATCAGTACTGTTTGATAAATAAAAAGCACAACCAGACATTCTGTAACATTAAAATACATTTACTGCCACTTTTACTGCATCTTTGCTGAAAATAATACATTTCTTTAAAAAAAAAGGCGGTATATTAATGTATACTGCATTGCTTACTGTTTCCCGTGTAATTTTTAAATAGGTGAATAATCGATGAAATCAGCAACATACCACATTTTTAATGATCTCATCTTTGCCATCCTGCCTCTGGACCTTCAGCAAGTGGTAGCAGAAGTCGAAGAGGTCAAAGCGACGTTGTTGTCCTAACAGTACAATGATGGCACATCCAGCCCAGTTCAGACCATCACCGAAGCATTGCCTAAACACAAGAAGTCCCCAAATATTACGGTTACTGACAAAGCTAAATCGAGTGCTCCCTTACTATTAAAAACGGCCTGTGCATACTCTGCAGTGAACTCGTGTGTGCCCACAGGGATGCAGTACACAAACTGCATGGCGCTCCAGAGGCGGTGGAACTCCATGCACTCGTCCACATGCATGACGCCGTTGGTGGGGGGAGGGCCTCGCCACACGCTGTCCTGCAGGAAGCTGCGAATACGCGTCAGGATGACTTCAAACATGGACAGACCGCAGCACAGACGCTCCTTGGTCAGCAGGTCTCCTTCTCGTGCTATTGCAATTTGCTAAAAAGGTTATTATAAAACAAAATGTATGTTAAAATGGAGACCAATCAGATCCATTAACCCACATTACCAACTCAAAAGTTTAGGGTTAGTAAGACTCCTTTTTTCCTTCTCAAATGTGACCGTAAAAACATTTACAATGCTACAAAACCTTTCTAGTAAAAACTAATTTAATGTGCTAGTCTAAAATGTGCTCTGTTACTTGGTTTTGTAAGTGCCTCACCTGTGGGGTCCCAAGTCTCTCAATGAGGGGCACCAGGTGAAGAGGAGCATACTTTGCCTCCAGCCTCTTCATCCTCACCTCAAGTCGCTCTCCCTCTGTAAAATTCATTATTAAAGGAAGATTTATATAATATTTATATTTATTTATGTAAATATAAAATTATAAGTGCTGTTGAACTATTAATCACCATTAAATCGTATCGAAAATAAAAGTTTTTGTTTACATAATATATATGTGTGTGTATTTATCATGTTTATATGAATACAAAAACATAAATGGTATATATTAAAGAAAAACGTGTTATGCTTAGCTATATATTAAACTATAAAATATAAATAATAATGAATATAAGGTATATACATATAAAACTGTATATGTATTGTGTATTGTATGTGTATTATTTTTATATATACATAATAAATACACACAGCAGACATGATTAATCGTTTGACAGCAGTAAAAATGATGTAGTATTTGAATGTCATTTTTCACCTTTGATGTAGACCCTTGGGAGGATGTTCTGGAATGGTGCAGCATGAAGTAAGTCACAAACTTCTTCCTGTGACTGAGTTCAAACAAACAACACCGAAACATGACGAGTAATGAATGAAAAACACTTCTTCATCTCACTGTTAAAAGAAATCTAAATCAAGCTTTACGTAGCACAAACATCACACACATCCGTGTGAAAATGGGTTAGTTGTAATATGTATGAAAAAGTGAAAATGTAAGAGTTTGAGCCGAAATATGATGAAATTTATATAGAATTGATGTCTAAATACTGGTAATTGATTACACCAAATATAGTACTGATAAAAGAACACCATCCAGTAATTTGATCATAATTAGCACTTTCTGATTCTACTTCTAAAAAAACATTAATTTCCTTTAAATCATCTTATTATGCATAGTCTCATATTTATTAGATATTTATATAAACAAATATTGCCATTTATAAACATTTATATATAATATGCACATTTAAGGGTGGCATATTCTTTATTTCATTCATTAAATTTTTTTTTTTTTTAAGTTGGATGCATGCAAATTGTTCTTAGTTGTTGCAAAATGCCCCAATTTTCCGCCAGCATTTTGTGCTAGGAGCAACACTAAAGACATTAACTTAAAAAAATGTCTTGAGACTCGTGTGTTCTACGTTTCAGTCGGTTGCTCCATCTAGATGATTCTTTACAAAAAAATGGGTCATGAAAATGCCCAGTCTACCAACTGTAGACAACAAAATGCAGTTCTGCACATCCCTAATTATTAATGTGAATTCTATTAAATCTCTAGATCAATATTTGCCAACGTAAACCCAGAAATAAAAAAAAATACATATGTGATCTATCATTATTGAGGCAGGTGGTGTAAACCCTAAATGCAATGTGAAAGTATAAAGGTCATAATATAATATAATGGCAATGACCTTCAAATCAATGAGGTACACAAATCTGAGCAAAAATCACTTCATTCACAAGAATAAAACAAGCACTGGACAACAACCAAACAAGAAGAGAGACGACCAGAAGAGCATCCTGACAGAAATGAGAGATCAGCGTGCAATGATCATCCGACACATTCACTATGCTTCAGAGAAAGATAGAGACCCAAACAGAAACACAAGAGAAACAGGCATCAGAAGAGTTACAGTCAGAAGAAGAAGTGTATGGAAGCAGATGTGCACCAGCACGGGACGTCACAGGCAGCCAGAGAGGAGTCGTGACTGCCATGAAAGCAAGGAAGACTTCCTTTAGAGGAAATGATCCTAAACATGCCTCTTAATATTAACCCAGAGTCAAAAAAGACGTTCACAGCTCAATATTACATTTCGGCTTTTATTCTCTGGTCTCGGTGACACTAGCATCCTTGAATCCATGGCAGAACACGGCACAAAAGTGACTAAAGAAAAAGTATAAAAACCAGGAAGAGTGTGCGTTCAGTCAGTTTGTGGTTCAGTTACATGAATGAGGCCTAATTCCTTACCACCTGTAGTTGTTGCCAGCGTGTAATGAGAAATAAAGTTGCTTTTTAGGGGCAGATGGCAGCAGTGTCCTCCACCCACACACTCATTAACATACACACAGCATTAATATTCACACACATCAGCGTACATCACACACTTTCTGCAAATTCAAATCTGCCTCTTTATGCAGCGGATTAGCAAAGCCAGGCTGAGTCACGTAAAGGATTGGGTCTTGAATTTTGGTGCACCAATAAATCGCAAAAAATATTTGCGTAAAACAAACCAGAATTCCGAAGAAAACAAGGCATTTTACAAAAGATCAAACCTGCCAACCTTGGCGAAGTATTTTGAGAACTGCAACAGTGCAAAGTTTAGTTCATATTCTTTCACACCATTCTGCTTTGCACTTATTTGTCTGTTAACACCACCATATCATGAAGAAAACAATTCTATAATGTACAGTTCAGAGAGGGATAACCACCTGAGAAAGCAATATTTTTGGATATCAGGCTTAAAATGTGGATTTAGTTTATTTTAGGGATATAAAATCTTTTTACTGTCAAAATGTGTACAGGTTGGCAGGTCTGAAAGGTTTCTGATCAACCAATTAGGAGTAAAGTGGTAAGCTACCAACTATGCAATTACATTACGTCATGAAAAAGCAAGAGTAGGTCAGAGGGGGGTCTCACCAGAGCTTGCTCGATGAGCAGACAGAAGAGTATGGCGTTGCCCACCTCCCTCAGACTCTGAAACACATCTGTCTTGAGCTCAGCGTACTCAATGATGTCCTTCAGCTGATGGTGGAAGAACTCCAGGATGCCTGACAAAATGTTCCACATTACGTAACATCAAAAACACTTCAGGCTAGGATCTGACATTCATATGCTGCAATAACTGTATTCTTAACATTAATAAGCTATAAAATATGTTTTACAAATTAATTTGCTGAACTAAATTAACACACAACTCTACTATAATTACATTTACATTTAGCAGAGACTTATCAAAAGAGGCTTACAGTGCACAGCTTTATATTATTATTTTAAAATCTTTTTTTAACCTATTCTCTGCATTTATTCGATCTACAATATGATGGAAGCATGTTAAGATGTGCTGCTGCATAAACAGGCTTAAATAAAACCCATAGATGATCTAGAGAGGTGGAGTTAGATAGGCTCTGATGGTACAATAATGCACCAGAATATAATATAATAGCCAATTTGGTCTCTGTACTTACTATTAGACTATGACACAACTGGAGTGTTACCAGTTTTGATCTCACCTGGTGATCCGTACTCATGACGAGGGAGACGGCAGATCTTGGGCATCACCTCTATGAGAGTCTTCACATACTGCAGGATGGTGCCTTGCAACTGAAAAAGACAGGACAAATAACATGGAGGGAATGTTTAAAAATGAAAAAAAGAGGCTTGCATGAAAGAAACTACATGTAGACGAAACAGAGAGACGAAATACCAAGCTCTTGACAATCTTGAGCAGCTCCTCCATCACCACAGCGATGCCCTGGTATCCAAGAAGACGGCAGATTGTTTTGAAGTGTGGAGGACCCACAAAGTTCCTGTAGGAACTGTAGATGTGGGAGTAGGCAATGTTCAGAGGCTGGAAAACAGAGTGAGATATTAAAAATAGACATCACACTGTATGTAACACGTTTAAGTCTTTGGTTTAGTATCACAAGCTAGTCAGATCTGCTTACAGACCTTGGAGCCGTACAAGTAGTAAGGCTGGACATTGGCAGGTTTGTCCCTCTGAGGCTCCTGGGTAAAGGGAATAGCTGTTCGCACAAACCTGTTCAGTGAAATTGAACGCTTTTGTCATCTATACTGAACCACGTTAGTATGGATTTGTATTTACAACTTATATTCACAGACCTGTTGGTGGAGCCATTGTAACAGTAGTTTGGTAAGAAGTCAAAGTTGAGTTCCCAGAAGACATGCAGCGTGATGCGGCCGTATGGAGCCGACACGTTGTGGTTGGCTTCGCGGAACATGGCGTCAAAACTGTCCAGGGTCATGTGCTTCGAGAGCAGGCGATGAGTCAACCTGTTGATTTCCATCAGCCATTCAAGCTCCTGAAAAACAGAGAACAAACCAATTTCATTTAAATGAATATTTCAAAGTATTGGACCAGATGTCCAAATGGGAAAGTAAATTGTCTGCAAGTTTGGGATAGCAAAGAATACTGATTATGATGTCAACAAACACCAAAACAATCTCAAAGCATGAGTTTCTCACCACTATGGACGTGAGGTCCTCGCTCTCAAAGCGGCTGATGGCCTGATCCAGAGATTTGTACATGGCTGCTGAGATCCTCTGGGTTATCAATCTGTTCAGGTCAATGGAGCGACCCAGCAGCTAAAAAAGTATTACATTTATCAATTACAAAGTATCCAGTGATGGTAAGTTTGCTCAACATTGAAACACATCTGCCCATTCTTATTGGTAATTGTTATAGTATCACACCTGCACGTGTCTCTGTTTGAGCAGTGTTTCGTAGCGGTTTGAAGGCGGGTATGGAATGATTACACCGTAGTTCTTACACTCTGCACGGAAGCGTTTGTCTAGGAGGACACTGTGAGGAAGAGAAAGAAACATGATCTTTAGCATTTAATTCTTTTAATTTGACCTCTGAAATTAAAATTGGGAAGCATTTAAGAGGAGACAGTCCAGATATTGTTACCTTCCAGCCATTGCTTTGTAGTAGGCAAATATCTGGTCAGCTAACTTGTACACAAACTGATCGAAACACAGGTTGACCTAGGATGAAAGAGATTGCTTCAGTTTTTATTTCTAATATTTTTCAATGGAAGAGAATAATAAACAAGTCTGTGACACTCTACCTCTGCCTCTATCTCATCATAGAGGAACTGCTTCTTGAATTTGGTAAGGGCATAATAACCACTATCATTATAAAGGTCCAACGGATACAACACATATCTGAAAGGGAAAAAAAAGATTAATTAAAAAAAAATGCTGTAAACTGACAGACCCAATTAGTCATTGTTTATATAAAATACCACTTCATAGTTGCAAGATTTTTCTATGCAAGTCTCATACACCCATTAAGGATGCAAAAACAGAAAAACTGCATTTTTTAGAAACATCTGAATCCTCAAGATGTTGAAATTGGTTGTGCTGTGTAATATTTTCACATATTATTATTTTTTCAGGATTCTGTGATAAATAAAAAGTTTAAAGTAACAGCATTTATTTGAAAAATACATTTCTAACTTTAGAAATGTCTTTACTGTTATTCTTAATCATTTTAACACACCCTTACAGAATAAATATTAGACTGACTCCAAACCAGTATAACAGTATAAATGGTGTATGTGGCACATACTCCATCATGGAGGGCTCTTTGGTCTCCAGAATGTGGTCGGTGAGGATCCAAGGCATGGACATCTCAATGGGGAACTGGATGCGACGGCCCATGGTGAGCTCTAGAAAGAACTCTCTGAACCACAGTTGGGACAGATCACAGCAATGCTGCAGGGCCTCTGACAGCCAGTCATGAGAAAAAAAAAACATCATGAAAGGAATGCACCATTTCTCAGTCTATACTGACATAAAGATGATACAGTTGCAACACAGAAAACTGCTGCTGTTGTCTCACCACTAAAGTTTAGGAGATGGGTGAAGAAGAAAGACTGCTTGTGGAAGTCCTCTATGGCCTGAACAATGGGGCCATCCAGACTGCTGCGCAGAGTCTTCTTAGAGCCACTTTTATCGGCGATGAGAGACTCCAGCATGGTACGCACCATGTAGAGCTACAGGACAGTGAGGAACACTTAACACTTAGAAACAACCTTTCCAAACAGTATTAAATCTACATTGCAAACAATTTAACTGACCTGTGTGCTCGAGGGGCCGACAGCACGACGAGGAACTTTAATGTCAAATCCTCCTTTGGGGTCCTTCTCTCCCCTCAAACAGGGGTCATTAGGAGGTTCTCTAGCTCCTTCCCAATCACAGATGGTTTTACGAATTGCCTGAAGTACACTATATGGAAGCAAGGAGATAAGTAATGCCCAAAAAAGTAAGTCTATTTTTTTTTTTTAAGTGGTGTACATCTTACCTAATGAGGACGTTCTTCTTCTTGCGCACAGCCTGTCTGAGGGGCTCTCTCAGGGTCACTTGTGCAAAGTCCTGAAGAGCGGAGTAGATTGTGTGCCTGATGGCCTGGTTGAACACGCTCTCCATCCGGCCCATCAGAACTTGAAGACCCTTGATCATAGCAATGACCTCCACCAAGGCAAACTTCTCCTCGCTGGTGTAGTTGTAGCGTGTGGCACGTTCATACTCCTCAGCTGTGCCCGGACAGTCCTTGTTGCAGAACTTATCAGTCGGGTGGACTAGTTTCCAAGAGTACTAGAAAAAGAGAAGACAGTTCGCATACAAGATAGATGGCATTCAGAAAAACTGTTTAAATGATCTCAAACGTACCACTTCCATGACATGAGTGCTCCACTTAGACAGAAGCTGAAGTCCTCTGAGCGCCAGATCAAAAAGCTCCCTGTATTCCTCATCGGACTTCTGACTGTCCAGACCCGATCCGGTCACCACCTCACTGTTACTGTAGCGTGCCAGCTCAGAGATGAAGCGGATGTGGTCATCTCGGATCTGCACCATCTGCTCGCACAGGTTATACTGAGGACTGATGCTGCTCTGAGTGCAGGTCCACCTAAGAGAGAAGGGGTAAAAAAGATGCTACTAAAAACACATACACTTTTAGAAGTGACTTTCTTATGATTAAACATACAGTAAAATCAATGCTAAATAACCATTTTCTATTTTAATGATTTCCCGAATTCACACTTCTTCATAAATTAAAATAAGCAAATTTGGTGTGCTGTCTGAGGGGGAGAGCCAGGAGCTCGGTGGACCCCGAGCACTTCTGATAGTAACCCATAGCAAGGGCAGAGCTCGGAGCGAGGCTCGGTCCCAATTGCCCCCCTTGAAGGTGCGAAAGAAAAAGGCGGAGAAGGGGAAGAGGGAGGGATGCGTAACTAGATACTGAGAGGAGGAAGACGATGGTATTTATGCAGAGGCGGATAAAAGGAATTAGGAATAATTAATAGGCTAGTGGGCGATAATACTAATGAGCATTATTGGGTGCCGGTTGTGCTGACACTCAGCGTGTTCTTCCCGAAACTATGTTAAAATAATTCCTTTAAAATTTAACCATTCCTATCAAGTAAAAACTGATTTTTCAGCAGCATTACTCCAGTCTCCAGTGTGACAGGATCCTTCACAAATCAAAATGCCGATTTGCTGCTCAATGTTTATTATCAATGTTGAAAACAGCTGTGCTGCCTAATATTTTTTTTTTTGAAACAGTGACAATTTTTTAGGATTTGATAAATAGAAAAGTAAAAAAAAAGCATTTATTTGAAATAGCATCGTAATCTTATATATATATAATTTTATTTTATATCTTTTTCACTTGATACTGAATAAATATTAACTAATTTGAAAATTAATTTTAAATAATTAATCAGTCAAATCCTCTGAATATTTCATTAGCTCATTAGGTGATGCAAACAAGAGAACTAGTATCAGATGGAAAGCAATGCACTTTTGTTTACAAGATTATGGCATTCATTAAGTGCTTTTTATATGAAGTACTCAATCACTCACTTGGACTTGTTCTCTTCATAGTGAGCACTTGTTTCTATGTATCGCGACAGCTCGATCTGCATGTCTCCAAACAGTGGCACGACCTGAAGCTGTGATAGCAACCAACATAAATATTAAACTCAAAGGGATTGTGACAAAAAACAGTCAGTTATCGAGAGAACCAAAACGTTTGTCTTCACCTTAAAGAATTTATCAATTTTGCTAAGGTTTATCCTTTTCTTTGCATCCAGCTTGTAGATGTTGCTGACATTTCCATCCATCAAATATAGGCCAAAGCCCATGACCTGAAACACAGAGCCATGCCTTCATTTGTAAAAATCTTTCAGCAGAGTCTAAAAACCTTCAGCAGGAATGGATGCTCTCACCTTTAGCAGCATGTGTTTCTCACTGGGAGTCAGGTACATCTTGTTCTCGTAGTAATCCACACAGATGTTGACAATATCAGCCAGCAGCTCCTCATAACCTGGGATCACCTCCAGCTGCTGGTGCAGACACTGGACAAACATCACATAAAACATGACACACTGCACGCAAATGTCCAAATGAATAATAAACAGAGAAGCTGTGGGGGAAGGCAAGACTATCCATGAAAAAAAAAAGTTACAGAAGCTGTATGGACCATTATTATTAGTGTTTTTTATTCTTATTGCTTATTCCTTTACCATAAATATGACCATGTTTGAAGTTAAATGTACCTGTGTAATTCTGTTGTGATTGGCTAAAAACATAGAGAGGTTTTGGGACTCTTGTATGGACTGTGGGTCAGCCATTTTTCTTAAGAATTGAGCAGCTCTGTAAATAAGGAACAGAAGAAATACGTAACCTTTTTAAATATTGCATGCATGTCACAGTGTTTTAATGACTCTTAAAATGTAAGCTTGACCCTAATACCTCTTGTAAGCAGAGTGGTCATTCTTAACACTGCACTTCATGTTCTTCAGTTCGTCCAGCACAGCAAACATGTTAATGAACTTTCCTAAAGTAAGGAGGTAGGCCTCGGACACAAAGTCTTTTCTGCGCTCAGCATGACATAGTCGCTTTACCTCGCTGCAGAAACGTTCAATGGCCTTGCGCTAGAAAGAGGGATATCAATGTTAAAGGCATATACTACCTTAATGTCACAGTTCTCAATAGCAACTTTGAAACTAAAGCAAAAACTACGCTATGCTACTCATTTAACGCACTCCTTTATTTAAAAAAATGTAATAGAATTATACAGTAGGCATAAATAAACAATGAGTGTTTCTCCCTCTTTCTAATCAAAGTTGTTGTTTGATGAATAATTATGACATTTGAGGATTAATAAACAGTGAATAGAGTTTTCTTACCTGGAAGTACATGAATTTCATGAGCTTGGTGACCTCAGGTTCCAGCACCTCTACAGTCTTCTCATAAATCTCCACTCGGTTTGGCTGCTCGTTGCACTTCACCTGATATGCACAAGAGGGCATCATTAAACCAGCAGGATTCAGATCTCGAATTATGAAATGAATAATGAGCCTTTTCACTGCAGCGAGTGCAGTTGTTCAGCTGGGTCATTTCAATCATCTCTTTAAAAAAGCAATTAAAAAAAAGGTTCAGATTCTCTTCGGACAGAGAGCATATCCTAAAAAACAAGACTTAGCACATAGTCTTTTGAATGCTGGCAGTAACATTCAAAAACTGAAATCTATTCATATATAACTAGATGATACTCTAGCCTGTTCTTATTGAGATCCTCTTCTGCACCATGACACACCTGATAGTAAAATCGTATATGGGCCAGTAGGCCAAGCTGTGCATGAATTTTACAGAGAATACACCTCACCAGAGCACTGTTACGGCATTGGATGTCACGTGTGTGTGTCTGTGTACCTGAGGAATGGCTCTGGAGCAGCTCCTCCAGGTGTACAGCATGACGGCATACTCGTGCCCCTCCTCCAGCATTTCGTTCTGAGATGAAAAGCACAGTTTGAAAATGAGGAAAATGTACAACTTTACAGGAACCAGCTATCCCCAGTGAATTCTGTGTAAATGTGTGGTCAATAACGTTTGGCTGACCTCATGCTTAGAAACAACGATCCATCAGACATCAGGCTGAGAGTGACCATGATTGCTAAATAGTATAACTAGATCTAGATTTCTTACAGGAATTACCAGCACTTGGGAAGCAGCAATGAGGGTGTATAAAGATTATAGACAGAGTGAGAAATGGAGAGACGCCAAACAAAGAATCACCAGAGCCCTTGCAGTCTAGACAGCACTGCTGATTAGAGTGGCAGCAATTCAGTTGTCATGTCGTACTGCATACATTTTGTTGTAGACTGGGTATAAAAGTCCCTAATTATGCTCTACTTTCCATTAATAAATCATGTAACCTGGATTTCTGCCAATCACAATTCAGTATCATTCAGCAAGAATTACATCAAGGGCTTTGCAAACTGTGCAAACTTATTAAACTAGTCAGTGGTTTTCCCTAAACAACTAGTCAACAACAGTCATGAAGAAGCCCTGAATCCTGCTCATACAAGTTTGTATTTTTCAGAAACAGCTGGAGAAAAAGCAGCTACAAATATGTAATATATTTAGTATATATAATATTAAATATTAAAAGTAAGTATCATATGTAATATAAATAGTAATATGTAATTCAGTACTTATGATTTGTAAATATATATTTAGAGGTGTATCGATTCGCGTATCATACAATTCATTTATTATACATATATACTTTTATATAAGAGCCAATAAATCCACTGCTCTTTTGTCTCCTTGGAGGCTCAGTTAGCATGTTTTGCTCAAACTTTCGCCATAGCATTTGGTCTGGTACACCGTTATTGCTAGCGGGATCGAAATAACAGTGCCGTGGGTAGAAAGTTAGGGTGGTAATATTGGTAATATTTACCAGCAATACCTGCTTGAAAGAGCCATGATACATTTTTAAACTCAGAGGGCCGGTTTCCAGGATAGGGATTAGATTAAGGCAGGACTAGACCTTTGCTAATTAGGGCATTTAAGATTTTTTTCTTAATGCATTACCTGTGAGCATTTTAAGACCAAACAAGTAATTTAAGATATCTCAGTGCAAGCTTTTTCCAGTTTAGACAGCTCTTAACATTTATTTTAATCTAGGACTAGTCTTAAACCCTGTTCGGGAAACTGCCTCATCTGAAAGAAAAAAGTCATACATAAACCCAGGATGACTTGGCTAAAACATGTCTTAATTTTAATTTTTGGGTGAACTATTCCTTTAAGTTGATTTTATATGTATAAAAGTGAGACGAGAAAGAACATAAGACAGTATGAGGGTTTATGCTATTAATTTTGCAAACACTATATTTAATCCTAAATCCAAGTCTAGAGAGACCACATCATTCCTCCAGCCCCTTATGAATGTCCACATCTATGCTCTTATTAGAGCTTTGCAGAAGGTAGCTGAAGCAAACAGGACATCCAGTCCTTGAGGACTTCTCTGTTTCACTGAGTAATGTGCACTCCTGTTTGACAGTCCATGCACATCCACGAGCCCCACTGAGCTGTGAGAGGAAGAGGTGGAGTAGCTCCTTCAATACCATTTCTATCAGCGCAAACCCCCACAGAAACAAAACTGCACAAAACAAGCATAAACAAGGGTGTCTTTGTAAAAAGGACAGAAAAAAACTGAATTGAAACTGATGGGGTTTTGATATGGAACAAAACATCTTGCCCAGCTTTCACATGCCTGACCCTTAAATAGTCACTACTGTTCCATCTGTCAGAACAACTCAAACAACATCAACAGATTAGATGTTCACTTCAAAAATTCACACATGCCAATCTATGTTTAGGATAATGAAAGTCACACTGACTTGACATGCATGACATGTCTCAGTCAAAAGAATTTGAAATAGTTTCTTGTAGTAAACTGTTAAATATAGTTTAATATCATAAGTCGTTTTCTAATTTAGATCCATAAGTATTCCCATTCTAACCAATTCCTCAGCCTAATACACGCATAAACTGTACTAACCTTACCTCTGGATCATTCATATATGGTGGTATTTATTTGTTTTTTTAATCAAAATTGTAAAATTTGGAAGTATGCTTATCAAGGCTGCACATATTTGAATAAAAATACAGTAATAATGTGAAATATTCTTAGAAATAATAATAAAAAAAAAGTTTTCTATTTGAATTTTAAAATGTAATTTATTCCTTTGATAAAAAGCTGTATTTTCAGCATCATTACTACTGTCTTCAGCGTCACATGACTTCATAATTCATTCAAATATGCTGATTTGGCACTCAAAAAATTATTTCACTAAAGTTGTGCTGCATAATATTTTTGTGAATTCCTTTTTTAAATGGAATATTCTGATAAACAGGTTTCATTTAAAACTGTTACTTCTGATCAACTTGATGAATTCGGGCTTGATAAATGTATTCATTTATTCACAAAGACCAAAAAAAAACTAATAATTAATAATTAACCACAAACTGTTACTTCAAGGTGCTTCATAGAATACCATGATACTGCCAGTTTAATTGTTGGAAAAACAAGGTTTTAGTTTAGTACCTAAAAATATCGTAACAATTTTTGTAAGTAAAAGCTTTGAGAAGGGAACTTGTCTCTTGGCCGATTAAAAAAAATTATCTATAACAAAGAAAAGCTTACACCAGATAAACTGAATTGACAGTTTCTGCTTCTCACTACCCTTCTGATAAAGATTTCAGAAAGAACCATAAAGAGCAGCTTTGTTATAATGCAACATCCTTTCGTTATTGCTGCTCTGGTCACATGACCAGCAATTTTAATGTGCTGTCTCACAAAGTCCTCCTTCTACTCACCATGCTGGAGTGCACAGTGGCCTGTTCAATGTAGCGGGCAATACCAGTGACAAACGCATTTCTGTCTTCAAAGTTGGTGTCAAAGTTTGCCTAGTAACAGACAGAAGGTCAGTCCATGTCTAAACTTATTGTGAACACTTAATGAACAAACAATAATAATAATAAAAAAAAAAAAACATTTGTGTAATTGTACCTGGTACATGATGGAGGATGGTGGGGGTTCGATGCATGGCTGCTGGTCTGGGAGAGGAAGTTCCTCCAGCAGGTCCACATTGGACAGCGCATCCTCCAGGGTCACGTGGGTTGTCATGGCGACACAGGTTCACTCACAAAACAGCCCAATCTGAAACAAACACAGACAATGAGTTTCAACACCATCAGATTAAGATGCTAGACAAGGACACTCAACTCCACTTCAAGTGAGACACTAGCATTTTGCCCTTAAAGAAATCTCTCCAGTTAAAGCCTTCCACTTGGTTTCACTGGAGGAATTCAATTAGTCTTTCAACACAAGCACTGATGTGGCTGCCAACAAATTCCAAGAAAAATAATTAATGAAACTTTTACATGCTAATTTTATTACTGCAACTGGAAAAAAATAGGACTTTTTATCTCACAATTCAGAATTTGTATCAGAAATGCGTGATACAAATGCGCAATTGCTAGTAATAAAGTCTGTAAGAAATATTGCGAGAGCTTATATTTCACAATTCTGAAAAAAAAATAGTCAGAATTTCAAGTTTGTATCACTCGATTCTGAGACAAAAAAAGTAAGAATTGTGAGACAAAAAGTTGCAATAACTTTTTTTTAATTTTTTATTCAGTGACGAAAATTAGAGGTGGGAATCGCAGGTTAACTCGCGATATTATACTTTCACAATATTTTGACTACGATATATCACAACACCAGATAATATATTGCAAGAAAATCATCCATGACATATGCGGCATCAAAAGTGAGACAAGACAGAGCAAGCAAACTCCAAAATCAAGCACAAAAGAAATCTGATTGTCTGCACCATATATGTATACCATGGCTACAAAAATTTTTTTTTAGATTCCCTCAAATTTTTCACTTTTTGTTATATTACAGCCATTTGCTAAGTTCCTTTTGGTCCTTGTTAATGTACACACTGCACCCTGTATTAACAGAACAACACAGAATTGTTGAAATTTTTGCAGATTTATTAAAAAAGAAATATTCAGACCCTTTGCTGTGACACTCATGTATTCATAATACTCATTATATACTCATAAATAACTCAGGTGCTGTCCGTGTCTTCTGATCATCCTTGAGATGGTTTTACACCTTCATTTGAGTCCAGCTGTGTTTGATTAGGAAAGCCACACACCTGTCTATATAAAACCTTACAGCTCACAATGCATGTCAGAGTAAATGAGAATCATGAGGTCAAAGGAACTGCCTGAAAAGCTCAGAGACAGAATTGTGGCAAGGCACAGATCTAGCCAAGGTTACAAAAAATTTCTGCTGCACTTAAGGTTCCTAAGAGCTCAATGGCCTCCTTAAATCCTTAAATGGAAGATGTTTGGGACGACCAGAACTCTTACTAGAGCTGGTCCAGCCAAACTGAGACTGTTCTTGAACGGCCCAGCCAGAGCTCTGACTTTTGAGCAAACCCAACTGAGCATCTCTGGAGAGACCTATAAATGGTTGTCCACCAACGTTTACCGTCCAACCTGACAGAACTGTAGAGGATCCCCAAATCCAGGAGTGAAAAACTTGTTGCATCTTTCCCAAAAAGACTCCTGGCTGTATTAGATTAAAAGAGTGCTTCTACTAAATACTGAGCAATACTTAGGACCATGTGATATCTCAGCTTTCCTTTTTAAATAAATCTGCAACAATGTCAACAATTCTGTGTTATTCTGTCAATAAGGGGTTCTGTGTGTATATTGACAAGGGAAATAAAATGAACTTAAATGATTTTAACAAATGGCTACAATATAATGGAATGAAAAATTTAAGGGGGTCTGAATAGTTTCCGTACCCACTGTACATGCTGCAAGGACAAATAACAACATTGTATGTAGAACCCAGATCTAAACACACACGCGAAATCATTTCTTTACTCACAGGAAGTTTTGACAGTCAGGGGGCAGGGTCCAAACATGTGCTTGCTCTGTTTACAAATGCTATGTCATCACTTTGGCATACTATTGTTTCAACAGAAACAACTTAAATATGCCATAATGTTTGCTCATAAAGGAACTGGACTCATCTGTAACTGTAAAGGGTCTACTGAATTTAGATCTTTTATACGTTTAAAATATTGATACTTTTTGCCAGAAAAATATAGTGATAAATTAGCATATCGATTTATTGTTCCACCCCTTGTGGAAATAGGCTTCCATAATTAAGAAACAGATCAATTTAACATATGAACATAGACATGCTGTTTTTTGGTCATGTATTTTTAAATGCAAAAGTTGTCTTTTATGGTTATATTGCACTTAAACTGTCAAATACAGACAAGTTTATGTTAAAAACACATGAGTTACAAAAACAGTTGTCTATGTCTGTGAAGGTACTCAGCTGGGAAAGAAACTGCATATTTATATTAGATCTATACATTATATTAGTCCAAATTACAGCACTAAACAAGGAAAATGTTTTTTTTTTCTTCTGACAGATCACTTTTAAGACAACCTGAGGCTGATAAGCCACAGGGCAACTTTCTGAGCAAAGTTGACAGTCAACTTTACTTAATGTTGCCATCAACACACAACGAGGTGAGACATGAGTGTACTAGGAAAGCAAGTGACAGAAATGTATTACACATTCTCAACGGGAAAATGCCAAAAAAACATTAAAGGGATCATATGATGTTGCTAAAAAAGAACAGTATTTTGTGTATTTGGTCTAATGTTTATGTGGTTTAAGGTTTAAACACATTGTTTTCCACATGTTGTACATTTTTGTTTCTCCTCTAAGAGATTTGTACAAAGGCCATGGTTCTAAAAAAGTGAGGTGTGCTCTGATTGGCCAGCTATCCAATGTGCTGCGACTGACCGAATTCAGCAAGCATGTGGGGGGGATGTTACGCCCCTTACCAAACTTGATTCTGTGTCCCAGCACTCTGACACCAAAACCATAAAAGACATTACTGTGAGATAAATGAGTTGTTTTAGGGGCAAGGGATAACAAATATATATTTGGTTTTGAAACTCTGCCACTTCAGGGATCTTATCTATGCACAACGGCTTGTAACACTCTAAAGAGAAAGTTAAATTACTACTGTATATTACATAGAAGAGTATCACTCAACATACTACAAAAAGTGGCTTTAGAAGTCATGATATTATTTCTGCTTTTTTAATACCTAATACCATGAATGACATCTTTCAGAAATTCTGTGTCAAGCTACAAAGAGTTTTTGCAAATTATGAAAATGCATCTCAAGTAACCCGCATTGTCAGGAAGTGTGGTTTGGTGAGGCCTACTGCCCATTTTAGATCCAAGGCTGACTTGACATTTGTCTAATGCTTTGAATTTGATAGTATTTCAACTGCAAAGAGACTTGCCTACATGTCCAACATTTTTTAAGGATGTTTATGTATAATAAATACTACAGATAAGAAGTGGCCTGTCAGCCATCTGTCCAATAAGGAGGCTAATTTTCAATCTTTACCTTTATCAACACTTGAGAGATGAGCAGGGAAACATGGTGTTAGTTTGACCATTTAACATGGCACATGCAGGAAGAGAGATGGCCTGTGGTCACCATGGGATTAAATATGGAGCCTATATGGAACAAGGACTCTCTTATGAGTAACCATAACAAACAGGAACTAGGTGGAACTTGTAAAGCGTGGACAGCATGCATACAGTAAGACAGAAAAATGATGATGCATCATAGTAACAACACACAGAGTAAAGGATACACACTGCACAAACAAAATTACCAAAAAGCAGCAAATAGTAAAGTTATTTACAATCTGTCTGAAGACTCTACAATCATTATCAAATACAATTGGAAAAATAATGACTTTTCCAACAGATTTTGGGGGAAATTAAATGATAAAAGGCTTAGGCTACTTATTGATGTCTGTCCACATTAAGCTGGGATAAAAGTATTTTAAACATCACAATGTCACACAACAACTTTAAACTGCACTTTCAAAAGGTTTGGTGGGTTGACTGAACCCTATGGTAGTTTCAGGTGGTTGGAGGGCAGAATCACATGACAGAATAACTCCGGCCTCAAGACCTCTCACAGTAGGTCAGGGAGGAAACGAAGCTTGATCACAAGGCCACAGAAGGGGCAACATCAGATCTTTACAAGCACAATCTAGTCCATGGATGCATGCCAAGTCAAATCCGTCAAAGTCATGTTACAGATTTAGTGGGCCTATGTGATGAAAGCTACAAGAAACGGCTCTGAATGGAACAGTCGATTGTTATTATGTCACTTGGCGTTTTTTTTAACAAATGCATGCTGATACGCTCAATAGGACTTTAACAATACATGCTATGCTGCTGTAAAATGGGTGGGGTTTCCTTTCAGCATTTATGTATTATCTCACAATGTTGTACAACTAGGCCTATATGTTCTATAAAGGGTTTTTTATATAGACAACAGCAGAACTATAAAACATGTGAAGCTTCTGCAAGCTAGATCAAGTTCTGTCCTGAAAAAACTTAGGCTCTGCTCAAAAATTTGGGATGGGTTTTTTATGTTTAAAAATAAAAATAAAATATAATAAAATAATAATAAAAAACTAATTGGGAACAGAATTAACAACACCAAAAAAAGTAAATGTAAAATAATAACAAACACTATTGTTTAAAATAATTTTTAAATCATTTTAGTCAATCAAGGCATTTGTGCCTTTTTATGTTGTGTTTTATGTCATCATTGTTTTT